>OX244261.1:34063435-35275036 GCA_945867215.1 Epinotia demarniana | reverse complement strand
TCTCCAGCGTGATGCAGGTGGCGCGGCCCACGTCGTGTCTCCGCAGGTGGTCGAGCGCGGCCTGCGCGCTGCGCACCGTGTCCACCACGATGTTGTCGAGCGGGCCGCAGCATGTTGATATCGCTACACTTACAAGGTCTTCCTAGTCTGGTAATCCAGGTGCTGTATCTTCTCCAGCGTGATGCAGGTGGCGCGGCCCACGTCGTGTCTCCGCAGGTGGTCGAGCGCGGCCTGCGCGCTGCGCACCGTGTCCACCACGATGTTGTCGAGCGGGCCGCAGCATGTTGATATCGCTACACTTACAAGGTCTTCCTAGTCTGGTAGTCAAGGTGCTGTATCTTCTCCAGCGTGATGCAGGTGGCGCGGCCCACGTCGTGTCTCCGCAGGTGGTCGAGCGCGGCCTGCGCGCTGCGCACCGTGTCCACCACGATGTTGTCGAGCGGGCCGCAGCATGTTGATATCGCTACACTTACAAGGTCTTCCTAGTCTGGTAATCCAGGTGCTGTATCTTCTCCAGCGTGATGCAGGTGGCGCGGCCCACGTCGTGTCTCCGCAGGTGGTCGAGCGCGGCCTGCGCGCTGCGCACCGTGTCCACCACGATGTTGTCGAGCGGGCCGCAGCATGTTGATATCGCTACACTTACAAGGTCTTCCTAGTCTGGTAATCCAGGTGCTGTATCTTCTCCAGCGTGATGCAGGTGGCGCGGCCCACGTCGTGTCTCCGCAGGTGGTCGAGCGCGGCCTGCGCGCTGCGCACCGTGTCCACCACGATGTTGTCGAGCGGGCCGCAGCATGTTGATATCGCTACACTTACAAGGTCTTCCTAGTCTGGTAATCCAGGTGCTGTATCTTCTCCAGCGTGATGCAGGTGGCGCGGCCCACGTCGTGTCTCCGCAGGTGGTCGAGCGCGGCCTGCGCGCTGCGCACCGTGTCCACCACGATGTTGTCGAGCGGGCCGCAGCATGTTGATATCGCTACACTTACAAGGTCTTCCTAGTCTGGTAATCCAGGTGCTGTATCTTCTCCAGCGTGATGCAGGTGGCGCGGCCCACGTCGTGTCTCCGCAGGTGGTCGAGCGCGGCCTGCGCGCTGCGCACCGTGTCCACCACGATGTTGTCGAGCGGGCCGCAGCATGTTGATATCGCTACACTTACAAGGTCTTCCTAGTCTGGTAATCCAGGTACTTTATCTTCTCCAGCGTGATGCAGGTGGCGCGGCCCACGTCGTGTCTCCGCAGGTGGTCGAGCGCGGCCTGCGCGCTGCGCACCGTGTCCACCACGTTGTTGTCGAGCGGGCCGCAGCATGTTGATATCGCTACACTTACAAGGTCTTCCTAGTCTGGTAATCCAGGTGCTGTATCTTCTCCAGCGTGATGCAGGTGGCGCGGCCCACGTCGTGTCTCCGCAGGTGGTCGAGCGCGGCCTGCGCGCTGCGCACCGTGTCCACCACGATGTTGTCGAGCGGGCCGCAGCATGTTGATATCGCTACACTTACAAGGTCTTCCTAGTCTGGTAATCCAGGTGCTGTATCTTCTCCAGCGTGATGCAGGTGGCGCGGCCCACGTCGTGTCTCCGCAGGTGGTCGAGCGCGGCCTGCGCGCTGCGCACCGTGTCCACCACGATGTTGTCGAGCGGGCCGCAGCATGTTGATATCGCTACACTTACAAGGTCTTCCTAGTCTGGTAATCCAGGTGCTGTATCTTCTCCAGCGTGATGCAGGTGGCGCGGCCCACGTCGTGTCTCCGCAGGTGGTCGAGCGCGGCCTGCGCGCTGCGCACCGTGTCCACCACGATGTTGTTGAGCGGGCCGCAGCATGTTGATATCGCTACACTTACAAGGTCTTCCTAGTCTGGTAATCCAGGTGCTGTATCTTCTCCAGCGTGATGCAGGTGGCGCGGCCCACGTCGTGTCTCCGCAGGTGGTCGAGCGCGGCCTGCGCGCTGCGCACCGTGTCCACCACGATGTTGTCGAGCGGGCCGCAGCATGTTGATATCGCTACACTTACAAGGTCTTCCTAGTCTGGTAATCCAGGTGCTGTATCTTCTCCAGCGTGATGCAGGTGGCGCGGCCCACGTCGTGTCTCCGCAGGTGGTCGAGCGCGGCCTGCGCGCTGCGCACCGTGTCCACCACGATGTTGTCGAGCGGGCCGCAGCATGTTGATATCGCTACACTTACAAGGTCTTCCTAGTCTGGTAATCCAGGTGCTGTATCTTCTCCAGCGTGATGCAGGTGGCGCGGCCCACGTCGTGTCTCCGCAGGTGGTCGAGCGCGGCCTGCGCGCTGCGCACCGTGTCCACCACGATGTTGTCGAGCGGGCCGCAGCATGTTGATATCGCTACACTTACAAGGTCTTCCTAGTCTGGTAATCCAGGTGCTGTATCTTCTCCAGCGTGATGCAGGTGGCGCGGCCCACGTCGTGTCTCCGCAGGTGGTCGAGCGCGGCCTGCGCGCTGCGCACCGTGTCCACCACGATGTTGTCGAGCGGGCCGCAGCATGTTGATATCGCTACACTTACAAGGTCTTCCTAGTCTGGTAATCCAGGTGCTGTATCTTCTCCAGCGTGATGCAGGTGGCGCGGCCCACGTCGTGTCTCCGCAGGTGGTCGAGCGCGGCCTGCGCGCTGCGCACCGTGTCCACCACGATGTTGTCGAGCGGGCCGCAGCATGTTGATATCGCTACACTTACAAGGTCTTCCTAGTCTGGTAATCCAGGTGCTGTATCTTCTCCAGCGTGATGCAGGTGGCGCGGCCCACGTCGTGTCTCCGCAGGTGGTCGAGCGCGGCCTGCGCGCTGCGCACCGTGTCCACCACGATGTTGTCGAGCGGGCCGCAGCATGTTGATATCGCTACACTTACAAGGTCTTCCTAGTCTGGTAATCCAGGTGCTGTATCTTCTCCAGCGTGATGCAGGTGGCGCGGCCCACGTCGTGTCTCCGCAGGTGGTCGAGCGCGGCCTGCGCGCTGCGCACCGTGTCCACCACGATGTTGTCGAGCGGGCCGCAGCATGTTGATATCGCTACACTTACAAGGTCTTCCTAGTCTGGTAATCCAGGTGCTGTATCTTCTCCAGCGTGATGCAGGTGGCGCGGCCCACGTCGTGTCTCCGCAGGTGGTCGAGCGCGGCCTGCGCGCTGCGCACCGTGTCCACCACGATGTTGTCGAGCGGGCCGCAGCATGTTGATATCGCTACACTTACAAGGTCTTCCTAGTCTGGTAATCCAGGTGCTGTATCTTCTCCAGCGTGATGCAGGTGGCGCGGCCCACGTCGTGTCTCCGCAGGTGGTCGAGCGCGGCCTGCGCGCTGCGCACCGTGTCCACCACGATGTTGTCGAGCGGGCCGCAGCATGTTGATATCGCTACACTTACAAGGTCTTCCTAGTCTGGTAATCCAGGTGCTGTATCTTCTCCAGCGTGATGCAGGTGGCGCGGCCCACGTCGTGTCTCCGCAGGTGGTCGAGCGCGGCCTGCGCGCTGCGCACCGTGTCCACCACGATGTTGTCGAGCGGGCCGCAGCATGTTGATATCGCTACACTTACAAGGTCTTCCTAGTCTGGTAATCCAGGTGCTGTATCTTCTCCAGCGTGATGCAGGTGGCGCGGCCCACGTCGTGTCTCCGCAGGTGGTCGAGCGCGGCCTGCGCGCTGCGCACCGTGTCCACCACGATGTTGTCGAGCGGGCCGCAGCATGTTGATATCGCTACACTTACAAGGTCTTCCTAGTCTGGTAATCCAGGTGCTGTATCTTCTCCAGCGTGATGCAGGTGGCGCGGCCCACGTCGTGTCTCCGCAGGTGGTCGAGCGCGGCCTGCGCGCTGCGCACCGTGTCCACCACGATGTTGTCGAGCGGGCCGCAGCATGTTGATATCGCTACACTTACAAGGTCTTCCTAGTCTGGTAATCCAGGTGCTGTATCTTCTCCAGCGTGATGCAGGTGGCGCGGCCCACGTCGTGTCTCCGCAGGTGGTCGAGCGCGGCCTGCGCGCTGCGCACCGTGTCCACCACGATGTTGTCGAGCGGGCCGCAGCATGTTGATATCGCTACACTTACAAGGTCTTCCTAGTCTGGTAATCCAGGTGCTGTATCTTCTCCAGCGTGATGCAGGTGGCGCGGCCCACGTCGTGTCTCCGCAGGTGGTCGAGCGCGGCCTGCGCGCTGCGCACCGTGTCCACCACGATGTTGTCGAGCGGGCCGCAGCATGTTGATATCGCTACACTTACAAGGTCTTCCTAGTCTGGTAATCCAGGTGCTGTATCTTCTCCAGCGTGATGCAGGTGGCGCGGCCCACGTCGTGTCTCCGCAGGTGGTCGAGCGCGGCCTGCGCGCTGCGCACCGTGTCCACCACGATGTTGTCGAGCGGGCCGCAGCATGTTGATATCGCTACACTTACAAGGTCTTCCTAGTCTGGTAATCCAGGTGCTGTATCTTCTCCAGCGTGATGCAGGTGGCGCGGCCCACGTCGTGTCTCCGCAGGTGGTCGAGCGCGGCCTGCGCGCTGCGCACCGTGTCCACCACGATGTTGTCGAGCGGGCCGCAGCATGTTGATATCGCTACACTTACAAGGTCTTCCTAGTCTGGTAATCCAGGTGCTGTATCTTCTCCAGCGTGATGCAGGTGGCGCGGCCCACGTCGTGTCTCCGCAGGTGGTCGAGCGCGGCCTGCGCGCTGCGCACCGTGTCCACCACGATGTTGTCGAGCGGGCCGCAGCATGTTGATATCGCTACACTTACAAGGTCTTCCTAGTCTGGTAATCCAGGTGCTGTATCTTCTCCAGCGTGATGCAGGTGGCGCGGCCCACGTCGTGTCTCCGCAGGTGGTCGAGCGCGGCCTGCGCGCTGCGCACCGTGTCCACCACGATGTTGTCGAGCGGGCCGCAGCATGTTGATATCGCTACACTTACAAGGTCTTCCTAGTCTGGTAATCCAGGTGCTGTATCTTCTCCAGCGTGATGCAGGTGGCGCGGCCCACGTCGTGTCTCCGCAGGTGGTCGAGCGCGGCCTGCGCGCTGCGCACCGTGTCCACCACGATGTTGTCGAGCGGGCCGCAGCATGTTGATATCGCTACACTTACAAGGTCTTCCTAGTCTGGTAATCCAGGTGCTGTATCTTCTCCAGCGTGATGCAGGTGGCGCGGCCCACGTCGTGTCTCCGCAGGTGGTCGAGCGCGGCCTGCGCGCTGCGCACCGTGTCCACCACGATGTTGTCGAGCGGGCCGCAGCATGTTGATATCGCTACACTTACAAGGTCTTCCTAGTCTGGTAATCCAGGTGCTGTATCTTCTCCAGCGTGATGCAGGTGGCGCGGCCCACGTCGTGTCTCCGCAGGTGGTCGAGCGCGGCCTGCGCGCTGCGCACCGTGTCCACCACGATGTTGTCGAGCGGGCCGCAGCATGTTGATATCGCTACACTTACAAGGTCTTCCTAGTCTGGTAATCCAGGTGCTGTATCTTCTCCAGCGTGATGCAGGTGGCGCGGCCCACGTCGTGTCTCCGCAGGTGGTCGAGCGCGGCCTGCGCGCTGCGCACCGTGTCCACCACGATGTTGTCGAGCGGGCCGCAGCATGTTGATATCGCTACACTTACAAGGTCTTCCTAGTCTGGTAATCCAGGTGCTGTATCTTCTCCAGCGTGATGCAGGTGGCGCGGCCCACGTCGTGTCTCCGCAGGTGGTCGAGCGCGGCCTGCGCGCTGCGCACCGTGTCCACCACGATGTTGTCGAGCGGGCCGCAGCATGTTGATATCGCTACACTTACAAGGTCTTCCTAGTCTGGTAATCCAGGTGCTGTATCTTCTCCAGCGTGATGCAGGTGGCGCGGCCCACGTCGTGTCTCCGCAGGTGGTCGAGCGCGGCCTGCGCGCTGCGCACCGTGTCCACCACGATGTTGTCGAGCGGGCCGCAGCATGTTGATATCGCTACACTTACAAGGTCTTCCTAGTCTGGTAATCCAGGTGCTGTATCTTCTCCAGCGTGATGCAGGTGGCGCGGCCCACGTCGTGTCTCCGCAGGTGGTCGAGCGCGGCCTGCGCGCTGCGCACCGTGTCCACCACGATGTTGTCGAGCGGGCCGCAGCATGTTGATATCGCTACACTTACAAGGTCTTCCTAGTCTGGTAATCCAGGTGCTGTATCTTCTCCAGCGTGATGCAGGTGGCGCGGCCCACGTCGTGTCTCCGCAGGTGGTCGAGCGCGGCCTGCGCGCTGCGCACCGTGTCCACCACGATGTTGTCGAGCGGGCCGCAGCATGTTGATATCGCTACACTTACAAGGTCTTCCTAGTCTGGTAATCCAGGTGCTGTATCTTCTCCAGCGTGATGCAGGTGGCGCGGCCCACGTCGTGTCTCCGCAGGTGGTCGAGCGCGGCCTGCGCGCTGCGCACCGTGTCCACCACGATGTTGTCGAGCGGGCCGCAGCATGTTGATATCGCTACACTTACAAGGTCTTCCTAGTCTGGTAATCCAGGTGCTGTATCTTCTCCAGCGTGATGCAGGTGGCGCGGCCCACGTCGTGTCTCCGCAGGTAGTCGAGCGCGGCCTGCGCGCTGCGCACCGTGTCCACCACGATGTTGTCGAGCGGGCCGCAGCATGTTGATATCGCTACACTTACAAGGTCTTCCTAGTCTGGTAATCCAGGTGCTGTATCTTCTCCAGCGTGATGCAGGTGGCGCGGCCCACGTCGTGTCTCCGCAGGTGGTCGAGCGCGGCCTGCGCGCTGCGCACCGTGTCCACCACGATGTTGTCGAGCGGGCCGCAGCATGTTGATATCGCTACACTTACAAGGTCTTCCTAGTCTGGTAATCCAGGTGCTGTATCTTCTCCAGCGTGATGCAGGTGGCGCGGCCCACGTCGTGTCTCCGCAGGTGGTCGAGCGCGGCCTGCGCGCTGCGCACCGTGTCCACCACGATGTTGTCGAGCGGGCCGCAGCATGTTGATATCGCTACACTTACAAGGTCTTCCTAGTCTGGTAATCCAGGTGCTGTATCTTCTCCAGCGTGATGCAGGTGGCGCGGCCCACGTCGTGTCTGCGCAGGTGGTCGAGCGCGGCCTGCGCGCTGCGCACCGTGTCCACCACGATGTTGTCGAGCGGGCCGCAGCATGTTGATATCGCTACACTTACAAGGTCTTCCTAGTCTGGTAATCCAGGTGCTGTATCTTCTCCAGCGTGATGCAGGTGGCGCGGCCCACGTCGTGTCTCCGCAGGTGGTCGAGCGCGGCCTGCGCGCTGCGCACCGTGTCCACCACGATGTTGTCGAGCGGGCCGCAGCATGTTGATATCGCTACACTTACAAGGTCTTCCTAGTCTGGTAATCCAGGTGCTGTATCTTCTCCAGCGTGATGCAGGTGGCGCGGCCCACGTCGTGTCTCCGCAGGTGGTCGAGCGCGGCCTGCGCGCTGCGCACCGTGTCCACCACGATGTTGTCGAGCGGGCCGCAGCATGTTGATATCGCTACACTTACAAGGTCTTCCTAGTCTGGTAATCCAGGTGCTGTATCTTCTCCAGCGTGATGCAGGTGGCGCGGCCCACGTCGTGTCTCCGCAGGTGGTCGAGCGCGGCCTGCGCGCTGCGCACCGTGTCCACCACGATGTTGTCGAGCGGGCCGCAGCATGTTGATATCGCTACACTTACAAGGTCTTCCTAGTCTGGTAATCCAGGTGCTGTATCTTCTCCAGCGTGATGCAGGTGGCGCGGCCCACGTCGTGTCTCCGCAGGTGGTCGAGCGCGGCCTGCGCGCTGCGCACCGTGTCCACCACGATGTTGTCGAGCGGGCCGCAGCATGTTGATATCGCTACGTCGTATTTTGGGTCGATACCGCCTAGGTCGCCCTGAGTAACAATGGAAATGAAAAAGTTTATTTAAATTATTAAACAAAATAGCGAAGGTTGGAGCATCCTATTGAGCAAGTCACTTTGTTTATGTCAGGAGACACCGCTCTTCCACTGACGGCGCAGCGTAATAATGAAGAGCTACCTAGCTGCATCGTGGAACTCAGAATTATACCACTTCTGCCGGAACTTTCAGAGTGCAACTCGGTCTTTTTTTTCTATGCCGACTGAGGATGAAAGTTTAGTAACTTACACCTTTTTTAATTCTACAATTCTAATTACAATTCTAAGTATCACTTTCCTAGTCAGTACGAGTAAACATTTTTTATGATAACCAAACACGCATTAACAATGTTTACAAATAATTGTGAAATAACCTATAAATCCTATAATGGCGCGCAACAGTTTTTTTTCGTGAAGTATGCACAGTGCGCGCGCATGTGTTAGGCCAGACTTAGATGAAGTCTCTAAACAGCCTATACAAATAAAATAAATATTTTCGTTTTTAAATGTAATATTTTGCTAATTCATGTAAAATGTTAGGTAACATGGCATTCAATTGTATTTGACATGCTGCGTTGACATGCCTGTATGTATCTATGTACGTATGTAAGTGACTATGCAGTTCAGATACTGGCAGTATCTCGGATAACCCTGGATACTTACGGTACGGGTCTCTAGAAAATAAAAAAATTAAAAGAGTAACAATTAAATTAATCTAATTAGTATTAAACCGTTCTTTGATTTCATTCAACTATTATTTATAAAATCATTTCTAAGCGGTGTCAACCCTAGCATAGATTGGCCGGCGCGTGCGGGCAACGACCCGCGCGTTCAACGTCGCTCCGTTGTTAAATTTCGTAGGCACGAAAAGCAGTAGGTATAAGCATTTTTATTCAGACCTGAGTATCTATTCGTAGAACTATTATATAATCTGTGATAAAAGACATATTGGGTGATGGGTAAGCGGTGCGGAACTCTTTCTCCTTTATGACAACCACGAAGAACGCTAGGAGGATGATGATATGGACTTACAAGCCTGCCGAATATGCCGGGTATGTTGCCCTTTCTCTTCTCAGCCATGAGAGAGTCCAGCACTCGCCCGCGGGAACGATTCGCGTTCAAAGCCGCTCTCGATTCTTCCAGCTGCGCTCTGAAATATATTTATCTCAGACATACTCGGAAAGCGTCGCATTTTGTTTGAAAAACGAACACCCGAAGTGCCTAATTTTTATTGGCTAACATTTAAAAAGTTAAGTCTCTTCCCTGCCTAGGTATATAATAACCCATACACAACCCATTATTTCCCGCTGCGTTCAACTTTTTAAAATCCTGAAAGCGCCATGCTAAATCGCGACGACTAAGGAAAAATCGCATTCAGCCAAAGAAAATCACCCGCGAGCCCCGCGGTTTTCATGGCGATATTTTTTTAATTATTTTTTTCGCTCTTTATTGTTCATGGCTAGAAGAAAATGAAATTAAAAAGCTATCAAACCGTATGTAAATTCATTAATTTGAGATAAATTGAACATTAAAAAAATTAAAGGTGTTATAATTAATTAATTAATTAATTACTTCAAACAACGCATTAACTGTAAAATATCACTATATTTTGTGAAGTTCACTTAGAAAGAATTCGTACAAAGAATGCTTACATATGAATCATAGTACAAGTATCTATCACCGCGTTATTAGGTATGTCACAATATGTTTTTTGGAATGTCTTTGTATTATTTCCTCCCATGTTTGATAAAAGCACTATATTTACCTTGGCGAAAACCGGGGTCCCTTTCTTTCCGTGCCTCGGCAATAATGTACTTATTAATCATGACTACCAGTTTTATCTACGATGGATAATAGCGTAGGACATGACGATCGAGGGAAAATTTCAAATTAGATGTTCGAAAGTCCCGTCAATTTTCAAAATTGGCTACGCAGATATGTTCGGGAGGAATCCAAATAATTTTATTAGGTAAAAAAAGTTTCATATAAAATAAGCTGCTCAGTTTATTTACTGGTCATGCATACATTCGTAATGTATGAACCAAGTACATACCTCATTGGACCTAGATTCATAATTTTGAGTCCTTAAGAGGCCGCAGTAAGCTCGGCCGAATTTCACCTTCCCATACAAACGTAGTTACGCTCTCATTTTAAAACTACGTGTTGGATTGTGACGAAACTTTGCATATACAATGACATGAGGTATATCTATGTCTGTAATTAGTTTATATGGTTCCAGTTTATAAAACAAACAAAATACAGCAAAAACTAATTTTGTATGAAAAACTTAAATTCTCTGTATTTTTTTATTATGGTATCTGAAGCTACATAAACTAATTACAGACATAGATATACCTCATTTCATTGAACATGCAAAGTTTCGATACAATCCAACTCGTAGTTTTAAAATGAGAGCGTAACTACGTTTGTATGGAGAATCGAGCTTACTGCGGACTCTTAAGACCTCATTAATACGCAATAAAATTATTTGCATTTGTCCTAAGAAGAATCCATACTAATCCATACTATAATAATTATAAATGCGAAAGTGTGTCTGTATGTCTGTCTATCACCTTTTCACGCTTAAACCGCTGAACCGATTTACGCGAAACTTGATATAGAGATAGTTTGAGTCCCGGGGAAGGACATAGGATAGTTTTTATCCCCGAAATCATCCCCTAAGGGGATGAAATGGGGGGTGAAAGTTTGTATGGAGCTGCGATATAAACGAGTTCCACGCGGACGGAATCGCGGGCTGAAGCTAGTAAGACTATGCAGGTTGACATTTAATCAGTGTCCAAATTTTTTGTAGGCATTTGGTATCACTAATAGACTCCATTTTTGAAAAAAACTGGTAGGTATTTTTTAAATTATAAATTGTCTATCCCAAAGAATTATCCGTACAGCGTGGTTACTGGGCATTCAGTACCGCGAGGAGCAGGCGGGGCCGAGGGAGGGGAGGCGTGCCGTGCGCAAACCTTACTACCCGCTGAGGTGCCCGCGCAATAAGGTTTTTCTGGGATAACTTTAAGCGGTTTTTATTTTTTTTTTTGTACTGAATGATATGAAACAAAAAAAAACGTATTTTATAATTTTGCTGAAGAATCTTATACTTGAATTTGGACACTGATTAAAATGTCACCCTGTATAATCATGGTACGTGGCCACAAAGTGTGATGGCCTGGTAGAGGTCGCTGGAGTCAGGGTGGCACAGGACCGGTCATTGTGGCACTCTTTTGGGCCTGTGTCCAGCGGCCGACCTATTTCAGTTGATATGATGATACCTCAAAGTCCTCGCTTCCGTCAGCACAGTGGTCTCCTCCTGCTTCATGGTGCGCAGCCGAGACTGCAGGTCGGTCAGCTGTCTCTCGTTGGTAGGCACCGTGGAAGCTAGCTCTTCTTGTAAACTTAAAAAAAGTTACACAACTTGATATAAAAATTTACGCAAAATGATTAACTTATAATAATTTTCCCATTTTTGTAAATCTATAGCAATGCAAATGCAGATTTACAAAAATGCAAGCTACGGTAGCCTAGTGGTCCAGGCATGCGGCTGTCAAGCGGCGGTCGTCGGTTCGAATTCCAGTTCGTACCGATGAGTTTTTCGGAACTTATATACCGTTAGCTTTTCGGTGAAGGAAAACATCGCGAGGAATAAGGTCTAGTATTCTTTCGTAAAACTAGTGCCTACGCCAAATCTTGAGATTAGGTGTCAAGGCGGCCTCCAGGCTCGTTTAGGGACCAACCGGGAATAAAGCTAGGAGGATGATATAGCAATGCAGATGGTAAACCATCAACATCAGTCGTTCCCTCGATGCTAACGATCGTGAAATGCCACCTTTTTTTTGTAACTTTATTGTAAATTTGTGTACCTACTTATTGAGTTTTCTGTGGCAATAAAATTATTTTCTTTCTTTCTTTCTAGATGTCCGATTCTTGCCGACTAGACTCCTCCATATCTCCTGCAGTAGTAGCTGCAAGGTGCAATGCCTTGGTTGCCCCATCTAGGTTGGCCCTTCACTTTGCCGGTCATATTAAGGACTACTATGAGTGGCAATAAATTGAGTAAAACTACGAAGGTACTCACGTTTTCTTCTCCGTCAGATCTCTAGCCGCCTTCTCGTAGCTCTCTCTCATTCTGTCCAGCTTCTCCGTCTCCTTCACTTCCGTGCTGAGATATATCTTAAGCTCGGACTCGCGCAGCTTGAAGTTCTTGTTCGCCTCGTCGACGATCCGCTTCAGATCGATCAGCTTGGCTTGCAGCCTGTCTTTTGCTTCTTGGAGTCCCTGCGTTTTGGACCTGAACAAACATGTTGAGTAGGCTTTAGAACTATGTACAGAAGGGTAAAGTAAAGTATCAGCCCTGCCAGGACATTGCGCGAAGCTTTGGACTTAAAACCACTAAATTTCATAGTACTTTATTCACTAATACCCCTAATTTTTAAATTACCATGGGCTCATAATACTTACCTAAAAATTCATTAAGACTTTGAACTAAAACGTGATGAACGAAAAAATGCACCTGGAAATACCGAATGATAGAAATGACAAAATATTAAAATAACTCAAACATTAAATACCTAAATGGCAAAATGCCTATTTTTTTTCACTAGTGGTTATTTGGTAGAATGATTTGATGATATAATGACTTTAGTATAGTTGGATGGATATCAAAATAGAGTTTGTGCCAAAAGATTACCGTCGCGGCAGAAAAAGAGGATTCATCGACGTATTCATCTTATGTAAAAATTGACAATCTCCTCCGTGTAATATAAATTTAGGTATTTTGAGGTTTGGTTGTTTTAAGAATATGTTGTTTTGCCATGAAAGTGTTTAGAGTTGTGCATTATGAGACTAAGCTATTTGGAAAATCGGCCATATGGAGATTACGGTGTTTTAAGAAAAAAATAGTATTTTGAGACCAAGAAATTATGAGATCTGGGAATATTGATAAAGAGGTAAAATCCAATTCTGTAGTTATAAGCCCAAAGCATCACACGCAATGAATTAGAAAAACCGCCGCCGCTGCCGCTCAAAGTCGAGGCCGGGCCGTATAGTCGAACGATGTTAGTAGAGTACAGAAACGTGGTGTCCAACTTATCTGTAGTTCAGCCGAAGCAAAATATCCTACATATTTGTCAAGAGCTGCAACTTTGGACTCTATGCCAGTGGAGAGAAGCCTATTATCCTTTACCTGACACTGGCCATGACCGTCTGCAGTTCTTCCTCGGCCTGCACCTTGCTCTCCTTGTGTCTGGTTAACAGCCTCTCGCAGTCTTCTATTTCCCTAACATTCTTTTCTGGGACCTTAAATAAAAAAAATAAAGTGATATTGTAGGTTTATGGTTCTTGGTTTATTATGAACAATATTAATGATAACATCCCGTTTAGAAGTCACCACAATTTGTGTCTCCTCGTCTTTTTCGCCTTTGTAATAAAAATAACTCGGATCGCTTAATTTAAGTGGCAGTGGCGGGGCACATAGCACGCAGAAACGGTGGCCGTTGGGGCGGAAAGGTTCTCGAGTGGCGACCACGTCCCGGAAGGCGCGGCGTGGGTAGGCCCCCCACAAGGTGGACTGAAGACCTGGTAAAGGTTGCTGGAGTCCGCTGGATATGGGTGGCGCAGGACCGGTCACTTTGGCACTCTTTGGGCCTATGTCCAGCAGTGGAAGTCTTTCGGCTGATATGATGATGATGATGAATAAAAAGAACACTTGGACTGGGTAAATATATGATGGGGATAGCGGCACGCTATGCATCGTAGCCATTACCGTGTTTCCCCGTATGTAGGGGAAAGCGGTTGTCTATTGTTTGCCCGACATTCACATACTATAATAATCATTTTCCCGAACTTCGCTTGCCCGAATTTCATTTGCCCGAATGTTTCGTTTACCATAATAGTTAATTGACATACTCTTGTTTACCCGAATATTGGATGTCATAATGATACGAATGCCATACGTATTGTTTTCCAGATTATTGTTTGCGATAATATTATTTAATAGAATATTTAAACGCCATACTAAACATGCATTCGGATTCATCTTTGTTAATTTGTTAGTTTTTCCGCTATTTTATAAAAAAAATAACCTCGAAGACCTAGCGGGAGAGACCTCTCGGCAAGAGTTGCAAGCGTGGCCGCTTACCGTCAGGCGGTATTAAATACCAAACGGGTGTGTAATGAATGGTATAACAACTTTTGATATATTTTCACTGGATATAACGACATTTCGTATAATTTCATTGGATATAATCACTCAAGGGACCTAATAAACTTTTGGTATAACAACAATCAGTATAATTTCAAGGCGTATAATGTTCAAATAGTATAATACATTTTTGAAATAATGTTTAAGGGATATAATATATATTGGATATAAGTATTAGTGGTATAATGTTTTGTAAAATATAATTTTATTTTTCACATACACGTTAATTATGCCTTCCAGGCAGAGTGCATGGGTATTATAATGGCCGCTCACGCAATCGTTTCCAGGGAGGTAAGAGGATATCCCATCCGCATACTTTCCGACAGTCGATCTGTACTACAAGCCCTGCAAAGTCACACAACAACGTCTGGGCTGATACACGAGTGCCACAAAATTCTATCAGAGGTATGTACCAACTGCGACATAACCTTGCAATGGATCAAAGGGCACAGCAATTCACGCGGTAACGACGCAGCGGATGCACTGGCTAGAGAAGGCTCAGAATCGGAAGCCATAGGACCGGAACCCACGATCCCTCTACCCCCTGCATGGCTGCGGAGCACACTGCGAAAAAACACCAAGGTAGAACACCAAAAAATTTGGAAAACCCTAGGCACCTGCAGGCAAACCAGGGAGGCCCTCCCGACAATCAATCCCGGATTGTCAAGGAAGCTAAAACAGCTAAAGAGGCCGGCACTCCGTCTCTTGACAGGCGCCATAACTGGTCATGCACTATTAAACAAACACCTTTTCACCTTAGGTATTACAGACAGTCCTCTCTGCAGAGCCTGCATGGAAGAGGAAGAGACAGCCGCCCACGTCATCCTGACGTGCCCTGGGGTGGCAGTACACCGGGCAAAACACCTCGGAACACCGGGGTCACTACCGGAAGCCGTCGGCAACATAATGGGTCTGCTAGGCTTCCTGGTGGAACTGGGTTGGCACGAATAGCAGTAGTGCCAACAACCCATACGCAAAATAGGCGCTAATGTGACGTCGAGTTGCGGAAACCCAGCCCGCGTACACCTATAACCTATAACACGTTAATTATTTTAACTTAACCTAAACCTAACCTAATCGCTAGCGTGTCGACGTCACCCCGCTTCGCGGGGTGCCTATTTCCGCTCTAAGGGACACAAGCTAACCCTAACCTAACCTACAATGGTACAATTAATACCATTGTTACAAGTATCAGTGGCTATTATACTGTTGTGTGTCAGTGGTTACTCATCGTCGTACCTACCTACACCAACCTGCCTTAGAGAAAAATAGGTCAGAAATAAAAGTAGTAAGTATTCCAGATTATGCCAATAATACATTATACCAAACTGAGTTTTATATCGAACAAAGTTATATCCTATGTATGACGTTATGACTGTTAGATTAATAGTTGTTATATTACAAGTTCATTATATCTGTTGATAATTAAATTACATGAGAATATGTCATATGTTGTTATATCAAAAGTGCATTATATCCTTTAATCGTTATATCCAGGGAAAATATATCAAAAGTTTTTATATCGATCGTTACGCACCCATGCCAAACACTCACCAGTTCCAGTTCAATGAGCTTGTTCCGCTCCTGGTCGAGCAGTTGTTCCAGATTCTTCTTCTTCTTCGTGCCATGCGTGATGTCTGCCTGCGCGGTGACCGCTTTCTTCTTGCACACCGACAGCTTCTGCGTAAACTCTTCCTTCTTTTTGGATAGTTCGTCGTATTGCCTGGATGGATCAGACATTGCTGTGTATCACGTCATACATATAGTTTCTTATACTTGATTTACAATCAAGTATAAGAAACTATATGTTTCAACAATAATTATAGTACTGGATACTCACCCTAACACTGTAATGTGTGAATAGCAATACTTACTTAGTTCCTCCGGTGAGCACAGCGGTCTTCGCCGAGAGGTTTTCTTGAGCTGTGGTCAGTTTGAAGTTTATCTCGGCCAAAGCGGCAACTAATTCCGTCAGCAACTCCGTTTTGCCCGCTATCAGTTTATTCGTCTCATGTCTATTAACAATAAAATACTGTCATTAGCTCATACTAAAATCTAAGAATTGACATATCTCATTGGTTGCTCTAGCACTCACTCACATGTATTTCTGCAGCATCAGCAGCGTGTTCCTGGTCCTCACGATGACGTTGGCAAGGTTCATCTGTTCCACCGCTTTTGTCGCCGACCGTTCTACCTACGGCATCTCTGCCTCGACGTATAGGAACAGCACTCACATGTATCTGCAGCAGTGTATTCCTGGTGCTCACGACGACGTTGATGAGGTTCGTCTGCTCCACCGCGTCCCTCACTGACTGTTCTACCTACGCCATCTCTGCCTCGACGTATAGGAACAGTACTCACATGTATTTCTGCAGCAGCGTGTTCCTGGTGCTCACGTAGACGTTGGTGAGGTTCATCTGCCCCACCACGTCCCTCACTGACTGTTCTGCCTACGCCATCTCTGCCTCGACGTATAGGAACAGTACTCACATGTATTTCTGCAGCAGCGTGTTCCTGGTCCTCACGACGACGTTGGTGAGGTTCATCTGGCCCACCGCGTCCCTCCCTCACCGACTGTTCTGCCTTCGCCACGCCATCTCTGCCTCGACGTATAGGAACAGTGCTCACATGTATTATTGCAGCAGCGTGTTCCTGGTCCTCACGACGACGTTGGTGAGGTTCATCTGCCCCACCGCGTCCCTCATTGACTGCTCTGTCTACGCCATCTCTGCCTCGACGTATAGGAACAGTACTCACATGTATTTCTGCAGCAGCGTGTTCCTGGTCCTCACGACGACGTTGGTGAGGTTCATCTGCCCCACCGCGTCCCTCACTGACTGTTCTGCCTACGCCATCTCTGCCTCGACGTATAGGAACAGTACTCACATGTATTTCTGCAGCAGCGGGTTCCTGGTCCTCACGACGACGTTGGTGAGGTTCATCTGCCCCACCGCGTCCCTCACTGACTGTTCTGCCTACGCCATCTCTGCCTCGACGTATAGGAACAGTACTCACATGTATTTCTGCAGCCTCGTGTTCCTGGTCCTCACGACGACGTTGGTGAGGTTTCATCTGGCCCACCGCGTCCCTCACTGACTGTTCTGCCTACGCCACGCCATCTCTGCCTCGACGTATAGGAACAGTACTCACATATATTATTGCAGCAGCGTGTTCCTGGTCCTCACGACGACGTTGGTGAGGTTCATCTGCTCCACCGCGTCTCTCACTGACTGTTCTACCTACGCCATCTCTGCCTCGACGTATAGGAACAGCACTCACATGTATTTCTGTAGCAGCGTATTCCTGGTCCTCACGACGACGTTGGTGAGGTTCATCTGCTCCACCGCGTCCCTCACTGAATGTTCTACCTACGCCATCTCTGCCTCGACGTATAGGAACACCACTCACATGTATTTCTGCAGCAGCGTGTTTCTGGTCCTCACGACGACGTTGATGAGGTTCATCTGCTCCACCGCGTCCCTCACTGACTGTTCTACCTACGCCATCTCTGCCTCGACGTATAGGAACAGCACTCACATGTATTTCTGCAGCAGCGTGTTCCTGGTCCTCACGACGACGTTGGTGAGGTTCATCTGTTCCACCGCTTCTCTCATCGGCTGCTCTAGCTGCGCCTTCTCCGCTTCAACGAGCCGCACTCGGTTCAGCTTCTCTTTACGTAGCTCGCTGAACTCTTCCACTTTTATTAGCAGCTGTTCTAAGGGTACCTAAGGGTGCAACTTAATTTGTATTTTTTTTTTTAATATCGTTGATATCCACCGTACATTTTTCTAATCTACTCGTAAGTAGCATTTAATTGCTTAAATCTCTTTAAAAAAATATTTTTGAGGTTTTCGCTTTTGCTTGGTCGAGCGCCAAGGAGAGTACCCAAGCCCTCATCAAGTAGACTGTTCACTTAAGCATCGTGTCTGTCTAGGCACAGATTGAGTTACTGGTTTAATATAAAGAAAAAATATTATTTTGTATCCCGTAGGTAAACTTACCTTATATCTTGAAGTTCCTATGATATCTTCCAAATACTCCAGCATACCGGATTCGTGCTCAGTTTGACCTTTTGGCTTCATCATAGCGATTTGTTCCACCTCTCCCTAAAAGACCAGATAAGAACCTAAGTATTGTCTAATACAAAATTGTTAACAACTCTTTTTTCCATGGTTAGACCTATACGGGTCATACAAACATTTAAGATCGCTTATTTACGGTGCACATTGTGAGTGAGCCATATCAGAGCCCGCAAAAGGAAAAAAACCGTAATTACCAGGGTCGAAATCGATGGGAGGACACCTAATTACCCGTACATTACCTGGAGAATAAGGAACCGGTTGTGGTCCAAATCGATCCCGTGCGAGTTGAGCATTTTGCCCACCTCCTTAAATTGCACCTTCTTGCCATCTAGCGTGTAGTAGGACGAGTTATTTGAGAAAGCCGTACGGGACACCACTATCTCGCTGTTCGGCACCACAGTGAAGTCCTCGCCTTCCTGATAAAAAAAAACAATATTTACATTACAATAGTACTCACATATACCTGGCAGTATGTATGAGACATTGGGTGTGGCATATTCCACTTAGAACCGATGGCAGTTAAGGCAAGGGTTCTCGAGTGGCGACCACGTATCGGAAGGTGCAGTAGGCAAGCCACACCTAGTAAAGGTCGCATAAGTCCGCGGGACGCCGGTGGCGCTTGACCGGTCATTGGATGCTGATACCTCTTATTGGTTATTTTTAACAATATCACCAAGGACGCTTCGGCTCCCGAGTTTTTATAAGCTTTCCTACACGCTGAGGATTCGAAAACCGCGTTCATTACCTACTATACTAGTTATTGAGAGATTGAATTTTACATGTCATTTTATATTATTTAGGTTAGATAATTTTTATTTATACAACTTTTACGATACATTGGTCAGGTCTAGAAATTAATCGAAATTAGTATTTTAATTTAATAAAATTACGATACATTGGTCAGGTCTAGAAATTAATCAAAATTAGTATGTTAATTTAATAAAATTACAACTATACCCACTTTACTTCATTATTTAACATTCTTAACATTCAATTTTTTTTTCTTTTTAGTCTTCAGTCATCCTCACCATAAATTCATTTATATCGTAACATGCTAGGTCAATCATCATTTTTTTCAGTTAATAACGAATATAGCATTTCTTTCGGTGTTAATGGCATCATTCGGAAGAGTTTCATAGGTGACACCAATGACACCGAGTGATTTGCGAGCCTTCGCCAGTCGGCGGCGCGGGACAAGCAAGGTGTAGGCCGCGTGTTTTCCGGCCGTGACACTGCCCACGGGTCATATATAACACCAGATTTGAACGAACATATTGCTGAGAACAGATGGAAGATAGATGCAGTACAGTGTCAGACTTAATTTGTTCTTTAATATTGACTGTGCCGGATAGTACAAACTTTTCTTAGTTTGGGACTAACTAGGTCGATTTGTGTAAGATTGCCCATTAATATTTATTTATTTATTTATGTAATTCAGGGTGCGGTGCGGAAATTTGCTCTTATGAGTAACGACACCGAAAATAGAATGCGTACAAAGATTTTCAAAAAGCCTGTTTAGCCTTCCCGTGATACAGCGTTCCATAGCATATACGACATGTATGAGTCGTTGTGTTACTCGAAATAAATGATTTCTATTCTATTCTATAGCGACAATTATTCTTTACATCCAGAACTGTTATATTACCCAAAATAAAAACCTGTGATTTTAGGACAGATTTGACCGGGTTCCAGGCCGCGATTGAAACTTTTTTGAAAATAGTTGAATGAAGATTAAAATTTTCTATTATCTGTGTCATGACTGTTAACAGAAAATTTAAGTATTTCCACACTGCCCCGTTTGAAATATTCAAACACCCTCTATGCAGGTACGTAAAAGCAGGTTGCCAGGCTGCTAAACACCAAACATAAAATGTAGGTCTGTACTTACATTTTGTGTGTTGGTGTGTGTGCTGTCTGTGCTGTCACAATGGCCAACCTGTTCGGATTAAATTAGACGTGACAATTGACAAATCGAAATCACGACAGTCAGTGCAATCATATCATGTTCATATCTTAAATTCAATATGTAATTATCTTTATTAAAAATGCCATGTTAATGGCTGGTTTCAAATATAAATAAGGTCAGTTCGGGTATGTGCGCCACCGAGGAAAGTGCGGCTTATCCATCATTCAGTCATTTAAATCAATATCAATGCAAAAAACTTGTTTTAGTTTGTTGAATGAATGTAAGATGTCGTTATATGTGAAATATCTGTAGATCTCGATATGTTTCGTGTAATGTGCACTTACCCCGGGGGCGCACTTACCCCGGGGCGCACTTGCCCCCTCTGATCTTAACGATACAATTAAACACAAATATTTATTTCACACCTCATTAGTAATACAAAACTGTAGTAGTACAGGAATCTGTGAATATAAGAGCAGAGGCAAACAACAGGCGGTCTTACCTATCGCTAAAGAGCAATCTCTGCCAGTCAACCTTACAAAAAAACAAAAAAAAACAACGGTTTCTAGTTAATTTTTAATATTTGCTGAATAACGACGACCGAGAAAGAACATTTTTTTACATACAACTTGTAAAGTCTTCCCTTTTCGAAAATGTGTCGTTTATCGTAAAATCGTTTCGGATTTCAGAGGCTCTATTATAAGTTTTACCGAAACAAAACTTTACGACCGCGTTCGCGTTTAGCTGTCAAATCCCATACAAATTGAGGGTAAAACGCAAACGCGATCGTAAAGTTTTGTTTCGATAAAACTTATACTAGAGCCTCAGCATGGTCCGTAGTGAAGTACACGCCATCCAACTAGCCCCGGATACCGGCACTCGAAGTCGCAAATGCTGTGATACGTCCTATGGTTATACTCTGAACAGAATATGTGCGAGTTGGTGGGCAGAGACAATCACCGACCGCCGCGCGGCAACGCGTAGGGATGCTGGTAACCGGAATAATGCTGCCACTGAAAAATAAACTATTGAATAGCAGCCGTCCTTTCTTTTCGATAGGATAATACGGGCTATAATCCCTTTTTTTTAAGATTAGAAATACGGTAAACAAAGAAGCAGTCCTCGTCAACCTTTTCTGCTTGGGACAAATATTAGATATTACGAGGTCCTTAACAGAATGAGAACTTAACAAGCCTATATTAGTTATTTTGTATTTTCCAAAGTAATCAATAAAAAATGCGTATTTCCACATTTTTTACTAAATCTACTTGACCCGGAAATTCATCCTTGCTGCAAAGTTCACACACCAACTTGTAAGTGTTGACCACCATACGTTTCTCATTTGTTGTTAATGGACTCTGTTTCTGTCTCTTTGCTTTTTGTGAAGGCAAAACGTTCGGGGCAGAACGAGTCGGCCTTTTTTGCAAGCCACTTGGCACCTCTGCGTCTCCACGTCTATCATGGGACGGCCGCGATATACACTCGATTTTTCTCGCACTATACCTCTTGTTCTAAGTGTTCTAATAAGAGAGAGACTGATAGTGCGAGAAAAATCGAGAGAGCTCGCACGCCGTCGCATGATACCCGTGCAGATTTAGTCCATCGCAATCCGCACGCCACCACACACAGCGAAAAATAAAATCTTGATATTAATTAACAAATAGATACTCGTATAATAATCTCGTAATCTGAATTCACCGATTTGTTAATTACCAAGAAAACAAGAAAAAGAACGTGATACGATTACAATTTTGACAATATCGACAGCAAATAAAACGAACCGATCGTTTCACAGCTCTTCTTCTTTAGGTTTTTTTTATAATGCAACATTTCTAGAACTGAAAAACGAAATTTAAAATAACAGTCAACAAATAAAGACTTTCAAAATAAAAATATTGTTGTAAGTATTATTTAAATGTAAATAATGAAAACACTTCTATCATTTTAGGGTCAAAAACAATAAAGTAAATCTATTCTAATGGCTGTTTGAGACAGTGGTTGGTTTTATATAAAAGACCTCGTGCTTCGTGCTTTATCCTTCTTTCTAATGCTAAAAAAAACGCACTTTTTTATTTTTTATTCCAATCAAGATTTGAGTCACATTGAAATGGCCAGTGCGTCCTCCTCCCAATTAAACAGGCAATCCTTTTTTAACCCCCAATGGAAATAGAGCAGTTATTAGGGGTTATTAAAATAGAGCACTTGCACTGCGTCAATGGCGTTATTACTTGCGAGCGTACAGAGCAGTTAAAGCCGTTTTACCTCCCACGGGCTGTTACCTAAGTTTAGTTTTAAAATATAGAACCCACCCATACTTCACGATAGGACTGAGGATGTTTCCAATCAGCCAAGGTGTATTTCATATCTTCAAAAGTTTGCTTTATGATTAGTTAGTAATCTTTACATTAAATTTGTCTGCAATTTAATGTTTTGTATTTATTACAAATGTATTTTTCATCGCACTTGCTCGAATGTATAATGTTTTTAAGTATTTTCAAATCGTGGCTGTATACCGAAGGGTCTTTGCCATACGCGCCTCACGTCAAATTCAACAAAATGGACTACTGACATGTTGCAGTTTGCATTAGGATTTTTATTAATTTCATCTAAAATGTATTCATTTCCTCGCAAATGTGATGAAAAACATTGTGTACAACACGGGCGTAAGAATATTGCAAACTCGAGTAAACAAATAAAAATAGACTCTTGTTCGCAATATTCCACTTACGCCCCACGTTAAACAATGTACTATTTCCACAAACTAGCAATAATGACGTTACGTTCCTTATAATAGGCTCCGAAGTAGGTAGGCGAGACAAAAGGCGCATAATGAAATTTCATATATAATTGGAGGCTACGTCATCTTCAATAGGGAAGATGATGCATCTTACTAATAAATTTATAATTTTTACCATTATGTTGTGATCAAAATGTAAAATAAAACAAAAACTTAAAATAATAGCTACTGAAACGTTTTTACTTTAGTTCATACTAATTTCAAACAATAATTACGATTTGAAATAATGTACAACGGAACGTGTTATCATTCACAACACAGACTAATACAGAACCGCATAGTTGTCTCGGTCACTTCTTATGGTCAGCTGAGCTGAGTTAGAATGAGAAGAATTGGTATTTTGAGGCTAATATTAACGATTTGTCTCCATCTACTGCCCATCAGTGTGTCAAAAAAGTAAACAGTACTACCGAGACGTCAACGTCAAGTCGACACTTATAGCCGCCTCGAGTGCTTTTCTCAAAAATGGGGGAGTAAAAATACTAAATTGAAATCAAGTTTTATTACTATCGTTGCACAACATAATAATATAAATGATTACCCGGCATTTTTTGAAACAGAATGAAAAGTGTATTTTTCCACCGAGAAACGCAAACTTTGAGTCATGCAAAAACGTCGCGTTTGCAACAGAAAAAAAACCTTTGCCGTCTTTTGTACATGCTTGTTTCTACTTTTTACAAAGTTTGGTACTCCAGGCGGCCTGCTATGATTTATTTATTCTTTTTGAATTTCGATCTAACCTTAACCTGTACACTTTTACCTTCCAATAAGTAGTAGCGACTAGCGAGTTATATTTAGTTTGCGGGCCATTTTTAAGAAAAGTTGCTCTGTAAGTTTGTATGAAGGGGACTACCCGGGGCAATATCCAGAACTACATCTACACTCTGATCTCAAAAATTCTTTCACCAGTATACAGAATTGACCTTCACGATGGACATGGGATCCCACGGCTCTACCTTTGTTTTTTGTGATAGGAACCTCAGCGGGCAGGAAATAATCTAACGATAAACAGGAATCGGTACTATACCGAACCCCTGTACGAGAGTACCTACAGGTACTCAAGTAAAAAACACCTACAATTTCTATAATCCCATTACTAGAAAGTGTCGTCCGTATCACGCTGGTCTCGCCAAATCCGGAACGGATACGACACAATAATTCAGCTACAGCGTTACTAACTAGCTTGTTTCAATAATAACTTTTTTGTACTCGTCGATTAAAATCTGTGTATTAAGATTTCATAGAGAATACTGCAACGTCACTCTTTTCGTCATTGAATAGTCCATCTAAGTTCCGAAACAACCGAAATAACTTTTTCGATACGCTCTAGACAATCGAAAAAAAATTGAAAATAGAACTTCGTATTTCAATAATATGTGTCCTTGATCCGATACAAAATTGCCAATCTATGGCGTTTCGGTACGATGCAGCGTCGCGTCGTCTGTCAAAAATCTACTTAAACTGGCTGCTGTATCCAGGGCATGAAAAAAATAAAAATAAACTACGCCTTGTGATTGGCCAATCACAGCACAGTACTGCAACATTACGGACGCCGGTGGTGTGATTATCTATGGATTATCTTGTGTAAAAGAAGTCGGATATTAGAACTAGACGATATAGTACTTACGAAGCGATATTTAGTTTTCGTATTAATGACTTAAATTATTAATTTTAATGAACTCATACAAAAAGTATTGTTCACAATACTGTCATAATCAAGCTTTTTATCTCGTACCTTACTTAGGCCACTCAGCAAGCTTCGTGGCCTAAACACGGTACTTGACTAAAAAGCTCTCTATTATAACACGATTGTGAAAAATACTATTTTGCATTTGCTTGGGTAATAAAATAACACAAGTACATTTTACGTCCGAATTATAAATATGTGTGTACAAATTATATTTTCTCCAATATACTCGGAAATGTTCGCCTTACTGTAGCAAAAATAGTACGTGAAGTTCCTCGTTACTGTAGAACGCAAATTTAAAAAGTTTAAAGTCTTTACTGTACAGCTTTAGTGGCCAGCAAAGTTTATGAAATTCCTTTACTGTATACTTTTTTACCTATTAACTATATTCTTTGACTAAGACAAATCAGTACACTCAGCCAGTCAGTCAGTGCTAAGTTTAAAGACCTTGCAATTTGTCACAACAACTTGCGATATGGCAGTATCTTTCCAAGTATTGCAAGTTGCTGTGACAAATTACGCCCGTTTGTAGCCTGCTTAAAGTTTTCTCGAGTTTTCTTTTTTTTAATGGACATAGACAAAACGCGTACTTTTGAAAGTGATCGAAGTGACGTTTTTAAAAATGTCTCAAATAGTTTTGAATGAAATAATCAAAATATTTATCGAAATAAAACTCACAACGAAATACATACATACATACATACATACAATCACGCCTTTATCCCTAAAAGGTGTAGGCAGAGCATATGAAACTTATGTTCCAGTACCACTTTTAGCATAAATGTGGGTATAAAAGATCGACAAAATGCATTTATATATATACATATACATATTGCAATCCCGTTTTACTTTAATAATTTTAATTGCAGAAATTTTATGAATATATATATTTTTTTTAATTTAGTATGCCAATTGAAATTGGCTGTATGAGTCATGCCGTCATGCCGTATACATATGAAAATATAGAAATAAATCAGCCTATATACGTTCCACTGCTGGGCACAAACCTCCTCTCATGGATGAGAGGGAACGGGCAGTAGTCCCCACGCTGGCCCAGTGCGGGTTGGGGACTTCACATACACCTTTGAATTTCTTCGTGGATGTGTGCAGGTTTCCTCACGATGTTTTCCTTCACCGAAAAGCTAATGGTACATATTCCGTACATACGTTCCGTTAAACTCATTGGTACGAGCCGGGATTCGAACCCACGACCACCGCTTGACTGCCGCATGCCTGAACCACTAGGCTCTACCGTAGCTCCACTCACTATAGCTTAAACGTTGAAAAACCCCCGACATTTTCATTCCAAAGTTCAATATCTCAAAAACGGCCGAACAGATTTTAATGAAACATGGCTAAGAACACTCGGGATAAAATTATCTACACACACACACACAAAAAAAACCGCATTCACATCGGTCCATCCGTTTAGGAGCTACGATACCACAGTAGCTGTCTGTGGTATACATAGATACACAGACAGACACGTTAAACATAAGTTTAACATAAGTATAAAACAGCCCTCTTTTTTCGTCGGGGGTTAGGAATATAACCGATTGAGCTGTTTAGTAAATTAGCTCTGCTCGGTTCAAAATAGAGGAAATACGGCGGTAACGAATTATACCAGACATGGGACCCAGCTCGATCGATTTTTCACCCTCGTAAAACCCCGTATTCGAAATTTCATTAAAATCGTTAGAGCCGTTATCGAGAACGTGATTTCAAATATATAGGTATACAAATATTGCTCGTTTAATAGTATAGGACTTATGTTATTATCAGGCTGTATCAAAGCGAAGCAAGATAAGAAATAAATAACACGTGTTTCTGTATCATAACCATAAGTGTATTAAGCGCGAATTTGGAAAATAAAAAGCAGTTTCTAATTACAAAACCAATTAATTGCAATTATAGTCATTAGTCATTAGCTTAAGTAATGGCCATTTCATGCTTAACCTACAATGCTATTAGCTCATATTGAATCTAATCACAGTCAGACTTGGTTAAGGGGAAGTTAAAGGAGCCACATATACAACGTGTTTTTTAACCATCTCAGAGCTAAAGCCTACTTAAAGTATTTTTTTTTAAATCAGAGACAAACTAATGAAGTCCCTATACTCATATCACTCGAGATCAAATGTCGAGACGTTTTGTATCTATAAATGTTTTATTATCTATGTATACTAGAATAGAGGCCCGCTTGAGTTTTGACAGCTGTTCCAAATTTAAACTCGTAACGATACAAAAATCTGTACTGTACTGTCTCCTGTGCACAGGCTATTATGGCGTATGTCTCCGCCTGGAAGACGGTTGCCAAACTACCCATGCTTACACTACTACTGTAGTCATGCGCATAAATGCCTGCTCCCGTACCGGATCCCATTTTTGATCCATCCGTGTACCATATATTCTCTTCGATACCAGACCTCGGTGGTTTCAGATCTTCGGCCCATTCAGCCCTGGATGGAACTTTTGTTGTGTAGTTCCTGTGGAATACAAACTTGGGTAGCATTTTGTCGCTTCCCATGTTTGTTATTCTGTCTAAGAGACCATCAGTCTCCATGTTTGTGTGCTAATTCTTTGGTTTGCTGTCGCTCCATAGTCCAAGAGTTCTTAATCTGTAGAGCGATTTGCGCGCCTCTGACTTAATCACCAAGTGTAGTGGCGGTAGGTCCAATAGGACTTCTAGCACCGCTGTAGGCGTGGTACGAAACGTCCTGTTATAGCCATGCATGCCGATCTCTGCACCTTCATCAGAGCATCTCTGCATGTGCTCATTTAAGTCCTTGGCCACCGTGCCAGGCTACCGTACAATAATATGGCCCTCACCATCATAGTGTAGATCCACTTAAGTACCTTTGGGTTCAATCTCCATGTTTTGCCATACGCTGATCTACACATTCCAAATACCCTCAGTGCCTTTGTAATGGTGAAATCTGTATGCTGCTTCCAATTCAGTGTGACACGTAGATATTTCACATCATTGGACAGGTCTAGTGCCCTCCCGTACAGCTTTAACTGCTTTATGCCTCGAAGGGTCCTTTTCCTAGTAAAGGGTATCACAACAGTTTTGCCTGGATTAATGGATAATTGCTGCCGATCGCACCATCTCTCCACTGTCTGCAGTGCCTTGTTCATGATTTCTGATACCGTGCCTGGGAACCTCCCATTAACCAGTATCACTAGATCATCAGTATATCCTACCGTGTGGATCGGACCTATATCGAGTTCTACCAGGAGTGAGTTCACCACCAAACTCTAAAGAGTTGGTGAGAGTACCCCACCCTGTGGACATCCCTTGGTGGCCGTGGCCATTATCTCATCCCCTAAGAGAGATGACTTTATTAGTCTGCCATTTAGCATATTGCCTATCCATTTACATAGGGTGGGCTCTACACCATGTTTTGCAGCTGCTTCGCTGATAGCTTTATACGTGGTACGATCGAACGCTCCCTCCACGTCTAAGAAAGCTGCCAGACATAGTTCTTTATTCTCTATAGCCTGTTCAGCCCTGTTCGTTACCAGGTAAAGTGCGGTTTCCGTTGACTTCCCTGGCTGGTATGCACATTGTAGTTCGTGCAGCGGATGCCTCCTTAATGGGCCATCCCTATGGGCTATGTGTCTAACTACCAATTTCTCCAGTGTTTTGAGGAAAAACGATGATAAACTTATCGGCCTATACGATTTGGCTTCACTGTAATCCGCCTTCCCCGGTTTGGGTAGATAGGTTACTAATACCATCCTCCACACACGCGGTACGTGTACGAAGGCCAAGCACGCCCTGTACAATCTGCTAAGATGCGGGATTAGTACATTAGCGCCCTCTTGTAGTAGAATGGGGTAGATTCCATCTGGCCCCGGGGCTTTGTAAGGTTGAAATGTTGAAAGTGCCAACTTTATCTTTTTATGATCTACTACCTTTTTAGACGTGTCCCAATTGTGTCTCGTTGTACTTGTGGTTTGTTCCAACGCACTAATTGCACCATCGTCTGTTACGCTGTCGTGTATTACTGAGCCTGGGAAGTCCGTGTTACACATTATCTTGAGGGTCTCCAGCCCCGTTTTCATCATTCTACGAAGCCGTGGTTCTCGAAGGTATTTCTTGAAAAACAATTATGTTCCACAATTATTAGGATGAGACTGGGCCACTGTTGTTCTCCAGTTCATTTGGCTAAGATCCACATCAGGGACTCCTCACTGTGTGAGTGAGGGTTGGATGACGGAGATCTGAACCATATTTTCCTTTCTTGCCCTCTGCTCAATCATAATTTCCTCTACGAAGAATTGGTTAGGTTAAAAGTCCCTCTTCCAACCAGAATATTGGATCTTGTTCAAATTAAGGATAAATATACTCTTATGGCTATAGGTTCTTTTTGTCAGCTCAATAAGTAAAAAATTTGAACATGTTTGTTCCTGTTAACCTGGTATATATGCTATCTTTATAATAAAACCACTAGATTGTAGCTATCCGAAAAGACAAAATAAACTGTATTCAGAACCGTTTACATGACAACAATAAAACAAAGTATTCCAATATTCAAAAGTGACTGTTGACAGAAGTGTCACCAGATGGCGCTGCTTGATATGAAACTAACACTCCCACTATGTCAAAGCATCTTAAATATGTATAGATGACAATCCATATTTTAAGACATGTTATTTTGTATTTCCTAGTGGCTCTGCTCGGGCTGGCGGTTGCTGACTATGACTATGGGTGCAACTGCGCATCAGACTACGAATTTTGCGGCACAGACTATAACACATATCAAAGTGTCTGCCAGAACAAATGTAAGAACCACGGCGACTTCCACCACTGGCATATACTCTACGACGGTCCTTGCTTAGGTGCCACAACACGGCTTACGACCACACCAGAAGAGACTCAACCTGTTGATGGTTATAATGGTTAAAAAAATGTTGACTCGTCATAATAAAAACAAACATTTTATAATTATGTAAGTACTTTTATTTCGATTTGATGAAACTAGGTGCCGTTTCCATAAATAGGTAGAAATTACGTAGAAACAAGTCTATCGAAGCTCATAGTAGAAAATTAGAGACGAGGTAAGTACTAGATACGTTTATTATTTTTATTTTTACATAAACATTATAGTAATAACTAGCTGACCCGGTGAACTTCGTCTCACCATTGAGGAAATATCTCACCTAGGTACATATTCTTTTTTTCGGGTTCCGTAGTCGACTAGGAACCCTTATAGTTTCGCCATGTCTGTCCGTCCATCCGCGGATAATCTCAGTAACCGTTTTGCTTAGGCTACTCACATCGCGATAGAATTATCGCGATAAACTTCGTCTTCGGCCTACGGCGAATGTGCATGGCCACACTGAAATGCCGCTGAATTTATCGCGAAAATGGACGAAGCTGTCGCTCTGTATTTTATGGCGCTCAACAATTATTTTTTGGCTTAGTGCAAAATAAATAAATTTAAAAAAAGTGAAGAAAAGGCGGCAATGGAGGATTGATTAATATTCATCGAGCAAGAACAGTTGACAGTACGTCCACTAAGCACGATGAAGTTGAGCCGACTGAAGTGTGGCCGCGCAAGCGAAGTTCATCGCGATAAAAGCCTTTGATGTGCGCAAATTTACCGACAGCGGGGCGAAGGGTCTGCGGCTTCGGGCGAAGTGCCGAAGTATTCGCGAATATTCGGCTACATACATCGCGATAATGCGAATAGTCGCGTTATCGCGATGTGTGTAGCCTAAGCATTAGCACTAGAAAGCTGAAATTTGGTAATGTATATCAATCACGCCAACAAAATGGTGAAGTAAAAAGTGGAAAAAAATGTTTTATTAGGGTACCTCCCCTATACGTAAAGTGGGGAGTGATTTTTTTTTTTCATTTCAACCCTAACGTGTGATATATTGTTGGACAGGTATTTAAAAATGAATAGGGGTTTAGTAAAATAATTTTTTGACGTTAATATTTTCGGAGATAATCGCTCCAGAAGTAAAAAAATGTGTCCCCCCCCTCTAACTTTTGAACCATATGTTTTAAAAATATGAAAAAAATCTCAATAGTAGAACTTTATAAAACTTTCTAGGAAAATTATTTTGAACTTGATAGGTAGAATAGTTTTTGAAAAAAATACAAAATGATTTCTGAACTATGTTTGTAATTGAACCGTATAAGCAGGTGTTTATTGTACCTGTAATTTCTACAAAATCACAATGAAATAGCGTGCTTTCAAATAAAGTAAAAACGGTGAAAATCGGTTCACGCAATAAAGAATTATCCCTTAAAAATCATCTTCCATACTCGCGCGCAATAGTTTACTTAATTTGCCGATAGATGTCGCTGTACGCGGAACGCTCACATCGTACATGGCGGTGTTAAGATTTTTCCTGATTTAATGGGGTCGGAGCAGGTGCGCCCATACATTAGGTCGAAAATTTGTCGTGCTCGAATTGTCTTAGTTGTCTTTGGTCGTTCGTTGTCTATTAATAAAATTGTTCGCTAAGTATTGCTTGTATTATTCGATCGCTAAGTATTGCTTGTTAAACGCTTAAGTGGGGACTCTTATATACTAAGAATATGCATCTCAGCCTTAAACAGTTCTAGGACTTACCTGCATTGTTTATGAGTGTACTACAAAAAAAAACAATTTAAGAATATGATAATCCATTCTGCGAGGCCATTTTACGCCGCTACTTACTTCAAAATTCAGAGTATCTAGACACGCGGCAGCGTGTCAAGCCAAGCTCAAGCAAAGGAACTGGCTAGCCAGCGCCGAGTGTAATATTACACGAACGACTTGGTGCCACTTTTGACCCTTCTACGAGGGCTGTTCCGAAAATAGTTAGGCAACAGCGTACTATTAATCGTATTCATATAATTTTACTGTAGCTCAAAGGCAAATTTCATTACAAACTTTTTCGTGTTAATGTCACTGGCCAGTGACATTCCGTTATTTTTTTATGAAATCAGAAAAAAAACATGTCTGCCACTTTTTGCTCGCAAAAATGGAGCTAACGCGGGAAGCATTTCGTGCTATGACATATTATGATTATAAACGAGGGCTAACTTACAAGGATTCTCATGAAAATTTAACTAGTGTTTTTGGGGCATTATCCCCATCTCTTGCCACTGTCAGTTACTGGTTCCGTGAATTTAAGCGTGGGCGGAGCGAAGTCAAAGATGAGCCTAGACCGGGGCGACCGCGAACGGCAGTCACTCCAGAAAATGTTATCAAGGTGGAGTGGCTTATCAAGGAATCTCAAAACATTACCCACCGAGAGATTCAGGATGAACTGAAGATTGGATCCCAGGCAGTTTCTACCATTTTGCATGACCACCTTCAAGTTCGGAAGGTTTCGTCTCGATGGATACCACATTTTCTCACACAGGAGCAAAAAGATAGACGTGTCGATTGGTGCAAATTTATGCTAAAAAAATTCGATAAAGGCGATTCACAACAAGCGAGCTACATTGTGACATCCGACGAATCTTGGATATATAGCTACGACCCATTTACAAAACAGCAATCCACGCAATGGGTCTTTGAAGAAGATGATTTACCTACTAAAGTAGTTCGCGGCCGAAGCGTCAACAAAAAAATGTTTGCTGTTTTTTTTCGACGTAGTGGACCGGTAGCCGTAATTCCACTTGAAGATCATAAAACAGTTACCAGCCAATGGTACAGTGAAGTTTGCTTGCCACAGGCCTTCCAGGAGCTGAACGTCAGCCGTCCAAGTACTGGAACCCGGGGCATAATTTTTCATCAAGATAATGCTCCGGCTCACACGGCTGCCAGAACCATGGATTTTTTTAGAAAATCAGGAGTGCAACTGCTACCACACCCTGCGTACAGCCCTGACCTGGCTCCGTGTGATTTTTTTCTGTTCCCCACGTTAAAAAAATCATTACGTGGGCGACGATTTTCGACGGCGGATGAAGCAGTAGACGAATTCAGGCGACTTTTTTTTGACCTTCCGCAAGAACAGTTTTTTTCCCGTTTTGAAAGTTGGTTCAGTCGAATGCATAAGTGCATAAATGTAGCAGGGGAATACTTTGAAAAATTGCAATTAAAGTTTTATTATATTCCTTATAGTTTTTGTTTAACTAAAAATTTTCGGAACAGCCCTCGTATAACTCAAAACCTCTTTAACGTAAAGACATAAAACTAAGTGTGTTTAATTATATCCATAAGGATATCTAATAGAAGATCAAATTTCATGAAGCTAGTTCAAACGGTTATAAAGATATGAAGGTCAAAAAGTCGTAAATTTTAGCACTGACTGACTGACTGACATATAGTATCTAAAACCTAAACTACTTCCAGATGACCTAGAAGGATGAAATTTGGAATCCAGCTCGGTAATTGTGTGTAAGCGTAGGGAAAAATCTAAAAATAAAAAAAAGTTAAAAAATAGGGGGGGTCCCCATACAATTTTTATTTATTTATTTGTAGCGTTGGAACCGTTACAAGCAGATATTTGAAACTATCCCAATATAAGTATTATTATATTTGCTACATAACAGAAATATAAAAATAAAGTTGAGTCAAAAAATAAGTTGCGTCCCCATACAAAAAACTTGTAATACGCGCTAAACAACCGGCCAACGGTGTGTCGTCGGCGGCGCGGGGCACCACTAATTATACACTGCCTAGTTTTCTTTACAAAAAGTAATGATATCCCACCAAAAACATAAATGTAAAAAAGGAGAGCCAAGTTCAATACAAAAATTATGCTTGGTTGTGGGCTTCGCCGCAAAGATAAAGGAGATCTAAATGAATGCCAAGTTATATGCAAAATCCAAATATTCTTTGCGTTACTGGATACCTATAACAATTGCTGTCATTTAAAAATGTGAGATCTTAAAGTAGATTAGAGTTGATTTGAACGTTTACGAGTATGCCTTAATAATTCTATTTTAAAAAAAAAAGTTTTGTGTCGCACCGTGGACCGTGCTGAAGTAGGTACCTACCTATGCATTTAGTTTAGGCACGTAGTCACTTAAAATTATATCTTTATTCTACACTAGCTTAGACCCGCACCTTCGCATGCGTATAAATCTGGGGGTGGGGACCGCCAAGTCGAACAAAAAAGCGGCACGACCGTACCATCATTTTCTGGAAGCAGTTCAGGCCATTTTCGACGCCCCCAATAACTTCGTTGTGGATTAAACTAGAAGCCTGAATTTTCAGTAAACAAGAAGGCAATGCGGTATATTTCAAATTTCATTCAGTTTAACCCATTACTCTAAGTATTATAACTAGTCAAAGTTTCTTAATTTTGTCACTCACTCACTGAATGACCGATCATCAAAACTCTAATTTAGAATACAATTAGTGTTTAGTGTATTAATCAAGGGAAAACTAAAAATTTTAGCAATTTCGGTCCAGTTTTCTAGATACACCAAATGCATAAATAACTTTGTAATCCCATAAAAATATAAATGATTATCCGGTTACATTTGCAGTGGATGGGACGGGACAAAAAACGAAAAACCAAGAATGGAACTGCATTCATAATTTGTATAGGATACAAGGATAAAAGGATACTTTGGGCCTCCCAAAGTATCCTTTTGGAGAGCGCTCCCTATGCGAGCCCGAGGTCCGAAGGCCCTAGGGCGAGCCCGACGGACATTCACTATCCTCAGGTATCTTGCAAGCGAGAGCTGAGGCCAAAGTTGCGAAGGTGAGCCGGCGAGAGAAGCGAGGCCGAAGGTCGAGCTTTTCGTTGGAATTAAAGGACTTTAGAGAGCGGTCTCAATGCGAGCCCGAGGCTGAGCCCCCACGGATACTTTGTTATCTCCGAGTATAACGAGTTAAGTCTAAACTTGCAAGCGAAACCTGAGGGCCAAAGTCCTGAAGGTAAACGGGCAGGCAAGCGGAGCCTAAGGCTGAGCTTTTCGTAGGAATTAAAGGCCCTAAGCATGCTTTAACAGAGCGGTCGCTATGTGAGCTCTTGGGATGAAGGCCTGTGGGTGAGCCCCCATGGACACTTACTATTCCCAGGTGTCTTGCAACCAAAACCAGAGACCAAAACCTCGAAAGTGAGTGGCCAGGCAAGCGAGGCTGAAGGCCGAGCTTTTCATAAAAATGAAAGATCCAAATCAAGCCTTACGAAAGCGATCGGGGGCAGGAGACCATTTACTATCCCCAGATGGCAGCGAGGCCAAAGGCCGAGCTTTATGTTGGAATGAAAGGCCCAAAGCACCCGTTTAGAGATCCACCACGGACACTCATTATCTTAAGGTTTCTTGCAATCGAAACCGCTCGAATTCCCGAAGGTAAAAGGGAAGGCAAGCGAAGCCGATGCCTGACATTTTCTTAGGAATTAAAGGCCTCTAGAGCATGCTTTTAGAGACCACTCCCTAGGCGAGCTCGAGGGCCGAAGACCTGAAAGCAAGCTCCCACGGACACTTGCAATCCCTAGGTGTCTGCAAGCGAGCGGCGAGGCAAGCGAGCCCTCGCGGACACTTACTATCGCGTAGGTGTGTGGCGCTGGCGAGGCGAGGTAAGTTCCAGAGGTGAGTGGCTTTTCGTTGGAATGAAAGACTTGAAGCATTCCTATAGAAAGCGCTCTAAATGCGCCCCCATAGACGGACACTCATTATCTTCCGGTGTCTTGCAAGCGAAACCAGAGGGCGAGCCCCTTTGCCTTGCAAGCGAAATCCCAGACCAAAGTTCCGAAGTCGAGCGGCAAGGCAAGCAAGGCCTTTTCGTTGGTATGAGAGGCCCAAAGCAACACGCATTATCTTCCGTTGTCTTGCAAGGGAAACTTGAGAGCTGGGGGCAAGCGAAGAACAAACCGAAGGCTGAGGTTATCATAGAATGAAAGGCCCAAAATATCCCTTCAGGGCGCGCCCATTATGCGCTCCCAATATTTCAGAAATTTACGGGAGTTTTCTTCATAAAAAAATGGTACATATACACTTAATTCTCCACAGCATGCCGATTTATCCAAATGTTATACCCAACATCCCTTGACGTTGGTGAACTATGATAGTTCGAGATAAGTATTCAACTCAACCTAAAACAATTTTAGATGACCTCTGATTTCATAGCAAATACAGTAAGGCAGAGATCAAGGTTGCTGGATTTCAATATCAACTGCGACGTCGTCACGTCAGAGACTGGAGTTGCAATATAATTAGGTCTCTGTCTAACAGTTATTATCGGTGGAGGTATCAACCAGATTTGGTTAATACTTAATATATTGTCTTCAGCCGCCTAGCACTATTTGACATCCCGTGTTTTTTCACGTTTTATCAATACTTTGCTAAAAGTTTGAATTTTTACTTTCTAGTCATGTTTGGAACACCCGTCAATCCTGACTATTTCTTTCCCATACTTAGTTACCACCTGGAAATAGCTCTCTCTGCTACGTATGTCTACTTATGTCATACGAATCGTCTATCCGATAACAACATCTTTAGATAACGAATAGGTATAGTTTACTAGCCATTCATAACACCGGATTTGACATCATAACGTTAACACGTTATCAGGCTGCAAACAAGATACCCTGTATCCAAATAAAATGTAACATTGCACGCCTTAGGTCATGTGCGTTCCCGAGGAACGCACATTTGAATAGCCTACCTAAAGATAATACCTGAATAGTGACTCTGGGTTGACCACCCTTATCAGGTCGTGCTTAGGCTTGCATAGCCTGCTGTGTAAGTCGGCACAAACCTAACCAGACCGCAATTTAGTTTTCACACAGATTGACCCACATTGTTTTTAACGTAGATTTATTTAACCTTGTTTTTGTAGTAGCTTCACGTCAATCTCTTTAGTAATTCTGTTTCAAAGGCACTGCGCCTACCCCTAGTTAAGTTGACATGTCTGAAAGACATTTCGTCATATCGAAAACCGTTCGTTCATACTCATATTTGTACTAGTATTCGTAAAACTTACTTATGTAATCAGGTTCACACGTAAATAAATAACTAACAATTAACTGTAGCTAAAAGATTTTATTAAATTGTAATTCTGCATCACTATACATAACTATTAACATAGTAAAACCTAGTCTGTAAGCCCGCTGTTAGTCTCAGTATCAATATTAAAATCTTAATTGTTCATACTTTCTCCTAAATTGGACATTCACATGGTAATTTCTCGAAATAGAATTGAATTATATACATGTAACTTATATCTTGTCATTCCTCACGTAATTCTGTATTATAAAAATGCAACACAGCATTTTGAGATAATTAGATATAATTAGTGTTAAGACGTAAGCACTAAATCGATAATGAAAATGATGTAATGCATTACCTATTTTGGAAAATAAAAGTTGATCACTTCATGGTAAGCGAATTGGCTATATATATAAAAAATGGCTCCCGATATTAATTCCATTCATCACCTGCAACTCGAGCCGAAAACATCTAGCCATCTCCCTCACCATCAAGCCCTGAGAACCAGAGATTATTGTTTTCTCTTTCCGTCCTGCGGATTCCACTCCTAGAGAAAGTGCGACCGAATAGAAGAGGTCTCACTTTCTCCCTCACTCTCCAACTGCCTCGGTACGCCGTGGCTAGCGAAGGCGTGTCGCCGTGCCTGTGGTTTGGGTCGTCTATGCCGCGTGGTGGCGGACCCAAAGTTATCGAAGCCAGAACCCGTTCAACGCACGACCGCGCTGAATAATGGTCCTTCGGAGGCCGAATCACTGAAGCAGAAAGCAGCTCAAGCAAGAATATTTCGTGCGAATTCATCGAGTTTCTCAATCGCCGTGCACCGTACTGAGAAGATTGACTTTTTAAGAAGTATCGTAATCCGATTGTCGTCGTGCTTCTTCAATCCACGGGCACCGCAGCAAGATTGACTTTCCGGAAACGTCGTGAAGCAGCCGCAACGAGTGTTCATACGTAGTGCGTCCTTTTATGAAGCTGTTAGGGAAGAAACAACAATATCAAGGCTGAAAAAATTAAGAAAAATTCAAGAAAGAAAACAGTGTCGTCAAACTATATCCTCAAGCAAGTCCAAGCTCGAAAAAGAAAATCCTCGTTATAACCTCACACGAAACAAGAAAAAAGAATAAAGAAAAAACAGTGCCTATCACAATAAATCACTGTCACCGTCATCGAAGTTTCCAGCGATAAGAAAATTCAAGCCTCAAGTAAGAAGAGCCCTCAACAGGGATAAGGAAGCAAGAATTCTCAAAAAAGAAAAGCCTTCCAAAGGCCAAAGAAGCCTCAAGAAAGAAGAGCCCTCAACAGGGATAAGGAAGCAAGAATTCTCAAAAAAGAAAAGCCTTCCAAAGGCCAAAGAAACCTCAAGAAAGAAAAATCCCGAACGGGACTTAGTGCTGCGAAAACTTCGAAGTCGAAGAAACAAGCCGTCGTGTGAGTAATTTTAAATCCTGTTAAGTGCCGAATTTTGTCGATCTTCGATGCATACTGGCAGGTGGCGTGGCTCTGGCCTAACGGTGTCAACCAGAGCGTAAACACGTCTTAGTGCGGTATATCGAGTCGGTATCGCAGCGCACTTTTCAGAGCGTTTATAAGTACTCGGCCGTGGCTGGTATGTTGCTATGTGTTGTTAAGCCACAGGTTGGCAAGCTGAAGGGCGTGACTATCCCCCACGTCATAGAGCATTAACAGCGCATAGTATTCCTCTGCCAGACGGTACCTTTACCCATCCAATTTCCCTACATTCCTATTCTCAATCGGCATCACTACGGTAGTACGCCGAGCGAGCAGCTAGGGCCGTTAGTGTTAGGTAGGTAGGATGTCAGGAAAGGGGGTAGGGCCAGTCACGAGGTCGGGCAAGCAAAAGAAGATGGACTCAGAAGAGGAGCAGAGCACCAGCGGCGAAGGATCCGGAGGTACCGGCGACACGTCGTCGTACGGCACCACTACATCGCAAGAAACGAATACCTGGAGCCATGGAACCAACACCGCGGAGCAGACGACCAACACGGCATCGTTGAACACACCGGCGTGTTCAAGCGATACGGACCATAGTTTTCCGTTAGATAACGAGTTAGGCAACACGGGTGCAGACGCGCGCGGGATTCCCGTTTCATTAGTCAACGGTCAAAAGATAGGCGCGATCGAAGCAGTTAACGCGAGTTTAGGAGGCACGGCGCCCTCACGCGTGCAAGCCGTAGGCGCGAACGGATTAGGTGCGTATCCAGTAGGCGTTCCTAGGCATAATACGTTCGCGGCCGAACAAGTAGATGCGAATTTAGGGGGTCCGGCCGCCCCACGCAGCCAAGCCGCCGACGCGAATTTAGGAGGTTCGGACGCCTCACGCGACAAAGATACCGATGCGAATTTAGGGGGCCCGGCCGCCCCACGCAGCCAAGCCGCCGACGCGAATTTAGGAGGTACGAGCACCTCACGCGACAAAGCCGTAGGCGCAAACAACGCGGGCGCCGCATTTGAGGAATTTTTTCCGCGTAGTGTTTCCAGAGTCGGTCCAGTTGAGGAAGGGCACGATCGAATTTCATCCGGGTTAGGTATTAATATGGAGGAGCACTCTAGGGCCGAAGATGAGAGGTTAGTTAGGTTGCGCGCGGAGGCAGATTTCCGTGCGTCACAGTTGGATCAGGCTAGGGCCGCAGCGTCGTACGCCGCCGCTAGGTACGAGTTAGTGCTAGCGGAGAGCCATCGTTCGGCTAGGCATACGCCGTCACCCACTTTGAATAGTCAACCCAATGCGCCTAACGCCTTACCCGAAAGGGAAAAGCCCGCTCGTAATATCTCACCGCGGAGAGAGCCCCATACGACCGATAGGAATCGCGAATCGAACACTTCGACGAGCGAAATAAGCGCTCTGCGCGACGCTATAGTGCAAGCTATCAGTATGAATAGGACTGACAGTCACTCTTCGCCCCAACCGACGCAAACGTCAAATAAGTACATAGGAGACTTACCTTTCTTTGACGGCAATCCCTCGGATTGGATATCTTTTAAAAAAGTATACTTAGACACCGAGAACGCTTTCTCGGACATAGCAAATATGGGTCGCCTTCGTAAGGCCGTGAAGGGCCAAGCACGCGACTCGATAAGAGCTATCTTACACACGTGTAGCAACCCGTACGAAGTAATAGATGCGTTAGATAGATCCTACGGGAAGCCAGACGTAATAATATTAGCGGAAATTCAAAACGTAAAAAAAATGCCGCGTATGAGCGAAGACGGCCGCAATATTACGGAATTTAGCAACCGCGTGTGTAACGTAGTCTCGTCCATAACTGCGCTGAACAAACCGCAGTACTTATACGCACCCGAATTGGTCAGTCGTATAGTAGAAAAATTAAATAACATCGTCAAATTCGAATGGTATAGGTATAAATCTGGTCACGAAAACGTACCAGAACTACTCGCTCTGTCCCGGTTTTTAAAAGAATTAAGCGTTAATTTCAACTCTATGTTCGCGTACGAGCAGGCAAAACAGAAATCGCACGGGCGATCTCGCCAGGTTAATAATATTAACACTAAACGCAATTTTAGGACAAGAGAAAGCTCTACGTCATCCCAGGACGCAGGGGATCAAAGCGACTTCTACGACGATAACTCCGTATCAAGCCGCGACCTCCGCGCATCCGAGTCACGTAGACATAGGAACGTAAGTTACGAAACCGAAAGCGAGTCTGAATCGGAACGACACTACATCGCGACAGCGAATAGGCGCGCGACTCGCGATAAGCGCACCAAGGGCGGTAGTGATAGGAAACCTAAACCACAACCGGAAAAGAGTAGTAATTTTGTTAGGAAAAACGATGACAATCGGCAAAATAAATGCATAATATGCTCCGGCAGTCATTCGATAGTTAATTGCGCCGATTTTCTTAAACAAAACATCACCGACCGATGGGAAACGGTGAAACGATTTAAGTTATGTTTCAAATGTCTAGGCGATACGCATCGATCTAATTCGAGTAGGTGTCGCTACAAAGCCTGCGGCAAGGGTGGCTGTGAAGCAGCTCACCACAACGCACTACACGGCAGAAGTAACTTAAATCCGAAAGAGAACACTATCGCGGTTAGGGAACACGTTAGCTCAGTAAATCACACCAACCAATCACAAGCGTATTTAAAGATAATTCCGGTAGAATTAAGCGGTCCTAAAGGTTCGGTATCTACGTACGCATTGATGGACGAAGGCGCGACGCTTTCATTGATTCAAAAAGACGTGGCTAACGAAGTAACAAACCCCGGTAAGCGAGAAACCCTCTCTTTCGAAGGAGTAGGAGGGCACGAGGTCGTCGACCACGACTCCTCTCGTGTCAAACTTAGCATTCGCGGTACGTCCAGCAGTGAATTTCACGATCTCACGGCACACACGGTCGATAGATTAAATTTAGCATCACAAAGCGTAGAAAGGACCGTCGTGAGCAAGTGCGATCACTTAAGACACTTGCAAGACGAATTGTGCTACGAATCGGCACAACCCACGTTACTAATAGGACAGGACTCACCACACTTAATAGTATCCAGACAAATATGTGAGGGCGGTAAACAACAACCCTGCGCGTCTCTAACTCAACTAGGTTGGGTTATGCACGGCCTGAATGAAAAGCCTCGCAGAACAGACGATTCCGTCAATCACATTAACGATAACCAAGATCCTACTCTGACCTCGACGTGCGAGCATTTTAGTACGAAATCACTAGGTACCGAACCGCGCGAGCGAACAAACGACCCCGAGGACAGAGCCATACAGATACTAGAAAGAACGTGCGAACAATTACCCGGACAAGAACAAATTAAGGCAGGATTGTTATGGAAAACGGACAACGAAGCGCTACCCGAAAACAGGACTCTCGCGTCAAAACGGCTACGCTCGTTAGAAAAAGGGTTAAATAGCGATTCTGCACTTAAGGACGAATACAATAAACAAATGAAAGACTTCTTGGACCAAAACTCCGCCGAAAAGATAGACACGAACCTCGACTCGTCACGCGTATACTTTCTACGACATTTCCCGGCAATTCACAAGAAAAAGTGTAAAATGAGATTAGCTAAGAACACCACATGTCGAATGAATGAAAAAGCATCAAACGAAGACATTCTATTGGAGCCAGACACAATTCAACTTCTCAAGCCCCTCAGCAATAAAAAGCCTTCAAAAAACACTTGGCAAATAGTTCAACAACTCGTCTGCAGGCTTTGGAAAAAACGACTGAAGATATTTAAAACCCGTTTTGCTACTACGCAAACGGGCCACAGATCAACCGAACTAGAAACCCGACGACGTCGTCTTAATAGTAGACAGTACCCTGCCGAGAGGAACCTGGCCCCGCGGGCTCATAGAGAAAGTTTATCCCGGACCCGACGGCAAGGTACGCGTCACAGAAGTGAGAACAATTGCTGGACTCATACGTCGCCCGACCTCTAGACTCATCTTGATAGACTGATTAGACTTATCTCGATAGATTGACTAGTTTGGTTAGCATATGTTAGTACTTGCGTACGTGGGGGGGACTGTTTGGAACACCCGTCAATCCTGACTATTTCTTTCCCATACTTAGTTACCACCTGGAAATAGCTCTCTCTGCTACGTATGTCTACTTATGTCATACGAATCGTCTATCCGATAACAACATCTTTAGATAACGAATAGGTATAGTTTACTAGCCATTCATAACACCGGATTTGACATCATAACGTTAACACGTTATCAGGCTGCAAACAAGATACCCTGTATCCAAATAAAATGTAACATTGCACGCCTTAGGTCATGTGCGTTCCCGAGGAACGCACATTTGAATAGCCTACCTAAAGATAATACCTGAATAGTGACTCTGGGTTGACCACCCTTATCAGGTCGTGCTTAGGCTTGCATAGCCTGCTGTGTAAGTCGGCACAAACCTAACCAGACCTCAATTTAGTTTTCACACAGATTGACCCACATTGTTTTTAACGTAGATTTATTTAACCTTGTTTTTGTAGTAGCTTCACGTCAATCTCTTTAGTAATTCTGTTTCAAAGGCACTGCGCCTACCCCTAGTTAAGTTGACATGTCTGAAAGACATTTCGTCATATCGAAAACCGTTCGTTCATACTCATATTTGTACTAGTATTCGTAAAACTTACTTATGTAATCAGGTTCACACGTAAATAAATAACTAACAATTAACTGTAGCTAAAAGATTTTATTAAATTGTAATTCTGCATCACTATACATAACTATTAACATAGTAAAACCTAGTCTGTAAGCCCGCTGTTAGTCTCAGTATCAATATTAAAATCTTAATTGTTCATACTTTCTCCTAAATTGGACATTCACATGGTAATTTCTCGAAATAGAATTGAATTATATACATGTAACTTATATCTTGTCATTCCTCACGTAATTCTGTATTATAAAAATGCAACACAGCATTTTGAGATAATTAGATATAATTAGTGTTAAGACGTAAGCACTAAATCGATAATGAAAATGATGTAATGCATTACCTATTTTGGAAAATAAAAGTTGATCACTTCATGGTAAGCGAATTGGCTATATATATAAAAAATGGCTCCCGATATTAATTCCATTCATCACCTGCAACTCGAGCCGAAAACATCTAGCCATCTCCCTCACCATCAAGCCCTGAGAACCAGAGATTATTGTTTTCTCTTTCCGTCCTGCGGATTCCACTCCTAGAGAAAGTGCGACCGAATAGAAGAGGTCTCACTTTCTCCCTCACTCTCCAACTGCCTCGGTACGCCGTGGCTAGCGAAGGCGTGTCGCCGTGCCTGTGGTTTGGGTCGTCTATGCCGCGTGGTGGCGGACCCAAAGTTATCGAAGCCAGAACCCGTTCAACGCACGACCGCGCTGAATAAGTCAAGTATATACTTGCCAATTTTCATATCTTTAGCTCATAGATTCAAGGAATTCCCATACAAAGTTCAACCCCATTAATTAACCACTTTGCACCCGTATCTATATAATTTTAATAACCTATAACCTGACCGGGGATTTTTCTTGACAGATTAGTAAAGTTTGCATCAAAATCCGTTTTGCCATTTTCACGTGATGCGCGATCACATGAACAGACAAATAGATAAACAGACAAAAAATCTAATAACTCCTGTAATGTGTTTTGTTATCGATTCGAAAATAAGTTGGCTACCCATACATATACCCAGCCAACTTTTTTTCGAATATCTTCCATGTACAGATTTTCGACCCTCTTCAGCTATATTATATGTATAGATGTAATTTATATTTCAATATATATCACGTCCAGAAGTAATTAATTAATGTAATCTGCAACCAGAAGAATTACCACTTGACAGAAATCATCTGAACATACTTAAAAATCCTAAAAGTTGCATACCGCTCTTACAATGCGGGTACGCCGCGCGACACAAAACTTTTTTTTAACAAAATTATAAACGAAAAATGTTTGACCAGTTTAGTATTTTTGAATAGTAGGATAACTAGGCTATTCACAGGTATTTTTTTTTGTACAGCAAATCCGCACAGTTTAAATTCTGTAGATGATTTTCAAAACAAAATGTAAAGTTTTTTTTTTATTTTGAAAATCTCGTATTTTTTGTATGGGTCAGTGAAAATTTAGTTACAGAAATGAATCCGTCATCCTCGAATTATACGAAAAAGACACCAAACTTGATATAGTTGCTAGCTGTATGCAAATATAAAGCTTAGAGTGAAGCGCGCCGGAGGCACTTTCCCCCCACCCCTGCTGGGGGAGACATTCGTGGCAACCGGGCTGAATCAGCTCAAATCACCCCCAGGAACACCTGTTCCAAGCGGTTTGCTTTGTCTCAAAAATGCAAGGTGGTGACCCTAAGATCTCCTACTAATGGTGATTTGATATGGGTGGATTATGAAACTGGGCTAATGCAAAGAGGTCCGAACACCTGCCATAACATTGTTGCGCACAAAGTTATCGAGGCAGGCGGTGACTATTAGCCGCTCATTAGATGGACCCCTGAAATTGCCGTCGTAAAGACGGCCAGGAGCAACACCGGGGTGTGCGGCTCAGGTCGGAGTGGTGCTGCGCTTTCTCCGAAGTTACTCGCGGCGTTATGCCCTTTAACACTTCAACCCCTGGTGCATATAGCTCTGACGACTCCTCTCTGGACGGCCAATGAAGGCAGGCCAGAGCTGAGAGTCTTGCGGGCCCCCTTGGGGTTCCACTCGGACAGACGGAGACACGCCGGAGACGGAGGCCCTGACCGACTCTCGAGAGCAACCGGGTCCGTAGTGCGGGCTTATTACTATTATATCAAGCCCGTTATGTTATGTCCTTTGCTTAGCAAAGCAAAGGCCTCCCCGCTAGACATACATTAGAAAATTTCAAATGGCGACCAAACAGTAACAATAGACTACATTTTCATTATGCTTGCATAATAGTTAAAGAAACCGAAAACCAAACCAAAACGAAATGTAAAAGTGCGCATAACTCAATTAATGTGCAATTATAATTTAAATTAGCCACCAAATACCTACTGATTGGGTATTTAAGACGAATCATATTTCTTGTGAAACTGTTCTGTTGTGAGCTGATCATGACGACTGTAGTGGCCGTGCTTTCGAGTAAGTAAAATATTTAAATCATGAATACAAATCTACTGTACTAGCTCTCCGAGCATCTCCGCCCGCGTATCGCAAAAAACGCAGGCAAACCCACGGGATTAAATATAGCCTATGGCCAAAAGAAACGAACGCGGGCAAAGATTTTCACGTTTGTAATATAATTTTTAACTCCAATGATTTTCCAGATCACTGAAGGCTTTTTTGTCTTCTAATAAGTTAACTTTCTACAAATAATTAAGTGTCTAGCTCAAAAAATTAAACCCCTATACAACGTTTGCCCCCCTATTTAACCCCCTTAGGGATGGAATTTTCAACGATCATTTGTAATTCCTTGCCTACCTACATTACAAAAAGGAGTTCTGGTGTACATTTTAAGTTGCTAGTCCCAGTAACTTCGGCTGCGCGTTGATGATCAATCTGCACATCCTCTTTCATATATATATAGATGACAATTCATATTTTATGACACGCAATATTGTATTTCCCAGTGACTCTGCTCGGGCTGGCGGTTGCTGACTATGACTATGGGTGCAACTGCGCATCAGACTACGAATTTTGCGGCACAGACTATAACACATATCAAAGTGTCTGCCAGTACAAATGTAAGAACCACGGCGACTTCCACCACTGGCATATACTCTACGACGGTCCGTGCTTAGGTGCCACAACACGGATTACGACTACGACAGAAAATCTTCCAGATGATAGCTATAACGGTTAAAAAACTGTTGACTGTGAACTCGTAATAATAAAAACAAATATTTTATATGCACTTTTATTTCGATTTGATGAACCTAGGTGCTGTTTCCATAAATAAGTAGAAATTACGTGGAAACAAGTCTATAGCTCATAGTAAAAAATTAGGGTCGAGATAAGTACTAAAGCTGAAAGTAAAGCTACTTAATGCTGCCCGGGGTAAACTTTATAGTAATAATGGTTTTCCTCGTCATCGTCGACCACTGCTGGACATCTAGCTTCCGCCTGCAACTTCGTATGCGTGGACCCGGCGATATAATCTATCTACTTGCAAAATTGCTTGCAAGAAGCCGCGTTGAGCCGTTTAAGCTTGATTGAGTAATAAACCAAACATCTAAACATCCAAACTTCAGCATTTATAATATTAGGAGGATAGTTGGGGTATAATAGTGCCACAAGTACGGTAAGAGATATTTTACGATTATAAAGCCGGAGCGCGACATGCGTCGATTTTTAATGAGTAGCCGGTCGAAAGCCAAATTTCTAAAGCGGCGGTACAGTCACTTGCATCAATATCTGCCGTAACAAAGCCTGCAAAAATATCTGACACGTCCTTATGGCATTAGACATAGAGTCGTGTGAAATGCTGCTATTTCTCTCTCCTGAAAGCCAGTGAAAGGCTTACCATTTGCCTGTAGGTTAAGCAAGGAAATCTCTAAGGTTTAAGAATGAAACAAGACTCTAGTTAGTACAGGTGGTATATTTCCTCACAACACTACGCTCTTAGCTTAGGGTACATAAGGTCCTCGGAACCCTCTATAACAGCGCAGTGCATGTGGGGAACATCACTACTCTCTCTAGGGTCGCTTTATATAAGTCCGTTGGTGATAAGTGATGATTTACCTACGATGCCTGAAGGGCTGTTAATAAGCTATGACAAACTCACTCAGACGGGGTTGCCAGAAAGGCGGGTACTTCCTGCAGGGAGTCCTTAGGCCCGAGGCTCCTGGGACAACTGATCCAGTTTCACCTTCGCCTCTGGGTTCTCCTGGAGGAGGCTATCTGCGACCACAGCTTCCCGGGGTCCCGCCGAGGGTAGAGTGTCGTCTCGGGGTGAGTTCTTCACACACCGGTGTTTGCGCGCCGGTACGTGGAGACCTCTCCGCCCACGAATAACCTCTTCTCCATCACACGAAGAAAATATATTTATAATATATCATATAATTAATTATAGCATCCCACCCATAAGCAGTGTTTTCCTCACTGCCCTTCCGTGACACGTCGGCAAAAGCTCAACCGTGTTGCAGCTATGTTGATGTATTCCTTTCCTTATTCTGGGCCAAATATCTTATCTTCTAAACACGTAACATTTTATAGAAGTCGCCTGCTGTCCTCTGTCGTCTGTCCCTTACGCTTCCGGCTCAATCGGGCGCCTCTTGCCACCGATGGCCACGGATTCTTCTCTTCGAGTCTCTCCGCACTTTTCCTCAGCCTCCATTCTCATGGGAAGTGACATTTGACAGTAAGTGTCACTCTGACAGCTCTCGGGATTGTTCCGGGTCCTTGCGTTTATATGCAGTTAATACAGGGCGTTTTTTCCAATGTGCTCAATAATTGTGAGGCGTTTCCTTGAGTGTCGCACAGATGGCAGTAGAGGTAGGATTTGCCGTGTGACACGTGTCAGATATTTATGCGTGCTATGTTGTGGCAGATCCTATTGCTGGTGACTGTACAATAGGTGTGTACTTAGATGTCAGCTGTCGATCGTAAAATCAGCCGGATCACGAAATTCCTAGGCATATCGTAAAACGCCGCCATTTCATGATATGCCTGAAAGTTGGCCAGGCTTATCTTGGCACAGTGGTAGTAGGGACCAAACTGAGTGATTTGACCCGCAGCAGCGGAAGTTTGACCCCTTAGGAAACGAGATGGCGTCACGTCTTTAAAAAGTATTTCAAAAAAATCTACAAGCTAAACTAATGAACCAATTTGAATGAATTATATCTCAAATGAAAGCTTATTAATATTCATTAGGTATAAAAAATATATACTAAATGCTTTTGGTAAAAATCCGCTTGTTAAGTTTTTTTTTATACGCGAATGGCAGTTTTTAATTGATTTCACAAAAAAAATGTATGCAACATGAATGGTTTAATGAATATATATATTGCTGAGTAAATAACAAGTATTATAATAAAAACTCGACACCAATACCTTTCATCATCACAGACCTTTACGTCTTTTTCAGACGATTTAAGCATTGCTGTGGATACATCGTTTTTGGTGACTGTGAAGACCGATACGAGACCGGCATGGTCTTCCATATTTCTGGCAAAAAAAATCATGCCAGGGTCTCTTGACCCGGTCTGTTGTCTACGCATCCTTCTATTGGCTAGTGTCTCGAACCAGGTTCCATCGCACAACGCTCTACCGTCCACAACGCGTTTGATTGAACTCTGTCGTCGGCAAGCTTTTCCCATGTCTCGCTTAGCGCAATCCTTAAAACGCAACATCGGTCTCCCAATGCTACTGCACCAAGCAAGACACGACGAGGTATTCTAGATGGTTCCATCTGGTTCACATGCCCCAGCCACCGCAAGCGTCTCTGTTTGAGAAGAGCGGTCAGACTGGGCAGCTGTGCTATGTCAAGAACCCTCTGGTTCTTCACTTTGTCCTTCCAAGTTGTGCAGGACGGACATAGTAAATAAACTGTTAACTACATATGTACCTAGATTACCTAAGATAGATATAATTATAATAGATGTTACCCGCCTTTTGTCAGAGTCTAGTTAGAAACATAAATAAACATTATTGATCTCGTCTTTCCTTTACACCCTAATAGGGACTTAAAATACCAATAAAACGGTTCGAATGAGTTTCCAAATGGATAAACATTAGGTTTCCACTTATTAGAGTGTAAATAAACGAGAAACTCATCCTACCTAGATCCTACTTGGTGCTACTTGCCTGCCGTCCTAAGCCACACTGAGGGCGAGCGCGGGGGAACGGCCTGAGGGGGACGAGGAACGTAAATACAGAGCGTTCCCGGGCTCGCGCGCAGTAACGGCGGGATCGGCAGGCGAGCGGGAGCTTGAATTTAGTATGAATAATAAGGATAAGTAAGTGTATAAATAAATTAAGCCGATTATGCCGGGGTGAGGTAGGGTCGGAGGGGTGGGGAGTTCGAGCCCAACAGTATAAAATGGCGGCCGGGCCGCCGTACTTTCATTCTACGCCGACGACTCGAACCGACCACAGCTCCAGCCATGCCAAGCCTCAAGAATTCCTGAAGAAAAGCTGAGTTTTCACTGCATCCTTCCCACCTACAAACCAGCCATAGGTGTACGTCCTGTACATGCTGGTCCTTCTGGAAAGTCTGATGGCCCAGGCAAACGCCCCCAAACAAAGGGGAACTTCGGGAGGACCGAGGCCAGCACCTGCTCCTGCCAAGAAGAAGAAAAAGAAGAAGCCAAAGAAGGCCCCAACATTTGCCGAGCCCGACAAAGAGCAGAAGAAGCCGGCCGCGCCTGCCGCAGCCGGAAACCAACAAACAGCCCCCAACGCCGCCGCGAACATGCTCGCTCTCATACAGCAGCTGCTAGCGATGGCCCAAGGCCAAGACCAAGCTACAATGAACGAGGTCTTAAATGCAGCCACAACCCTCCGGCCTCGCCCTCCTCTTCTCTAGGGGTCTGAGGGTCGTGTATTGGAATGCCCGGTCGCTGAACAGAAAGCGCGCCCTGCTCCAACACTTCCTCAGGGAGCAGGACGTCGATGTCCTCCTGGTCAACGAGACCTGGCTGAGACCCAGCGACCGATACAAACTCAGCGGCTACGCCGTCTATACAAGAGACGAAATCTCTGACCTCGGCGTACCCTACAGAGGCCTCCTGGTGGCAGTAAAGAGGACCATAGTACATCAGCCAGTCAACGAGCAAAAACTCGACTCCATGTCTGCCTTGGGAGTCGACCTGCGAGTATCGGGCAATGACTTGCGCCTCTTCGCCATCTACAGACCGCCGGGAGCACTCGGCCACATAGATGCCAACCTGGTGCAGCTCCTGCAGTCCCCAATGCCGACCATCCTGGCGGGGGACTTCAACGCTAAGCACCTCTGCTGGCACTCCTCCCGCATCTGCCCTGTGGGTGCACGGATCATAGCAGCCGCCCTAATCCACAACTTTGACGTCTCGGGGCCCGAGGAGCCGACGCACTACGACGACGCGCACGGGTCTGAGGACGTCATAGATTTCGTCGTCCACAAAGACGTCAACGCTGCCATGACTCAAGAAGTCCTGCCTGACCTGCCATCCGACCCAGTGGCGTGCATAGGGTTATTAGTTAGGGTAGGCAGTTTTTTTCTGAGGAGACCTACGTACGTCACCTATGTGTCGTACTTGTAGAAAAGAGAAAGAAAAATGCATATTTAAACTGTTATTAAGTAAAGTAATGTTACGTACGTGTTGTGTAAGTTACTAAGCCTTAGGCTATTTCGACTTTCGACAAAGTGAGTCTCCGTCAGCGTGCGTTGTGTTATAGTATTAACAGACGATCGAACGGTCCGGCGGACCGAGAGGGACACAGCTATATGAACGAATCAGAGCGATATATGACTATCTGATTCTTTCAGATAGCTGTGTCCCTCTCGGTCCGCCGGACCGTTCGATCGTCTATTAATGCTTTTAGTGATACTATCTTAGGATACTATACCTACATGAAATTGACGAGTAATATTACCCCGAGTTCAAACTTATTGCAACTGTGTCTTACACCTACCTTTTACTTATTATCGAACTACAATAACTTGCTAAATTCACCGAAAGTTAACTTCTGCAAACATACTAGGTCAATACACCGCTCAGTGAGCGCTCACAGCTAAAACACATATTTGTGGCTTAATACACGAGTATAGAATAGGCCAATAAACAAAAACACACGGAAAATTCAATAGAAAACGTAAGAATATCGCTTCTAACCGAACTATGTAATGCAACTGCAACAACACGAATATTTTTTTCACAACACAACTCCAAATAGGACATTTAAAACAAATTTTCGCAAACAAATTACCCTGACAAATTAGAACGCCCCACGTTACAAGTAATAATCACAGCAAAAGGGACTTCTTTCATTTGCCGCATGTAACTTTGTGCCGCACGATCGTTTAATAGGCGAATCGTGATTACAATACGCCGATTGGCTGAAATTCGGCGGTAGCGCAAGCGTGATTGGTCACAATACGAGTATTTGTGGCCAATCACGCACAGCGCTGACGCTGACCGACGAGGTCCGGCGGCCGGATTTGGAAGCATGTCTGGGTGTGAATTGCGTAAACGTGTGCGCACTGAGCAAATCCGTACATAGTTCACGGACGATATTTACACAAGCGTTCGCGGTGCCTGACCTGCTGTGAGCCAGTCTGATTCGCGCGCAAATTTAAATTGCAGCGCGTGTCGTTATGTAAGTTAAGAACTAGATTGTTTTAAAAACTATTATAGTATCATCATAGAGAAGAAAAATATATGTGGTGGAGTTATTTTGGAAGGTAGGCACTGCCTATTTGCCTATATGGTACGCACGCCACTGATTCCGACCACCGCCCAGTCTTGCTGGTCGTGAAGGATATGCCGGTCAAGACACCAGCGAGGAAGCCAGGCAGACGTATCTGCTGGGAGACCTACGCCGCAGTAATGGCCCGCAGTTCGCGGACCATTCCAATCTCCACGGCAGAAGAGGTGGAACTAGCCGCAGACGCCATAACCACTGACATCCGGAAGGCGCTCGACACCGCAGCTCACACCGTTCCGACCAGCGAGAGGCGAAAGCCACTGCCGGCTCGGATCCAGGCACTCATAGAGCGAAAGCGCCGTACCAGAATAGAGTGGCAACGCACCAGATGCCCGACTATCAAGACCTCACTCAACGCCCTAGTGGAGAGGGTTAGAAGGGAGCTTGACGCATACAGAGAAGAGTCATGGGAGGCCCACATGGCATCCATAGACGGTGACATGCCCTCAGTTCACCGTTTATGCCGCCAACTAGGACTGACACCCACCACTATACGCCCCCTAGTGGATAAAGACGGCTGCCCGAGATACCAAGCGAAGAACAGGGCGGAGATCTTCGCCGAGTGTCTCAAGAGGCAATTCAAACCGAACCCGACAGACGATGTGGAGCACGTCTCAGCAGTCGAGATACACCTTAAGAACTACCTAGCTGCACCGATCGAGGCAGAAGAGGACCCCATTTTCTTCACACCCGGCCAAGTGTAGCGGACGCTCTCGAGGACAAAGCCAAGAAAGGCCCCGGGCTCCGACCAGATCCCCAACATGGCCCTGCGTCACCTGCCGCACCGCTCTATTGCGGCGGTGACCCGCCTGTTCAACTGGGATAATGCGCTCGGGACACTACCCCTCAGCATGGAAACTTGGCCGAGTCATCATGCTGCACAAGCCGGGCAAAGACCCGAAGAAGCCGGAGAGTTATCGCCCGATCACTCTTCTCAGCAACATTTCCAAGGTGTTCGAGAGACTCCTGCTGAACCAACTCCAGCCCCACATCGAGCCCAGACCGGAACAATTTGGATTCCGGAGCGGACACTCGACAACGCTGCAGCTGACGAGGGTACTGCACTACATGGCTGTCGCCTCAAACAAAAAGGAAGCCACAGTCGCAGTACTCCTCGACATGGAGAAGGCGTTTGACCGCGTATGGCATGAGGGCCTGCTATACAAGATCTCCACCTCCTCAGCACCCCGCCGAATCGTCCGTGTCCTCGCGTCGTTCCTGGACCAGCGACGATACCAGGTGGCGGTAGAAGACGCCCTATCTACCGAACGCCCGATAGCGGCGGGCGTTCCCCAAGGCAGCTGCTTGTCCCCGGGCTGCTACGCACGATACACCGATGACATCCCGGTGCTCGGCGACGTACAGCTCGGACTCGGATGACGCGGCGTACTACGTCTCGTCCTACAAGCCCGCTCATGCTGCCGTCAAACTACAGAGAACCCTGGACGCCCTACCCGAATGGCTCTCCCGATGGAGACTTTCGGTGAATGTGGGCAAGACCCAGGCGCTCCTCACTGGTCAAACAAGAAAGCTGCCTCCGCCACTCCGTCTACACGGACAGGAAATCTCCTGGTCCAGTACCGTGAAGTACCTGGGCGTCACGATCGACAGAGGGCTGACGATGAAGAAGCACGTAGAGGAAACGGCACGGCGAACAAAAGTCGCGAGAACTTTGTTAAGACCGGTCCTAACCAGCAGTCTCCCCATGCCGACCAAGCTGGGGATTTACAAGACGTACCTGCGGTCCCGCCTCACGTATGCGGCACCCGCATGGTACGGGCTTGCGTCGGCAACAAACAAGAAGAAGCTGCGTGCACAGGAGAACCAGGCCCTGCGCACCATCACCGCTGCCCCTCGTTACGTCAGAAACGAGGTGATCCAGAAGGACCTTCAGTGGGAGACACTGGACGTCTTTATCAGCCGCCTTGCTCGCGTCATGTTTGACCGTGCCGACAATTCAAGCATCCCGTCCCTGCAAGGGATCGCGCCACTCCACGCGCGTCCCCCGGACCGACGCTCGCGTCCTCTTCAGAGAGCTCGCTCCAAAAATTGGATGCCCCCTGATACACCCAGGTAACCACAAAGCCAAGACTGGCCAACGTGACCCGAAAGCCGTTTAGGCAAACGGACCATCACGCCAAGACTGGCCAACGAATCCGCCTACAAAAGGCCCCCGAAGACCGGCCCGTTATTACGGGACGAGAAGACATCCGCCATCAGAGGGCCAATGCCCTGAAATGGCTACCTCCACAGCCAAGAGGCTGTGTGAGACGACTCGCTGTGTGTCCTTCTAACCGAATAATGAAGAAAAGGCCAACAACGAGATCGCAGACCGGAAAACTTACGCTAGCACAACTCATCATGAAAAATATGGAGCAGTCAACGTCGGACGAAACGGGCACCTCCACGTCGAGAACGGCAACTACCAGTCAAGACAGTTCGGGGCCGTCGCAGGAAACCCCACAGTTACGCCAATATCCTGCGACGCCGTCGCCTCACGAACCCCAGCAGTCAAGACTACAGCCCATAGAACAGTTGCCGTCAGAAGCCCTACAGTCAAGAATCCAGCCCACAGAACAGCTGCCGCAGGAAAACCCACAGTCAGACTCACCTGCGGCCACGCTGCGACAGGAAACCCCACAGTCAACCCATAACCCTGTCGCATCGCCGCCGTCGAGGTCCGTCAGGTCCACGACCAGTCAACGTGCTCGCCGCCTCGCACAAGCGCGGGAAGAAGCTCTTGAAATAAAGCTAGAGCTCGCGCACGAGCGATTAGCCGCCATAGAAGCCGAAGGCAGCGACGAAGAGGACGGCGACACCATAGTATCTACCATCCAGCCAGGACACCGCATCGACGAGTGGCTCGGGTCCAGCCGCGGACACGTCCTCGCCATCGCCAATACAGCCCACTTCGAAGAGCCCGAGCCTGCACACCCACAGTACCCGTCACAGACTCGACGAAACTACGCCGAGGGCACGGGACCCGGCGCCGCCGCCGCGAGGCCGGGTGACAGCCATATACCCGGGACCAGACGGAGTGACACGCGCAGTCGACGTGGCAACGAAGGGCGGAGTCTTCAGGCGGCCGACCAAAAAGCTGGTGATCCTGCCGACGGAGCCCGAAGACCTGCACGCGAGAGATACTCCAACGCTCACCCGAGCGATGGACGGCGGGAGAGATGTGCAGGACGGACATAGCAAATAAACTGTTAACTACATATGTACCTAGATTACCTAAGATAGATATAATTATAATAGATGTTACCCGCCTTTTGTCAGAGTCTAGTTAGAAACCTAAATAAACATTATTGATCTCGTCTTTCCTTTACACCCAAATAGGGACTTAAAATACCAATAAAACGGTTCGAATGAGTATCCAAATGGATTTTAGAGAGGTTTCCACTTATTAGAGTGTAAATAAACGAGAAACTCATTAGATCCTACTTGCTTGCCGTCCTAAAAGGCCTTCTACACGATCGGGACCAACCGCCAACCACCGTGTCCTTGGTCGGATCAACGGTTGGCCGACAGCGTTCCAGACGGTTGGGACCAACCACCGACGCAGCCTGTAGCGAGGGATGCGCTCACGACCAAGGCCGTTGACATCAGCCAAATATCGGTTGGTCAACCGCTTTCTACACGGTCCATTTTTATATCAACCCGACCAAGGACACGGTGGTTGGCGGTTGGTCCCGATCGTGTAGAAGGCTTATAAGCCACACTGAGGGCCAGCGCGGGGGAACGGCCTGAGGGGGACGAGGAACGTAAATACAGAGCGTTCCCGGGCTTGCGCGCAGGTTACAGTCCGCTTTCGTCCCGGTACCGCCGCATACCGGGTAGAGTCAGTCCGACGCAAGTCGGGCCTAGCTGAGTTTCTTGCTGGACTCTTCTCAGCTAGGCTAGGTTTTAGCGAACCAGCGATAAAACTCCCAGTAGTTCGATACCACTCACACCCCAGATTCGGTTGATACCGTTCAACCAATCTCACTGGAGCGCAAACTCTTAGAGTATTCCAGTGTACAAACTTCCCCGCGTGGTCGTGCCGGAGGCTTCCCCTGGATTTTCCCCAGGCCACCCTCCAACCACGCAGTTCGACCGCTATATTGGGTCCGTCCTATTATAGCAACAGTCAGGTTCAAAAAAAAAAAAAAAAAAAAAAAAAAAAGGCTCGCGCGCAGTAACGGCGGGAACGGCAGGCGAGCGGGAGCTTGAATTTAGTATATTTATACTAAATTCAAGCTCCCGCTCGCCTAAGGATAAGTAAGTGTATAAATAAATTAAGCCGATTATGTAATTAGAATAAGATTTATTGCCAAATAAATGATAGCGGGGTGAGGTAGGGTCGGAGGGGTGGGGAGTTCGAGCCCAACAGTATAAAATGGCGGCCGGGCCGCCATACTTTCATTCTACGCCGACGACTCGAACCGACCACAGCTCCAGCCCTGCCAAGCCTCAAGAATTCCTGAAGAAAAGCTGAGTTTTCACTGCATCCTTCCCACCTACAAACCAGCCATAGGTGTACGTCCTGTACACAAGTAATGCCTAAGATGTTACGTAGACAGCGCATGTGAAAAGTGTTAAGACGTCGCTCTTGCTTTGCATATGTCGTCCAGGTTTCAGCACCGTACAAGAGTATGCTCAGAACGCATGTTTGATAAACTATCACTATGGTTCTGATGGTAAGATGTCTATTGCACCATACTCTTGTACGCAGCCTCCCAAACATTGTCGCCGCCTTGCCGATACAAATATTGATCTCTGCCTCAAGTGATCAAGTGAGAGATTGTTCGACACGGTCGACCCGAGGTAGCAAAACTTATCGACGACTTTTAGAGCTGTACCATCCACCAGTATAATTGGTGTTTCCGCACTACCCTGCACTAAAACTATCGTCTTTTTGGCATTTATGGTCATAGAGAACAAAGAACAAGCCCGGGAAAACTTGTCCATGATATTCTGGAGCTCGAGAGCAGAGTTCGCCACAAACGCTACGTCATCAACAAACAAGAGACTGTCGACAAAGAAGTCCTCTCGATATTTTTGATTTGAGGAGCGCGATATTAAATAACTTCCCGTCAACCCTTGTATGCAGATGCACCCCCTGTTGGCTGTCACCAAAAGCCATTTTGAGAAGAAGTGAAAACAAAATGCCAAACAGAGTAGGAGCCAAAACGCAGCCCTGGCGAACACCTCTCCGCATCACATACTTCTGAGATGTTTTACCTTCATATACAACAACACCGTTCATGTCTTCGTGAAATGATTTGACGAGACTTAAAAGTTTCGGTGGGCATCCAATGCGCTCAAGCGCCGTATATAGTCCCTCTCTGCTGACAGTGTCAAAAGCCTTGTTAAGGTCTACAAAGGCTACAAACAGGGGTGTGTTCTGCTCTCTACACTTTTCCTGCAGCTGACGAAGTGAGAAAACTATATCCACCGTGGAACGCTGGGGGCGAAAACCACATTGTGACTCCGGATATACGCGATTACCAAGTTTTTGGAGTTTTTCAAGCAGCACACGTCCAAATAACTTGCCTACTATGCTAAAAAGGGAACAAGTAGCTAGTTTTGGCATACCTTGGGCAGCCTCTAGGTGGAAATCGACTGGACAAGAGTAGAGACCTGTATAATGTTCAACCCAACGTTCCAGTTGACGGAGGGTGTCGGTAATTACAGAGCCATTCGCTTCCTTAATTGGTGCAGTCTTTTTAGGCGAAGGGCCTAGTGCCTGTTTAATGCCCGAATAAACACCGCTAAAGTTCCCATTATCGGCGCACAACCTGTATGCTACGAGAAACACCGGCCCACTGAGCATTGGCGTAATGTCGCACGTTACGTTGCAGGACTGCATTCGCAGATTCAAATCAGAGCACAATTAAACTTAAGAATTTGGGAAACTATGAAAGATCCTTTTTTATACTCTTTATTGACCCAGTAATAAACATAAGTATAAAAACAATCATGTTGATTGCATTTTTGTATTGAAATCCAGTATAAACTACCAATAAAGTAAAAAAAAACCTTACTATGCCATTTTTTGCCAAAAAACTTTGGGACATATTTTTGTTTTATTTGTTATATGTAAAACATAAAATGCGCTTTCATTTGACATGTAATATGTCATCAACGAACGAAACGAACATCAAAATGAGTTCATTTTTTAGCTTGTATAATTATTTCATATATTTTTGAAAGAAATGGAGCTCACAATTAAACTTTAATATTTCCTGAAGTATGAAAGGTATTAGTGTCGAGTTTTTTTTTAATACTTGTTATTTACTCAGTAATAATATACATATTTATTAAACCATTCATGTTGCATACATTTTTTTAATTAAATCCAGTAAAAACTGCCATTCAAGTATAAAAAAAACTTAACAAGCGGTTTTGTACCAAAAGTATTTAGTATATTTTTTAATACGTAATGAATATAATAAACTTTCATTTGAGATATTATTCTTTAAAATTGGTTCATTCGTTTGACTTGTAGATTTTTAGAAAAAAAATTCAAAGAAGTGGCGCCATTTAGTTTCCTAAGGGGTGAAACTTCCGCTGCTGCGGGTCAATTCACTCAGTTTGGTCCATACTATCACTGTGCAAAGCGGCTTGCTTTCTTCAGAAAGTGCAGCATTTGGCCAAAAAATCGCCATAAGCAACAAGTAGGACTAACAGTGCAAGTTGCCTACGTCGGAATATGTACTCACAGCAGAAAGCCAACCGGGAAGAAAAAGAAAACCACTGTTAAGAAGAAAAGCCGAAACCAACTCAACAGTCAGTGCCAAAAAAGATTAATACAATGATAGTTCTTAACCTATTCCAAATAAGTCAAACTGAATATGAATACAAAGAAAAACAATAATCAGGATGCGTTGTTCTACAAGAACAGATGTTCGAATAGGCTATATACATGAAGCTATTTTGGGCTCTGGTTTGGGCCATGCATTACTGTCAGTGAGATAGTCCCCAACCCTGTAATAAGCCTTTGACATCAATGTTTTTTTCAGAGCTGGAAAGGTTAGAGCCAACATTTCATTAAGTAGGTAATTTATAAGAACGAATGGCTCTTTTTTGTAATACAAAGATTATCGGTATGAAATAGTACATTTTCATCTGCATTATTTACGTCTTCATCTGGCCACAATGCGAGTTTTCCCGTACGCGCAGCGTGCAGTAAAACTCGCATTATGGCCAGGTGTGACGTAAATAATTATAACAAACTAGGCGAGCTGTGTCAACATTGGTTAGTCTAATTTTTCTAATAGCATATACGGCTGAACTTAGTATACTCGCAACACGGCTATATAGGTATTCCATTGTAGATTTTTGTCTAATGGTAATGTTACACCCAAGAATATTGTTTTTGCGACTATGTCTAAACACTCATCATTTAGAAATATACTAGTTTCCACCGGTCTATCATTAGACAAAGAAAATCTAACACATTTCGTTTTATTGGCATTGGCATTGATCCTATTTACATCAAATATACCTAATATGAAAATGTTTTGTAACTAAGCAATGTAGGCAGGAAAGATGCAAATGGAAAGTGAAACGAAACGTTACACCTTCATGTGCAATTTTGTGCTTGTATGTAATTTACATTAGTCACAGATATATTCAAGGCGACAGATATTGTTATTAAAAGCGAATAAATTTTTTGTGGCCCTGTTCCGTGCCATACACTATCTGATCATGAAGACTGTAGTTGCGCTGCTATTGAGTAAGTATAAGCAAATACATAAAGTATCTGTGAATACAATTATGTTATGACTAATAATTATATTCAAAACTCAACCAATGGTTCTAGTCAAGGACTCGGTCTTTATTTGTAACATTTTCGATCGTTCTATTAGCGCTGTCTTTCGATTGTACGATATTATTTATTTATATATTTAGATATACAATTTAACAGCATTACAGCATATACCAAGGCGCTAGTAAACATAAACTATTTCACATACATTTACACGATTAGAAACAAGCTATAATAACAAATGATATTTAAAAATGAATCTCACAGAATCTTTTAAAAATAGGGAGAAGTTTACTCCACTTGTAGGCAAACAAATCGCAATCCGGTGCATACAGAATTACTTGTTAAGTAGCGCCTGCGCATTGACGACTAGTGAGTGCTGGTGCGCTGCCGTGCGTGCCGCGTCTTCCGCCAGGAGGTAATGTGTGGTAATGTCAGAAACTTCTTGTGATTCTTGAAATTCTATCGCAATTTCAAGCATTTGCATTTGAAAGCAGAGTGCAGTTTTAAATCAAAGGAAAAATTTAATGCTCCGAGCCGGATTCGAACCGGCGACCACAGGCACGAAATCCTTCAATCAGTTCCTCCACACAACGCTTTAGGGAGGCGTGTGTAGCGACATCTACCAGAAGACTTAAGCTTCTTAACGGCACCAACGTCTCAAATTATGTTGAGAAATCGTCAGTAACGATGCGCCACCCCATAATAAATTAATTTTGTTTGTTTTGTTTTGTTAGCAGCGTTACTGCTTAAAAGAGCAGAGTGCAATTGCTAATGCAACATGCACAAACTATCGGTGTTTAATCTTAATCTATAATAATAATGCAAGTTCGCCGTGAGCTCGCTACGAGCACGCTCAACTGCTTGCTTCCCTTATAAACCGCTCGCAGATCGCAATTCGCAAGTGTGATAGCGCCAAGGGGTTCTGGCACTTCTGGCGAGTTGCCGAAATAAATGCATGCAAACAATCCCTTTAATGCGGTTCCGTCACTATCATTCATAACGACATAATTTTCAAATAATGGATTACTATTAACGAGCGGAGTGATAGAGGAAGGGAAGGGGTCAAAAACGATGGAATGGCAGTAATATTCATGTCGTTATTACTGACAGTGTCTGGTCTGCAATACTGTATTTTCCAGTGGCTCTGCTCGGACTGGCGGTGGCCGCGCCCCGCCTGGACGACCCCGAAAGCCACAGACGTCGTATGTACGCGTGCGGCTGCCAACCAGACTACGAATACTGCGGCTCAAACTATAACACATATCACAGCGTTTGCGAGTACAAATGTCGACACGGCGGCGACTTCTACCGCGACCTCATTCTCTACGACGGTCCGTGCTTACAGACCACAACATCAGCGGCAAAATCTCATGCTGGTGCGTTGAATGGTTAAAACTATTGTGCAATCATCATATTAAAAACGACCATTATATTTGCAGTCTTATTTAATTCCATAAATAGGTAAAATTACTACGAATTATAATTTATTTTAAGGTGCAACGTCACTGACGAATTCCATACAATTTTCGTTCGGACTAGACGTCTAATCTATCGATGTCAGGAACTTGAAATTGTGATATTTAGATAATATATGACCCTCTTCTCCCGCAGTTTGAATAAATACACGCAAAAACCAGTAATATTCAAACAATAGGCATTTGAAATTCATAAAATTTTACTCCGAGCCTTGTATGTGTGCGTGAGTTAGACACTGTCCGTGTAAATGACATGGCCGCGTCACAATGACAGCACGTTGCCTAAAACCTTCACTAGATGTCTTTAATATCAAACAAGATTAGTTAGCGGAGTGAATAGTAGTAATTATAATCACCAGACGGTGACACCATCGTACAAACACTTTTAGTTTGTGGTGAAAGAGATAGCATTATTTTTTATCTTGCTAAGCTGCTCATTTTGGTAATGACGTAAGAGCAATGTCATTTGTTTTTGATAGACTGAATTTCAAGCAACAATGAATGAATTTCAATGCTTTGCTCTTTTGTCCACGGAACGATAACTATGCATAGGTACATTTTGCGTCTTATTAGAAAGAAGTAAGATCCAATATTGAAACGTAATCTGTGCTACCGAACGTATACATATATAGGTTTTGATCAAATGACATACATACATACATACATACATTCACGCCTTTATTCCTAAAAGGGGTAGGCAGAACACCTGAAACGTATGTTTCAGCGCCTTAATGTTGGTATAAAATATCGACAAAATGTGATATTGCAGTGATAGGTTGCTAGCCCATCGCCCACATCTAACTTCAACATTGGTCCTTTAGTCGACTTTTACGACACCCACGGGAAGAAAGGGGTGCTGTTGATCAAATGAACCGTTTGAATTTCCAACTTGCAGATTATAAGCAAGTTTCGATTGAGTGAATGTTACGTTATGTAGCATTAAATATAACAGACAATTATTGGGAGTGTAAGTACCTGATAAATTTAAACATTCGCTTTAGTCGACTGCACATCGATTGACAGTAAATTACCTACTGCAACCTATTTAGGAATCGACTGTTCAACTAGAATATTAGATTACCCCCAAAATGTAAATTAACTAAGTCACAATTTTTCTTCTTTACGAGTACAATGTTGTGAGGGTAGAATTATACACTCGTAGGCATTCTTCGGTGCAGGGACTGATGCCAGTTACGACCGGTGGTTAGGCAAAGTGGTTAGGGGACAGCATAACAGTGCCGCAACCAGTTAGAAAAGTCCATTACCGGTATTTTTTTAAAGCCTTGTGATATCTTTTTAATACCGGTTTCAAACCGGTATTATTTCGATACTTACTTAGATATTTTTTTGTTCTTAAGCGGGTCGACCTTGCCCTCCACGCCGAAGCTGAAATATCGGTTACCTTTGTAACTTTTATGAAACCGTATTTACGGTACCGAAAAAAATGACATAAAATATAAAGCTGCAGCCAGCTATGTCCCGGAGAAACCCAATATATTTAATTAATTATGCTATTATTAACATACTAGGTACAGATAGGGAATGCAAACCACCATCATGGAATCCCGAAATCCCGGAATCTCCTACCGATTTTTCCAATATTCTAATACCAGAATTTAAAAGGACCAATGTCGAAATAAGTGTATTATTATTATTTTTATCCTGCTAGTATTGTAAATGCGAAAGTTTAGATGTTTATATGTATAAATATTTGAATGTTTAGATGTTTGGATGTTCGTAACTCAATCACGCTTAAACTGCGCAACCTTATTGCCTGCCTAACCTCTTAAAGCCCATGGGCCTACTCATGGGACTTATTCTGTCGAAGGCATTTAAATTATATTCAACTGGAATAGAGCTGAATTTGTTTTGTTTCGGGCACTTTTCAAAACAAACGAAAGTCAACTCTATTTCCAACACAATGCGATTCCAATTCCAGTGCCAATTTGTAATATTTGCTGAGCCTTAGGAGGAGCCTAGATTAAAATATAGGACATTTTTTTTATCCCAGGTTCATGCAGACGAAACCGTGAGTGGAATCTAGTTTTTAATAAAAAAAAAATTGACATGCATTTGTAAAAAAAAGGAACGCATAATCTAATGTAGTTAAATTTATTTGTTAGTTGTTATTGTCTGTCCTACGTAATTTTTCTACTGAAGAATAATCGCTTTTCCACTATTGTTGCTGGTGGTAGGAGCACTATTTGAACTGTTAGAAGGTAAAATGGGCTTCCGCTAGAATGGGTAACTTCTATGAATGAACGTAGAACACCGTAAATGGGGAATGTAGGAAAAAAATGATTTATTGATTTTTTTTTCTACTAAGTTTTTTCTTTTTTCTCAAAAAAACGTAGTTTTTAGGGTTGTTACCTGATTACACAAACGTTACCTGAAATAAAACTTTAAGTACTAAACCTTTGGTCGTAAACATGAATGTTAAAAAAATTATTATGCATCTAAAAAAATATACTGTTACTACTATCGGTTCAGGGAGGGCACTAATTCTATTGTATAGACAGTTTCCAAATTTACAATGACTCCCTGAACAGATAAAAGCAGTGGTCGAAAACAGCCCCATAGGTATTTTTAAGTAAATAGGTTGGTTTTGCTGTGAGAGATGAGTGTTTAATTTTATATTAGGTAATATACCACTAGTAATGTTTGGACAAAAAAATAAGGTGTAAAACTTCCAATAATGTAAATCCAAAACACAAAAACACAAATGTATTTTTTACACTTTTAATTTCAGACTTATTTTACAAGAAAAAGTGAACTTTATAGTGCTTTATTTTAGCATTAGAAAGAAGGATAAAGCACAAAGCACGAGGTCTTTTATATAAGACACTTTATGCCACACAGCTGTGTTGTTCCACATACAAGTGTTTTTATTATTTATATCTAAATAGTACTTACAACAATCAATATATTTATTTTGAATGTATTTATTATTTAACTCTATAATTTTACATTTCGTTATTCAGTTCTCGAAAAGTTGCTTAAATAAAAAACCTAAAGAAAAAGAGGTTTGAAACGATCGGTTCGTATTTTTCGCTATCGAAATTGTCAAAATTGAAAATCGTATCACGTTCTTTTTCCTGTTTTCTTGCTAATCAACAAATTATTGAATTCAGATCACGAGATTATTAAACGAGTATCTATTTGTTAATTAATAATAAGATTTTATTTATCGCTGTGTGTGGTGGTGTGCAGACTGCGATGGAGCTACCAGAGGCAGGCCTAAGTGGCTTGCAAAAAAGACCGACTCGTTCTCTCCCGAACGTTTTGCCTTCAACAAAAGCAAAGAGGCAGAAACAAAGTCCATTAACAACAAATGAGAAACGTTGGTGTTCAACATTTACAAGTTGGTGTGTGAACTTTGCAGCAATAATGAATTTCCGTGTAACAAACCGTGTCTGTTCAATATTTATCCCAAGCAGAAAAGGTTGACGACAACTTCTTCTTTGTTTAGCGCATTTCTAATCCTAAAAAAATGCACTATAATTTGTAACCAAATCTTGATAGATATTATTAGCGAAGCCCCGGTAATCCCGGTATTTAGGTCCAATATCAAAATTCAATGCTACCAGCATTGAGGATCATCTGATATTGAAGGTATATATCTATTTCGTTTTTGACGATTATAATAATGACTTCGTGTAAATTGGCATAGTAAATAATATATCAGTTTATATTACGTTCCACTGCTGGGCACAGACCTCCTCTCATGGACGAGAATTAAATGAAAAAAATAACGGTATCATAATTATACCGGTTTGGAAAAGGAATTATAAAAGTTTCAGTAAAATTAAAAATAAATACCGGTAACCGATATGTATTTCTACACGGTTCCGGATCCGGTACCGTTACGTTGGCGGCGCGGCTAACCTTTACAATATAACGCTATTGTAATGGAATACCGATTCCATACCGGTATAACGTAACCGAAATCAGTCCATGCTCGTAAGTCAGCCTTTGAAAACAAAAGTGTTCGCCAATTATTAAAAACTGAATCGATAACAATATCCATATACTTAATTGAACGAGCGAGCGAGACGAACGAAGATTTTCATTTCAGCTAGGCAATTAATCCAGATTTCCAGATTCGCGTTTAAAAGATCTTTACTTTACGCAAGTTGTTTGCTAGCAGAGCCGTAAATTTTTAGTGTTTCTGTTCTCGATGTTCGTCTGTTTATATATATACATATATATTGTATGAAGGTATTTATATATATTTTATTTATTTGTCTATTGTCGTTATTTATTATGTATGTATAACCACTGTGTGTTTATATCTGTAGTTGCACCGACCAAAATTTGTCTGCTTTGCCCAAATGTTGACTGGTAAATGCTTACGGCTTTAAGTCCGCCTTTTGTACGATAAGTTGTTCTTTTGTTCAAATCAAAGATTAAATAAATAAATATTCTTTCGTATGTCCGGCTGTCTAGACTTCTCCTCTATATGTCGTAGGTAGCTATTTCTCAACCGATTCTCGGGAAATTTTGTGAGCTGATTTGAAGATTATACAGAGTGACATTCAATCCGAAACTATAAGGGACACGGAAATTTGCTCTAAGGAGTCACCCAGACCGATTTTAGAAAGAATAAAAACTGCATTTAACTTAGTACGCAGTCAAATCTGTCTAAAAATCCGAGTTTGTTTTTTGCGTATAAAGTCAGCTTAGGCATAGTAAGTATACCTAAGTATACTTACTATGCCTAAGCACGGCTATGTCCCCCCAGTAAGCATCACCAGTGAAAGATTTTTTATAATCGGATAAGTGGTTTCGGAGGTTATACCGTACATACAAAGATACAAATAAATAACACTTTACAATAATCGTTCCGGTAGCATAGTGGTTCAGGCATGCGACTGTCAAACGGCGGTCGTGGGTTCGACAGATAAGTTTCATCTCATATTTACCTAAACAAGACATTCAATAATTTTGTAAGCAAATGCCCATAACCCAGCCATTGAAGATTAGTAATGAATGAGTGAAAGCATCATAAACGTATAGAAACGTAAACGCGTGAAAAAGGCGAATTCGAATTTTGAATTTTGACGTTCATCGAAAACAGTACCATATTGTCAAATGATATATTTCTCTCTTTCTGATGCGGTCTAGGTCCAGATTCGAGAGACTGGCCACTAAGAGTTTTGATATACAAACTCGCCAATTATTCACAAAGCTTACTAAATTCGTCCGTCCGGTAACGCAAAATTGTTACCAACTTTGAGGTCATTATTTTAGACGCGAGTCACGGGCGAATACAAAACATTTTGTGAATAATACGTAGCCTCTCTGATTGTAATTATGTAGCAACTGCGGGTGAATATGGATATAACAAATCAAAGTACCAATATACTTCCTAAGTATAGATACCTTATTCCTTATAACGTTAGATTTTTGTAAGGAAAAATACCTCTTTTATCTTCCTTTATAAATATTGTACTTACTAGTGTTATTTCGATTATTTAATGTGTTTCAAATGGAACAATGTAAATGTTTTTGTTTATCAAAATAGTTTTCATGACGCGAATGACTTGAAGATTTACGCACGATTTGTCTAATATCATGTGGAATAGGGTATAGAATAGATAAAGGTAGTACTTTGATTTTTCAACAGTAAACCTACGGATACTCATGAATCATGATTTTCCAATTAAATGAAGGCGTAACATCTTTTGAAATGAAATACCTATGCATCATAATATTTACGTAGTATGTAACATGACAGAATAGGTCCACCAAAAATATAGGGGGTTTTGTGGATAATCTAGATACAAATCATGCTTATCAAGAAAACTTAAACAAGTTAAATATGAAAAAAATTTTTTTTGCACATTACAAGTAAATCTAAGTTAGTTAAGACGGTCATATTGGTATAGAAATCCAAAATTGAAAAACAAAAAAGATGTACGTTCATCGGGATTTGAACCCGGTTCAACGATGGCATTACAGACAGATTTAAGCAAAAGTGTATAACACTGCGCTACCGCATGACATTAGGTAATGAGTGAAAAAGTCAGATGCATTCGTCGTACATTCTAGTGTGCCAGACACAAGTACATTTAGTTTCGCTATTTCCTAATAGAGGCGCTACTGTAGATTTAGTTTTGCGCCCTCTAGTTTGATTTATGCAAAATGTTTGACAATGACAAACTTCGAAGTGACATTTAGCTACGTTAGTCTGCGTAAATTCACGAAAAAGCACTTTTATGCATATTTTCGGACTACATTTTAAAAAGAAACATTGTTTAGTGCAGATTGATTGCGATTCATACGTAGCAAGCTCTTCGGCTTCCGCAGTTTGAAACACATGTTGGTACTCGTCACGGTTTTGCGTAAAACGATGAGCAACCATCGAACTTATATATCGCGACATCTGTTAGCAACAGCTCGACAGGAACCAGTGACGTTGAACCTTAAAAACAAAGCGCCGTCTTCAATTCAGTAATTCGCCAAGGAACATACATGAACATTCCCTATTCACTTAACCACATGAACTGCTTTCCGAGGGCAAACGTGTTGATTACTACAGAAAAAACTCGAGTCAGGGTTGAAGTGTGTTGTGGGCGATTGGCTAGCAACCTATCACTGCGATATCACTTTTTTTCGATCTTTTATAGCCACATTTATGCTACAAGTGGCACTGGAACATACATTTCATGTGCTCTGGCTACCCATTTTGGAAATAAAGGCGTTCTATGTATGTATGTATGTATGTATGTAAAATCCAAGTCGCTATATGTGGGCCGACATTTGAGGAGTTCCGTCGATTCCTTAAAGATCTCAGAATCACCTTTGGCACTCCATTAGGTGCAGTGCTACTTAACGGAATCATATAATATATGGCGAACTATCGAACCAACAGAATCATGAACCACCATAGAACCTTGTTACAATTAACGAACTTGCGTGCGATCATATGACGTTAATATGTCAGTTAATTGTAACAAGGTTCCATGGTGGGTCAGGATTCAATTTTGTCGATAGTACTTAAATACCGAAATCAGTACACGTCTCCCTATTAAAATTGAGGAGTTCCCTCAATTCCTCATGGATCCCATCATCCAATTGGCCGGCCGTCCCATGATAGCCGTGCTGACAAGTAGAAATAAACTAACGAACACATTCATTAATATACAAATTGTCAGAGCCGGTACTCATCATATGGCCGTAAACATATATACAATGGAGTTCTCCTCAGTATTAGAAAACAGATAATTTCTACAACGTATTGTAAAATGTTAAAAGTTTTCTTAATTAAGGATAGTTTCTATAAATACAAATTAAAACTAGAATTAAAATGAATAAAAATTATAATGAAAACATGACTCTAACAAAAATTAGGGCCCAACATCTCGCAAACGAATAACTAAATCGAAAGAGGTTACGATAAACCCATAATATGTTTTACAAGCTATCCAACGATACCCCACACTATTGGTTTAACGCAAGAAAATAATAACATCCCCACTTCAGGTGAAGGGGTTACCCTAAAAAAAAACAAGATATTTTTCTACTGTTTTATCGGCGTGATTGATTTATATACCCCTTTTGAATTACAATTTTCTAGTACTAGTAGCTAAGCCGAAGACGGACGGACGGTCGGATGGACATGGCGAACTTGACTTGAACTTGACTAAGGAACCCTAAAAATGAATGGTAGATATGAATTCTACTATTATTATAAATGTGAATGTTTGGATGTTTAGATCTTTGTAACTCAATCACGCTTAACCGGAGGAACCGATTTGGTTCACTTTTGCACGGAGATAGTTTATAGTCTGGATTAAAATATAACACGTATTTGTCCCGGGTCCACGCAGACGAAGTCGCGGGCGGAAGCTAGTCCGTTTATAAATGACAGAGTCCTGAAGTAACAAACAAAAAAAAAGGTAAAAAATACAACCGAATTGAGAACCTCTTTCTTTGAAGTCGGTTAAAAATGATGTATCATTTGTAAAAAAAAACCTTTCCTCGAAACACTAAAGCTGGGCCGCAAAAGTTTTCATTTTTAATGACAAGAACATGGAACGTAACTAACTATGTAGCTCTAAACAATGAATAATTTACATGCGAAAGTAACTCGTTCTGGTTTTGTGAAAGGATTTTTGAAATCGGATGAGTAGTTCCGGAGATTAACTACAAACCTTATAAACTTACAAAGCTACAATCTCACAGACTTTTCCTTTTTATAATAATAATTATAGAAGTATAGATTACAGTATATTCCCGAACAAGATGTTTGTGATGTTGCGTGTTGTTGCGAACGAAAACAAAGGCCAAAACAGTCAAATAGTTACTTTTAATCATTATGTATTCTGGATGCTAGTCTACACACGGCCCTGGATACATAGGAAGCAAATGAGGGTGGTTGCAATTCAGCACGCATTGACTCTCGTACGTCTGCATGTCGGTGGCGCATAGAGGACCCCTCGGGTCCGGCTTGCACCCACAATTAGGGGTGCATCTGCCGTTGTGCATTTTGCGTATCTTCACTGCTGCGTACTCATTGGCGCATTCTAATTCGCAATCGCAGTTGTAGTTATGCAAGTCGCTGCCGCAGACGGGCTGGTCGCATTCGAGCGGGTTGCATTTACAGTCACCAAGGTTCACACAATCGACTCCTAAAATGGTCACTGGAAAATCATTGGGATGTTATACAACTGATCTAACCCAATAATGTAATATAAACAAGTTTCTGTCAATAATTTCATATTTGGTGTACAAGCTTTTATTGCAGACTGTTATTTTCTGTATACTACCATGAACTACTCATTGAGTCGATTCTAACATGATTCTAACGAACCCAAACTCAACGGGGTTACGTCGGTTAAGTACTCAATTTCCATGGCCACCTTCTGTCTTCATCATCAGATCAGCTCGATGGTACCATAATATTGAATTGTCATCCAAACTATACTTATACCCAAAATTTCAGCTCAATCGGTAACTGGGAAGTGGATCAAATTTAACTTGCAAGATTTGTCCCATACTAACACGGAGTTCCTCTGGCCACCTTCCAGCTCCATCATCAGATCAGCTCCACGTCATCATAATATTGCATTGTCACGCGATTTGCATATTCGTGCAAAATTTCAACTCAATCGGAAACCGGGAAGTACCTAGATCAAATTTAACTAGTAAGATTTGTCCCATGGTAGCAGGGCAATTTAAATAAAAGCTTGTTTAATAAATGTAGATAGACTGTTCGCGCTCCGAAAATGGAACACCAAAACTTGGCTAATTGACAAACCTGACCATATAATTGTCTTTTTCTCAAACATGCCCGGAAAGCGTCGCATTTTGTTTGAAAAATTTGAAACGCGAACATTTAAAAAAGTTAAGTCTCTTCCCTGCCTAGGAATATAATAATAACCGATACTAAACCCATTATTTCTCTTTGTTCGAAATAAAATTATTTAATTTCCCGCTGCGTTTAACTTCTTAAAATTCTGATAGCGCCATACTGAATCGAGAAGACTAAGGAAAAATCACATTCAGACAAAGAAAATCACCCGTGCCACGCGGTTTCCATGGTGATATTATTTTAATTATTTTTTTCGCTCTTTATTGTTTATGGTTAGAAACAAATGAAATTAAAAAGTATCAAACCGTAAGTAAATTCATTTATTTGAAATTTAAATGAAACATGATATTTACCTTGGCGAAAACCGGGGTTGCCTGACTCGTCTCTTGGCAAGCCTCGGCAAGCCTCGGCCTGCGAACCACCTGGTCAGGCAACTCCTTTCTTTCCGCGCCTCGGCAATAATTTACTATTATTCGCTCCCAGAAATTAGCATACCGTTATGCTTTCACCGTCGAAATTACTGTCAAGTTTACTATTGACCGCCACCGTAGGCTGCGCCAGTGTGTTTCAGGCTTCACAATTGATTTCTGTTGCGGTTGCAGTTCTAACCTAACCTAACCAATTTTCGTCGGAAAACCAACTCTTCGAAGAGTGAACTGAGCAAAGGTTGATAAACTGTGGGTGGCGCAACAATTTAGGTATCGAGATACTTTCTAAATTAAAATTAGGTACCTTTTACAGCACAAATATCACAACAATACCGATTCTGCCACTTCGTATTACATTTGAATTTGAAAAATAAGTAGGTATAAAAGAATATTTTTTAAGGATTTCCATCAATTAAATATTATTTTGTCTAGCCAGTTAGTAGTTGCTAGGAAAATTCCTGGCGTCTGATGACTCGAGTTTGCAATATTCTTACGCCCGTGTAACAATGTTTTTCATTACATTTGTGAGGAAATAATAACTACAAAAGACAGAAAAATATATGTTTCATACGACCGCACCAATCAAAAATTGACGAAATTGACCACTTCACTTCCAGATCAGTGCGTGTGGAGCGCGCCAAATATATTTTATACTTCAACCAATAACAGAGCAGTACAGTAGTACTTGCGGCGCGTGGTCAACTACATTTTTTTCAACCAATCACAGAGCAGAATTCTAGTGGCGCGCGGAAAACTGGATTTGCTTAAACCAATCAGATCAGAGATCACACACAAGCTAATAACTCCCGTTGGAACAATTTCGGCAATTGTCCTGCTGTGGGGTGGGCATGGAATAACACCAATTACGTCACAATTTCTGTCAAGTGAACATCGTCAAACATGGAACAAATAACATGACATTGACATATCAGTTCAGTATTGCAACTAAGTGAAGTGGCCAATCAAGAGGTTCCATAAGGTAATCAAAGAGGTCAAGGTCAATGACGTCTAATGACATCAATGACTATTGAAGATTTCACTAACAATTATGTATGTCTACTTCAAGAGAATGCTACTAACAGCTCTAAAAGTATTGGTACATATATTATTAGCACCTTATATTCGTTAAAATTGAAACTAGTTACTTCAAAAATTACGAATATCGTTCGATAATTCGACATGTTTCGTACGTTTCCGCGAACGCTTATGATTAAGAATCGCGAATCGATTCGCAACATGTCGAGCGATATTCATCATAATCTAATATGTTTTCTCTAAAATATTGAAATATACATACGCGCAAGGACCGCTAATATCATCTTGAAAGGTGTGAGAAGTCTGGGACAGAAAATCAATTACTTAACAGTGTTTTATAGTCACTAATTAACTACACGAACGGTAAAGGTGCATGCAGATGGTTGTAGGTTTTACGCTGTATTTAGAAATTAGTGATATTTTATTTATGCTCATACTTTATCGATAATAAAAAAATAGCTAGCTTATAATAAACTAGCTTCCGCCCGCGACTTCGTCTGCGTGGACCCTGGATAAAAACTATCCTCTACTTTAAACCAGGCTATAAACTATCAACATGCAAAATTTCATCTAAATCGGTGCGTGATTGAGTAACAAACATCGAAACATCCAAACTTCCGCATTTATAATACAATTAGTAGGATTTTATTCGTTTTATTACAAATTAGATACATTGTTTTGAATTGTGAACGAGGTTGCCCACCGGATGACTAGTTTAAGTAACAGATTTGAGATAAATCTAGGTAACATTAACCATTAGAGTAACAAATACGTATTTGCTTAGTATTATTTATCAGCCATAAATAATATATTTTATACTCATAAACGTGTTAATAAAATAACGCAAAACCTGAAAACAGTTTGTTCAGAATGGAGAGTAGAATGTGAAAAAAATAGTTTTTTTTGACGCGATTTAATTTTTACAATTGTATGGAGCAGGTCGCCCCAATCGTCTGAAATTTGGTCGCATTGCATGGGGATAAGTAACAATTAGATTGTGTCCCATGGGAGCAAAATAACATATTTACCGCGCGGGCGGCATATTGATTGCTGAGTGAAAAGAAAGATTGTACAATAAAGTAGAATAGAAGTGAAGTAGAAGTAGAATCTTGAGTGTAACGAGGAAGTCAAGTGTTTACGCCCAAGACGGAAATAATATTGCTTTAGAGGTGCTTCAGAGTGACACATACTGCTTTTCACTTTTATTTAAATAAAATAATAATAATCTTTATTGCACCCCATCATAAGAAAAACGTGTGAGTAGAGTTTATATTTGGGCTCGTATTTTGGGATTTTGTTAGACAATAATAAAAAAGTAGATCAATTAGCGGTCGGCGTGTACCAAATGGTTCCATATATAAGTATGTTAAATTCTGGCACTCCGCAGGCCGCTGCCGCGGCACGCTCGCTCCGCTCGCTCGGCTCGCTAAAAATCGTATGACACGTAGCTGGCGGATTATTTAAATAACATATACAGTTATTTGGCTTTCCAAAAATTAACAATAAATCACAAGTGTTTCACTAAAAAATCCATTCAATGGAACGGGGCGAATACTGATGCAGAACAAAACGTTAAAATACACACCTACTAATTGGCTTGAAAGTTACTGAACCACAATATCTAATATTACAAAAGCATTGTTAACACTTAATTAACAATTAAAATGTGAAAAGTAGATCCATCCACAGTTGTGAGTTATAATATAAAAACAACTCAAAATTTGTATACCGTCTCAAAATTTCACACGTTACTTACAATTAAAAGAAAAGTTGCTCTACCCCTTATTACCCCCAAAACTGCCTATTTCTTTGAGCGATTCACCTTTTTGACTTTGTAATCAGGCCATAAATTCCTATATATTTACCCAAATTTCAGCATCTTTTGTCAAACGGTCTTCGAGAAAATTGGCTGTGACAGACGGACATCCGAGTGATCGCATAAGCGCTCTTTTGGACCAATTTTGTATTGGATAACTAAAAATGACTAAACACCTCCTTTTCTGAAGTAGGTAAAAAATTACTTCGTAGCCTCAAATGTTGTTGGGTTTTTACTTAAAACTATGGTAAGGCAACTTGGAATTCAATATATTTGATTTATTAGTGCAACAACAGTCATAACCAGACCAGCCTACATAACCATAAACTATGTCTACTTGTCTTGCTCCTTGACTCTGAATGGTCAGTAGGTAATAAACTGTAAGACCGATGATTGAATAGTTAAAGTTAACTGGAACAAATCACATTAAGTTCAGTAGTGAATAGGTAGATTGGGCCTTAATGTAGATTGAATTTATAAATCAATACATGCAAAGAAACGTCCCCGGTTGCGTTTGTCTATTGGCAAGTATATAAGCTACTGAATCAGCTTTTCAAATGTAGACACAAAAAAAATATCGTTAATGATGTATTTTCTTGAAAAAGGATTAAGATATCACCAACTACTGGAGCAGCTTGTCACATGTACACAATCAATTGGGGTATAGACCTAAATAAAATAATCAATAATTACTTTATGAAAAAGTATTAAGAATGTAGTCAAATGGAGAAAAAATCAAAGCAAGAGGCTAAATAATCACAAAGTTATAAGTGTCCAAAGTTTTAAGGCGCCGTAGGTTCATGGTCATCTCTCCCTTTCACTGAGCATAAGCGTGAGCGAGATGGAAGTGCGTGCTCGGAAGGGCGGAAATCAAATCTTTTAATTTTTATTTTTTGGCCGTTTAAATAAATAAAAAAGTAAACACTGAGTTTTCTCAAACATGATATTGCCGATTTTTAGAAGCCATTTTAATATTTTTAGCTTTTGTGCATAATTTATAACAAATATTTTAAGTGTATTTCAGACCCTTTTAGACCTATGTTCGTGATTTTTTTCTATCGAGCGAAAATTGCTTCATCATGTTTCTAAACACTCATTTCCCTGAAGAAAAGCCTCAAGATTACTATTCGTATTTTTTTAAGACCATCTTATTATAAACAGACGCAATATATTGTTTCAAAAACATTGTTCGCTTGACTTAGCTGAACCTACGGCGCCTTAAGAGGGGGTATGTTCTGTCCCTTTTCCGCAAAACGCACCTTCACATGAAACGATTGTCATTTACTAAGACGCTCGGGGATCGTGACGTCACGATCTGCTAGCGTTTTCTCTCTCTAACTAGCAACATTAAAACGGTGGTAGCTTCGTAATTTTTGAGATATTTGAATAGCAATTTGAGTCATTATCATTAGGCAGATTATTTTGCCTTCTTTCTTTTAAAGTCCTAATAAATTTTGAGTCTACACTAAGGTGGTCCTTAAAAATCGAAAAGTTGATATATTGATATTGTATCTCTTATAAATATTGTTCTAATACGTGAAAAAATAACGTATGGTTTTTATTATTATTTAGGGTTCGTGACCGAATTTTAAAATTGTCTCACTGAAATTTATAAAAAACGGTTTTTAAGGACCAAGCCCTATTCCGGGAATGTTATTTCAAAAAAAAATTAAAAAAAAACATGTTCATGAAATAAATGGGTACAACTCAGATAAAATCATCATTATGCTATGAATGTGCAAACCAACTCGAGGGAAACGAGTGGTTATATTTTCATATATATTATTCCCTGAAGAAATCTATAAGTTTGAATAATTTATGTTACGCTTGACATTCATTTGAAACGGAACCAACCGAGGTTATATTCATAAATAATAACTGTTAGTCTACTCAATATTCTTATTGAAGTCAATAAGAGATGAAGTCTGTTGTATTTACATGTAAGTATCTATTTATGAAGTCAGATATAAATTACCATATTTAATGGACAGTTTATATATTTATAATTATACAAATTGTCAATAGCTTACAATAAGGAGGAACTTCGAAAGGTTTATATTACATACGCGACCGAAGGGACATTTACCTTATCACATGCATCTACTACTAAAACATTAGTTTATATTATATCATAATTATGTTTAATACATCCAGTTTCGTATTCGTATCATTTTCATTTTCGAATTTCCACGCAGACGAAATTAAGATATATTTTCCGCTAAATTAATTTCCAACAGCATATTTTTTTAATGCAGCATATATTCTATATTGCCTACCTAATGGTAGGCAATAGGCCTACGCCAAATATATTGGAAAATAATGCAATATACGTTTTTCAAAACCATCAAATTTATTCAGATTTAGAACTTTATTGGTAAAATGTCATATTTTACAGGTCAAAATGTTATCAAATACTAATCATAAAATTTCTTAGTGTATAATCATTATTTCATAATTTTGAAAGTGGGGGGTTGTTGTTTTATGAGTGGGTCAATAATATGTTCGCCATTTTTAGGAGGAGCAGTTTGAGTGTGTTTTAAATGTTGCATCAGTTACGACGTTTTTAACGTCAGGCGGTAGGACGTTGTAGATTTTAGGACCTATTGTGCGGTTAGTACTTGGTGCCTATTCAACAAAAATAAAGCACAACGTAGGGAATGCAATCCCGTACGATCATTTGAATTCCGGTATCCGTGGGATTGAAGATTCTCAATCTTACGGATCCCGCCTGGTTTGGAAACAATATCACAAATGTCGGGCCGAAATGTTCGCCTCGGGGTCCAACAATAGGTGAAAAACAAATATAAGATAGAATATTTAATTTCGTTCTATGACTAGAAGTGTGGCAAGATTCATAGTTATCATAGCGCAAATTAATGAACTTCGTTATTTTTCAATCCCACTGCAGATTCCCCAAAATTATCGATTTTTCCTGCATAGTATCCCGGTATCCCAATATTGCGTTCCCTACATGTAGGTCACACTATAAATTTAAAAAGAATAATAATCTCAAACAGGCACTGAAGTGAAAAAAAACTACAAAAAACATGTAGATACAGCTTATTGACCTAGCCACATCACCAAACAAACTACTATCAGTTATAAATACTTCAAATAGGTAAATATATTTTTGTTGCAGTATCCCTGCTCGGTCTGGCTGTCACTGTGTACCCACTGCCATATTATGTGGTACCACTAAGCTTTAACCCTAGACCCAATGTCTACCAACTACCGCCGTCACCTAAAGTAAACCCATTGCCTCCATCGCCCGAGGTACACCCACTACCGCCGTCAGCTGCTGTAAATCCACTCCCGCCATCACCTGCTGTTAGCCCATTACCACCATCACCCGCGGTAGGCTCATTACCGCCATCACCCGCGGTAAGCCAATTGCCTCCATCACCTGTGGTTAACCCATTGCCTCCGTCACCTGGAGTAGACCCCCTGCCACGAAGACCAAGAATAGTATATAGATTACCGAGATTTTAATTATACCATATATACCATATTTTAATATAAAACATATCTGTTTACTATTACTATTAAATGTAAAAAAATAATAAAATGAATCCTTATTTTCAAAACATTTAAAATGAATAAATTATTTCCGTCTCCTTTTTTCCATTCCTCGGTACTATAGTAAGTATATGTATATAATAAAACAATAGTCCCTTATTTACAGTTTATATACGTCAAGTGAGTAATAATTCAAATGCATGTCAAACATAAATCATTCTCTGATGGCCAGTTCAACACTCCCCCTACATCAGATCAGGCTTACTCACCAATCCTAGTGAGGTTCGCGTTCTTAGAAAGCTTTCCTTTGGCAAGGCTTTCGTAAAGGTATCCGCTACCTGGTCCTGCGAAGGTACGTAGAGGACATTGACCTTCTTCTCCTGATGCAATTCTTGCAAGAACTTATACCGCGTGTCTATATGCTTTGTCTTGAAATGAAACACTGGATTCTTGACAAGCTTGATAGCACTTTGGTTATCTACGTAAACCGTCGGTATAACGTCGTCCTCGATTTCCTTGTAGAGACGACTGAGCCATATAACCGTCTGGGCTGCGAGGCTTGCCGCCACAAATTCCGATTCAGTGGTCGAAAGACTCACACATCTTTGAGTTTTGGAAGACCATGACACTGCTCCCCCTGCGGCGAGACACATATAGCCAGAAGTCGACCTTCTCGTCTCAATATCTCCGGCGTAATCTGCGTCGCTGTACGCAACGAAGGTATTTTCTTCACATGATAAACCCTTGTAGAAAATACCAAGGCTTTGAGTGCCCTTCAAATATCGCAATACTCGCTTCGCAATCGCATAATGGCGTTTGTCGGGTTTCTCAACATGTTTTGACAAAACATTTACAGCAAAACATATGTCGGGTCTACTTACAATAGATAAATAAAGTAATTTTCCGACTAATTCTCTGTAATGAAAATTATTGACATTCTTGTCAGTGTCGAAATTGCAGTTGTCTGTCAACTGACTTTTGTCTATCGGGGTAAGTACAGAGTTTGCATCACACATATCATAACTTTTTAAAATAGTTTTTATGTATGCTTCTTGGTTAATAAATATCGACCAATCGTTTTGTTGATTTATCTGCAAACCAAGATAACAACCAACTTCTGAAGTGCGAACTTGAAATACTGTGGTCAGAGCACTAAGGAATTCTTCCACAAGTGTCTTATTTGGTGATAAGATCAGTCCGTCATCAACATAGATCATGACGATCAGCTGCCGGTCTTGACTTATGAACAAGCATGGATCTGAGTCACTTTGCTTCAATCTATATTTCAGCAAAAAGGAACTGAACTTCTTGTTCCAGCACCGAGGCGCCTGTTTCAAGCCGTACAGACTTTTGATGAGCTTGCATACTCGGCCTGATCCGTCATCATATCCCACAGGTTGCTTCATATAAATAACCTCGTCGATGTCACCGTATAAAAAGGCAGTCTTCACATCGAATTGGGTCATATGCATTTTTCTAATAGCTGCTTCGCTTAACATAGCGCGGATTGTATCCCAGCGAACAACAGGGCTGAAAGTTTCGTGGTAATCAATACCGTGCTCTTGACTGAAACCTCTAATGACGAGTCGAGCTTTAAAACGGTCGATAGAACCATCAACCTTCTATTTGATCTTGTAAACCCATTTGTTGCTAAGGGCTTCTCTATTATCAGGTAAATTTACCAAAATCCACGTTTTGTTTTCTTTGAGAGAATTCAACTCTTCTTCCATGGCAGTAATCCATTCTTCATGGTTCTCTGACTTCATCGCTTGTTTGTAAGTCTGAGGTTCATCTTCAGAGAGACAGATGCAACAGTTCGATCTGGAGCTTTGAAGCAATAGTCTATCTCTTAGATTATAATGATGTGTTGCTTCTTCATGAAGATCAGGAGGAGTTTCATCTTCAGCTGTGTCGGATGGTCCAGCTTCATCTTGATCGTCCTGAAGAGAAGAATCGTTTTCTGTAATAATGACCTCGGTTGTTTCGTGATCTTCACGCTCACCAGATATATACGGAAGCTTACAGAAGTCAGAAGAAACTGTTTCAGATCTAAACAGTACATCTCTTGAGATGATTACGTCATTCTTTTCAGGTATCCAGATACGATAGCCGTCCTTATCTCCGCAATATCCAACCAAAAATCCTTTCATAGCCTTTTTGTCGAGCTTCTTACGTTTCTGGCTTGGAATATGTACAAAGCATTCTGTGCCAAAAATACGTAAGTGGTCAATATGAGGTTGCTTATTGTACCAAAGCTCGTATGCTGTCTTCCCTTCGATCTGTGTCGGTCCAGTTCTGTTAAGTACATAGCTCGCAGTATTAATAGCTTCGGCCCACAGCTTCTTAGGCAGGTCTTTATTGTATAGCATGCTTCTCGCTGCCTCAACCAGAATCCTGTTCTCTCTTTCAGCCGCGCCGTTCTGTTCTGGAGTGTACGGCATACTCAGACGGTGGTATAAGCCAACTGCTTCTGTCATACGATGTACTTCGGCATTATTGAACTCTTTTCCGCCATCTGTAAGTAATTCCTTAACAACGTGACCAGCAGTTTTAATTTCAGCAAGAAATTTAGGTAGTACACTGGCTACTTCAGATTTTTGCTTTAAGAAGTAAACTTTTCTGAATCTTGTGAAGTCATCTTTAAATACAACGAAGTATCTTCTTCCGCGAAGTGATAGTTCTGACATAGGGCCACAGACATCCGCGTTAATTTGATCGCCGGGTTTTGTGCCACGATGTTGCCTAGTACCGAATGACAATCTGGTCATTTTTCCGTATACACAGCCATCACAGTCAGATTGATCAGGTGAAAACTTAATACCGTTGCGTGTAAGGATTTCCTTAACATGTCTTTTGTTTTGGTGACAAAGTCGTTCATGCCAAATTTGCAGGCTTGTTCCTTCCTTGACAACACAAGCATTGACAGTTGTTACTCTCATCAAAAGTCTATACAGATTACCATCTCTGATACTGACAGCTTTAACTTGGCCGCTTTTATCTTTGAAGATACGCTTGTCCTTGTCAGCTACCTCTATATAACCATGGTCCAAGGCTGAACCCGCTGAGAATAGATTTTGTCCAGCTTGAGGTACATACCCAACATTGTTTAGATGAGCACGTTTCCATTTGCCTTGTACAGACATTTCAACATCTATAATTCCTTGGCCGTATGCATACATAGCCCGATCATCTCCAAGTCGCAAAGCTCTTGGTTTATCGAAAGGTGAGTAGCTCCTGAACCAATTGGCGTTAGACGTGATGTGGTGAGACGCACCAGAATCGACTATAAATTCTGAATTTGAGACATCAATTCGAGATAGGAATGCGTCACCATCATCTTGAACGGTTTCGTTACTCTTATTTCGTTTCTTCAATTTCTTGAGGACGAAGCATTGTTTGTTAGTATGTCCAATCTTGTTGCAATGTGAACATTTGACTTTCTTTTTGTTCAACAAAAGAGCGTTGTCAGACGTTGACGAGGAAGTGGAAGGGTTAGTACCCAGGTCTTCGAGGCGCTGTTCATGAAGACGCAGACGCTCCATAAGAATAGAAATACTCCTATTCTCCTTAGGCACGGACTCCCAAGCATTCTTGAACTCAAGATATGTTGACGGTAACGTGTTCAGTATCCTGTTCATTAACAATGATTGAGGGAGAGATCCTTCTTCCTTTAATTCGTCGTTGAGTTGTTGCCATAATGCCTGCAGCTTAGAAACGTGCGTGGCTATGTCGTCAGCTTCATCTTTCGTGTAAGTGAACAACTGACAGTACAACAAATCTAGTCGTCTGTCATTCTTCTGCTCGTAAACTGAGTGAAGTAAATCCCACATCTCCTTACCGGATTTAGCAGTGAGTATATGACGTTTAGGTTCCGTGGAGACGCTACAGCCGATGATACATTGGAGTAATGCGTCACGATCTTCATATTGGGTAAGTTTCCTTGGATAACTTGCTATTTCGTCAGCCGGCGCTTCTTTTCTAGGTGGTACAGGGAGAGTCTCGACGCCTTTCACCATATCTTGCAGCTTGTGCATAGTAAGTTGCAGGTTTATATCGAATTTCCATACCAGCCAATTGTCAAGTCCGCGTAGCTTCTCAATATTAAAGCGCTCCAATTTTTGGGCACTCATATTTGCGAAACACAAATTAAACTGTAAAACTGATCCCAAAAATGAAAAATACTCGTTATAAAAGGGTCAATTGTAAAATTTTCCCATAACCTAATAAAACAATAGTCCCTTATTTACAGTTTATATACGTCAAGTGAGTAATAATTCAAATGCATGTCAAACATAAATCATTCTCTGATGGCCAGTTCAACAGTATACAATACAAACTCATGATAAAATACCCCGATTCAGATAAAATTCAAGTAATACTTACCCGTTAAACACATACAATATATTATTTATATACTTAGGTATAATAATCGATTGAATTCATGACCAGTAAAAATGGCCTTTGGGTATACAGGGTGACATTTTAATCAGTGTCCAAATTCAAGTATAAGATTCGTCAGCAAAGTTATAAAATACGTTTTTTTGTGTTTAATATCGTTCAGTACAATTTTTTTTAGTAATTGCTGCTTAAAGTTATCCCTGCTGCTTAAGGGTTAATATTAATAATAATAAATCAGCCTACTTACGTCCCACTGTTGGGCACAGGCCTCCTCCCTGATGAGAGGAAAGCGGGCAGTAGTCCCCACTCTTGCCCAGTGCAGGTTGGAGACCTCACCTACAGAATGCCCAGTAACCACGCTGTACGGATAATTCTTTTGGGATAGACAATTTATAATTTAAAAAATACCTAACAGTTTTTTTTTTCAAAAATGGAGTCTATTAGTTATACAAAATGACTACAAAACATTTGGACACTGATTAAAATGTCACCCTGTATAGTGGATCTGTGAGCTGAAGCATTCGAGAGCCTGTCTGTAAAAAATATTTATTTATTATTTCGAAAATGGATAAAAAAAAATGTAATTAATTATAAAACTTGCTCACAAAATTTCACGAGAATCGGTTGAGAAATGGGTTATTACCCATAATGCTTTTATCGCATAGCAATATACTTAGAAGAGGAGACGCCGTTTATGCGGATTAGAGTACAACTAAAAATTAGGCTTCGCAGCCCTTAACTTTGATCATGTCCACAGGAAAGACGCGATCCCAAATCTGTGTGTGACCAAAATGCGACCTGCAGAGGAGCAGAGAGCTTGATAGATCAAAGCGTATCATTTAGTAAAAATCATTCAACCTAACTTTGACCAAACACAAAACGTTGGGATAAAATCTTGATGACGATTATACGATTACGCAGACGAAATGGAGGGATACGACTAGTTCAATTTCTGAGAAGTTTTATTTGCTATAAAAATCTGTAGTTTATGTCACACTTGACATTCATTTCATTTGTTTGAAATGGAAACGATGAAGGCGATCATTGTTATAAAAATGAATGAAAACTCCTATCGTGATCAATATCGCACCGACTTCGAAGATGAAGACTGCAATATTTACATGTAAGTAACTTTTGCTACTCCAAATAAAAATAAATAAATAAATGAAATAAAGTCCCACGCGTCCCTTTCCTCTCCTTCCGTTCCTTAGGCTCTCCTATCCGTTTCGCTTTTTATAGGGCTCACTCTAACTGCAATGCAATAGGTAGAGGTTGTTGTAATAAGTAAATTCGGGTTTTTTTTATTTGTTACAGTGTCAATTCTGCTGTTGGCATCCATGGTTTACCCACTTCCAACACCATCAGCGGACTCGTTGCGTCCAACACCGTCAGTGATCCCGTTGCGCCCGACACCATCAGTCAACCCGTTGCGTCCTACACCGTCAGTCGACCCGTTGCGTCCAACACCTTCAGTGATCCCGTTGCGTCCTACACCGTCAGTTGACCCGTTGCGTCCAACACCGTCAGTGATCCCGTTGCGTCCTACACCGTCAGTCGACCCGTTGCGTCCTACACCTTCAGTGATCCCGTTGCGTCCTACACCGTCAGTGGACCCGTTGCGTCCTACACCTTCAGTGATCCCGTTGCGTCCTACACCGTCAGTCGACCCTTTGCGCCCTACACCTTCAGTGATCCCGTTGCGTCCTACATCGTCGGTCGACCCGTTGCATCCAACACCGTCAGTGATCCCGTTGCGCCCAACACCGTCTGTGATCCCGTTGCGTCCTACACCATCAGTCGACCCGTTGCGCCCAACACCGTCTGTCGACCCTTTGCGCCCTACACCTTCAGTGATCCCGTTGCGTCCTACACCATCAGTCGACCCGTTGCGCCCAACACCGTCAGTCGACCCTTTGCGCCCTACACCTTCAGTAATCCCGTTGCGTCCTACACCATCAGTCGACCCGTTGCGCCCAACACCGTCTGTCGACCCTTTGCGTCCAACACCGTCAGTGATCCCGTTGCGCCCAACACCGTCAGTGATCCCGTTACATCCTACACCATAAGTGGATCCTCTACATATCATTATATTAATAGTGAACAAATTTCAAAATTGTCACTGTTTACTGTCAAGATATTTACGAACAACTGTCCAGCAATTGGTCTTAGTCTAACTTATTCTAAAATACCGTACAGTATATTAATATTGTAATGACTGAATAAAATAATAACAATTATAGAATGAATAATTTTTGCTTATGTATATTATTATATAAGTAGGTGTGTGTATTTATATTTTTTATATCAAAGAATATCACAAAGAACACAGACAAAATATAGGCGATGTCCATGCAGAAAGTCCATTCTGTAGAAAAGTCAAAAGATTTTTTTATCGGATAAGAGGTTCCAGAGACACACCGTACAAACTCACTCTTTTGTACTTGCCGCATTTTTAAGAGGAAGTGCAATGAAGAGTATACAATATTTAAATTGTCTTTAAGTCGCAAACAGACTATCATACGCTAGCCTCCACGAAGTGGCATGAGCAAGTTCAAAGCTATAAGATAGAGCGTCATTAGCGAGTTAAGGGTCAAACAGACTGCCAGCGGGAGGGCAGTGGGGTTTGTTGAGCGCGTGATGCGAGCGGGACGCTCGGTCACACAGACTGGCCTCGCGCCATCAACCAGCGAGTTGCTGGCGGGACGCAACAGAAGCGGGGCGGAGCCTGTTTGACGCAATAGCTAAGTTAATTAAGGCAAATATCGCGCTGCGCACCCGTCGCGCGCAGGCCGTGCGCCCGCGACGGTGCTGTCTGTTTCAGCCTTTAGATACCTATCCCACTCGACTTTATAACTAAGTACAGGTCGACACACGTAAATAGAGCCCTGGCGACCATATAAAATGTATGGCCGCCAGGGTTCTTTTTACATGTGTCGACCTGTACATGCCGCACACTTTAAGTGTCGTTTCAATGCTTTACAACTCGCGCCGCGCGGGCCCGCGCTTAACCGCTTTCGAGCCGTTACCACGAACGGTTTGTGGAGGACTTAGTCACTGCAACGCCAGAACAAAGGCAGGCTAATGGGCCACGGAGGTATAGATAATATTCGTGTGTTTTCCTAGACTATTGTAGGCCCAGATCGGATTGATAACAACAAGTATCATGAATCCTTGAGGAGTTACCGGCGAAAAACACTAGGACCTACATGACAACAGCAACACTTCCAACACTCTTTACCTACTCATGCATGTTTTTTGAACTAGCGAGCGAAGCGAACGAAGTTTTCCGTTTCAGCATGAGCGAAAAAAAATACGTAACATGTCCGAATGTTCTCCTCTACAGGTCACATTTCTCAACCGATTATCGTGATTTTTTTTATAAATATACCTATAGGTTTTTTTAGATGATTCCAAATTTCGAATATTAAAAAACATATTTTTTTATGTCATACTCGCGAGTTCTACAGCTCTCAGAGCAAATGGTGAAGGTGTTCACAGCCTTATGGTTGTCAAATTTCAATGGTATAATGACTACAAGGTGTGAAGCATAAATAATCAATCAAGTTAATTTTAATTGGCTAGATATTGGTGTGGTTAGTTTTTCGTATAATTATAAAAGTACATAATATAGTGTTCTAGTAATAATCTCTACTTTATTTCTAAACCTAAAATTAATGAGTTTTCTTGGGAGTCTTTTTCAAATTTTGCAGTGAGAAGTGTCGTTTCGGTTCTCAATTTTGCAGTAAACAAGAATCATTTGGTACATGAATGATTACAGTTCACATCACCAAATCTTTTACGAGGGGTTGACATGATTGAAAATCAAAGATGAATTTTGAGAAGTTGATAAAACACCTTCAGAGTTTTCTTAATGTTTTTTGATGAAAACAGGATTACAATTTATTTTTTTATCGAAAATTGTACTTTTTAATTTGCCCTAAAATAATATTATAGCAAATTATAAATTTATGTTAACCCATAAAAACATAATCATAACTATAGGACCTAGGATGCCGTGAATGTATATTTTTTTAAAGACGTTTAAATAATGCTGCACCGACGCCGCGCGCCGAAATTTATTAAAAATATTAAAAATTTATTAAAAATTATTAAGAAGTTAAGATATGATTATTTAATTACGTTATCAGTTTTCGAATAAATAATAATAGTTACGACGTAATCTTGAATGAAAAAGGAAGCATTTTGCAAAACACGCTTCCGCTTCTGCTTATGTGGGCGTAAGGCCTCATCATACATTCATATTCATTTATTCGTTGCAGCCATGGTATTCACAGGATGTTCTTAAAATCTAATCAGTACAGACATGGACCCTACTAGGTGTAGCAACTTATGTATGTACTAAGCTAACCTAAACAACATATATATGTCGCAGTGGAATAGTATATTCCGCCGTTTTACGTAACAGCTAGCTGTTTTACAAAACAGCGCTGTTATGTAATACGGCGGGTTGACGATCAGGTGAATTGAATACCGCTGAATGAAAATCCGCTGGAATGAGTCCCTAAGGGGGTGAAATGGGGGGGTGACAGTTTGTATGCAGCTGCGATATAAACGAGTTTTACGCAGACAGAGTCGCGGGCAGAACTACTAATATATATTTTGCTTGCCACTACGCGGTTAATCATGTTAAATGAACCAATGTATAATATTAAGAGTTTAAATTGTACTGGATGTCTCCTGGATGCTGGTGGTGCAGAACCAATCATTACGGCACTCTTTGGGGGAGGCTTATGTCCAGTAGTGGATGTCTTTTGGCTGATATGATATTCCTAACACATGACCTATTTTACTAAATGTGAGTGTGTCTGTGGTATCCATAATATTATTCATTTTAAGTTTCCAGCACAAGAAATAAAATGTATTTGTATGCATTTTATTTGGTGTACATTTGTATGTACATCAAATTCTTGTCTCATGTGACACATATTAATGAAATCAATATTAAGATTCAGGGGCAATGTTATATTATTACATAAAAGATTGCCCCTTAATATTTATTATTTATGTATGTACATATAGATAGAAATGGGCAATCTTACACCTGGAGAAGTATTCTGCAAGCCTTATGTCTCTAACGAGGGATAACAGGAACACATTGTCAACCAAACAAATTAATAATCTACTTACCCCGTCGATGATTTGACAGAAATGGACAGCAACACTGGCACTGGTGATATTCGGATGCTTGCTGGATGAATGGATGAGGACAGAGATCTTCTTGGACCGGATCTTCGTGGCTCGATAGCCAAACACAAACAGCATGGAGTCTATCACATTGCTCTTCCCGCTACCATTTGGACCGATTATTGCGGTGAAACTCTGAAATTAAAAGATTTAAATTGAAGAATACACTTGTATATTGGGCTATCCATTTTCGAAGCTCAATCTGCTCAATGCTGTAGTGATATTTTATGGGTCACCACTCTTTCTGTTAAAATGTGTTTTAAACAGTATGCAAGCTTAAGGTTTGCCAGGATGGTTGTGTGGCGAACAAACATAGTTTTTTTTATTTCATAACTGCTTTATTTTAATTTATATTAACGGAAACTTAACATAAGTTTTCAACTTAAAAATGGAGATGCCATTGTGTACACAAAGTTTCACATTATTCTACCGTGTTTTTTTAATGAGAACCAAACTCCGTTTGTGTGGAGAGTTGACTTGAGTCGACCATGCTGTGGACTTTTAAATGCAACCAACAGCAGGTGTCACAAGAATTAGTAACATCATTGAGTGTTCCAAACATGATTTATAGAGCCTATAAATCATGCCAGGCCAATCATACCTTATGAAAAGGTCCAAGTGACTGCACGCCGGCGTAACTTTTGAAGTTCTCATTGACAATATGCGTTATTATAAGACGAGGTCCTGTAGCGTCAAACGTCAACGCAGGTTTCGGGGCTGGCGGTATATACACCCCACCCATGCGAATTCCGCCTTCCTCGTCTTCAGAAACACGGTCGACATCGCCGTCTACAAGAAATTCTTCATCGGGAGCTTCCGTTCTGCCGTTTGTAGCACTCATGTTGTCGTCCACTTGATCCACTTCCATAGGCTCCTCGTTGCCCTTTTTCTTTCGGGCCTGCATTTTGAAACCGCTTTTAAAGGACCACTTAGTAATTAAAACTAACAAACACAATATTACACAGTTTAAACGGCAGAAATAGAATTGAAATTATTTTGAACAACGACCGTTTCGAAATCCCAAGCGCGAATTTAGAAATGTCACAATGACTTTTTGTGTTGTCAAAATTTAAAACATGCTCCGTTTCACACTGGGGTTACAAATTTTGAACAGACTAATCTTCTTCTTTCTTTTTTCTGTAATCTGTGAAATTTTGTTGGTTAATTAAACGAAGATTATATTTTGTTCAAAATATAAAAAAATATTCACCAAGAACTTTCTAAAATATATGGTGTATTACAATTTGTTTGCACGATACAATCAATCAAATTGCGTGTTGCACTAACCAAGTTCGTACAACCTTCACCTAATGTTCTGGCTGTCAAAATCAAAAACACTAAAATGGCGAACCGCACGGTTAAGGACGCGAAATCAATTCGCGGCACAAATCCACAATATTTAATAGAGAAAATTATTAGAGCACGTATATACGATTCGAAATATTGGAAAGAAGAATGTTTCGCTCTTACAGCAGAGTTGCTGGTGGACAAAGCTATGGAATTACGCTATGTAGGCGGCGTGCACGGTGGGTTTATTTACCCGACTCCTTTTCTATGTTTAGTTCTCAAAATGCTGCAGATCCAACCTGAAAAAGATATCGTGGTCGAATTTATTAAGAATGAAGAGTTCAAATACGTGCGAGCACTAGGGGCTTTTTACATGCGTCTCACAGGAACTTCAGTAGATTGTTACAAATATCTGGAGCCCCTGTTCAATGATAATCGTAAATTGAGGCGGCAGAATCGTGTAGGACAGTTCGAAATAGTGCACGTAGACGAATTCATCGACGAATTGCTCCGTGAGGAGCGTTTGTGCGACGTTATACTGCCCCGGATACAGAAACGGCATGTGCTTGAGGAAAACAACGAGTTGGAGCCGAAGGTATCGGCGTTGGACGATGACTTGGACGAAGACATGCCTTCGGATGATGATAATGACCCGGATACCAAAGAAAATAGACGAGACAAGGATAGGAAGGGGGATAAAGAAAAGAAGAGAGAAAGGTTGGCAATCATTTTTATTATTTGGAACTCAGAAATAATTATGATATTATGTGTGCGATACTCGAAAAATTGATTTAAAAATGCCTTACCTTAATAAAAATCAAGTATATATAAGTTCCAGGATTGTACAAAACATTAGGTAGGTTGTTTATTGTTTAGGTTATGGGTTATGACTTATGGCTATTTATGAATATTCTGTAAGCAAACAAGTTGTTATTCAGATGTAATGGTCATAGCTTATTAAAAATATTTCTATAAACTATTTTTCAACTCAGTAATCCATTTATGTGATACTGGGTGTTAATTGTTGTTTGAGTCAAATGTCCCCACCCCCCACACCGGCTAAGTGGCTGCTACTGGGAATGTGAAAATTTTGTGGCAATAGTACAACATACTATAATGAATATAACCTCCAGCCGCCCAGCACGTAAAAACGAACAGTGAAATTTGAGTTTTTTTAAAATGGAATGTATTTGAATTTTCAACAACTGACACGGCCTTTTAAAAGGCGTCTGGGCGGCTAGAGGATAAAAAGGAAAGAATAAGCATTACTAGTTATCGAGTAATAGTTGACCAACTTAGTGGGACACTGCAGGCTCCCAATAATAATAATATTGATGGACAGTAAAATCCACCATTAACTTGGTGAGCTGTGATTTCAAAATGTGAAATTTATTTACTTATTTAGTTTATTAATGAATAGTGACACAGTATGAACAATAATCAAATATTATCATGAGACATAATAATGAGAGAACTTATTGAACACCATACAAATGTACAAATTATAGTCTGTTAAGAGAAAATTATGCCTGATATGGGTGAAATTAAAATCTTAATCTAGTTTTTGCATGAACGTAGAATACTCTGGACAGGCTATGGTAATAATAATACCATGTGCGAGCGAGCTGGTAGCATACAAATCTCGATAAGTGTGACAGAAAGAGAAATATCATTCATCATCCTTGTCATAGTTCCACTTGTTTTTTTGCCGGAACTGATTTAGTACCTATGAAGTTGTGGCACACAAACCATTACCCGTCCAAAGGACCATTGGCAACTTTGTATGGAGCCTGGTCCTGAATCCAACAAAGCTGAAACTTAGCTCATTAAATAGGTCTTTAAATCTAGTTCAATTCGTTATATGGGCACCATGTTGAATTCCATTGCAGAACTGAGATATTCATATTTAAGTTATAGTGAGTAGGATCTATGAGAAAACGGGTTCTCTCAGTGAATGCATATTCAGATTTATTAGGGTAAGCTTAGTGTGTAAAATAAACACGTTTTTGTAGCTTATTAATTGTTTTATTAATAAAATATGAATATATGCCACGCTCGATGTGCCTTCATCATTAGTAAAGTAAAGTAAAGTAAAGTAAAGTATTTATTCATTGTAAACTGTGTACATACAGGTGTTAAAAAAAATATAGGAGGTAACAACAGTTGCTCATTTCGAGCGTACAATGTTCAATCTTAAAACTAAGAGTTAGTAGTGATACTGTGCACTGACTTAATATATAGCTATTCTAATTCATGCGCTGCTGGTACTCAAAAAATTCGTTTAAACTATAAAATACATTATCCATGAGAAAAGATTTCAACTTCGATTTGAATTTATTACCCTCTAGCATCTTAATACTATTAGGTAGGACATTAAATACACGTATCGCAGTAATGAACCCGCTTTTAAAGTAAAGGGAATTACTGGCCTTAGGTCGCGACAGGTTGTACTTATATTTTTCACGCAGATTTTCTTTTAATGAAGACTTCCTAACAAAGTAGTCCATATTATTTTTAACAAAAACGCACAATTCGAGAATATATATTCCAGTAAGAGTAAGTAATTGTTTTTCTTTAAATACATTCCGAAGTGATTGTTCAGCACTCATACGGTATACTATTCGTAAACACCTCTTTTGCAGGATAAATGTACTTTGCACATCAACAGAGTTCCCCCAAAAAATTATTCCGTAGTTTAATATAGAATAAACGTTCCCAAAGTACGAATTTCTAACAACGCTTTCCGAACAGGTTCCCGATAGAATGGATAAAGCATAGCACTGACTTGATAGCGTTTTGTTGATTTGAGCAATATGTTCCTTCCAATTCAAGAAAGTGTCAATAGTAACACCTAGAAAGCGAATATTATTGACTTCTTGAATTGTAGTTCCTGCCTCCGCTATATTTAACGTAATAGGATTACTCTTATAGTTTCTGAACTGGATGAAGTTAGTTTTTTCTAAATTAACTCTAAGATTTATTGATCCAAGCCAATTTACTACTTTCTTAAGAGTTGTTTTAATGTTTTGCTCCATCAAAGATATATTGGATTTGTCTCCTGAAAAAAGTATAGTGGCGTCATCCGCAAACATCACGCACAACGTACCAACAATCTTAGGGAGTTCATTAATATAAACTAAAAATAATAGGGATCCTAGGACGCTGCCCTGAGGTACCCCTATATTAGTTACTTCAAAATGTGACCGAGTATTATCTACTGTTTTAAGTTTTTTATTATAATTTACGATCACTGTTGCTTGCTGTCTGTTGTTCAGGTAAGTTTCAAACAATTTATGAACATGTCCTCTAACTCCAATATTGTCTAATTGTTTCAAAAGTATGTCGTGTTTAACACAGTCGAAGGCTTTCGACATGTCTATTAGCAGAGATATACAAAGCTGCTTATTGTTGACCTTATCCCAAATCTCTTTAAACATTTTAAAAATAGCTAAAGAAGTTGATTTCTGTTTTTGGAAGCCGAATTGGTTGGGACTCAGGATTTGTTTGGAACTCAAAAATTTGTTCAATCGGACATACATTACTTTTTCAAATATCTTTGAAAAACTAGGCAAAAGTGCTATAGGCCTATAATTATTTAAATCTGTTGTATTACCTTTTTTATGAAGTGGCTTTATGAGCGCTTTTTTTAGAGAATTTGGAAATATTCCCGTACTTAACATAAGATTAATAATATGGATTAGGGGTTCAGTGATATAGTCGATACTAGCTTTGATTAGTTGCATCGGGATACCGTCATACCCTGAACTTTTTTTATTTTTCAATGATTTTACTATTCTTTTTATTTCTTGTGCGTCTACCGGTACTAGGAACATACTGTTGCACACTTTATCTGCAGTTAATTTATACTCAGCATGGCCAGATGTATTATTTGTGTGTTGGTTTGTGAAAAAGTTATTAAATGCCTTTGCTATAAGTACTGGCTTCGTTATAGCGTTACCGTCAACATTCAGTTGCTCGATTGAATTAGTAATTGAATTTGTAGACGATGTGTGCTGTCGTATGAGCCCCCATATAGCTTTAGTTTTATTTGTACTGCTTTTAATGAACTTATCATTTGCAATTATTTTTGACGTTCTAATAGCATTTCTAAGCACCTTGCAATATTTCTTGTATTTCTGTCTATACTCATCACTTGTATGTTTATTATTTAGATTTTGTAAATGTATTATGCGTTTAACTTTACTCGATTTTACTATTCCTGGTGTCTTCCAGTTACCAGTTCCAGTACATTTTGTAATAACTACTGTCCAGACTACTAAATATGACTACTGGCCAGACCAAACAACTACGCACATTGTGGAGGAGTGCCCCAGGTGGCGTTATATGGGAGACATGAAGGATCTGCATACAATAACCGCGGATGCCAGGGATTGGCTAACAAACCTATAAGCTTAAAATGTACATTATAATATTAACCTTTGTAAATTTAATTATTTTTTCTCTGAATAAAGCCACACGATAATAATAATAATAATGAGGGCGTAAAGCGGGCGGTGAAGGAGCGCTTCTTTTGTCGCTTGACAAAAGTACTCAATAGTCTTTTGTCGGGCGGCAACAAGGTTCGCGCCTTCAACGCCTGGGTGATGCCCTTGCTTATTTACTCCTTTGGCGTACTAAGGTGGACTCAGACTGAGCTGGATGCCCTGGACCGAAGAGTCCGAGTACTGCTTACTGCGCATCGCATGCTACACCCACGCTCGTCTGTTATGAGACTGTACATCTCGCGGAAGTGTGGAGGTCGCGGCTTTTTAAATGCCAAAGACCTCCACAACCGCGAGGTGTGCAGTCTCAGGGATTATTTCCTAAACAACGAGTGTGGGATGCATCGCGACGTAGTAGCAGTAGACGGAAACTTCACCCCGCTCTCCTTTGCAAACGAGAACTGGCGCAGACTTAAAGTAATGAGCGCCGAGGACCGCAGGGCGGTATGGAGGAGCAAGGAGCTACACGGGCGGTTCTACAAGGCCCTCACAGGGCCCGATGTCGATCTGCTCGCGTCGGTGAACTGGCTACGTTTCGGGGATCTCTTCGGGGAAACCGAGGGTTTTGTCTGTGCAATTGCGGACGAAGTTATCATGACGAACAACTACCGGAGGTATATCCTGAAGGACGGTACGGTCGACATTTGTCGGGCATGCCGCCGTCCCGGGGAGTCACTCAGGCATATTATCTCCGGTTGTGGTCATCTTGCTAACGGCGAGTACTTGCACAGACATAACCTTGTAGCCAGAATTATTCACCAGCAACTTGCTCTGCTATACGGTCTTGTGGTCTCCGAAGTACCTTACTATAAGTACACACCTGCGCCAGTTCTCGAAAATGGTCGTGCCACGCTCTATTGGGATCGATCTGTCATCACGGACAGGACTATTCTTGCCAATAGGCCTGATATCGTGCTGATAGATCGATCGAAACGCCAGGCAGTGCTCGTCGACATCACCATCCCCCATGACGAGAACCTTTTGAAGGCCGAGAAGGACAAAGCCAGCAAGTACCTAGACCTGGCTCACGAGGTAACCGCCATGTGGGATGTTGATTCGACGAACATCGTCCCGATAGTCGTTTCGGCGAACGGTTTGATAGCGAAGAGTCTCGACCGTCACCTAAAGAGACTCTCGCTAGATGGCTGGATCAAGGGTCAGATACAGAAGGCGGTACTCTTGGATACTGCGCGAATAGTCAGGAGGTTCCTGTCTCTGTCGCCCTGACCACCGGCAGCTTAGGCCCCGCCTCGCTGCCGGCGGTACCCTAGGTTAGGTTTTTATAATGGTTTTATGTTTTATATTATATGTATACTTTTATATTTTACTTTTTATATAATTATTGTAAAAACCTAGCCTGAGTTGAAGATTAAATGAAGAGTATAATAATATGAATATTCTCCGAATGCGTTTTTCATAGCTCATACTACTGACTGTGGCTAAAATACGAATATCTTCGTTCTGCAATGGAATTCGACTTTGTGCCTGTAGAATGAAATAAAGTAAATTTAAACACCTATTTAATGACATTACTCTCAGTGCTGTTGGTTTCAGGACCATTTTGACAGCCATCATCAGCCATTTTAAGACTTAATTTTAAGATCTTTTAAAATATGAATACTTGTAATAAATAAAATGACAAAATTCGAGGTCCTTCTTTTCAATTCTTAAAATCAAATTATTATAATTACAGATCAAGAGATCGCGAAAGACGCAACAAGGACCGTAAACGGGAGCGCTCGCGTAGCAGAGACCGGGAGCGGCGGCGAGAGCGAGACAGAGAACGGGAAAAGGAGCGCGAGCGCGAACGAGACAGGGAAAGAGCGAGGGAAAGAGACAGAGAACGCGAGAAGGAACGAGAGAAGGACAGGGACAAGGAACGTGAACGAGAGAGAAGGGAGAGACGAGAGGTTGATAGAAGGGACAGAGATAGAGGCGGAAGATATTAGTGTAAGAATAAATAGATTCAAGAACTAGTACTTTTTTATTATATTGTAGGTTTAATTTATCAATTTAACTACTACCCGTTCGCGCTAAGTTAGCCAGTCCGTTTTTCGCTTTGTTTAAATCTGAGGTTTAACTAAGGTTAAAGGCAAAACTTTACGAAGTGATGTACGAAATATGGTGTTAAAGGTTATGACTTGTTTCGAAAATGAGAAGAAAAAACGTTTTGCTGACACTACCCTCATATCGCCAACATATAACTCAAGTATTGACAACATGAACTTTGGTATTTTAATAGCAACTATTGTACCTAGTTCTCTTGTCTGTGATATTATTGATTGCATTTGAAAGTTCTTTAAAGGTACCCAAATTATGGCATGTATTTTAGAAGCAAAACTTTCTTTAAAACTCGAATTTGTTTTCAGTTTTTCTAGGCAAGATTTGTCTCAGTGAAGCCAAGCCGAGCAGCTGTTCAAGGACATAACAGGGCTAGATGAAATCAACAAGTCTGTGTTAAGCATGATTCACTCCATGGATCTATGGAAGAGATGACATCTAGACACCCACCTAGCCCTGGGTGAAGGTGTCGGTTTAAATGATTATATCAATCAATGGAAAAAATACTAGCTGCCTGCATATTACACAGAATGCAAGCAAAGCATTTATCCATCCCAATAGAATGATTAAATTTATGAAATCAGATTAATAGATCGGAAATACCCCCTTCAATTGTCTAGGGACATAAAAACTCACAAAGCTACACTCAAAAACTTTACCTCTTGTAATATTAGGTAGTATAGAGTTTATAAATAAACAAATAACAATCATACACAAATCAAACTCGCCCCTTAGTAAGCTCAAAGGCTTGTGTTATGGGCTCTAGACAACAATACATTTAACAGATGTAACTATTTAAATATAAGTTTATACATAGAAAACATCCATGACTCAGGAACAAATAAAATATAATCAGGAATATTCATGCTTATCACACAAATAAATGCCCTTGCCGGGATTCGAACCCAGAACCTGTTTTTAATGAGACATTAAAGGATTTTTTATCTTGTATAACCCGTTCGCGCTAAGTTTGCCGTTGGCACCGATTATATAATAGTTATACATATATTCAATATTCTTATTCCCTCTGTGTGCCCCGTGCATCGTGGTATAAATATATATATAAGCTATGAGATGAGACAGAGGGAGAAAGACGGGTGGAGCGTCTTTAAAGGTCGTGAGTATGTTCCAGATACCACTAAAAAGCTCTGATTAGTGTTTTAAATTGTACTGCTTACGGAAAAGATATAATGGGCCATCCACATTAAGTGATTTGTCAGCCCCAATTCATCTGAATCCGACTAATTGCTATAGTGTGGATGCATGTTCCAACCGTCAAACGAGTTGTACGGACTAATTGTATGAAAATCACAATTTGGACCATGGAATGTGCATGATCTGCCAAGTTTTTTTTTTCTCACAAATTTCATACAAATAAATTTAAACGATAATTTAAAAATATATGCTAAAGAACATTGTATTAATATTTTACACTGTAATTTTGTAATTTTTTTGAAACCGGTGTTTTGCAACTACAATTTCATTCAGTGTGGCCAGTTAACAGTAAGAAAGCGAAAATTTCCGCATTCAAACGGTCCTGCGAAGCGGACTGCAAGATTGTTACTAACCGATGAGATAGGGCGAGACTGCACGTCGATCATGAGGTGGCCGTGACATACTCTCGATTTTTGTGTGCTGCACGGCTATTACGCGACGGCGCGCGAGCTCTCTCAATTTTTCTCGCACTATCCGTCTCTCTCTTATTAGGACATGCGAGAGAAATCGAGAGTATGTCGCGGCTGTGTGTTAGACGTGCTGTCTTGCCCTATCTCATCGGTTAGTAACAATCTTGCAGTCCGCTTCGCAGGACCGTTTGGATGCGCCAATTTTCGCTTTCCTTCTGTTAACTGGCCACACTGAATGAAATTGTAGTTGCAGTTGTTACGTCTGTACGCTACACCCAATTCTGACTTCGACTTGTTGTACTGACAAATTGGGGTATAATCACATAATGTGGATGGTCCATGACGTAAGAACGTAACGTCAGATGTAAAAAATATAAAAATGGCGATCGGCGTTGATACGTCAAAATGGAAACCTAGGAAAATAACAGGGACACCAGCAGCGAAATTTAGAAACCGTCTTGCAGCCGGTATTTTAAGTTTCGGTATACTATGGGGAGCATTTTTCCAGTGAGTTCAACTGTGAAAATTCTGACCTTTGAACAAGCTAAAGTGTTGTTTGAGGTTATGTTGTATTTTATGTTGTTTACAGGTTTTCTAGTTATGCTCAGCCTATGAAAAAGGCCATAGAAGTACTGTATGAGGATCCCATTGAGGCAGTGGAAAGGAAAATATTGATATCTAGTGGTTTGCCAGTAAGATCAGGAGAACAAATAAGAAAGCTCATGGAAGAAGAACAAAGAGTAGACGTGCCTCACAAGTAGTGTAAAATGAGTATTAATACTTTGAATAGGTATGTAATAATTTATTTAATAGATTTTTAATATATAATAAATAAATTGTAGACAATGTATTATTAAAATTTGTTTTATTTGTTGCCAGCAAGTACAAAGTTGTAAGTAAATACTTTGCTAGTACTGTTATGGATGAAAGTCTTACCGAATTTAAGGAGAAGAAAAGTTTTAAAGTTACTAAGAAAGCACCTGTTAAGCCTAAAGTAAAAAAGGTAAAACAAGTCAAAGGCCAGAAGGACATACGGACTGTATTGAAGGGGCAGAAAAATGAACTAATAGCCTACACTAAAGATTTTGACTCAATATGCAAGAAATCTGGCATTGATGTTGATGCTGAACAGCTCCAGCTAGCTATAGCTCTGTCAAAATCATTACAAACACCGGAAACGCCAGCTCAAGCCGTCACGTCAAGCTCATCCTCAAAGTCCTTGACAACACAGCAAAGGACAGGCCTCATACGCACAACTCTGAAAGAGTACGGGTTTAAAGTTCCCGCAAAGCCTATTACTAATAGAAAAGCCAAGAAAAGAAGGAAACCTTACAAGTTGCTTTTGGCCAGTGAGGAAGAAAAGCAACAAATTATAACAGATAAGTACGCACAGGTACTTTTTGATTTGAATAGCTTGAAAACTACAACCAGCAATACAGATCTAGTTTTACCTAACTTATTTATATACAACATGTCTACTAATATAGAATATGAACATATTAAGGATGATAGTATATTTTATGTTGAGGATCTAATTGAGGAAACCCCTAATAATATGGGGTGCTTGTTGAAAAATTGGTCTGACATACCTGGGAGACCGTCAAGTCCAGATAGAGACAAGTCTGAATTATTATTTTCAGAAATAGAATGTTCCCAAGATGAACTGGACATTGTTCTTAGTGGGCGTTTAAAATACAGTAAAGATATTCTCACGAAAACTAGCATGAAATGTCGAGAGAGAAGTGATAACTTATCCCCAGTAAAAAGAAATCTAAATAAAAAACTACTAGAGTGTAGTCCAGACCTCATTGACGCTGTTGATATTCACACATCCCCTGTTCTTTTAACAGTAAGTAATGGTGATGACATAAGTTACATTGAAAAATGTCATGAATCTTGTACCAAAGAAAGAAATGAAAAAGATAAGCACCTATTAGAAGTAAAACAGCAAAGTAGGAGCTTATCCCCAGACTTATTTGATGATGATGATGACACAGTTGCGGAAATACCGAATGAAACAATGATAGGAAGTGGAACGAAACCTACAAATAATGTAACAAAGGAAGTAAGTGAAGTCATGGACTTGACTGAGTGTGTTAATATTGTGTCACAAAAAAAGATTGATTATAGTAGATGTATACAACCAGTTGCTCAGCTATCACAGCAAACTAATGTGACGAAAAGAAAATCAAATGATTTTATGGAAATTACAGAATGTGTTGCAGGCTCTTCTCAACATATATTGGAAAAGATTGAGGAACATATAGATTTAACAGGGAATTGTGGAAAATTCGTTACAACAGTGAAGATGTTATGTGATGAAAATGTGGAAATAGTAGGATGTGGTGGTGGTTTGTCTCAGCCAATACTGCAGAAAGTTGATGATCATATAGATTTAACAGCAAATTGTGTAGAAACAGAAAATAATAAATCATGTGAAGATGTGGTGATCACAGGAACTAGGAGTATTTTAGAAAATCAAACTCTTGAAACTGATGAACATATTGATTTGACAGGACATTGTGTAAATAACATGGAAACAAGAAATCTTAGTACAAATGCTGATAATATAGAACATATGGATTTAACTCAGTCTTCTAACTCAAGTGGTGATTCATTACCTGCTGTTCACATTGCTGGTACACAAGCTGCACCAGAAAAATCCTTAGATGATACAATATTACTAAATGAAAATGATTACCTGGAAAAGTCACCAGGTGCTAATATGGACATAAATGATGCAGATAATGAACAGCAGAATCAATCTGTAAACAGTCATAAAAACACGGAAGGTGATGGTACAATAGAAACTGTAGAAAGTCTGGTTATAAATGTTAATGAAACAATTGAAGACCCTAAAGTAGATGATGATAATGTAGATTTAACACAAACATCTGAATCAAATGAAGCTCTTGCCAATATTGATAACAACAACAGTCATCATATAAACAACAGCAATCTCGGAAAGAAAGATGATGTTTCAGTAGACTATGATGAAGCCTTGGAGTACATGAACTATGCTCCACATTATACCCATGACGAAAATGATGATAGTAGTGATACTGGACTGCGAGAAGGTTTACTAAATACTAGTGATAAGGATTTACTTTCAAGTAGTAGGCAGAAAGTATTGGAACTATCTGATACTGAAAGTTCTCCAAATAAAACTAAAAATGTGGACAACCATTTTGATTTGGGTGGCATTTCGGTAATAGATAATCTTACCAGTTTTAGAAAATCAAGAAATATGTCGACTGGCATACCTATTGGTGTTATGAGGGATAGCTTACCAATGGTTAATGTAAAAGGTTCAGCAGTTGAAAAACAAAAACCTGCACACTCCAACTTCACAAATGAAAATCCAAGTAATACTGGACCACAAACTCCGCAGACAAAAGTTAATAAGCACCTCAATGTAGAAACACCTGAGCAATCTGAATATATCGTGAAGACTGACAATGTTACTCCCATGTTGGACTATGCATCAATGTCTTCACCAGAAAGGAATAGAGAATTGGACAAATATGGACTGAAGCCATTTAAAAGGAAAAGAGGTAATTTCGTTTGTAAAGTAGAACATGAATCAATTTCTATCCTCAATACATTTAGGCCTTATTTTTTTGTCTATATATTGCATATTTTTCTTTTTTTAGCTATACAACTTTTAACGCATTTGTACAACCAAACCCACCCATATGTAGAATCAACTGAGGAACTGACATCACCATCCAAAAAACGAAAAACTGAAACCTTTATCCAGCCTTGCTCTTCAAAATCTTCCAGTAGCGCAATATCACCTAGAAAGAGATCAAGATCACCTCGAAAAGCTTCAAAATCACCAAGAAAACTATTACAATCACCAGGAAAGGCTTCACAATCACCAAGAAAATATTCAAGATCGCCGAGAAAAAGTCCTGGCGATCTAGAAAATTTGAATGACGCAGATAAAGAGAATGAATTATTCTCGGTTACGAGAGAAGTGCCTGTCATTAGACAGGTAGAGTGTGATGCTGATGACTGGGTCTTCCAAAAAAGAGAAAAGGCAAAGGTGAGTTTTAAATATCTAAATGTCAGCACCTAAGCCCTAAGTATCTATAGTAGGTAAGTAAACGATATATTATTGATCAATATAACGGTTAAGGGATATAATGCCCTTTTGGTATATCAACATTAACCTTTTCGACGCCAAAGACGTATATATTGGCACCGCAGGTTCAACGCCGATGACGTATATATGAGTCGTAAGAAAAATAGCGTTTTAAAAGGTCCAGATAATATAAAAAAGAATCTCCTTTTGGGTATAACATATTTGAATAATTATTCTTCCTGTTCCCAAGTAAAATTTAAAATTCAGTTGTGTATTTAAATATAAATTCGTGTTTTCTTCAGACCTTTGATGTTAGTCTAATTATGGCACATTTCGTACGCCATTGACCGATTAATCAGTCTTTAGTGATGTGGAAAGACATTCAAATTTAATAATGTAATTATGTTACGCCAAATTCCTTACAATATTTATTTGCGTTAAATGAAAGTTTTTCACTTTAAATTGTACTCAATAATTTAAATGTTCGATAATTATGATGACCTTTATTACAGTAACCTTTGTACTAACACCCAGTAAAAAAATATATGTTTTGAAAATGGAACTACCGATATATAATTCTCGCTTGTTAATTAAATGAGTCGCATCCCTTCTCTTGTCACTAAATAATATAGGGAAAATACTATATTGCTACGTTTCCTACGCCGTTGACGGATAAATCAGTCCTCATGAGACGTTTCAACTATTGGTAGTGCTGGCGTTATCTTATTCACCCTATTACATATCGGTATACTAAGACATGGATACTGAAGAGTTATTGCGAATTTTAGAAAGTCCTGTACCTGATGAATATGTTTTCAAAGAAAGATCGGACTTAAATATAGAAAACGTAAGTACTGATTTCGTCCTGTTTTTAAAAACATTTCATGACTAATAGTTATATCCTCTGCTACTAAACTCATACATTGTTAAAATTAGCGTACCTAGATGTACGGATATAAGAATGTCATTCGATTTCTAAGCCAAAACATCTGATAACTGATTGTTCATCTCTCCTGTTCAAAATTTTACTTTTCATGGGTATATAGCCTGGTAGAATATAGCGTTTTCCCTAGCGTTGTACACAGGATAGAAAAATTATAGTGACGATTCGCCTCAAGAGTCGATCGATGAGATACGGCATTATATCAAAATAAATCTCTTATATATAAATCGAGATAATAAATTACGATCTACATTTGATATTAAAATCCTTTTAAAACTTGGTTTACATTTTTCGCAATTACAAATAATCTTAATCAACATTCAAAACCATCTGCCCGCCATAATGCCACATATGCCAAGACACTTTTTTTTAAATTTCGGCGTGGACGCTTGGCCCTCGAGATTAATCGCGTCGCGGCCTACTTGATTATAATCTAGTGGGCCGTGGTAAGTGGCCAGGCAGAAAAGGTTGGAGGTTGGACATGGTATTTTTTAAGTCATTGTTCGATTATTGCTGTAATTTTTTCTTATACCGTATTAAACCATTTTGATGACCGGGCTAAATACCCATATTTTAAAGCTACATAGATAAATAATGTTTTTATGCCTTAGACTGTACATGTTTTTTTAACTAGGTGCAGCGGGACAATTCCGACTGCGGGTAATTTAAACACATCGCAATAACTCCCTGTGGTCTATGATGAATGTGCTACTTGTCTTTGTACATATTAAAACGTATTCACATCTTCTAGAAATGCTTAGATCGCATAAAACAATAATGTAAAATACAGAAGTTATCGCGGATAGTTTAACTTGCCCTGCAACCTAATAAATTTTTTGAAGGGTTATTCATTCACAATTACATTACGGGAAATTTTCTATTTAAAATTAGGCACATAAAACTGCGTTCACAAATTTAATTTTCTTTAGGATAGCAGTGACTCCAATTCAATGAGCGATACGGAAACTCATAGGACCCAAACTAGACGTCGCCACGGGCGATCCCCTCTCAGGCGAACGCTCAGACAATCGCGATCAGTTGAACCCACGAGAAGGTTTTCGCAACGCGAAACCTACCGAAGTCGAAGTCGAAGTCCACTACATGTTGCGACACTTGCGACTGCGAGTAACAGTGAAGACATGCAAAACACTGTCGATTCCCCATTCCACAGACGCCCTCCACGACGACGATCATCTGCTCCATCACGACAAAACTCACAAAGTTCTACAGCAGATACTGAATTTGTTTGGACATCTGACCCACCACGCAATAAAACTACCATACGTTTTGATGATTCTAGGTCGGGTGTCTCACAGGAATGTAGCTTAGGAACTAATTCTACACAACTGTCGGTTTTTGAACACTTTTTTGATGAACATTTAGTCGGAAAGATAGTTTATTTTACAAATAGATATCACCGCTTCTTTATTTTAAACACTCCCCTTGGTAATCATTCAAGAATAACACACTGGGAAGATATCACAATTCCAGAAATGTATATTTTCGTCGCTGTTACGATGTTAATGACACGAAATAAGCACTTGTCTATTGAAGAACATTGGAGCAAGGATGCCCTGCTCTCTTGCCCAATTTTTTCGAATATTATGTCGCGTAACCGATATTGTCTGCTCGTTTGCCTCCTATCACATAAAAAAAAAAAATTGTATGATTTTAGGAATGCTTAGTTTTTCTGAGCCGGGTTCATCTAACACAAACGACCCGAGATTGCATAAGATCAGATTACTTATAGATCACACTCGAAATAAATTTAAAAAATCATTCACGCCATATGCTGATTTGTGCATCGACGAGAGCATAGTACCATTCAAAGGTCGATTAATGTTCAAACAATATTTACCAAAAAAGCGGAACCGGTTTGGAGTGAAATTATTTGTTTTATGTGATGTCAAAAGTAATTACATATTAGATTTTATAGTTTATTGCGGTTCTGCTACTGAAATAAATAACACAGAATTGGGAGTGGGTGGGTCTGTTGTTATGACATTAATTGAAGACTATATTGGCACTTATCGAAAACTATACACTGATAACTGGTATACAAGTCCTTCGTTGTATAAAGTTTTGCTGGAAAATTGTATATACGCATGTGGCACGGTAAATATTAGAAGATTGGGTATGCCCAGGTTTGATTTTTTACAATAAGGGTGGATTCAAGCTAAGTATTCCGGAGAATTGTTGGCTCTGAAATGGAGAGACCGAAAAGATATCCACATGTTGTCTACTTGTCATGATGCTTCAATGGGGCAATCTAGCAAACTCGACAGAGAAACAGGCTTGCCTGTAATGAAACCAGAGTGCATCATTAATTATTCGCTTAACATGGGCTCAGTAGATAATGCAGACATGATGATCAGCTCTGTGCAATCCATTAGAAAGACTATAAAGTTGTATAAAAAACTTGCTTTACACATATTTGACATGTATTTGTTAAATGCATTTTACTTATACAGGGCTGTAAAGAAGATACCTTGCCCAATTGCTAAATTTCAGTTGGAATTAATTAGGCAAATGATTGCGAAATACAATGCAACCATGAACACAGCCCCATTATTACTCCGCAACACTGTGAGAAACCCCTTACGGATTCTACCCGGAAATGCTGCCGAACACATGCCAAAATATATTGCGAATCACAAATCTCAAAGATGCAAAGTTTTTACAATACAGGGGCAACGAAAAAGCACACGATACTTTTGCAGTGTACGTAACGTATCACTTTGTGTGGTTCCTTGTTTTAAGGATTATCATCAAAATCAAGGATTAGGTAATTAGGAAGTTACAGTCATTTTTCTTTCCAAAACACTATTTGCAGCATATTACATTTTTCGATTAATTTTTTTAATATAGGTACCTACAACAATAGTGGGTAAATTAAAGACATACAATTATTCATTACACGTACAAACCCGCATATATGCCGAATTATTTTTTTCATATATTTTTAATTGATGCATATTTTTTTTAGTAATCGGATATTATAACGCGATAACGCGGATATTTCAAATATTTCACCATCTTTGTACCTACTTTCCTAAGAGTACCTAATAATTACAAAATGGATAGAGAAGACGCCATTAGGAGAATATTTGGTAATAAAAAGCCAAAAACGTTGTTTAAAATAGTTTTGTTGAAGGTGACAGCGTTGATAAAATCAAACTTTGAATATTATTCCATAGCACATGCTGACATGATGTTACTGGATAGTATAAATCTTTTCAAACAAAATCTTTTGGAAATGCAGCTGCCTCGGTTAATATATGTTGAATTATTTTTCTTGATTCTTCCTGACACTGGAGTCGACGTACGTGAAGAAGGATATATCCCAACTGCTACATGCCAGGAGTGTGGTAACGATAGCCGATCACACTGTATTTTGGGCGAAGTCTTGTTGGATCAAATTTATTGCGAAATATGTGCAGGTGATTTGTTTTATATGGACCCGTACAGACGGTCTTCATTTTAATATTTTGTGCGTTACAAATAAAATCGGGGTAAGTCAACCAGAATCTCGGTTATAAATGTTATAATTAATGAATTACTATGTTTAGTTGTCTGTTTTTGTTATGACTGATGAACTGATGTTTGTGTTAGTGTATTGTTAAACAATAAAATATTTGTAACGTATATGCACTAGTACTTATTTATATAAAAATAGTACAAGTACATTAGGTACTATAGAGGCCATGAAGTTTTATTTCACGTTTTACGTGACTATTTCATACATTTTCGACGCATAAAAGGCTTCATTTTGCTAGTGTAGTTTGCCGCCTTTTTTTATTTTTTAAACATGCCATTTGAACAAGCCGTTTGAGCACCATGTTTAACCGCACATATAAGTATAGTACCATAGATTTTGTTTTTAATTTATATGTCGCAAATATGCTTACAGAGTCTAGCGGTGGTTGGCAGTATGTAATTTTGCCTTTGTCAGTTTAATATTAGTAAGCAAATGTAAAAAGTTAGAGTAGCGGACAATAATGGTTTTACTTAGGGTTTTCATACATTACTTCTTGGCGTAAGGCCACGAAGAAATGTGGGCTTTAACAAGAAACTTCATGTCTTCATTTCGTGATATTAACGCATACATTCCCGAGCATGTTTGAGAAAATAATCATAAGTATTTAAGTAACTTTATTTTTTTCGCAAAATACAAACTAAGAGGCACTACTCCGAAGAACGAACTTCGGATCGTGCCGTCCTCTTCCCTCTTAAGTAATACTTCGTATGAGTGAAAGGGAAAGCACACTTTCACTGTCCGGCCGCGTAGCCAAGCGACATTTCGATGACGCTCCGTGACGAACGATAAGCAACTGTCACTGTCGCACTAATGGGGAAGAGTGACAGAGATAGACGCTACTATAGAGATTACGATACGCTCCGGAGTGTTATCTAAAGTACACTTGCATGCGTGGCCTGATGTGTCAAACTTATTTATAGGTACTTATAGAAAATGTATTCCTCTTTATGTCAATGCCATAAAGACTGCTATGAAAAACATTTTGCACTTTATCTATTTTTTTTAAATACTTGTGTCCCTTTTGTACAAACTCAAATGTCACAGTGTTTAACTGAATAATTTAAAAGGAATATATTAATAGTTGGTCAAACCAAATTGTCAGTAAATAAGAACAGCAAAGAAAACTATAAGTACTCATCCTTTTCTTTTGGGTGCTAGTGTAAGACTAAAATAGTATGATTCTCTCTGTCTATGTTTGTAATAACCCCGTACTTTGACAAACTATAATACGAACACAGCACGCGTAGGTCCATTTTACACTAAGTTCTTTATAATGCTTAGTATCGATAATTACAAGTAACATCCCTAGACCTGTCATTTGGTGTCTTGCAGAAAACGGCTTGGCGTATGAGTGAGTGCTTTCACATTTGTTTTGGCGTCGAAAAGGTTAAGTGTAATCTCACGCCCTGACCCTTCTATTGATTGATTTAGAAGCAGTGACGAGGTCGGATCTCTCAGTGTCGGGTGTTTAGGGCTTTGCACGACAATGCATGAATACATGGAAGGTGATGGCCCCCTTGAGTCACCAGGTTATGTCGCAGAAGGAGGCCGCAAGGCGGGCACGCGAGAATGACCCCCTCGCGGATCCGCTCCGCCGGCGATGGACGGGAGGCAGAGCCAGGCGCCACAGTATAGGAACAGTAAATAAACTTCGAACAAAGGTACACCGCATGGCTGCACACATGCGCGCGTGTTCGGTACGCACACACACAGTATGGCCTTCGGGAATGATGGAGAATGCTTCAATCGGGGCCGCGCCGTTGCCGTGTTAGCTCGCTCTCACTCGCTACGTCAAAGGAAGCCGCCTCGTAGGTATGAAGACAGCGAGCCGCTAGATAATCTGTGGCGCTAGTGCCACGATATCAATAGGCTTGAAACTAAGCTCCTACCAACTTAGTGCAGTTTAGCAACTATTATACTTATAGGAAATATTTTAGGTATAGTATAGTGGTATTAAAATATTCGATGAAGTGGGGAAACTAAAAACACATACCTAACTATCTATAATATTATTACTTTGTGTATACAATATTGTCTTTTAAATTGTAACAGAAATACGTTGCATACTTAAAAGCAAAATAAGTATTATAGGTATGCCAAGCCACAAACGTGACACAGCCCTGCGCATGGAGCGAAAGTAGATAACGAACGCTCCTAAACGGCCTCTGATTAACTACTGTATTATTCTTGTATACTGTGCAGGCGCTACATGCATTTACTGCCTCCTCCGCCGTAGTGGGACGGTCCGGGTTCGGGGGATACCCTGCCAAAATTGGTCCCACTGGACTGAATGTGCTTTAAATTGGCGCTTAACGTCTGCGGCCCGCTACCCTGTGGGCCGCTCGTCAGGACGCCCGCGGTCGAATGCGTAAAGAGATCCCGCGGCGCCCCTCCCTTAACTCTTTCACCGCGGACGACACGTCACGCGATATAGCGTCATGCCGGAACATTACTCATTCGCGGGAGACTCTATGTCGCGTCGTGATATTGTGACATCGCGTCGTGGCCGCGAGAGCTTATTCTAAAACAATGGCAGTAGGCACTCGTCGGGTTTTTAGACGTAGTCCAAGGCTTCTGCCGCGGTTAGTCCGTCATACCCGCCCTGTGTGGGATAAATACGCTCACGCTTGAATCTGGAGCAGCCCGACTGGGGGAGTACCTCCGCCTTACAGAAGACCACATCCATAATAGGACTGCTGCCTATTCCGTAGGTATTGTAGAGTTGTGTTCCTGATGGTGAGTAAGGTTCCCAGAGCTCCATCCTTAAAGGCCGGCAACGCAATCACAACAACTCTGGTGTTGCAGGTGTCCATGGGCGGCGGTAATCGCTTACCATCAGGTGATCCGTCTGCTCGTTTGCCGCCTATAACATTAAAAAAAAACCCGAAGATAGTTCATAGCCCATACCAAAATGTAGTATAGTGTTCATCCCGGTTCCACGCAGACGAAGTCGCGGGCGGAAGCTAGTAATTTTACGTACGTTACGAGTAATGTCCAACCCATTTGATTAATTGCGTCATTATACACACGGAATTTTCCCTCTACGGATGGGCATGCTCTATATAATATATTTGATCCCGCGCTTCCGCCTGCACGGGCAGCTAGTCTATATCCATACTAATATTATAAATGCGAAAGTGTTTGCGTCTGTCTATCTGTCAGTCTGTTACCTCTTCACGCTTAAGACGCTGAACCGATTTAGATGAAATTTGGTACAGAGATAATTTGAGTCCCGGGGAAGGACATAGCATACATTTTTTCCCGATAATTACCCCCTAAGCAGGTGCAATGGGGTGAAGTTTGTATGAAGCTACGATATAAACGAGTTCCACGCGGAGTCGCGGGCAAAGCTAGTATTTAAAAAAACCTGTTTCTCATTCCAGCTCCACTCCTGCCGAGTGCCTTTACACGTAGCGTTCCACAACTACGTGTCGTGTCGTCGTCGGCTCCACGAGGCCATCTTGCGTTACGAGCCTATCAACATAGACGTAATACACAAGCAGCTGGCCGCCAGCGGGCACCGGTATGATCCAAAGGTGAGTGCACATCACGACAACGCTGCAACGCATCATATTCGCTGTATGAAACCGTAGATTCACGCCTGCATTCCCAAAAAGAGTAGGCATTAAAGTGCCACTTTTTGCGTAAATTCTCGCGGCGAAATAGACTATCCGTCTCTTTCTAATTCGAATAAACGGCCGAATGTTCGGTTCAGCTTTTGCCGAACCGAATATTCACCGAATTATTCGGCTTAGACAGAGAATGATAGTATATCTCCCCGCGAGACAGCTCGTGCCATCTTGTGCTAACCATGTTCTTAAATGGTCAATATAGATGAAGGCAATATTAGTCAATCATCCCTTTCTTTGGGGTGGCACTGATGCGTTGTGTTGAGAGCGAGGGAACCTGATTTGATTATTTGATGAACTGTCGAGCGGATACCGAGGCCCCCAAATTTTATAGGGGTATTATTTGCGGTCGCAAGCAAACTGCGAGAACAAAGTTATAATAATAATTTTGCAAATTGTGTCTTTTATAATTTGGTCTATGTTTGCTGTGAGTGATAGAAATTTCCAAACCGGGGAACATCGGAGTTTGTACATCAATTTGGGTGAAAATAAGCAAAGTCGCAGAATGTAAATAGCCATGTGTGGTTAATCTGGAAAAGAAGTTCTGTTCTGAGCAACTATTAAATGAAAATTGTCAATTTTGGCATTTATGGACAAAGGAATTGATTCGTCAAAAGTGGGGCTCCTAAAAGTATGAGAGTGTCGTGAGAAAGTACAGAAATATTTGGTGTGGTTATCTAGATTGTGTCGTAAAATAATGTATTTTTTGAGCAGGCTGAGTAAAAGAAGGAAAATAAAGACCCAATTTTAGAAAAAAAATGTATCTGAAAATCAGACTTTATTGTTTCTTAATCTAATCAGAACGGCGTTCCAAAGCACGCAATAATTTCCAATGCACCCCCTTAACTAAATCATGCTTTGTTTCAGGATCTTCTAAAGTTTCTGGACAAGAAATGCATCACAGTGAAAACAGCTGATAACGCCAAAAACAATAAGAGGTACTAAGTATACTTGAGATAATTTTAGCTGGCCAAATTGCATCAAAGTAGTCATTAAAAAAGCACTCTACCGTCCTACGAGTAAGTAAGTACAAGATTCCAATTCCAATTACTTTTATAAAATGTCGGCCATACTAAATAATCTCAATCAACCAACCAACCATAAGTTCTAGACAATCATGTGTTCATCTGAAACCGATTGTGTACCGTCTTTTTAGGTAATTAAGTTCATTTTTGATTATTTTTATAAGTTATTGTAATAAATAAATATAGACCAGATTGTATTTTATTGCGGAGACCATCTAGATACAGTTGTACCACAAATATAAGTTACAACGATGTACCTAAGCAGTTTTTTTTTTTTAACATTTTAACCAATCATAAGGCAGCGCGTTTGCGCGGGTAAAATCTTTAACACCCATTGGCCAATATTTTGCGCGCGACGCCGGCGGCCCGGCGCCCGCCATTTTGTCTGGCGCCATGAGCGGGAAAGCACGAGTTCCCCTGTCATTGCATATTGTACCTTACGTATAGTGCAACTAGGCCTTTATTGAAATGGTATGGTCATACGTTCGATTTCATTCGGTACTTGTCAGCACTCGTCGGCGTGGACGAAGGTTGCCGATGTAACTTATATTTGTTACTACTGTACCAGGAGTTTCTTGATACCGATCCGACTTAGCCTTTACTAGTATGTGGTTGAAATTATACTAAATGTACGCCTCTCACAGATTGGAGCGGCCTGCGGTCGCGGTCAATAGTAAATGGACAGTTAATATAATAAAGTGCGATTCAGGCGTACGGAAACTTCTTTTCTGCAAAGAAAATCATTACAATTTCAACCTTCTAGATTAAATAAGGTATTTTATATTTAAACTGATAGTTTGTCAGAAACTTCATTTCAACACATTCATTCCAAATTATTTTCACTTCACTAGTGTTACTGTTGTTTTGAGTGCAGTGCAGAGTACAATTAAAATCCCACTTGGTGCCACTTGTATAGATGTAGTCCTGTCTGTCTCCATTATTCATTAGTGTTGTGTGTAGTCTGGATGACAACCCTAGTGTGCGAGTGATAAATAAATACCAAATGCGGGTAGTTAGGAAAACCAGTCGTCCCATGACCGTGGATGTTCTGACACTTAAGAGGCCGCAGTAAGCCCGGCCGAATTTCACCTTCCCATACAAACGTAGTTACGCTCTCATTTTAAAACTACGTGTTGGATTGTGCCGAAACTTTGCATAAACAATAACATGAGGTATATCTATGTCTGTAATTAGTTCATATGGTTTCAGTTATTAAAACAAACGAAATATAGCAAAAATGGGTTTTGAATGAAAAACTTAAATTCGCCGTATTTTTTTTACTCTGGAATCTGTAGCTACATAAACTAATTACAGACATAGATATACATTATGGCATTGTATATGCAAAGTTTCGTCACAATCCAATACGTAGTTTTAAAATGAGAGCGTAACTACGTTTGTATGCAGAATCGAGTTTACTGCGGACTCTTAAGAATCCTCGGGAAACCTCAGCGAGATAAATAGATAAGCTAAGTATATCACATTATAGCAATAATGTCAAAATCACAACTTCTATCCAAGTTTGAATGTAAAATACATACGTACTACATATGTTCACGCCTTAGGGTCATAGCTCACTAGACACACGGCACACGCACTGCCACCCCTTCGCCATTCTACGTTACGTTAGCGACTAGCGCGTTAGCTTTACGCTTAATTCCCAATAGGGGTAGGCAGACCAAATGAAATGTATGTTCCAGCGACACTTTTAGCATCATACATGTGGGTATGAAAGGTCGACAAAATGTGATATCGCAGGTTGCTAGCCCATCGCCCACAACACACATTAATCCTGTTCCCTTAGTTGACTTTTACGACCCCCATTGGAAGAAAGTGGGGTGACCTGACACCACACGGGTACGGGTGGGTAGTAAGAACTTTATACAACGTCCCAGTACGTATTTGCGTTTCAGTACAATAGATTTAATGGAATAAAATGCTTAACATTTCCGGTCTCTTCCTAATTGGTGCACTCACACTCAGAAAGAGAGCAGTGTATCTCTCGGCCTTGTCCAATCCGTGCAGACCTCTAGGCTAGGTTACCGGAGGTAGGGCACAGCGAAATGTCATCCCGCTCGAATTTGGAGCAGCCCAACTGGGGAAGTACCTCCGCCTTACAGAAGACCACAGCCATAAGATCACTACTACTTGCTCTGTAGTAGTGTTGTGTTCCTGGAGGTGAGCGGGGTCGCCAGTGCTCGCGAGGATGCGTTGTGTTGAGAGCGAGGGAACTTGTTTCCTCAAACATATCAAGGGTCGGCAACGCCCATGTTACTCCTTTGGAGTTGCATACGTGTATAGGCTGCGGTGTCCGCTTACCATCAGGCGGGCCGTACGCTTGTTTGCCACCGTCGTTGTATAAAAAAAGGCTAGAGCTAGGCTTTGATAATGGAGTAAATATAAACACTGTTAATTCCATTACGATTTTATACTACAAGACAACAACTTACATACAGTGAAACCTGTGTCATCAGCCTATATACGTGCCACTGTTGGGCACAGGCCTCCTCATGGGTGAGAGGGGATGGGCAGTAGCCCACTCATGATTATAATAAATTTATTTACAGAACATTTTAAACTCGCATTCTTTACTTTCGGCGATTTAGAATCCCAAAATGGTTCTAGATAGCGAAAGTCAAATAAATTCAGGCACCTTGCAAATATCACTAAAGTCAAATGATCACAATTCATAAAATGAGTAGCACAAGGATAAAGTAAGTATAATTTTTTAAACTGAATTAATACCTAACGGCACATTTCATTTTTAGAAAATATTTATGTCAAGAACAACACAGCGAAAAAACGGCCGTCTAGTGAGTTTTCTTTCAAAAGCCTATAATGTGTTATTACACATCGTACATCAACCTTTACGCCGCCATTGGCTTGATTAAAGTCAGTACATTTGTCCCACACGCCCTGACGGTATATCAAGTCGCCACTGTCGATGTAAAGACAACCTACGTGCTATCGAGTAAGGTTCAATTTCAATTTTTTGCTACATCTTTGGTGTATGAGATACAACTTACGGAATCTACTGTGGCGGCGAAAAGGTTAAGCGGCCTTTAGACATGGCTTAATGCAGTGCACTGCAACTGAGGAACGGGTGTTCTATCTCAATCATTAGAGCGAGATGCACTGCATTTAGCCGGGTATAAAGGCCGCTTTATTTTAAAGGTAAGATTATTATAGAGTGCCAAAACGAAGAAACAATAGTGCCGTCGAAAAAACAGTGTCCTGCGTTATCGTTTCTGACTCGCATGCACCGCTAGTACTGACTATACGATGCTGTGAGTACTAACTATACGATGCTGACAGTACCACGCCGCTATTTCACCAACTACAATGCGAAGCGCTCATAGACTAGCGGCGCATGCGAGTCGGAAACGATAACGCAGGTTAGGCAAACATGGCAGCAGTCAGTCTTTGGATGGATGACCGCCTGATTTTTGAGCGTTTAATATAAATGAGCATTTCCGTGCTTTAGAAGGCACGCTAAGCAGTCGATCCCGGCTGCTGTCTATGACAGTAGTCGTTAAGCCGAGTTAGAGGCCTTCGGGCGGCTTAACTACGACTAACAGTCGAGTTGCCCACTCACTTGACAAAGGGGGGACAACTGTCACTCGCGTCCGCAGGAGCCACCTACCACAACCCTGCACGTGTCGCCTGGGTGTCCGCTACCCGCCCGCCGGATATCCGGCCCACAGTTACACGACTAAAATTGATTTGACGACCGCTTTAGCCTACAAAACGAGATACACTGCCTACAAAACAAGAGGTCCCGGGTTCGAATCCCGGTAAGGGCATTTATTTGTGTGATGAGCACGAATATTTGTTCCTGAGTCATGGATGTTTTCTACGTATTTAAGTATTTATTTAGCTATATATAAGTATGTTTATCGTCGTCTAGTACACATAGTACAAGCTTTGCTTAGTTTAGTTTGGGACTAGGTCGATTTGTGTAAGATTGTCCGCTAAAAAAAAAAGTAAATTCTCTGGTTGCTGTGACAAATTGCTAGACGTGTATTGGCCCTTAATTAGGGAACCTTATGTACGTAAGTACTATTGTTTATTATTTAGCATTAGCACTCTATAATAAATCTAACTGCTATAATATGTACTTAGGTATTACATTAAGCTAAATGTCATTTCTTGAGTAGACCGGCTTGCTCGATGACCTGTCTGGTAGCGTTATTGATGTGTCGAAACCGATCTGGGCCGAGCTGGATGCCTCCATACCTGTAAAAAATATTTATATTTATAAATTACATATATAGCAAAACATGGTATACACGGTGTTCCTGGGAATTTACGTTAAATTCGGCATATTGCAGAATACATTCACAGAAACAAATTAGCATTTAAGTAATAATTTCTTGAAAAAACATTTTTTTTTTTCTTTTTTTGTTAAAAATAATTTAATGTAGCATTAACAGTTATTGTCTTATTGTACAAGGGTTCAAGACCAGAAGGTCCAAGCTCACACATTAAATAAATAAAAAGTACCTGCAAAGCAGTTTTTGCCTAATATCGAACGAACTCACTTGGTGAACATTCTTGTAGTATATAGGACCCTTAAAACATTTAAAAAACTGTTATAACATCACAGTTAAGAGCCTTTACAATGGTTAATTTGCAAATCTGATTAAATTAAAATATTGAATATCTTGATAGCAGTAAGAGTTAAGATACTACTGTTTTAGAGAAATTAACTTTATTTGATGTAACCTATGCCCCCTTGCAATTAACGGAAATAGCCAAAAACACGTTGTAGATGTTGCTTATTGTCAAGTTTTTGGATATATGCTCAATAAGACTAGATAGATAAGCACAGACGGTTGGCGACTGGTTTTCGTTGCGCGGTAAAGCCCTCCGCCTTACGGAAGACTACAGCCATAATAACACTACTACTTGTTCTGTAGTAGTGTTGTGTTCCTGGTGGTGAGCAAGGTCGCCAGAGCTACCGAGGATTCGTTGTGTTGAGAGCGAGGGAATTTGTTCCCTCAGCTGTCAACACGGCGAATCCTCAAACATATCAAGGGTCTGCAACGCCCATGTTACACCTTTGGAGTTGCATGCGTCTATAGGCCGCGGTGTCCGCTTACCATCAGGCGGGCCGTACGCTTGTTTGCCACCGTCGTTGTATAAAAAAAAGATGGATTGGGGTGAACCAAATTAGCCATGTCACAACTACACTGACACAGTTAATTATTTCCATCATCATCATCATATCAGCCGAAAGAAGTCCACTGCTGGACATAAGCCTCCCCCAAAGAGTGCCAAAGTGACCGGTCCTGCGCCACCCGCATCCAGCGGGCTCCCGCAACATTTACCAGGTCATCAGTCCACCTTCTGGGGGGCCTACCCACGCCGCGCCTTCCGGTACGTGGTCGCCACTCGAGAACCTTTCCGCCCCATCGGCCATCGGTTCTAAGTGCTATGTGCCCCGCCCACTGCCTCTTAAGTTTAGCGAAGCGAAGCGTGTTTAGTTAGTTTAATTCAAGTTCTTACCATCGGGAAACAACAACTAAGGTGTTCTTCTGATCCAGTATCTGCAGAAGTTTCATCATGCGACCGCCGGCGTGCGTCTCGCCGTCGTCGTCGCAGTCCTGCAGTATCGTCGTGCCCTTTTCTGTGGCGCGCTCGATGCGGTACGCGAACATGTTGTGGGTCGCGTTCACTATTTTCTTGTTCCGTCTCAGTTTCGTTAGGACGGCACTGCAAGTATCAAACATTCATTGCATGACAGTGTTGAATATTGTAGAGAGAAATTGAAGAAAATTAGTTTTGTTAGTACGGCACTGCAAGTATCAAACATTCATTGTAGAGTGTAGAATATTGTAGAGAGAAATTGAACACAATTAGTACATTCAAATATGTCAGTTTATTCCCCAAAAATATCTCTGTACTGGAAAGGAAGCAGTGGGTGAGGCACATAGCACGTAGAACCGATGGCCGTCGGGGCGGAAAGGTTCTCGAGTGGCGGCCACGTACCGGAAGGCGCGGCGTGGGTAGCATGGTAATGAATGGTGGACTGATGACCTGGTAAAGGTTGCGGGAGTCCGCTGGATGCGGGTGGCACAGGATCGGTCACTTTGGCACTCTTTGGGGGAGGACTTTGTCCAGCAGTGGACGTCTTTCGGCTGATATGATGATGATGATGAGGCCTGGAAAGGTCTGAGCCAACTATGAGTTAACTCTGTTTCTTTTTCATTTCAGCCTTACACCTGGTGGCATCAGCTTTAGATTTGAAGCCTAGGATCCATTAACATCTTAGAGTATTTATTTTTTAGTCTAAGAGTAACATTCCATTTTATTAACATTGTTCATCATTTCTAATAGAAACAAGTTGAATACATTTTAGTTTTATCTAAATTTCTGTTTTTTATGGTATAGCAGGTAATATGCAAAAAAATATGACTCACTTGACATCTTCCATACTATGGACCTCAGCAGCATGACCTTGGAAAGAACTCTTCCTGTCCTTTATGACTTCGCCATGAGTAATCTCTGGGCAGTTGATATCTAACTGAAAAGAAACGGGTAAATCAGAGTTAGTATTTTTTTTTTTTTTACACAAATTGGTTAACATAGTGTTATTCTCAGGAAAGGGATGCTTGATGTTGGCGCCATTAATCATCCATTTGTATAAACGCTTAGTTAATAATGGCTTAAGGATCAACAACAACATTGTCCCTTTTCCCTGATAACATCTGCAACAAACTTTTCAAACTTACTAAAACGAATTACAGCCAGTGAGTGTTTAGAACACTATACAGGTTTGGGTGGATTTTGGCATAAGTTCTTATGTACATGTACAAGCAAGCAAGACAGTAATATAGACCCAGAACCTATTCTAACTGCTGACATCTTTTCTGTAAAGTATTTTTACTTGATAATAATAAATCTTATCCTAACAATATGTTACATCCCTTAGGCATGATGATTTAGATATTGAAGATAAGACCTCGACATATTTGGCCTTATTGTAATCCTGTCATTGTGACGAGAAGATAAATTGTCAGGTTATTTCGTTTGGTGCAAGTAACTTAGGTTATTTCGTTTGGTGCAAGTAACTTATTTCGTGTTTGATTCAACCTCAATAAAAGAACACTGTTCAGAACATAATCAACACAAGTAGAGGCAAACAACAGGCAGTCTTAACGCTGGGGGTCGAAGTTGCACCACAACCGTAGGAATTACCCATCGCTACCCTACATTTGACCCCTGGGCCCATCGCTACCCTACATTTGACCCCTGGGTGGTGCTAAAAGTGCAACAACCTGGCAACCATACTGTCTTTTCCAAGATCTCACGGTTTTAAATACTGATTTGCCATACGATAAATAAAACAATAAACGCTAAAAGAAATCTCTTCCAGACAACCTAGGGGTCGCGGAAAAATCTATTCATAGTACGTGATGCAGTGATAATTTATGAAACCTTGTAATAATTACACCCCTGATAAAAAAAAAACCGAGAATAATATAATTCATATTGTTATTTTAATTTTACGATGCTTTGAGGATCTTCCAAAGTTACCTTAGCATCTTTTTTCAACTTCTTTATGTGGGACCATCGAATGTATAACCTGACTGAATGTAATAGTGGATACCTAACAGATAACTGAAAAGCTATATTCCTCATCAACATTTTGATTGATAATCTAAGAAATTGTCACGAATACGAGGCAAAATGGGATAGGGCCTTCATGGGGCCTTCACAATCACAAACACTGCACTGTTGACTTGCTGAGAACTAAGTGTTTACGTTATTTTGACACTGACACTTGCTTATCACATCTGACATTGACATTTGATATTTTTTTCTTTTTTTTTTTTAATTCGTCCATTCGGACAGGCTAAGACCATGGGCCATACTGCCTAGTCTTCAGTAAGTATAATTTCATTTGATCGAATCCAGTAATAACGTCTTCAGTAGTTTCAAATCAGAAGTCTCTAGTCCAATAAATATGTCTTCAGTTATTTCCAATTCATATGAACAAATCTAGATATTAAGTCATCAGTATTATCAACATATGTGTCAAATCCAAAACATAAGTCTTCAGTTATTCCAATCCAATTCATGAAGTCAAATCCAGTAATAAAGTCTTGAGTATGTTCCAATAAAAACATCAAATCCAATATTCAGCTCTTCAAAAAAGCTTACACCTCATCCAGACATTCCAAAAAGTCATTTGACCAACAAAATATAGGTACAATGCTTCAATAAAAATGTATACAATTTTAAGCAAGTTTTAAATTTAGCATCATATTTACAGCATACACACAGTATTATGTACAAAATTAAACAAAGGTAAATAAGTAGACGACTCCTTCAACAAATCAGTTACTGAAAGCGGGATTCGATTAGAAGCTCCATAAATCTCAAGCAACTCATCCATCAGCACTAGGCGCTGAATGCCAAAGGATGAGCAACTAAACAGAATGTGATCTATAGACTGAACCTCTTGCTTTTGACAATGATCGCAATAAGGGGAAGAGACAAAGTTTTTACGATGGAGATGAAAATTTAAGCGACAATGACCAATGCGCATACGAGTAATTATGGTGTAAAACCTACGATGTACATGCAGTTTTAAACTTACAAAACCAAGGCTTACTATTAACTTGGTTATCTAACAAAGCATACAAATGAGCCTTATTCTCAACTTCTGTAAAATGATACCAATGTCTTCCCCAAAGAACAGTCATACGCTGTTTTAGATTACTTATAATATCAGAATATGGCAAGGTCACAGCTAAGTCCCTGCTGTCGGGAACCAGGGACAAGTCAGATGCATTAGCAATAGTTCTAGCTAGGTAGTCGGCGTTTTCATTACCAGAAACTCCTTTATGAGACGGAACCCATACAAAATCTATTTTAATACCAATTAAAGATAGTTCTAACCATAATTCTTTAATGGAAAAAATTAGATAGCAAGTGCTAGCATTCATTTTGTTACTCGATAAACTTATTAATACACTCATACTATCGCTTACTATGACCCATTCTTTACTATATTGATTATGTTCTTTAACATGTTTCAAAGCAAATAAGATGGCAGTTGCTTCAGCAGTAAAGATACTTGCATTTTTATTGATATAAAACCCAATACCTTTATTAATTTCAGGTTGATAAATTGCAAAGGAAACAGCATTATTATTTTTGGCACCATCCGTATAAATAAATTTACAATTAGACCATTCTGACAACAATAAATAAGCCTCCTCTTTGGAAGTTAGCTTTGAATCTATTACAATTTTTATATCGGGATATTTACTCTTAAAAGAGCCTGTGTAACAGGGAAGAAGGTCATTATCAAGATGTATATTTAACTCCTGCAAAGAGTGAAAGAAAGAAGTAAAATCCTGAAGAACATACATGTGCCTTTGAAAAGGCGCTGATTGGAAAGAAATCAAGTTGTGAAGAAGATCGTTCTTAGGCAAGCTGTATAACTTTAAAATAAATCTTTCTTTTAAATAACGAAATCTAATATGAATAGGAGGAAGATTCGATTCAATTTGCATAGCAGCGATAGGACTAGTTTTAAATGCACCCAGTATTGTCCGCATACATTTGTTTTGTATTTTATCTAATGAATTTACAATTTTATCATCTCCAGCAAAACATAGAAAACCATATTCAAAATGACTTCGAACTAGAGACTTATACAAGATTAACAAAATTTTGGGGTCTGCACCCCATGAAGTGGCGCACAGCGATTTTAACACATTGTATGCTTTGTTAGCTTTGGTTATAATACTGTCAGCATATTTTATCCAGGAAAGTTTTGAAGTAAATATAACACCTGAAAACTTTATTAGATCATATGAAATAGGCAGTCATATGAATATGTCATTGTACAAAACTGTGGGCAAACACATGCTTTTGCGACCAAAAATAAAAACTTTGGTTTTAGTCGAATTTACATCTAAGTTCAGATAAGCAAAGTATTTATGTAAGTTGATTAATGCCTCATTAATAGTCAAAGCTAATTGATTTAAATCAGATCCTGACACATAAACAACCAAATCATCTGCATACTGCAGATTTTTAACCTTTGTTCCTAGAATAAGATTTAGTCTCCTAATGTACAAAATAAAAATTAAAGGGGACAAGATACCTCCTTGACAAACCCCTAAAGAAGATAATCTTGGGCCATATAAGTGATTGTTAAATTTAACAAAAACCTTCCTGTTTGTTAAAAACATTTGTAAGAAATTTATTATTTTGCCAGGTAAGCCTATCATTGACAGCTCTCTACATAAAACGGAAATATTGACACTGTTAAATGCACCTGCAATGTCAAAGAATACCGAAAGAAGATACTGATTATTATATATGCTGTTAAATGCATCAAGTTGCAACTGACAAATACTCTCACGAGAAGACCGACCTTTACGAAAACCAAACTGATTGCAGGGTAACAGACCATTTTGTTTGACAAAAAATTCCAACCGTTGCTTTAGAAGCTGTTCAAAAACCTTTCCTACACAAGATGTGAGTGCTATAGGTCGATATGAGTCGGGTAACAATTTATCTTTATCAGGCTTTAAAATTGGGACCAAGCAATCTGTTTTCCAATCATCAGGAATTAAGTTTTCTTCCCACAGCTGATTTAATATGTTTAAAAAGGTCTTTAGATTTTGTGAACTTAAATTTTTCAGTAAAATATATGGTATTCCATCAAGACCAAAGGGTGTATCTCTTCTTGAAAATAGGGCAGATTTAAGCTCTTGCAAAGAAAACGGTTCAGTAAGATACTTATCATTATCATTTTCTGTGTGAACATAATTTAAAGACTCATTAAGCACAAAATCAGGAGTGTATTTCTTAAGAAAATCTGATATCCAACTATTATTACTAGCGTGTTTTGAAATGAATGTTTTATTAAATTTCCGCATGTAATTCCATATTAATGTCAAAGGAGTGCACCGGTTAAATGAGTTACACAGATTTATCCAACTATTACGCCGTTCAGTCTTAAGAACAAGCTTTTTAAGGGCTCGAAGTCTTTTAAATTCTATATAATTCTCTTCACTAGGTTCACTTTTAAATTTTATATAAGCATGTTTTGAATTAAGTACAGCTTCTGAACTGAAATTTCAAAGATTTTGGTGTACACGGATTAGAACTATTCAAAGACCTATGTCTAGGGATGGACTCTACAGCAATAGATCGCAAAATATTACAAAACAGATTGAGCGCATCTATCGAAGACATATTTTCAAAATCAATATTAGCCAAACAAAAATCAACTGATTGCCTGTACATTTTCCAATTCACCTGTTTGTAATTTGGGTGAATGGGCAAATGTACATTATTACATATTGGATTACTTTGTGAGCTATTTTCATTACCAACTATCATTTTTATCATTACAGGCAAATGATAACTGCTGCCAAGAGGACAATCCATAACAGACCAATCACATGAAAGTGCCAATGATGGAGAAACGAAAGTTAAATCCAGAGCATTAGGACGCCAAGAAGAAGAACCAGTTGTAGTAGTTTGACCATTATTTAAAAGAACCAAGTCATTGCCATCAATAATATCTAAGACATCTCTACCTCGAGGCAATGTATCAACACAGCCCCATGACATATGATGAGCATTTAGATCGCCTCCAAAAAGCATTGGCTGCGGAATAGATTTTATCAAAGCATCAAATTTACTTTTATTAAATGGGGGATCAGAATTTGATGGACTATAAAAACTTACTACACTCAACTGCTTATTGTTTATAATTATTTGTACACAGATATTTTGTAGAGCATTGTCAAAATAAGTTTTAATATTAGAATATACTATATTGTTATGAATAAGTATTGCTACACCATTATGTTTATTACCACAGTCATTTCTAATGACATTGTATCCTTTAATTGAAAATTTTTGATGTTGTTTTAACCAGGTTTCAGAAATTATTGCTATGTGAATGTTATTTTCATATAAGAATCTAGTAAAGATTAGCCTATTGCTTATTATACTCTGAGCATTCCACTGCACTATGTTCAATATGTCCATAAAGAAAAAAAATTAAGGTTGTTTCCTGAAAGTGTTTTTAAGTGTTTCTTTTATATTGTTAGAATTTATTGGCGTTTCTTTATCAGCACAAATTTTAACTATAGCTTCCACAAGTAGATTCATAAATCTGTCAGATTTGGTCAGATTACTGGGTGGTGGATGGGTGTCAATATATTTTGAGCCGAGCTGCGGAAATGCAACGTCACAAAACAAATCGGAATATTTAGCACTACGTGATTTTAACTTATTTTCCTCAATTTTCTGTTTTTTAATTGGACATGCAGCAGATATAGCCACGTGATCCCCACCACAGTTTGCGCATTGTGTTTTAACCTTATTACAATTTTTGAAATTATGAGGTTCAGCACAAATTGAACATACTTCATTATTTTTACAATACTTTGCTATATGACCAAATTTCATGCAACGAAGGCATTGCTTTACTGGAGGAATATAGATCCCTACTTCGTGCCTCCAATGGTCAAGTGTTACATATTCAGGCAACTGTACAGAGGCAAAAGTCACGGCAACCGTCTGAGTTGGAACCATTGAGACGATACCCAGCGTGTCTTTTACCCGCCGCATAAACCGTCTTACGCTTATCACCTTTTTACTGGAAGCTATTAATTGGAAAATCTTCTGGTTCGAATAATCAATCGGCACTGAAGTGACAACACCCGTAACCTCGGTCTCAGATGCTGGGATTGAAGCATTCATGTGAATTTCATTTAATAATTTTTCATTTTTTAGGAAGACATTGGCGTGATTTGGGAGATCGAACATAATCCCAACTTTGTATGCATTAATTGTTCTTAGATGCATCACGCCCGACACGCGATGCTTTCGGATTGCATTGGACAAAGCAAGTCTATTTTTGTCAGAAAATTTGTGGTCATCCTCTCTGTGATTCAGAAAAACAATAAATTCTTTCTTAGCTGAATTTTCGTCGTACAACCTGTAATAACTTTTGGCCCTGAAAGGAGTATACTTCTCTTTGTCATCTTCTTTAGTCTTCTTTTTTGCAGGTATGCGCTCCGAGGGCGCACCTGTATCCGCATCAGAACTACTTTCAGATTGAAGATCTGGCTCCGGCTCCAAGCCCTCCAACCGAGAACGCTTTCCCGTACGCTTCCCCATGACTGGGGAAGCGCACCAAACCGATAACCAAATCAACTATGAATTAAAATTAAAATTAAGACTAAATATGTACAAATTAACACCTAAAATTAATTTACGATAAAATATTTTATCAAGCGCGCCTATCACTTTCAACGTTCCCGCCAAAAAAAACTGACATTTGATATGTAAGTCAGAGTGCATGACGTTATGGGGAGCGTTTGGATATCAGCTCAGACTAACCAGATAATCAGAATATTTAATGAATACAATTAAATGTTTAAAAATAACCTCCCTTGTTCCTAGTGTTCCCGCCAATACAAAAGAAGAACAAAATCAATAAATCATTTTATAAATTTAGATTTTTAATTGTATGATCATAAAAAAAGTACTAAAATAAAAATACAATGGCTCAATCTTGAAAACAAAAAATAGTCTTTACCATCCCTGAAAGTCTTTGGATCCATCTTCCAAACGGGTCCATTTAATGTACAGCTTAATAATCCACATCCACTTTTATATATATCTGAGGCCACCGCGAAACGAAAATGAATTTCGTTCATGTATCTCCCTCTCAGTTGCACTTGCCAGTTCAAGCGACAGAGAGGGACATACTCGAACGAAGTTCGTTTTCACTTTGCGGTCGCCCCTCTGTACTAGCTTCTGCCCGCGACTCCGTCCTCGTGGAACTCGTTTATATTGCAGCTCCATACAAACTTTTACTCCCCATTTCACCCTTTAGGGAGTGATTTCGGGGATAAAAACTATCTTATGTAACTCTTCATCACTTCAACTATCTCCACTTAAAAAATGATGTCGATTCGTCGCTGTGTTTTGCCGTGAAAGATGGCCAAACAAACACACACATACACTTTCCCATTTATAATATTAGTATATGGATTGTTTTAACCCATGGATAAAGAGAAATAAATGTAAATGGATACAGATTATTGGGCCATACATTAACAGGACCCCTTCTAGACACCCTGTTATATATTATGTTGCGCTTTACCTGTGATAAATCCAAAGTTTCTTCAACTTGGCTTTGCACTATCTTTTTCTCTGTTTCAGGTGGTTTCATAGTCAATAAGATTTCCCTTATTTTCTCTACCCATTGATATACAACAGTTTCACCTATGTTTTCCCTAAAAAAGGCAAAAATCATTGATTAGTCCATCATTAGTACATTTATAGGTCATACTAATTTCGTGGTTGGGCCCAAGGGAATAGTTGTTCAGTATGACTATCTTTGTCACTTTTTGTCATTCAGAGTTAATGACCCCAAAATCAAATTGTAAATATTAGGTTTCTTTTTTTCATACATAGATAATGTTGTCCGTCTAAAATTTTGTGTTAAGAATTGCCACCAAATCTGACAGCTGAGACATGTTTATATACTTCCATCGACAACGCAAAACTGAGGCAAGTTAGTACAATTGACTCAGTTTTAGTGTTTCACTTTTAAGCACCATTAACATATCTACCTCTTTATGATATTATATTACTTAATTGCAATCAGAGAACTAAAAAAACGAAACTGTCTGTGTGGGAATTATTATGATTATGGCCCCAAATGGTATATCTCCTCTACTATTACAATCTATAACATCTGTATCTACATTAATAAACTAACGTGAAGTTTGTAAACTGTGAGTTCGTAGCATTGTAAAAACTTAATAACATATTTAACTCAGAAACTAAATCCAATTAAAAAAGAACATTCTTCAGTATAACTGACTTTAGGGATTGACATTGGCTGTATGATAAATAATGGTGAAGCGACATTACAACACTTACTTACTCACAATAAACACCTTCATATTCTTACCAAGATAAACAGTAAAGAACTAGAGAACCTACAAATAAACTTCGTTCAGGGTCTGATGAAGACTGGCTTTAGCTTTCCTGTCCATCCAAGGCGCAGACAACTCGAATTTCGGAGGCGAAAGGCTAGGATAGTCCGGTGGCATCGTTACATATAAAATTGCTTCATTTTTGTTCTCCTCCACTCGAATTTTGTAAGATCTCGACACGTCGCTCTCTGTGGTCCAGTCATCGCCATAAATTGAGCTTAGGGCCTCTATTTCTTCGTCCTGAAACGATAATGTATTTAAAACTGTTTGTGTTTAATAACTCGTAAATCGTGGTCTTCGAGGTTACCTGTTTCGTCAAATTTTCAGTAAACATTTTGACGTATTTTGATCAATTTTCAATTAGTTAATTCACTAGATAGACGTGTTTATTTCTGTATATTTTATAGCAATATATATGAATCTATCGATATATTTCTCGTATTTTTTCTTTAGGTTACATTGACATTGACAGTGACAGGTGACACTGACACTTGACGGTTCTGCGTTTTATTTTTGCTTGCAATATTTGTACGTTATAGAAAGAAAGAAGACATTTATTCACTACATGAAAGACACACACAGACAAAAAAAATACAGTACAATTGACACATAATGTGTGTGTCTTCGCGGTAGTGCGGCCGCTGTCTCAGCATTATGCCGAGGTGTCAGACAGACATCTACAGCGCTGGTTTTCAGACAGCACCGTACGTACCTATCTCTTATTAGTTTGTGACGTGACCCACGGAACGCAACACAACATACTACCGATAAAAACGTATATACCTACACATAATAAATAAATAATGAATATAATAAATTTGTTAAATATGTAACGCAAATAAGTGGGCTTGTTTAAAAAAGAAAACTCTCCTCGCCACTCTTCTCTTTGGCATAGTGCGATCTGGGGTCCCAGCATATTTTTTTTACTGAGAAGACTTGTATGGCCCAAGAGTGCGCGTAGGTGTAAGGCGATGATTCTGGTGCCAAAGCATCGGACCGCGGCGTTTCGAGGTAGCATCAGGTTCGCGGCGTCCAAGTGTTGGAATGATCTCCCTCCACCTATCCAAGTAGCGTCTAGCAGGTATATATACCTTTAGGCGCCAGCTAAAGGGCTATTTGTTGACGCACTAAATATCCCAACCCTAACCCATCCAGCACTTTATTTTATTTTATTTTTTCTATTTTTCTTTTTTAAACAAGCCCACTTATTTGCGTTACATATTTAACAAATTTATTATATTCATTATTTATTTATTATGTGTAGGTATCTACGTTTTTATCGGTAGTATGTTGTGTTGCGTTCCGTGGGTCACGTCACAAACTAATAAGAGATAGGTACGTACGGTGCTGTCTGAAAACCAGCGCTGTAGATGTCTGTCTGACACCTCGGCATAATGCTGAGACAGCGGCCGCACTACCGCGAAGACACACACATTATGTGTCAATTGTACTGTATTTTTTTTGTCTGTGTGTGTCTTTCATGTAGTGAATAAATGTCTTCTTTCTTTCTATAACATACAAATATTACAAGCAAAAATAAAACGCAGAACCGTCAAGTGTCAGTGTCACCTGTCACTGTCAATGTAACCTAAAGAAAAAATACGAGAAATACATCGATAGATTCATTTATATTGCTATAAAATATACAGAAATAAACACGTCTATCTAGTGAATTAACTAATTGAAAATTGATCAAAATACGTCAAAATGTTTACTGAAAATTTGACGAAACAGGTAACCTCGAAGACCACGATTTACGAGTTATTAAACACAAACAGTTTTAAATACATTATCGTTTCAGGACGAAGAAATAGAGGCCCTAAGCTCAATTTATGCAAAGAGTATAATAAGTATGTTTATGTAAAGAGTGGCAACTCCGAGAATTACTGGGTCTCATAGCCACCAAGCGGATGTTGCAGGAACTACACTGACAGTTGACACACACACACATATACAGGCACGCACACATACCTATATTAGCACGCACACATCGCAAGCATACAGCCGCACGCACACATACGCAACCACACGAAGCCAATTTTTCCTATCGTTGTCGATTTCAATTTTTCGACAGACATGGACAAAATTTGGAAGGTTTGAAGACCTGATTCTGTGCGATAAATACAATATTAAGATATGTCCCTGGCTAAAAATTCCCTTGAGCGAAAATCCAATACGTTTTTTCTCTCAATGGTATAAAATTGTAGGTCACTGTCACTATAGTAAATTGTGCAGACATTTCACAGAATCACAAGCTCTTCCAACCTACCAAATGTTATCCAATTCTGTTAAAAATTAAAATCAACAACGGTAGAAAAAATTGGCTTCGTGTAGTTGCATATGTCTTAACCAAGAACTAATAAATTATATTATGATAGTACTTAAGTAACAGCTGGAAGATAAGTAAAACACACAACATTGGTAAGGATTTATGTATTAAGGAAAAAATGTTGTGGTTGACTTTTGGCTTAGCGCCACTACTCTGCAGAAAAAATCTAGTTTCACTGTCATCATCATCAATAAAATCAAAATTGAAACAAATACTCTAGATATATTGAATTATTCAGTAACAGCTGCACATAAAAACAATATATGCGGAGGCAAATAAGAATCATTGAGTAGGGTTTGGAAAACTCTTGCCGCAGTCTACATAAATATCATTAAAACCTCAGTTCACTGGATGGAGAGCATCAGGAGTTTCAGGAGGCACTCGTCGATACAGCACAGACTTAGATGTAGATGGTTGCTCAATAATGTCAGAGTTCAGTGGACGGAGAGCTGAAAACAAACAAATGACCAAATACTGCCTACTGTTAAAATAAAACCTTATAAATAAGGGGTTCAGGGGTTCGTCTAGGTAGCTCTATCCACTGTGAAGGTTAGACTGCCGAAGAAATGACATTCAAGCAGCATTCTATGTTATACCTAAAATCGCTCAGCAATCAATATAACAGTTAATATTAAATGTAGTATGTATATCCTATTTTATGAGTGCATTTGATTAAGAAATGTTCTCTATACAAATAGATTAACAGAACAGAAATTTTGGTCAAATGAGGAGAAATGGAGGGTGTAATTTTCTATGGAGCTTACTTACTTACTTAATTACTCCTCTCGCACAGCGACCCAAAGTGGGTCTTGGCCTCCAACACAATTGCTCACCACTGATCCCGGTCCTGTGCAGCTTCCCGCCAGTCGCCAGCCTGGAGCTCGCGCAGATCCGCATTCACCACATCCGCCAACCGATATCTAGGCCGACCGACCGGGCGGCGTCCTGCCGGTTTTCCGACACCCGGTTTTATAACATCATCGTCTTCAGAGCCGTCTGTATTATCACCTGGTACAAAGAAAGTAAAATCTTAGATAACTAGTGTTAAATACTCATATTCACATTTGACAGCATATAAATAGTTTACTGCAGTACCTACCTATGTAGATAAGTACTTCAGTACGAGGAATTTCCAATCTTTCTCTAGCTTTTGTGCTAACGGTACTTTCGAAGTGCATTCTAATTGCGATTTGATAATAACCGACAGTCTTAAAATGCAAACAAATCACTTACCTGTAGAAAAATACACATTCCTGGTGTAATCACACGCAATAACAAGTATGCGATTGTTGTACATGTAGGTTATCACGTGCAACACCATTATTTCTATAATAATACGTCCATTTTATCGTAAAACACTTGTTTTTTTGCACTTTTTTCAGAAAACCGAAATTGTTCTAACCTGAAACTTACAACTGACATTTTAAATACTCTGTATTGTCTTTGGTGGATAGGGATGCGATGTTCTTTCATATCGATAAAAACTCGAAGTCAGAGTACTTGGTCGAGACAGTAATGTTGAGCTAGTATGGTTTGCCGAAATACAGTGGCGGCGCTGGGTACACCGGCACCCAGGGCGGTTTTGTATTGAGCACCCTGGACGGGTTTGTATTGAGCACCCCTGACCCCTACTCAAAATAAAACAACAAACACTCATTATACCTACGAGGCTTTATTTTACTAAAATAATCTACCTACTACCTACTTATTATATTGTCAGAATTGACTTCCATGTCTCTTTCAATTGATAAAATGGCTTGGTACCCGGGGCGGACCGCCCCCCTCGCGCCCCCTAGCGCCGCCACTGCCGAAATATAGTTCGTGGAAAGACTTTTTATGCAATGCTGTCGAAAAGTCAAAGTGGACAACGATAGAAAAAATTGGCTTCGTGTGGTTGCGTATGTGTGCGTGCGACTGTATGATTGCGATGTATGCGGGCATTTATAGGTATGTGTGTGCGCCCGCTTGGTGGCTATGGGACCCAGTAATTCTCGAAGTTGCCACTCTTTACATAAATATACTCATTATATTCTTTGATCTGTGTTCTTATTTTACTTCTTTACCTATACTATTGCCTTAAGAGGTCGCAGTAAGCACGGCCGAATTTCACCTTCCCATACAAACGTAGTTGCGCTCCTATTTTAAAACTACGTGTTGGATTGTGACGAAACTTTGCATATACTCGTACAATGAAATGAGGTATATCTATGTCTGTAATTAGTTTAAGTAGTTCCAGTTTATAAAATAAACAAAATACAGCAAAAACAAGTTATTTATTAAACCTTAAATCGCTGTATTTTTTTACTATGGTATCTGACGCTACTTAAACTAATTACAGGCCTGGATGTACCTCATGTCATTGTACATGCAAAGTTTCGTTACAATCCAACGCGTAGTTTTAAATTGAGACCGTAACTACTTTTGTATGGCGAATCGAGCTTACTGCGGACTCTTAAATAGCAACAGCAGAAAATGCACTTTAGTAATTTTGTCGACATCGACATTATTCGGCGTACACCACATTACTGTTTTAGTCTATGGTTATCCATTCCGCCATATTTGTAATAAAAAGATGCGTTTCATTTCTACAGATTTCATACCTACTTACAGATAAAATTGGTTACTGAAATAATTTGTGTATTTTTTATATATTTGGTTTTTAAAATTAAGTGGACATTAAATTCTATCTCAAAACATAAAAATATAATTTATTTCATTTCAAAATCTTAAATTTATTGTCGTGGGTCTATGGTACTGACATCTGTTTCCATTTTCTGTCAACAACATTAAATACAGCAGGCCGCTTCTGGCTAGATGTCAGCACTTTCTATTCAATAAATCGGCGTGTTGCCTCTTTTCTAAGTTTCCAGCCCCTGAATTTATGGCGATGACTGGACCACAGAGAGCGACGTGTCGAGATCTTACAAAATTAGAGTGGAGGAGAACAAAAATGAAGCAATTTTATATGTAACGATGCCACCGGACTATCCTAGACAGTCCGTGTATCTTGTAATGTGACCTGCCCATTACCATTTGAGTTTCAGTGTGTGTCTGAGACGTGAGTGTGAGAGTCTCAGACACGCACTGAAACTTAAATGGCAATGGGCAGGTCACATTACAAGATACAAGATGTTATATATATATATATATATATATATATATATATATATATATATATATACCGGTACCTATAAATATTTGCAAGCACGTTCTCGCAAACGGCTCTAACGATTTCGATGAAATTTGGTATATAGGGCTTTACGGGCACGAGAAATCGATCCAGCTAGGCCTCTCAGTCTGGGAAAATTCGTTTCCTCCATATTTCACCCCAGCTGAGCTTGGTCGCCCAGGCACTATAGCTTAAAGCAGCAAAACAAACATACATCGAACTTACCGTTCATAGGTACCTACCTACCTACCTACGTCCAGAATCACGCACTCAAACATACACACGTCGCTACAAGCTTATTGTAGCCTACAATAAATTTAAGAGGACTTGGGTGAATTTTAATTTATATTATATTAGAAAGAAAGACAGAAAGAAGAAAGAAAGAAAATAATTTATTTGTGCAAAAACTATATACATAGATAAAAGTGTAACAAATCCATTATTCTAAGTAATTTGCACTAAAGGGCTTGCACTCAGCTTAATGTCACGGAGCTAGCCAGAGGACACATTCCGTGACGCTGATTTTCAGTGAAGCCAGCATTTGGACTAGATGGCATGGCACTGAGAGAATAGTCGGTAATAATAAAAGAAACACAAAATCTTTAAACAAAGACTAAACAAAAAACAATACAAAAAACAGAACAAATAAAAATTACTCTTACTCTTAATTAGGTACATTAGGTACTATTTATAGTATAGGATAACTACGAGCAATATTTTTATATATATCTTTGAAATGGCTTATTTCCAATTCTATATTCCGAATCTACAGATTCCCAATTCTACAGATTCCCAATTCTAAGGCAGGTCTGTGTAGGTACGACGACGAGCGAAGCGAGAAGGAGTGTTAGTTGTACTGCGACCCTACAGCGTGCAAGCCGAGTGAGCGAAGCGAGCGTGCCGCGGCAGCGCCCGGCGTAGCGCCAGAACCGATTTTTAGGGTTATTATCTGAAGTGCACGTAACCAGTAGAATTGGGAATCTGTAGAATTGGGAATCTGAAGAATTGGGAATCTGTAGAGTTGGAAATCTGTAGAGTTGGGAATCTGAAGAATTGGGAATCTGTAGAATTGGGAATCTGAAGAATTGGGAATCTGTAGAGTTGAGAATCTGCAGAATTGGGAATCTGTAGAGTTGAGAATCTGTAGAATTGGGAATCTCTAATGGAAATCTGTAGAATTGGGAACAATTCCACTTCGTCGTTCGCCGCATGCTGCATGCGGCGACCGCAAAAGTGTAAAGAACACGTTAGTCGGCCGGATTCGGCGATTGACAGCTGCCAAGTCGCCTTAGTAGGGGACAGACTAATGTAAAGATGACGTTTGTTGGCCTAAGTAGTTTAAAATGAATTCGGCGACCGCATACGCATTAGGTGAAATCCTTACGACGAAGTTTAATTGCCGCTTTTATATACGCGGCGAGAAATCGATCTAGCTGGGTGTCACGTCTGGGAAAATTACGTAAACTAGGTAGTATTCTCCGTATTTTCTCTATTTTCACCCGAGGAGAGCTCGGTAGCCCAGGGACATTAATTGGAAAGGAGTCGGAAAAAATATTTTTAATTAGGTTGGTACGTATTCGATTTCACCCTTCGGCTAAGGCTAAACAGAAATCGGAATAAAATCCAAGAAAAATAAGTATCGTATGTCGTCAAGCAATTATGCGACCGCGTCGAATCTAAAGCAAATCGAAGCAAAATGTATGAAATTACAAAGTTTCCGGTGCGCATTTCCATAATACATCTATTACTGCGGCATTTGCATACGACACTAGCGATTATCCACGCGGCGTAATCAAACCTAATGCCTCTACGAAATGTGTGTAATTTTGATTTAATTTAATTCAATCATTGTACCAAGAGAGATGTATACATCGTTCTTGATAGTGCCTCGTTTGTCAAAAATACATCCGACTATAAAGTTTTTATAGTAAAATGTTGTTTAATAATAATGGATGGATTCCAAAAAGTTAAATACTTTACTCTATAAATAATTAATGCATTATATGAAAGTTAATTGTACTCGTAGGTACAATTTTCGTTGCTGGAATAATTGTGAATCACATATCAGTTTTATAACTGTTAAAATCATCGGGTGCGTCCCACGAGATATAACAACAATATATATAATTTCACATTAATAACGTTCACAAGATATAATGAACGTTAGCTATAACAACAATACCAATACTTTTATAAGGGATAACGGTCAATTGCCTTAATAATCATATTATGTATAACGTTTTTTTCAATAACACTCAAATTTACTAATTTCATATCGCATAACATACATAACGTATAACGATCATAACGCATAGTATATCTTCGTATAAGGATTATAATACAGTAGGTTAGGGCAGCCAGGAAAAGGAGGGGGGGGCGGAGGCCGCCACAAGGGGGGCACGCAAAAAACCACAAATACTCGTAACAATGGTAATACTTGTAGGTTAGGTTAGGGTTTAGAGGCGTGACGCCAGAGCGGCACTGGTGCGTTCCGTAGGACATCCCAAAACCGTCCGAAATGCGTCGAGGAGGACCATCGAGGGGTTTTTAGTCGGTGCGAGTCCGACATAACCTCCGCGCTATCCCCGTGGTGCGGAGGTATCCATAACGGATTTCCCTCCCAATAAAAAAAGGGGTTAGGTTAGGGTTGCCTTGTGTCCCTTAGAGCAGAAATAGACACCCCGCGAAGCGGGGTGGCGTCCACACGCTGGCGGTTAGGTAAGCTTAGGTTAAAATAATTGGCGTGTTTGATTTCAAAATAAATTTCATTTCGAAAATTGAAATGAAATTTATTTCAAATTTAAGGCTATCGCTCTAAGAAATTCACACATTTTGTTCATACGGCATTGCTATTAAAATAACTGAAGCCGATTATAATACGAGCATTATACTTTTTGATGTTAGATAAATTGAATAATATATGTTATAAACCTTAGGTGTTATGAATATTATACGCTTTAATCGATATAGCAATTGATATTATATCTAAAGTACGTTATACTTTACGAAATTATATATTTTGACATTATACCTTTCGTTCGTTATGTGCAATAAACGTTATACTAAACAAACTTATACGCAGTGACCGTGTATATGTTGACCTATATATGATAAGTTGTTATACCTCGTATTACTTACCCAAAATCATCCTAACAAAATTTTAATTGTCATTGGTTAGATAGATGGCGCTAGCGGTAGTTGCGAACGCATACCGCGTTCTTTTGAGCCCACTTCAAAAAGGAGGTGGTTCTCAATTCGTCGGAATCTATTAGCAATTCTTTATATATGTTCTACGGTTACTCGATGAAGATACTGCTTTGGGAAATTATTTGTGTACATGTGGTCCCATGGTGATGAGACCACGATCTGAACATGAAATCCTGGAGATATTGATGGAGCTCTTCAAATATAGGCACACTTGAAACGGATTACCTGCTGAATTGAAGTCGTTAAAAACGTTTAGTGTATATTTTTATATAAACTAACCTATCTACCAGATACCTACACTAACGGTGTTCAAATAACATGAATAAAACTAGGATACGTTTGCTATAAATAATCTACCGGCTGATAAAACCGCTCTTACATGGCTATTAAAATATTAGTATCGCTCGTGTTGAAATGTGAATACCTACGCAGCGGCTAGCATTACCCAGGCATTCACCGCGGTTCACAACCTCTCTTCCATCTCACCACTAGTTCCTAGTGTAACTTGATACCTAATAACTATGTCTAATCGGAGATCAAGCGAGTGTCGGCAGGGACATGTACACTAGAAGTGGCTCTATGAGTTGCTCGCGAGTGTCTTTGTTAAAAAAAAAACAAACACTGAATGGACAAAAAAACGACTTATATACCTGTAAACACTACACATCAGGACAGTAAAATCTACTGCATGTTGCTGAGGGAGACAGAGAAGATCAGGTCGCTTGATAGTGGTCTATACCAGCAGTTCATTAACCCACCTACGACTAGACTCAAGTCTCGGCGCCGAGCATACGCAGTGGCAGCGACACTCAGTCAAAACACCGTTGAGCGTAGCAGCTCTGGAAACGAGATCGCTCGATCGAGACGCAAATCTCGACCCAACGGTCAAATATAAAAGGACCTGGGGAGGTCCCCAGGAAACAATTGGTCCCGCTTAAATCGCATGAGAACTAGGCATGAGCAAGCATGAGCGATGCTGTTTTCGCCGATTTAAGTGGGGATGGAGTGATTCTGCGCTCTGCCGCTGTGCCGCCGAAGACCAAGCCATGGAACATTATTGTACAAAGGTCCACTCCGCGCCTACCCAGGAATGTTGCCTTATAAATCTCATAATAATAATGTTTTCTCAAACATGCTCTGAAATGTATGCGTTAGTATCACGAAATGAAGACAAGAAGTTTCTTGTTTATGGCTCCCTACATTACTTCTTGGCCTTGGCCAAGAAGTAATGTATGAAAACCCTAACTAAAAACATTATTGTCCTCTACTCTAACTTTTTAAATTTGCTTACTAATATTAAACTGACAAAGGAAAAATTACATACTGCCAACCACCACTAGACTCTATAAGCAGACTTGCGACATAAAAAAAAAACTATGGTACTACACTTATGTGCGGTTAACCATGGTGCTTGAACGGCTTTTTGAAATGGCATGGCATGTTTAAAAAATAAAAAAGGCGGCAAATGACACAATTGTTTTCTGACTTTCGTTCCGATCCGATTGTAATTTCAACAAACTAGTAATTAATTGTTTACCCTGTAGGTATTTATTTTAATTTTAATATTTCCTCACATCGTTTGACAAAAGCACTATACAATCCTCGGCCGGAACAGGGATTGCTGGACTCGTTGTATCCGGCCTCGTCTACGACTCGGCCGTCTACCCCAAAGCTCGTCCAGCAATCTCTTACTTCACGGCCTCTGCAGTAATGTACTATTTATATTTTCCATATTTAGGCCAGTCATATTTGACCTGAAAAATCGCTAACGGCTAGTTGTGATTTTGTAAAATGTTGTTAGGACCACAACCAGAGGTATAGGTAACTACGAACTTCAAAATTCGAAGTTCGGGTATTACCATCTCTATCGCAATCACCATACCTCGAACAAATCATGCGGATGACGTCAAACCACTCATAGGATGATTTCAAATAGTTATTTGTGTCACAAGGGAGCAAAATAGTATATTTACGGCGAGGGTGGTGTATTGAATCCTGAGCGTAGTGAGGGATACAAGTGTTTACGCCCGAGACGAAAATAATTTTGCTACCGAGTGACACATACTATTTTTCACACCGACTATGAGGAAATTTAAAAAAAGCTATTGTTAAAATATATCTAAATTTTCTTAATTTTTATTACTAATTTTTAAATATTACGAAATATTTATAAATTTTTATACAACATTGTTATAGTTAAAACTTGAAATATGTTCGTTTTGAATCGACTACGATGAAATTACAATCGATTATTTTATTAACATCTGTGTTCAATTGGCACATTGCGTACAAATGTTCCAATGCCAAAGTATAAATTAAAAAAGTAGCTTGAACAGAAAAGTAGCGTTTTGGTCCCTCTCGTCGTGGAGCAAAACTTACTTTTCCGAATGAAAGGTGTGAAAAAGTATTTTAATAAACAATTACTACTTATCAATTATCAACCTCTTTAATAAAACGATATCGCCACTTGACATGAACCGAGTAGGTACATAACATCTTTGACTGACATTGTCATTCAGTTGAACAATAAAGTGACTTCGTAATTATTTAGATTTATCTTTACAATTTTTTCAAAAGACGCAAAAGAATGTTGGATGTTGCAATACAGATATCATCCTGTGTGCAAAATTAGGTACGTCATGTTTACGTCATCCGCATGATTTGTTCGAGGTATGGGCCAATCACATTACTTGAGTGACCCATACCCCAGGACAATTATGTTTTTTTCAAACATTAATTTATAACAGCGTTTTTTTTGTTTGTTTCATTTTCAAATGTTATTCTAAGATGTCTCATCCAAGAATCCTACAAAATTTCCATCGGGAAGTAAATATATAAAAATAAATGACACATCCATTATTTTTTTTGTGTGATTTATTTATTACTAGCTTCCGCCCGCGACTTCGTCTGCGTGGTCAAGGGATAAAAACTGTCCTATATTTTAACCCAGGCTATAAACTATCTTCCTTCTTCGGTTGAGCCGTTGAAGCGTGATTGAGTAACAAACATCCAAACATCCAAACTTTCGCATTTATAATATTAGTAGGATTCTTGAAGAGCTCCTGTAAATTAACCAAAACAAAAATTAAAATATCTATTAATGTTTTTCCTCTTTTTTCAGGAATTGGTTAAATATCGATTTTTTGATGACTAATATTTTGGTGGATTCTGAGTCTACGTAATTACTAAAATGATAATATGTCAGTTACACACAAAAAAGCGGCTGTTATGAATTATTTCCAAATTTCCATTTTTTTACATACTAATGAAAATAAAATGCTTGGGCTACCAAGAGTGACCGAGTTTCGATTTTCGTGGTAGCGCCGTTGCTATTACTACTGCGATCACTTTGGCGCCATCTATTAAAAGCTCTTCCATTGAGTTCATCGATGCACGATGGCGCTATTGTGTTAAGCTGAGCTCGAATTAACTTACTAAAAATTCGAGACTACTAAGACTGGTGTCAATGAGCGTTTTGAATAGCAGCCCAGAAATGATAGGTTATTGTCTCAGCGAAGTTCCGGTGGCCGCTGTTATTAAACTGATCCGAGGGATCAGGGGAAATAAGTGGGCGTTCGAACAGCTGATTAACTATAGTTTGATGCAGTACGCGGCGTACGAAGTCAACCGGAGACCTTTAGAATAGATTGGCCTATTGTGGTTATTTCAAACTAAAGCACCTGTGTTTCTATTACTGGCATATACTGCAGGGATATAGGTGTCTTCAGGGGCATTTACCAAGGAATAAAGTCTGCAATCGGTCCGACTAAAAGAAAACGTGCCACAATCAAAAATCTTGCTGAAATCCGATTACTGACAAACGAGAGGAACTTGAAAGATGAGCACAGCACTATTCAGGATTGTACTCCCAAGAGGTGTCCATAATCCCCGATGCTCTGGCCAACCTTGCTTCTAGATCCGTGGTGACAGAACTGGACGATCCCCCTACAACCGATGAATTCCTAGACGCTCTCCTGAGTCTGAAACTGGGTCACACACAGCACAGGTCTTGACAACTTACCTGCTGAACTGGTAAAACTCTGCTGTGTTTCTTATCCCCTGTACGCTCTTTTGCTGCGCTGTTGGGATGAGGGGACTATTCCACAGGGTATAAGAGATGCCGACATAATCAACCTGTATAAAGGTAAAGGAGATAGAGGCGACTGTAATAACTACAGGGGTATATCTTTATTAAGTATCGTGGGAAAGGCATTTGCAAAAGTTGTTGTGCGAAGGCTGGAAATTCTCGCCTCCCAGATTTACCCTGAATCACGATGTGGGTTTAGACCAGGGGACCGATTTTTGACTTTCGAGCGCTCGACTCTTTCACTCGAAAACTGACAAAAATTATGAAATAGCGATAGAAAATTTAAAACGAGTGGTATTGACCACTCGTATTCAATTCTATTGGTAGAAAGTAAGTGCCGGCCATTTGGACACTACAAACGTATTCGGTTTTTTTCTATAGTAATCAACGCATTTGCTATCGGAAATCAGTTCATGTGGTAAATTGTAAAAAATAATAGGAAATGTGTTCGTGGCTTGGCGGAGTACTAAACTAAAGTCGGTTAAAACTTTGTTTTTAAAGTAAATTATTCTCGCACTAAGTATACTATACCTCTCTTTCTAAGTTTTCTAATAAGAGAGAGACCGTGCAGGGGGTTATTTGAGTATCTTGAAATAGCGATGTCAGAAATAAAACTTGATATTTTAAATATTTGGTTTATTGTGCTGTTTTATTTTAAACAACTATTGTGTCTCTACACAAACTATACAGATAAATATTGATATCACCGACAAAATATACGTAAATTATTAGAAATAAGTAGATGAGCATGAACTGGAACACCGGACTGAAATACTTTTCCTGAACATTCGTCTATCGAAAAGGTTAGGCTACTTGGAACCTTGTAATTTTAAAAGGAAATACTACAAATAGGTAACGATAAAAGCTTATTATGTCAGATAATTATTTTAATTTACTTTTTCTTATTAATCCGTAGTGTTCAGGCCATAAACAAGTATACAATCTTGTCTTCTTCTTGTTGTGCTATATCCTCAGCGGATGTCAGCGACCATCTTCCGGAACTTGTTTCTATCTTGTGCCAGTCTGCAAAGAGTGGCAGTGTCATTAATGTTAGACCAGCTTTTAATGTTGTCTACCCAGGTTAGCTTTCTCCTTCCTCTGCTCCTTTTACCGTCGATTTTCCCTTCTATGAACTTACGGATTATATTATAGTTGTCGTGTGTATAGATATGTCCAAAATATGACGATTTCCGTTTCTTAACTGTTTTCAAGAGCTCAAGGTTTTTGTTCATTCTCTTCAGAACTTCGATGCTTGATACTTTATCTCTCCAGGAAACATTTAACATTCTTGGGAGTAGCCACATTTCGAATGCATTTATTTTAGACTCCATGCTCTTATTAATGGTCCAACCCTCGACACCGTATAAAAATATCGACGGTACGTAGGTAGCATTTGACCATTCGCCATCGAAGCTTTACGTTAATATCGTTGTTTGTATAGAGTTTCTTCATTTTGATGAACGTACTTCTGTCAATTTCAATTCTGATGCGTATTTATTTTTCCGCATCCCATTTGTCACTAAGTGAGCTACCCAAATATTTATAAAACTTTACTTTTTCCACTATGTTGCCGTTTATAGTCAATGAGTTCGGTTCAGTCGCATTCGCATTCTTGCTCACGGTCATGCATTTGGTCTTTGCTATATTCATTTTTAGGCCATATTCTTCTACTACAGAGTTGAGGCGGTCTAGTAGCTGCTGTAGTTCTTCTATTGACTGAGCTAGAATGACGGTGTCATCGCATATTCTGAGGTTGTTAATGACCGTTCCATTGACTTTGATGCCAGTTTCCAAGTCTTCAAAAGCTTTTACAATCTTTTCCATTTAAATAAGTAAAATAAATAACATATTGACGCCTGAATAGTACGAAAGAAGATGTAATTTTATAGTCCTGGAGCTTTCGAGAATATTTTTACTCTTGAGAAATAATTAGCGATTAATTAATTACTTTACATTACCTACTTGGTCAATATTACGGAATGGTTTATTTAAAGGAAAAACATTTTGAAACATTCCTATTTACTAAATCTACTTTATACAATATCACAGAATCATATATTACACAATCATTACCTACGCTAATTAATTTATACTATTTCTTATTACAGCTAATGTTTTTACAATGATGACATTAACAACATAATTTACTTAATATAAAATAAGCTTTATACAATGCATGGAATGCTATAATACTTCTAATTACCTAAATCTTAGAATGCAAAGATTTCCTCGAAAAAATAACTGTTGGCTTTTATCTACATGTTGTTTTAAAAGAGTTAGGTATTTTAACGTTCAAATTCTGCCAACTGAAGCAAAACTGAGGTGAAAACGGCATGTAGGTAAGGTCTATTTATCGACACTAAAATAGGGTGAAGCAACTTATTGTTGATGTTTAAATAGGGGTGAAAATTAAGTAAGATTTGTTTAGGTTTTAATTTTATTACAGTTAGTAAGAATCTATGTTACTGTTTGCTGGTTTATTAAAGTTACTTAGTGTTTTTATTGCGAATATACTTAAAAATATCTATTCTGATGTCGCTTCTTTGCAACTGAAGAGCGAATAGGATTAACGTCCGATACGTCGTTTAATATGGCACGTACCATGACACAGGTACCAATACATTAATATAACTTATTCCATTCCCACGCAAAAGCATTTAGGTTTAACTTTTTGTGAGTAAAACTCGATGAATTAAAAGGACCATTCCTAACAAATGTATACATGTATAATGAATTACACCGAAAATGGATTATGAAAGCAAATATACGAGTAACACCTATTACATATAATCTCTTCTGTAATATGGCGACTTTAATTAACATTAAGTACCTTAATAATTTCATGGCATCAATGGCAAGCGACAAGCAAACGTGAGCAGCCTGTCACCAGATACAAATTGCCAAAGGCACCCCAGGATCTTAGTTGCCCGCTTTTATCTCGGACCCAGCTGATTCCGTGAAGCAATCGTTTGAACTTTGCCCGGAATAGAAGCTAGCTGGTGAACTCCTATTACTTGAATCTTTCTCCCTTCCGTACTCTATCATACTCCCACTGGGCTGTCGTAGAAAATGCTGGAACACGATAGGATTGGAATTCACCATTTTATCCGGCTTCTTCAAAAGCTCCTCGATCGAATACGGGTTTTTCTTCTTCTCTTTCTCGTGCGGCGTTTTCCTCTCTTCTTCTTCGGGCTTGTCCGTGCTATCATCGCTGGCTTCAACAGAAATGTGCTCAGAGTTCTCAGACTTTACCTCTTCCGGGTTTATTCTGGTTAAGAGATCGTTGTGCAAGTTGATGGCGTAAGGCGAAAAGTTTTTCGAGTCAGGATGGTAAGGGATCATGATTCTCTGCCAGGGGGATATGGGGTAGGGCTTCAAGAGGCCTTGGGCTTGAACCTGGTTGGCTAGCAGCCAGGAGGTGGCGAGTCGCCTGTCGTAGAGAGGTTCCGATGGTTGGGGAGGTGGAATCCTGACTGCGGTGTGAGCGAAGTATGGCGGGTTCTGCTGAGTCTGCATAGATGGTGGTAGATTCTTCAATGACATGTAATCTATGACGTTTTGCTGTTCAGATGGCGGGTAGGGTTCTGAAAAGACAAAAAAAAAACACATATACTACCCAAGAAAAACGAACAACCATTACCTACATAAGTGTCTTCGGTTATAAAAAACGCGACAGTAAAATTCTATGAACATCTTAACCTAATTAAAGCCTATTAATTTAGTCGACATTTTATGGTTACCGACAATCTGTTTTCCTATAATTAAATAGACATATAGTCGTGTATGTCGCACCGCACCTGGCGCTGAGAATTTACGTCCGTCCGTCGCGTTGTTTGACGTTATTTGCTTTTATTTTGGTGTTGAAATACGATAATCGTCAGTTAATGTGTAGGTAGTTAATTCTTTGCTTACATTTGTAGATAACTATGTTAGGAAGTGGATTATTTAATTCATTAGAGATAATATGTATTTTAAATACTTTATTGTACGGGTAAAGATAGGTACTCAAGTAGGTACGGTTAAGCGCGGCACGTTTTTTTAAAAATTGGCATCGATTTATGACCCGCGTAGAGATTAGTGACCTAGTAGCACCACCGTTGATTATCTGAAGAAACAACTGTTTGCTAGAGCAAGATAAATAGTTTGCTAAAGAGCTTTTCAGAGAGAACACTTGACTTGTTCAGTTGTTTATTCTAAATTCGAATACTGTTTATAGTACGGTACGCGAACACTATAATTTGTCGTCAAACTAACATAAGTCCCAAGTTTGATTTTTTTTTGTTATCAGCGAGAGTACATTAAGTACTAACAGCGAAAAATATTTTCTAGCAGTTTTTGATTTTGGTTTTCGAATAATTAATTTTTATGTAAGGAACACTTGTAAAACTTTGCAAAGATTATACAAGTTATAGTTTTTTCCTATAATGCATCGCATTTGATTATTCAAACCTTACATATCGTTTTCTAATAGTTTTGTCAAGAGATTACGTTAGCAAAACCGGAATTGATTTAAAATATTATAAATCTCCTAAAAGAATATTCAAGTAACTAGTGGCTACTAAAGTGTATTCAAAAGTATTTAAAAAAATGGCCCCATTAATTTCTAACATATTTATCAATAGCATTTTTGTTAACTAGGAATAATATCTTGAAACCATTCTCCTTACCATAAAAGAAATCTCATAAATTCTCAAGTCGGTGTAATTCATTTTAGTTCTATCGAAGAATATATAAACACAAATTCTAACGGATTCGTCAATAGCTCTAAATTGTATTAGCTTATCAGTTATTATCCGTAATTTAAATCTTTCGCGCGCGACTCACGCGATTCGTGTGCAGCGTGCTGCCGGCCGAGTACCTCGCCAAGGCCGAGCGTACGCTCAAACTTGTAGGTACAAACTTTAAGTACTTGATTGTACATTATATTTAGTTACTTAGTAGTTGTTTTTCGGTCGAAATGACATAATTATCTAGTTTATTTAACCAATAATAGTAGGTAAAGAAAGTTATATAGGGTTATTAGTATTAAACTTTCTTTAACTTTAATTTTATTTGTAGACTGAGAGTTGTACTTATTTACTAGAGGTTTTCCAGGTCCCGATGTCATAATGATCTGGGGCCCGTTTCATGAAGCGACAAGTTACAAATTACAAGCGGAAGTTTCTTTCTATCAAAAGGTATTAAAAAGAGACTTCCCCTTGTAATTTGTAACTTGTTGCTTCATGATACGGGCCCCTGATGTTACTAATATGAAGTAAGTACAGAAAGTATAAACACAGGGTTATTAGTTATCTGTCTAAGGGTGTTACCACACCAAACGATCGATGCCACTGATCGATATTGGCCGTTTGGTCTGGTAGGTTTAGCTGATAGTAGAAACTGTCGATCGACTTATAGATAATCGATCGATGGCATCGATCGATTGGTGTGGTTACACCCTAATAGTAGTAGTAGGCAGTTAAATTAGGGTGCAGGTTGGGGGTAATCTCCGAAAATAGGTACCTTACCTACTCATTCGATTTCAAAGAATCTTTCAAAGTCCGATTGGGGCCTAACATTAAATTATTAAATTACCAATAACCCTCAGAAAAGTAGTTTTTCATAGATGTGGAAGAGGACTTTTTTCATTAATTAATACAAAAATCCGGAGTTATTGAAAATGTAGATTTTCGATGCACATTTCTTACATACGTCACGTAAACGCTTTCTTTTAGTTTTGCGTGTTAAGTTTACATTCACGTTGGTTCATATTAAGGCGAAACTTTCTCTTTTATCATATTTAAGGCCGAGCTTACCAAATATAATAACAAAACTAAATGGATTTAATATGATTACATACAAATTGCTGCTAGGCAGATCATCTCGCATCTAGGCAGATGTCGGTACACGCCTCCCTAAGGCCTTGTAAGAATGAACTGATTGATAAAAAAGGTGACCGAGGTGGATTGTTCCGATAGCTCAGTTGATTGAGAGTACGGAATGCAAAACCGGTTTTAACCGAAATCGAAGAAACCCGTTATAACCGACTGTAAGAAAGCGGGCCGTGGGTCAGTTAGAGATCTGAGGGGTAATCACGTAATGTTTCGAACGTGCGTTAGGACAATTCAGCTGTCGTTTTTCATATAAAAAAAGACATTTACATCTACATAGCGTACGTTACGTAGTATAGTGCGTAATGCGTTACTTGATCGACATACCGGTCACTCATGGGTGGTTGAAATGGTTCAACCTAGCTTGATTGAATAAGTAATTGCATAAGTACGTTGATAGGTACTCTTTAGATCAATGATGCTTATTAATGTGTAGTTAATAGACGAAAAAGTCATCATATTAAGATTAATTTATAAATTTAACACTGTAGTGTTTTTGTATGATTATACAAAAACACTACAGTGTTAATCGATTAAGTATGATTATACTTAATCGACAACAATCTTCTATTACTACACTGGAGTACCACACATTAAACAAGTATTGATGTATTTTAGTGTCACCTATGCAGGTTATTCGTAATCTAATAATCATCACAGCACACCGAAATTATTTTTCAATATAATCAGTGTTAGTACGTTGGCAATATCGCAAAAAGTCGTCTCCTTCACGATTTTTGTACGGTTGTGTTCCTCGTTGTCTCCAGAGTACGAATCTGCCGGTTTTATTTGAGGGAGAGGGGACGGACATAGCTGTGACGTCATAAAGATGGCGGCAGACGGTCATCGATTTGTTCCAATCTCGGGTTCTATTTTACTGATCGGTTCGTGTGAGGTGTCATTTGAAAGCATATTAAACTTTATATAATTGTTTATTCGAGCCCTATGACGTACCATCAAAATCTTTTTAAATATTTGACAAAATATGACTTTTTTACCGTGCGCGTACACGCTTGTAACTCAATAAATAATAACATTAGCGCAATCAAAGATGTTATGAAAAAGATAGGTAATTTTATAATATTTCCAACAATATAGATTTTGTTGGTGTACAGGTCGATTCACGAGAGCTGGCATGAATGATTTGATCGAAAGTAATGTCACTTGTCACTGTGAGTGGCAGTGAGTGCCGTTCTTATACAGGGGCCTCCTAATATTTTGTAAATATGTACCTAATACGTTTTCGTTATTTAATAAAAAATAAATTATATTATTATAATTATCATTTTAATCTTTTTAGTAATTAATATTAAAGTCCTTTGTAAATAAAGCGTATTTATATTTTTCTGACTTATTTTTAATGTCAAGAATCGAAAGGTGATGGCTTCTTCGAACCATCACCACGCTAGACTCTGCTAGCGATCGCTGTCGTCACGTGGCCACAGATTATATAATAGTTCTACAAACAGATACTCAGGTCTGAATAAAAATGTCAATACCTACTGCTTTAAGTGCCTACGAAATTTAACATTGGAGCGACCTTGAACGCGCGGGTCGTTGCCCGCATGCGCCGGCCAATCGACGGTAGAGTTGACACCGCTTAGAAATGATTTTATAATTAATAGTTGAGTGAAATAAAAAACGGTTTACGTTTTAAATAATTTTGCAAAACATAAAATTCTATTATAATGTGCGAGTACACTATGGTGAAGCAACTGTCCCGTTTTTACCCTTTGGGTACGGTTCCGGTTGGGTACGAACCCTAAAAAGCAAATAGGTATAAAATATACGGGGTTTCCCAAGATACTGCCAGTATCTGAACTGCATAGTCACTTACATACATACATACAAACATATCAACGCAGCATGTTAAATACAATTGAAGCCATGTTACCTATTGCTCACCCTGTAACGTAATTTAAATATATCCTGGAAACCGTACGAAATAAAGTTTGTCAGGTACCTACGTATCTTTGTTATTTACAGCATATGTATAAGAATAACGTAATAGTTTAAAATTAGCATTACAAACTTGAAAGTAGACACTAGGCATAATTTGTTGTAATGTATTATTTTAAAATATTCTGATTATGTGTTTCATCCTCGCGAGTGAATTCCAGCCCTTCCAAAAAGTCATAAGTCCCTATACCAACCAACGACGATGTATTCGCCCTTTCTTAAGCTGCCGTGCGAATCTTACGAAGTAAACTATTATACTAATTGCTGTTATACAGGGATAAACATAAACATGAAATCTACGAAAACAACTAAATAATTTGGACTTCATGGCAGTGGCGGAGTAAACTTGTCTGAGGCTCGGGGTATACTAAATTACCGAAACTCAAGCAGGCCTTACAAAATAATTACGTATTTGAAATAGGTATTAAAGATTCAATGTTCCGTAAACGTCCTTGTAAAAACTCACTAGTTCGTACCAGGTCAATAATTAGTACTTGGGTACCTATATAAAGTAAGTAGGTACGGTTACTAATCTGTCATCATCAGTCGGCAGATAAAAAACCATAAATGTCTTATTTGTTTTATTGTTGTCACACCCCACAACGCTGCAGTGAATCGACTTTATTAGCAACGAAGTCATTTTCAATACCTAACTGTGCGCAGCGTCCGGCCGTGAGCGCGTGTGCCAACCAACTGGCTGAATGAACCGACCTCGGTTTCCAAAGTGTAGGTATAAATCTTAGTTCCCACGGTTCAGCTAGGTAGCACTGACATGGCGCCTTGAGACACTCTTGTTTTGTTTTCTGAGTAATTTTACGAGTCAGACGGTCATGATACGCAGCAGCATACTAAAGCAGTAAAATAAAGGCTACCTCAGGAACCTTTTAGCCCAAGCCGAAGGCGAGGCGAGAGCTCTGAAGCGTTCTTTTCTTTTCTTAGAAGACGTAAAATGTGTGTGGGGGGTGCCCCCTTACACTAATTTACGTCTTCTTTTTGCTCTCAAGTGAGATTGTTAATCTCTGTTAGTGTTAGTTCCTAGTATAACATCACTACATAGTATAAAACAAAGTCGCTTCCTGCTGTCTGTCCCTATGTGTGCTTAAATCTTTAGAACTACGCAACGGATTTTGATCAAATGACACCTCACACGAAGCAATAGAACCCGAGATTTGAACAAAAATCGATGAACGTCGGCCGCCATCTTTGTTTATTTAATCGTATGGCATATATTATTTTGGCCTTTAAAGTTTGCCACTCTTTAGTACCACAGGGGACACGTGCAGGGTTGGGGTAGGTAGCTCCTGCGGACGCGAGTGACAGTTGTCCCCCCTTTGTCAAGTGAGTGGGCAAATCGCCTGTTAGATGTTCTTAAGCCGCCCGAAGGCCTCTAACTCGGCTTAACGACTACTGTCATAGACAGCAGCCAAGATCAACTGCTTAACGTGCCTTCCAAAGCACGGAAACGCGCATTTATACTAACCACTCAAATGTCAGGCGGTCACCCATCCAAAGATTGACCGCCATCTTTGTAACGTCACAACTATGCCCGGCCCCTTTCCCTGAACTAAAACCGGTAGATTCGTACTCTGGAGAGAACAAGGAACACACACCAGTGTTAGGTGTATAGAAGACGTGTCCACGACTTTTATCAATATTGCCCAATTTCCGCCGCACTATATATTTTTTCACGTGAGCTCCACTTAACACTCGAGTACAGTCAAGTGTAAAAATATAGGTGCATGGTGCATACAACTTACTCATAAATATGACCCATAACTCTTATGTGAGTGGATTTAGGTTTTGGTACTTATTTATGAGAGGATATTATCGATACATATTTTTGCAATATTTACAATATTAATGAAATATTGATTTAATTTAATACTAACTATATAGACTATTCGTAATCATTACAATCATCACAGCTTGTCAGTGGAGTGTTTCTATAAAATCTGTATGTTTAAGGCCTGCAACACATTGGTGTGGCCTGCGGTGGCGGACAATAGAAAATTTGACAGCGGCGGACAAGTTTACTATTGTCCGCCGGGGCCAGGGCGCGCCAGTGTGATGCAGGCATAATACTGGAGTCATTAATAATTGTTTTTTTTATTACTACCATAGAGATTATTTGTATTCTTACAATCATCACAGCTTTACCATGGAGGTTTTTGTACAGTAAAACATAACAATAGCTAAACTCGGTAAAAGATAACATTTTTCAAGTGAGCTGATCCATTCAATAATGGAGTACTACACATTAATTAAGTATTGATTTAGTTAGCTTACTATAACTACATAACATATACAGACTATATTCGTAATTTTATTAGAAGCGCAATGCCTCTCTCCTTAACCACTACAACGTCAAAGTTCAAGACTTGATTACAAATTAAACACTTATTAATTATCAAAGTAAACTTTTAACGCGCATTGTCGTATTACATTTTCCAAATGCAAATGAACTGTCGATGTCCGGTTGTCAGCACAGATGGGAGGCCCTCGCGTAGGAAACAAGCAACGGCGTGCTGTGATTGGTCATGACGTTCTCGCCGTCGGCGCACTAGACTCGCGCGCTGATCGTCGTGAGTTCAAATTTGAAAAATAATTGATAAGTGAATAAAACGAGGAGCTATTGATGAATTACTTAGATTTTTTATCAATAGATTACTATGATAAAGCTGGATTATATGCGTCGACTTGAATTTTTTTGAGATTTATTTTTAAATAATTAGGAGGATTTCAACATTAAACTGTTCGTATAAAATTAAGCTATTGATAAATATGTTATTAATTCAAACTCTGGTTAACTTTGATAGTTTTTAATACTATTCAGTAATCCAAACCCACTTGTATAATCTTTTAGAGGAAATATATACATTTTATTTGGGTCGGATTATACCGACGTTATCACTTGACGAAAGTTTTAGAAAATTAAATGGGAGATTATAATACTAAAATGCGATACTCCATTGAAGAAAAATACCACTTGTATAATTTATCCTTGGATTTACAAGGATCGCTAAGAAAACGCTATATAATACCTAAAGCAACGTCAAAATTCACTAGAATTTTTAACTTCTAGTAGTACTCATTATAGTCTAAATTCTAACAAAAACATCACGACCTTGTGAGTTATCGAAGGTCCATTCATTTCGCGTACCGTACTATTAGTTTTGAGCCTTACCGTGGCCACTCCGCGCCTCGTCCTCGCTCCACGCAAGCCCGCTGTTCCTCAGGATCCTGTTGACTGAGGACACTGAGGGGATGGAGTGCGGCTCGCACACGCGGGCACTCAGCAGTCGATCTCGGATCTCCCATGCGAACATCCCAGGGTTCTCTTGCTTTAGGCGTAGAATCTTCTTCACCACGGTCGGGGTCGCGACTTGCTGGAAAAGAAGGAGTTTGTTAGAATGTTATATATTTATCTAAGCCTATTTATCTAAGCTGGTGTACTTCTCGTTCTATAACAGATACCTGACCGTCATCGTTTACTAGCCTAGAGCCTAGCCCTGTAAAGTCTTGAGAAGACACGTTTTGCTTTGCAGTTTAAGACGAGAAAAGAAAGAGCGAATGTTTGTTCCTAAGTCATGGATGCGTGTGTATATATCTTGGTCTAGTAATTGTACATTCTATACACGACTTTATTGCCTTAATTAACATTATGGTCGTGTATACATATTTTTGTAACTTTTGCCGTATCGATCTCTGTGTAGTCGACTGTACAAACTTAGTTTGGGTCAAGGTCCATTTCCGCAAAATGGTCCCCATAATATTTATTTCTTCCCGAGCTATTATTTGTTCACTTACAACTTACAACTATTTATTACTGATACTTAAGCTCTTTTGAATGCATGACGTTATTATCCTGTAATGATGATGTAATAATCGCAGTTGATCTTAATGCATGTTTGTTGCGCAGTTTGTTTTTTGTGTGCGGCGTGCTTCGGCTGCACTTGTATAAAAGCAATTAGTGACTGACATGTACACGTATGAATCGAATTTTATACAAAACTTATACTAACTACTAACTTATACCCTGTCATCATGAAGAGGTATCATTACATTTCATAACTTAATAGCTGTACTGTACAGCACCCATACCCCCGATTCCGTTAGCATAGAAATCGTTATTCACGCTCTCACACAAAATTTCACCTCCTTTTCACTCCATTTGGGGGTGACTTCCCTGATAAATCTTCCGAGGTTCTATCCCGGGTCGCAAACCTTATTCTAAACTTCATAAATCCTTTTAATTGTTATGACCTTTCAAAGGGATATTTACCCACGACTACACGTGCGGCCGTTCCCAGAAAATCACAATCCTATCTATCTCACTTAGATTACAATCCGAAAACTTCATTAAAACAACTATTGCACAAACCCGGTAGCCATATCGATCATACATAATATTAGTTGTATATTTTGTCCACTCCATACCGAGTAATGGGCAAAGCCAGCGCGGTAAGCTAAGTCATTACCCAGGCCACCTGTGAGTTCGCACGGCCCACACTTTTAATACCAACACACCAATATTACCTGCGGACATGAAGTGCTGTAAAGATACGGGACTGTAATTAAAATTACGACACTAAATCTAATTTTGATAAGTTTTTTATAGCAATGTAGCTACGTAGGTAGGTATATTCTATTATTTTCTTTGTAAGGAGTAAACAACAATGACTGAACAATTAATTGTAAAGAAGTTTACTAACGTTCTCCTTATACACGAGGGCAATCAAATAGGTACGTCTTGAAAAATATTATGACATGCATTTCGAGCGCATCAAAAATAATTATAGATTACTCCGTGAACGCACCCTTCGATTTAAAAAGAAAAAATATAGCGCTAAAATTGTGCGTTCAATAGGATATCGATTGAGCGTCTAATGGCGTAATTATTAGGTTCCCGCCAAAATTGACGCCTTCGTTCGAAAAGGGATACTTTACCACACCTAATCCCAAAGGCTACTATTTACACATTAACTTTGACAGACTACTTAAGAGTACCGTAATTATGTTTTAAAAGCTCGCATGCGTGCGAGGAAGCGTTTTCGCGGCAAAAAATAGGTGTAATTGATTTTTAATCTTGATTTCGTAAATTCTATCGAACAGATGATATTTCGGAGGAAATGGTTTCAACGGAAAGTTTTTTTAGTTAATTATTTCTGACAGCTCCAACAAGTTCAAATAAGATTCTCAAATTTCTTACAGGGTTACAGGTATTTTATTTCAAGTTAAGAATTTCCCGGCCCATACGAACTTCTCTGTATTTGCGAGGTAAGTGCAGTACAATGAAAAAATCCTGTCATGCTCTTCAGTTTAAACCAAAAAGTGTGTTTCGCAGACTGCGTATATGTGAAACTGCAGTATAACTTTCAAGTATAACAGATGACAGCAAAAAAGCGTTTCATCTCATGGTCATTTACGCAGTGCTATGATCGCGGTCTAAGTAGCCTGACTTGCGATTACGCAGCATTACCGGGAATACCTATAGTGTTTCATATTCTTGTCATTTAAAAGAAACCGGATGTATCGGTGCTCACGAAGAAAAAAACTCTTCCCTGGGGTCCGCTTTGCCACCTAATCCCAAGATTTGGCATAGGCACTGAACTAAAAAACCATAGAAGTCGCCGCAAACTGGCCCCACAGAATGGGTGCCATTGCCATTATGCGGGGCTGGGGGCGGGGTGTCAAAACGATGCCAGGATTTGGGCACATGTTTGGATAGAAAATTTTAAGAAGCGAGAGATAATTCTACGGTTTTTTCGTTATTTTTACGCGCGGCAGTGGTTAATTACAGAAAAAAATATTATATTAATCATGAGATAGATATTTAATGTAGCAAACTATACCTGCCTACTAGGTTTTTATTTTTATAGCGATGTTTGGTTTATGATAAAGAGGAAAGGGTTATTTTTTTTTAAAAAGCCTTATTTTCGGTTTCAATGCGTGGATTGGTAGAGAATTTCGATCATAGTGGAAAATTGAAAAATTATTCGCCACGAGCGGGATTTGAACATTTTGAGCCTCTGAAATGGTTCTCGGATTCTCTAGGATCGAAATTTGGAATTTCGTTAGCGTACGTTTCTGCTTCATAAACATTTAATGGTAGAGAATATCTTGTAGCAATAAGTCCGCCTTTACACAAGTTTGTACACAAGTTCTATAATGCATTCCTTGATATTTATTTATGTATTTATAGGTATAGCAAGAGCAAATAATTAATTACTTCTTAAAACAAGACAACATTGGCACCGAACGGAACGAGCCAGCTGAATCACCGCTATGTTGACATCGACGCGAGCGCAATAATTCATTCATAATTACGTACCTTTTTGTTTCCGTAAACTAGACTACCGAAACACCTGTCGCATTAGCGGAGAAACCTCTAGAATTAATATCAAATCAATGTGCCATTATAGTCATTAAAGTAAAGTCGCACGCCCTGCAAATTATCTCTCACCCCATCAAGGTGGAAAGTCTAATAGAAATCCGTAATAAGAATCACTAATCGTCCACGCGTTTGTGGACAGTTACGCCATCTTGTGGTGCAAAAACCGATATTGGATGTGTCAAGGCATGATGGATGTGCGCCGCAAAAACGGTGAACGGCGCTCCGTGACGCCGGCGCGGGAATGCTACTGTATCGCGCGTGATTCTGACCTGCTTCGCGAGGCTATTATGACTTGTGCAATAAACTGGATCCTTGGAATATTGATCTTAATGTCCTGTATTCATTTGAACTTTGAAAATGAAACGTATTTTAACTATACGAGTGAGCGAAGTGAACGAAGTTCTCCGTCTCAGTATGAGCAAAAATTGTTTTTTTTTTTGACTATACAGTTTTTCTTTTATTTTTTTAAAGGCAGGTGTTCGCGAGTTCTGCAGCTCACAGAACCTTTAGTTTTATACCCAAGATAAATTGTATTTTTTTATCAGGGCATTATGAGAAAAATAAAAAATAAAAAAAATTTAACGAAAAAATACGTTATTAATTATACCTGCTCAAAAAATTTACGAAAATGGGTTGAGAAATGTCACCTGTAGATGAGGTCAGGCGGAAAGACGCTGGACATACGAAAGAGTTTTTGCCCAAGCGGAAGCGGAGATTTTCGTTCTCTTGATCGCTTCTTCAAAAATCCCATTTTTCCTAGGCTAAGGAATGATAATAGGGCTCCAAGATTACCGGAAGACAATCATTCAATCAAGGTTGGAACTGCCGGGAAGATATCAAAGTCCTGGGGTTTTTTTTACATTTTAAGTTCACCTTGGATATCATACCGAGAATAAATGCGACCTTATTCCTCTCACAATAAGGATATCTAATAAATTTATATCTGTCCAATGTACAAGTTTTAAATGCTTTGGGTGCCAGTTAAAGTTAACGAAAGGATTTCGATCATTACGCGTGCTTTGAGCGCTTTTGTTTTGTTTTGTTGTGCATTTGCCATTTTTTTACGCTGCCATTTTGCAATCACTTACTGAACTTTTCGATGTTATGTACAAGTTTTTTTATTGTATTTGGACATACCTACATATCCAAAACTTTTTTTGCCTATCCAGAAAATCACCTCTCTTTTATCTTATTTGCAAGTGTGCCTTGAATAAGATGTTAATTACCTATTTACAAAAAAAAAATCGAAAACTCGTATCCCAGCTTAAGAAATATCATGCTGCGAAATTTAACACTAAAATCTAAAATGGTATGAGAACAAATAAACTACTTTGCTAAATAGGGTACCTACGAGATAGGTTTTCCAAGCAACTTACGTAAAACCTACCTGCAGTCCTGCTTGAAAGTTTATAGTGTTGTACTTTATAATATGCATTTTTTATGATCCAAGAGTACATTTTAAGCTACCAATAGAATCTTTGCGCTTATATACAAAAAAAATTTGGACATCTATTAGTAAAGTAAAGTATTTATTCATTGTAAAATGTGTACATATATAGGTGTTAAAAATATAGAGAAGGTAACAACAGTTGCTCATTTAGAGTGTACAATGTTCAATCTTAAAATTAAGAGTTAGTAGTGATCCTGTGCACGGACTGAATATATTAATATAGCTATTCTAATTCATGCGCTGCTGATACTCAAAAAATTCGTTTAAACTATAAAATACATTGTCCATGAGAAAAATTCGAAATTCGAAAAATTTCAACTTCGATTTGAATTTATTACCCTCTAGCATCTTAATACTATTAGGTAGGACATTAAATACACGTATCGCAGTAATGAACGCGCTTTTAAAGTAAAGGGAATTACTGGCCTTAGGTCGCGACAGGTTGTACTTATATTTCTCACGCAGATTCTCTTTTAATGAAGACTTCGTAACAAAGTAGTCCTTATTATTTTAAACAAAAACGCACAATTCGAGAACACATATTCCAGTAAGAGTAAGTAATCGTTTTTCTTTAAATACATTCCGAAGTGATTGTTCCGGACTCATACGGTATACTATTCGCAAACACCTCTTTTGCAGAATAAATGTACTTTGCACATTAACAGAATTCCCCCAAAAAATAATTCCATAGTTTAATAGATAAAAAACGTTCCCAAAGTACGAATTATGGACCTAACCGCAGTATTTCGCGCCCGAAACAGTAATTTGAGTACTTAATTTTCCATACAACGATTAGTACAAATAGACAGCGGTGACGTCATACTTCTATGTGACAATTAGTATGAAGCGTTGCGTCTGATCGGGTTAATGGGCCTGCTCTCGTTTCGGAGGCCAAGATCCTTTTTGGATCAATGAGCCAAAATAGTTAGTTACTTTCGTCTGCCGCCAGCGAGATCCGTCGTTGACTATTTTTAAGGTTCCGTACCCCAAAGGGTAAAACGGGACCCTATTACTAAGACTTCGCTGTCTGTTCATCCGTCTGTTTGTCACCATGCTGTATCTCAAGCTAAGCATAGCTAAACAGTTGAAATTTTCACAAATTATATATTCCTGTTGCCCCCTTATAACAACAAATCCCTGGAAGAGATCCCTTATAGGGATAAGTTCGCCTTTGTACTTTGATCTATTGTGTGACATGTATATTCCTTAACCTGTTATTGTGTACAATAAAGTGCTTACATACATACATACATACAAATACTAAAAACAAAATAAAATAAATATTTAAGGGGGGCTCCCTTACAACAAACGTGTTTTTTTGCCCTTTTAGATAATGGTACGGAACCCTTCGTGCGCGAGTCCGACTAATTGTAGTTGCTCCAATACAAACATTTGTTCCTCTCAAAAACTGGTTCGAACGACATCAAAAAAAACCATAGAATCATGGCTATTGCAGATGACTGTAGGTAGAATGCCGGATACGAATAACGAAAACAACCTACAGTATATTGAGGTACCTATAGTTAAAAAGGAATACACTGAAAACGCAGTGCAACCGCAACGGCTGTCTTGCACATGCCGAGTTAGTTTATTTAGTTTCATAAATAAGTAGGTAACCAATGTTGTTTCTTATTCTTATTCACACATTCACTGCGAAGGATCTCTACGCGCTCCGCTCGTAGCCGATCCCGTGGTTTTCCTCGTACCTATGTAGCGGGAAGTGCCTACCGCGTAGGCGCCCGTTAAGCGGCAGTGGAAGTGTTAAGCTCTATCCCCCGTACCTATTCGTAACCTTAACAAGATTTTGTCAACTAAAATGCGTAATGTTGCTTACATATTACATACATATGGATACTGATTAAAACATTGACGATGTTCACGCATTATTGTTACTAAACGGGAATTCATCGCGTATTTAATTCACTTATTGATTTACTTCTCCGAAGTTTCCCGACTTTGCGGATGTGTGACAACATCCTTGAGACAGGTAAATTAATAAGCTAATTATACTAATTATGCGCGATTAATTCCCGTTTAGTAACAATCACACACATGAATGTCAAAGTCATAAGGACAACGAATGGTAACCGCATTTTAACTGAAATAGGCTTAATGGACATTTATGCATAGGGGCATTACCAAGGAAATTTGCTTTGCTCGCTTTGGACCTATAATCGTAAAAGTGTAATTTAGATCCGTAGCATTAAGTAAGAAGTTTAGAGTCGGCTTACGCTTATACGAGTATGCTTGAATGACATGTCGAAGCACTTCGTTACAATATTATTATAAGCAGTATATTAATTTCATAGTAGTTGTTGTCCAGAGCGGGTCAGTCGCCCGGTGTGTGGGCGAGACGACTCCTGAAACTATGGTGCATGCTGTCTTTTCCAGCGTGCCCGTACACCTGAGTTATAACTTCGAAGTTCGGGTATCTCCATCTCTATCGCACTTACAATACTCGACTGAGAGCGACTGACAGTCGATGTATACGAACTTCGAGTTTCGATTTTCGTGGTGGCGTCGCTGCTCCGAGCAAGAACATCGACACGAGAAAAAGAAGAAGTAGTTGCAAGTACCCACCGTGCTGTAAACATCTAGTTTAACCTGCATATTCCTACTCTAACTTTGTCTCCCAGTAGTATTTACTGCAGACTTTGCGAATACGTACTTACACTGGTGTAGGAACTTGCTGTGTCTGTTGGTATGTGGTGTTGTGTATCTGGTGGTGAATAAGGGCGCAGAGAATGTTACTCCTCTGGAGCCATAGGCTACGGTGTCTGTTTGCCATCAGGCAGGCCGTATGCTTGTTTCCCACCGCCATGGTATGAAAAACGGTATTTAGATATCTCAACGAAACAGGGGATGTCAACGATTCGATTCATTTCATGTTCGTATGTTCCGCTGTCCATCTGGTCTCCTCTACAGGTAGCATTTCTCAACCGATTCTCGTGAAATTTTGTGAGCCGGACATGAGCCGGATATTATGCTGTAATCATTTCCTCTCAGTCACCCACAGTCGCTGGCAGGGTGGCAGTCAACAAACTGCTTATCACCATTTGTGGATACAATACAACCTAACCGGGCAGATAAACTGGGCATATCTGCTATAATTTCCAATATGTTTTATGAAGCAGCTTTACGGTATTAAAGCGAGTAATAATATTGACAGTGTAATCCGGCTGGTCGTCGTAAACGGTATATTATCGTGCAAATCCGAAAATCCGGCGATCACACTGCCAATCGGAGTTGGCTTTTGTGGTGGAACTAGATGCGACCTTTACTGCGTCTACGTTGATGATATAATTCAGTAAGGCTGCATGAACTGGGGTACCTACGCAGGGGTAGCTTTGAAATGCAGGGGCGTCTGTGGATTTTTTTGCGTATTTTTTGTCTTATACCTTCGCAGATATTTAAATTTTTACTCGAATGGAATAATTATTAAAACCTGATTTTAATTAACTCAAATTTGGACTTTCGAAGACTTCATCATTTGGTTAAGGTTAGTCTTAGAATACCTATCGGTAACTCAATTCTCGTCCAGTCGTATAACCACTGATAGTAATGCTACATATTTTATTTAGGGCCTGTTTCACAATCGCCGGATAAAGTTATTCTGCCAGTTAAAATTATAGCTTTCCTTTTCTCCCGTCATATTAAAGAAAAGTGACAGCCTACATTTATCTGACGGATATGTTTTAACTGGAATTGTAAAACAGGCCCCTAGTTTGTTTTATCCTTAGTTTAGAATAGATAGTACATGTTTGTATTACAATTATTGAACTACTAGCTTCCGCCCGCGACTTCGTCTGCGTGGCGAGTCCATATAAAAGCTATCCTATATTTTAATCCAGGCTTTTTAGCTGTGTTGTTCAAAATTTCATTAAAATCGATTGAGCCGTTTAATCGTGATTGGGTAACAAACATCCAAACTTTCGCAATTATAATATTAGTAGGATAGTAGGATTTCTACATACTTGTCTAACAATTTTATAAACATGATTAGTATTGTTTTCATATTTTTTGATAGTCATTATTTTTTTCATGTCACCCCAATGCAGTGTTTTGTAACGGTTGCGCCTGAAACGAACTAGGTTTGGCAGGTTGCTGAATATTAATTATGTTTCATTATTGGTTCAATTAAGATTCGTTTTGACTTGGAATTGGAGTGTGACCGACATACAAAAACTCCTAGATCCAATTCACCGAGTTATTCTGAGTGTACCCACGCGATATATTGGCAGTTTAAAAACTATTTTAGGACATTTTATAAGGGTGAGTCTGCATGTCGCGTGGATTGGAACTTGGAACAGTGGATTTATAATATAATAGGGGTAAATAAAGGTGTGATAAGTAATAATAAGTATAAACATTGGGTCCATTCATGTACGGTTTTTACGTAAACGGGTAAAATTCTCAAAAAAAATATAAAATTATGGAGTTAATACAAACCACCAGTAAACCGTGCTCATTGTCAATAAATTAAGTTATAAATAATTCAGATCCACGAATCGGGTAAAAATGGTCTGTTATTGTCGGACGCTGAAACTCGTCTAAAATGTCCATTGTCCAGACGTGTCCGTCGACAAAACCAACATTTCGGACAGTTTCGACGCTATGCCGAATACATCATTGTGTCTTATGCTACATTACATACAAAGGGAAACAAGCTGGAGTGTCCCCTGGTGGTCTTTATTCCTTTGCAATACGGGTTAGGAATGGTTACTTAACTGTCTTATCAATAATATATTGAGAAGTTTTTATGCCGTGACGTAAATCCATTGGAATCCTTTCGAATGCGCACTCTTCTTACTTTTGAATCTATATCTATCTATATATGCATAGATTGTAACTTAATTGATATAATTATAATTGAATACCTCGTTTCAACATACCACTCGTGCGTTTGAGGATATTTGTTTCGAATATAATAAGTAATTCAAATATTATCCAGAAGGAAAGTATAGTTTTCGTTAGAATTAGGTAAGTAGAAATTGACTCCGTGTATCGTTGTCTGCAATGTGAAAACAATATCGTACCTAAAATGTACCTACTACCTACTACTCAAAAGTAGGTATGACCTAAAATTTGCACTGACTTAAGGTCACTGCATTGAGTTTTCTCACTCAGTGGTTTTTTTCTAAATTCATTCCAAAAGGTGTTCTTTGGAAATTGTGAGGTACACAAAAGAAAACTACCGTCATAAAAAAAAGATAATTAAAAAACACAATTCCAAATTTATTTTTTTAATAACCTACCAACCCTACCCAGCTAGCAACTCACCGCGGAAAAAATGACAATATTTTTTTGTCTTTCGAATTCCGAGCATCCCTTCCACACGTGTGGTTATTAAGGCCTCCACAGATAACGCCGCGATAGTTGACAGCGGTTGACAGGTGCTCGCCTTTCCCATGACCCGACTTGACCAATCGCACCATTACTGTTACAAATTACCCGATGCGACCCGCGATTGTGGACGGGAAAAGACCTAATTATTTGGAAACGTCACATTCGATTTGACGGCGGCGGGCGGGTTGTTTGAATTTACAATATAAAAGTTTTAGAAGTATTGTAGTTGTTTTTCGTTGTGATTTCACTTTTATCAACACGTTTATTTGCAACTAGCTTCTGCCCGCCACTCTGTCCGCGTGGAACTCGTTTATATCGCAGCTCCATACAAACTTTTAGCCCCCCATTTCACCCCCTTAGGGGATGATTTCAGGGATAAAAACTATCCTGTGTCACTCTCCATCCCTTCAACTATCTCCACTTATAAATCACGTCAATTCGTCGCTCTGTTTCGCCGTGAAAGACGGACAAACAAACAAACAAACACTTTCCCATTTATAATATTAGTATGGATTATACCTACTCTAAAAAAATATTAAGAGATATACAATTACCAGCTGAAAACATGACAATGTACTAATTACATACACATGATAGGTGCTTGAAAGTACATTCGATGGCATAGCGTGACCGCCTGGGTGACCCCATGTTAATTATTTCATGAAAACAACAATTACAACTCATGCGCTTCAATGTTGCTATTGCTTATGCAATTAAACATTGCCAGTGTTGCCAGCATTGAACATTTCATATTCACGTTATATTAGTTGACAGAGCTGTTAATGTCTCTTTGGCATGTCATGGCGGGTGATACTTATCAAAAACTTTTCAATAATATAGGAATATTTATTGGGCTATTTATATTCATAGAGAATGATATTATTTGCCATGCACTTAACCGTAAACAAAACACGAATCATTAATCAAACCACTGCAGTAAGCGAATATAAAATCGTAATAAAACCTCGCCTTAATGATAAAGTAATTGGCAACCTTTATCACTAGAAATAATAAATTAATCTTTGACATTTTTAACATCATAATTATCTATTTAATAACAAATAAGCGATAAATAAAACGTACGTACATCTATTTCCCGTGTCCTATCGAATGTCAATCTTTAAAAAACAATAGTAAAAATTTCCGACCTTGTTTTTGGATTTCGAACGCGAGATCTAATAAAGATAACGTAAAAGAGCGTTCTGAAACCGCATTCAGGTAGAAGTTCACCCCCGTTGTATTAACATGTTATTAGGATAAATTGTCGCGTTCCGTCCGGAAATTGGGGGCGATTCGGAACGTGTGGGGATGGCATTTAATTGGTGCGGTTCCGTGTAGTGTGTTTGAATTATTGTGAACCATGTTCTGAGCTGTCGTTTTATAATCGACATGGACTAATTATAGTGGCTATTATGTTTTGATCGATGCCAGCGTTAATATTTAATAAGTAATATGAACATCGTACTTGTAGGTACCTACATTTGTTGCACGTATAAAGTAAAAATACATTTTACTCTCAAGATACGTCGCAGAGATTTTTTTTTTCTGTTTCACCCCATCCACCTAGACCTTATTTATCAAACTATTCATAAGATTTTGAATCGTATCAACCACGATGCAAAGCCATTTTTTGCTCGACATGCCTCTACAATTTAATATGATACGAACCCCAGCCATACATTATTGTATGTATACATAGGTTGGGGGCATTTCTCGAGTGCGCGAAAGCCTTCTAATTGGCCATAGAGGGGCGACCCGACGGTCACACTCATATCAACAATATTCCAATACGTATACTTTATGGTGCTGTAAAATACGATACGAGTACTTGCAGCCTGGAAGGTAATAACCACGCTGAACGCATATTGAAAAAACAATTTTTTTTTTCATTGGAACTATTGTGACTCACGGTTAGAATTATACTGGCTAATTAAAATACACGGCGTATTCATTGTCACTACGGGCAAAATTTTATGTGGTATCCGTGTAATCATTGAATTAAGGCTCAATAAAAGAAGACATTAATAAATTGATTCTAATGTGAACTTACGATACTATTTATTCGTAACGTTCCTTACATAATAGTACATTGTGATACAAGTGAGGTATGTTGATAATTACGTCAGAGGCGAAATTGTTCACGCGAACCGCAGGTGAGCGTGATAAGGAAGCCGAGGATGTAATTATCAAAGCTCACGCGTATCATACGACGTTTTTCAACACATCTTGCGAGGAAAAAATCATTTTCATACGATGAAAATGTTATAGGCCTGCCAAATTATGTACTTTACATTAAGCAAATCATTAAGATGACAACAGGTTTTTACTCACAGTTGCACATCGCCAAGAATTTCCAGTGGCGTCCATTCTATTTATCACTTTTCTAGTCACCACGAGTCAACATTTTTGATAATAAACAACAACGCATAAATAAATTTTACAAATATTTGTGAAATAAATAACCTATAACGGCGCCCAACAGTATTTTTTTCGTGAAGTTTGCGCAGTGTGGGCACAGAAATCTCTAAACAGCCAATACAAAATAAAAATATATTTTCGTTTTAAAATGTTATCTGTATTTAATTCATGTAAAATGTTATGAAAAGTGAATAGTTTTACTAAATTAAACGTTTCCATATCATATACAAAAAGAAATAGTCAATTTATTAACAAAAAGGATTTAATTTGTTTAGTCGAGTAAGAATCCATTTGCTGAAAATTAAAAAAAAAGCTGTACATTCTGTACAACCCGGTTAATTTAAGAATGCACCGTGTTCATGCATATATCTTGCTGCAAGGTGCCAACGTGACTTAATCGGGATATAACCATAACACACAAGTGTTGTAATGTTATAAAACACGCGTTTTTAATATCCAGGATTATGAGCCTAAAAGCGACACAATAAGAGGTACGTTACGAGGAATTGTGTTGAAAAGGAATTAATAAACTTTTTATTTCAGACCACCCAATGTCCCTGCCTTGGTACTTACTCTACGGTTTTCTTCGACGTTATGTTTTATATTTGACTGTTTTACTATGGCGACGATTGGTTGGTGGTCATAATTAGGTGGTATTTAATGCAATTTACTATGCAAAAATGTATTCACAAGTAGTGAACACAAATTCGTAACCATTAGGTACCATTACTTCTAACTGCTAATAACCCCAAAACGGTGCAAATACGAGAACAAATTATAGAACTGTGAAAGTTGAGTTCAATAGTGTACCGCCCACCGACCATAAAGCGCAGAGGAGCTGTGGCGGCCTCACTAATTATGGCCATTTGACCATAAAGTGTGGCCATCGATCATAAAGGCCATAACTCGTGGCCGTAAAACGGGAGATAGCATACATATGTAGATTGGGATTTGAGGCGTGCAAATACGGTGTTTTGATAAGTGACCATAAACGTTTGGGTAATTTGGAGATCGACCGTACCGTCTGCGGTCTGATAATTGCTGTTAGCTTTGTTTTGGTTACGTGGAGGTTGATAAACTTACCTACCCGGATTAAGGATGCTATCGAAATTTCCCGATATACCCTGCATATACCTCTTACCTACTTTGAAATATTAATAATTTTCCGTATTTTTTTGGAAAACGTTTCGATCCCCAAGGTAAGATACCAATTTCTAAAAAGTTTGACTCTATGCTGCTGAAATTGAATGAAACATAGGAAATTTTTAGGTATCTTAATAAATGGTTACTTTTATTGTCGATAGCGTAACTATGTTTGACTTAAAAGGTTCGCGATTTTTATACGCGTTATCACGTTAAAATCGAACTGCAACATTTCTTGCACATGGTCACTAGAAACTCAATTTGCTCTCATGTAAAGTTACTCGTAAATGTCGTTTACTGCCCTAATTACCAGGAACAGCGTCACACGGCGATCTAACTTGGCGAATCATGAGAAAGCTTAATGTAAAGTCGAATAAAGCATCATATAATAGCTGCCAGTTTCAGTACTATCGATAGCACAATAAACTGACCTGTTATAAACCTTATTGCAACAGAATAAGGTATAAACTTTATCTAGTAGACAATAGCTTTTCTTCGTATTTTTTCACGGGGCTACCCTTATTAGACTTCGAATTCTAACAAAAACCATTAATCTTGGTTTGATAATTAGGTAAATAGAAATCTGGCAAGAAGCATTTACCAACACAGTATTGCGAAAAAAATACCGATAATTGGCAATATCATATCTGAATGAACAAAGTCACCCCTGATGTCAAAGTCACCCCAATGAACGGTAATTATAATGGTTCTGTTCTGTTTAGTTTAAGTTGTTTCAAACTAGTAAAAGTGGAAAATCAGTACCACGAACAGTCAAAATACGTTGATTTTCGATTTAAGAACATAGTGTAGATAGAAGTTCAAAGACATCCCGAAATATTCTCCCGTACGTCGACTCTCCTATTTATTATAAGCAATTACAACCACGCTGTAACTTTCGTGTTGAGCAACAGTTAAAGTTTAATTGTTCCGGGAATGGAGGTTCAATTATTATCAAGTGGCACCGGCGTATTAAAGCTTCTGAACCGATCACCGATTATCTAGAACAACCATGATACGGCTCAACAAACTTAAATTTGCGGTCGGCAGATACCAGAACTAGGATAGCTATAGCTACGTACCACTATGAGTACAGTCTACAGTGTTGTGTTTGACGGCAGACTTTAAAAGTTAACTTTGTATCGCTTTTACATTCGTATGGATTTGTTAATTGCTGTGAAGCTCAGGATTTTCGCCATTAGAACCGAGGTAACGGTAAATATTTGGAGTTTGCGTGTTTTCTCACGTTGTGGAATTAGTTGCGGTCGGGTTTGATTTAATTGCGATACACATACGATTTTTGCTATGGTACTTCGGTAACAGTGTTAAACTATCGGTATTGTGTTTTTTATTCGTAACGGATAAGCTGAAAGTAATAATCATACCTTCTTCCTTAGAACGCTACCATCATCTTAGACTAAAAACTGCAGGAAAACATATATTATCTTTAATTATAGGGCTCTCTATTAGAGACACACACAACCCCTTAAAAAAAATGTTGGCTGCGTTTCATTTAAAATAGGCCTTAAAACGTGCGAAACGAATCGAAGTTTCAATTGGGTAATTCAAAGCCTTATCATTTATTGCCTTCTTCGACTTTTATACCACATATTCAATGGTCGTCCTCCTAAATGTGGGTCAATTGCACCATTTGCACCACACCTCATGCTATGGTGTTTTGAATATAGATTGCGATAGTCATGTTCTGAAGTCGTGAAGCCACCGGCATCGGTCGGAAAATCGTTTGATTGGATAATTAGTTGGCATTGAGCATAGGTCACATACCGAAAGGCTTCGTCCGACATATGACATTGCAACCGATTCCGATGGGTTCTGTTTGATTCGATTCGGTCTGAGATTCGATTTGGTGCAAACAAACAGATTTATTTTGCCAGTAGGTACATATTTTGGGCAATTAAGTAAAGGGCTGAATTTTTGCTTATTCATGTTGTTTTTCCTGTATTAATTGAATCAAAGTATGTTTCTTTAACAACATTTCTTGATTAATATACATTTTTAACACGTTATTCGATTCCTATGAATTAGAAATAAAAATTATCTGTTCGAATGAAGTAGGGTAACTATAACTTGGTATTATACGTATTGCCAAGTTGACAATTAATTGAAACTTGAAAACACTATACAGATGATTATGAGCACAATGTACAAATAAAAAAAAAGTATTTTTTATAAATCTTGTAAGTGTATTGAATTCATAGAATTCCGAGTGGTCATTGATAAAATTCGAAAATCTCCTAATAAACAAAAAGAATATGAATCATACTCCTAAAAACATCGGTCGGTGCTGCACCACTCTGAAACCCAGATACGTGAACTTTAAAACACGAAGTATTTCACGATGATATCATGTCATTGGTTCATCACACGACCGCCATTCGGACCGGCATTCGCTCCAGCAATCGACACTCTTGATTAGCGGTCAATTAAGCATTTCCATAAAAATAACAGCGCCAATAAAAGTATTCGGTGATTTGGTAGTATTTTGTTGTAATCAATTTTTGACGTCGGCGTCCGTTTGTGGGCAACGAATGGTAGTTTTATATGCGGACCGAATTCGGCGAGGCCGGCGGTGAATACGCTTACCGGGGAACGCTTCTGGGTTCCTTAGAAACTGGTTTGTTTTATAATGGGGACTCTTACTCCAGGAAAAATATGGTATTGAAAAACATACATTTATAGTACCGTTTTTTTTGTTTTTTTTTTTATTTTATTACAAAACGTTAGGCATTCTAAGATGCTTTATCCAAAAATCCAACAAACTTCCAGCCGGAAATAATTATATACTTAGATTTAAATGAAGCATACCTACATTTTTTTGTATGATTTATCTTGAATATTATAGAGCAAATGTAACTGAACCAAACTAAATATAAAAACTGTTATTCATATTTTTATTTGACGTTTCCGAAGCAAGTCAAGTTATTATTTTTCTAATGTCTAACATTTTGTTGGATTTTGTCGCTAGGCTAGGTAACAAAATTGTCATTTTTTCCATACAAGTTATCGGTTTATTGACGGACTATCTACTTGACAGCTTAGAGTTGACCAGAAAAGAAAACTTCCTCTCTCACTTCACCTAGTAGGTATATTCTTTTTGTATGTTGTAGGACGTTTGTACATAGTTTGTGTCACAAATCGCACTATTGCTTTCCTAAATAACATAATAGTTTTCCATTCAGAAAACCTAATTAAAGTTGTTGTGAGGTAAGATATAATAAGGGTTATTTGCTTGAAAATAAAACGTTACGTATTCTTATAGAAAAATAATTTTGCATAGCACATAAAATGAAGACTAGACATAGACAAGACAAACACGAAACCGTTTTCGTAAAAAAAATATCAACGAAATATTGATGCGCGTTAATATGGGCACAGAACATACAAAAACAAGAAATTCCTGCTCACTTTCGCTCCAAGCATTAAAAAAAAATACGGAACCGTAGCACCCAAGCCTCCGTTTCCCGTCTCAGCCGTGTCGAAAGGCCGTCTCAGAAGCCTAAAGCCGGGTCATTTTATAGTTTATAATTACGGCGATTGCCGATTCGGCGGGCGGACGGACCGACGATTGCATTGTTGATTTTGATGCTTTTTGTTATGTGGATTGGCATTGCGTGAGTTAGATCCATTTCATCCAGGTGTCGGAGGAGATAATTTGTTGATATCGGTTTGGAGATCGAAGTATAAATCGATTCTTGAAATGAAATGCGTGGATTCGTAGTTGAAATTGAGTTAACAAAATCGTATTGTTTGATCGGAACTGAACATCATATAACTACACAAGACAACGCTGGATATAGTTGAAAATTATTGAATAACATGTCAAAATTAAACTATTGCACGGCCCTAAATTGTTTACTATTTTTATATTCTAGGTATACCGTAAAACGCGGTGAGTAGGATCAAAACTGACAATCAAACCTCGATAACATTTTATTTTTACATAATATATGCAAACTGAATGTTGTATATAATAAGTGTTCCGGACGTTTGTATTTTAGTTTTTTTATGATTTTGGGTAGTTCCATTCCATTCATAACTTTAACGATAAACACGAAATCCCACCTCACCCCGTAGTCCCTCGTAGTTTTGGTGAGGGTTTTCATACAAAGGTGATTTTAGAAGATTGTTAGATCGATTTTTTTAAATTATGAATATTACTTTAGCTCCATTTGAAACTGGAATACATTATTTAGGTAACAGTAGCCTTCAAATCCCATCTCACCCTACTTCATCCCTTCTCTCCCCATTCATAACCCAACTCTCCTCGCGATCCCTACTCATCCCATTTTACTACCTACTACGTAAGGATATGGATCCTTTTTAGAAACATCTTCGCAGACTTGTATAAATCATGTAAACATTTAATGGTTTGTAATAATTATTTTACAACATGACTGCAACGTGTCTAGATAGACTAGGAAGTCGAGGATTGCAATCCCATTAACGATTTATTTAATAATGTCATGTTCGCAATAAATTTTAATTATCACGTATGACGACATCTTAATTTTTTGCATAGGTCACTGATTTCACAGTAAACTATATAGTAATCGTTTTGATAAAGTTTTATATTCCCGGTTTTATTGGTTAAGTACAAAACAAACATGCATTTAGAAAACAAATTATTTTGGAGACAAGAGACATGTGATTCGACTACCAATGTAGAAATAGACTTCAGACCTTGCTGGTACTTATTCGGAAATATGGTTGTTAGCGCTATCAGAATTGGCGTAGATCCCATAAATAAGTTAGCACGATTTGCTAAGTTCAGGCAAAAATTTAAAGACATTTATTGATTAAAAAATTCATTGCACCCACCGCGGACATGCAGCCGTGCGACCCAGCTGGTGAGTGCAGAGTGCAGATGCAGCAGTGTGGTGAGGTGGCAGCACCTTCCTTGATCTTGCTGCCGCGTTGGAGCCGGGGCGAACGCTGCCTGTTTCGAAGAGGCACGTGAGGATTTTGGACACGCAGCCGTGCGACACGAGCAGCTGCCTGCTGATGTCACACGGCATCAGAACATTCTGGAGATAACCTTGGTTTTGCTGACGCCGATGGAGCCGGGGCGGAAGCTGCCCGTCTCGTAGAAGCGCGTGAGGATCTTGGACACGTAGCCGTGCGAGGCCAGCAGCTGCCGGCTGATGTAGCAAGGCACCAAACTTTCTGGAGCTCACCTTGGTTTTGCTGTCGCCAATGGAGCCGGGACGGATGCTGTCCGTTTTGTAGAAGCGCGTGAGGATCTTGGACACGCAGCTGTGTGTCACGATCAGCTGCCGGTTGATGTCACACGGCATAAGAACATTCCGGAGCTAACCTTAGTTTTGCTGCCGCCAATGGAGCCGGGGCGAATGCGGCTCGTCTCGTAGGATCGCGTGAGGATCTTGGACGCGCAGCCGTGCGACACGAGCAGCCGGCAGCTGCCGGCTGATGTCACACGACATCAGAACATTGTGGAGCTCACCTTGGTCTTGCTGCCGCCAATGGAGCCGGGGCGGATGCTGCCTGTTTCGTAGAAGCGCGTGAGGATCTTGGACACGCAGCCGTGCGACACCAGCAGCTGCCGGCTGATGTCGCACGGGCGCACGCCCATGATGGCGAGCTCCACTATGCGCTTGCGCACCACGTCGGGCAGCGGCCGCCCGTTCACAAACACGCCGCCCAGTTGGTTCACGCCCGCTTGCCCTGTGGACAAAATTTGAATTATTTACCTATTTAAAGAAGTTTGCTAAATGTACCGCTAAGAATTTATTTCTTTCTTTTGGTCATATTATGAACTAACACTAATGATGACGCTTTTGATGAGTTAATGCGGACCAAACACCAAAAAGGATTGAAATTAAAACTGACGTTTGTGTAAGTCAAAGTTTACTAGACCGCCACCGCGGATCGCGTCAGTGTGATTCAGGTCAATAGGTTAGTAATTGTTCATCTGAGGCTTCAAACAAGGTACGTAAACCTTATTTTGATTAGTGCCTTGCAGTAACAGGTGTTCATTGCATATTGATAAGGTAGAAGGTAGAAGCGGCAGTTTACAGCAAATTTTAATGCATATTGGACAGTAATAACATAATATTAAGTATAAATACTTCTTGTATTAAATATTAATGAACAAAATCAATTAGGTAATATTTAATCGCATGGCATTGATAACAGAGTCATAATACATATGTACAACTCTAATTTATTTTAGGTCTTTCAACCATTGTCGCAAATAGACAGTAGGTACATACGTACATACGTATTAAAACATTAAATCACTTTGGATATATTTTGAAATAAAAAACCTACTCGTAAGTTTTAGTGCATTGCTAAATGCAAATGATTATATCCGAAATATGAAAACATCACTTCTTAATTTATCAGTTTTATCACAGATAACAGAGCTACTATCAAACAAACTCTTATTTAAGTAAGTAAGCAACTATGCTTTCTTATGAATTACCATGTAACAATAAATAAGATTCTTAACTGTTAACTCGACTATTCGGTATCCGAACAATCGAAAACAGTCGTTTTGCACTAACGCGTGGCCGTTATACGAGTATACACCTGTCTCATTTCGGCTTAATATTTATTTGATTGCCAAATCCACATCCCTGTCAGAACCCCCAATTATGGACAACGTATTTTTTGTCAAGATCTTAAAGATACGGCTTTAGTAGCCTAGTAGTCCTGATTAGCATGAATAATGGCTGAACTTTTTGTCAGTTGATGACATTTTGCTTTGGGACGATGTTTGCAACTTGGCAATGGGTACCGACAGCACTGGATTGATATTGTTTTTTAAAACCACTGCGTTGGTTGAAGTTTTAAAGGTACTATAAAAGTGTTCCGGTTCAGGTGAATTGTTTGTTTCGGCCAAATAATATAAGAGCAGGAGAAAGATAAATTCCGAATCCAATTCTAAATACTCACGGCCAACAGTAAAGCCAGAAAAGTGGTATTATCACTTTTCGACTCCATTATTTGTATAGGTATTAGGTTTCGAAAGCGGTACCTACTGCTTTCTTGGCCGACTCTACCTACATTGCCTTATAAAGTTTTGTTTGAAAATATAAGTATGGACTTTGAGATGGACTTAGTGAGAATCGCAATAAATAGGAAGGCTGCGGAGCCGAAAGGTGATATATATATACTACTACAGGAAACTACGAATGACTTACTTAATGGTTCATTTTATACCATGTTAATTAACGATTACTCCGGTTCCCGACACTATTTAATCGAAGGTCCTAAAGGAACTAATAAATCCCCGCTGAATTCTGCTCCAATCTCGTTCTAGGAACCTTATTTATCGGTACGCATGCTTTAACGGCTACTGTTAACGCCGCCCATTATTAAGCAATAAAGCAATCGCTAAATGCCACGCGATTTATCACCTTAATGCAATAAAGTTAGCGTCCTAATTTGTCCGCCGCGGTACGAGTGTACGTCGTTTTCTTCAAGGTGTGGCCGCGTCCGCCACTTCGCCATTTCACGGCTATTGTAGTACAAAACCGCCGACGACTCCTTGAAATGCAAATTACTTTCCTTGCTTTACGATTCCTCTTTCAAAGAGTTAGCAGTAATGATTGAGAAGCTTCACATGTAAAACTAACCTTAAGTTTATTGGACTAAGAGTCAATTTCGATTAGGGGATGGTTAAAATGTTATTAAAAGACTGTCTCTGATGGCATGCAGGGCTGATGCCGTGCAGATGGTGGACGGATAGCCTTCGTCGGAGGCAGCAATGACATCGCTTCTAGGAATCAATCCTTTATCCATTCTCGCACTTATCTAGATTAACTCTTTTTAGCGCTAGTAACTTTAAGGAACGTTTCCTAGTTTAGTTTTTGCTGAATTTAAAGGCAATCGTTTGGGATCGTTTAGATCTAGAGTTAGGATTCAGCCGACACTTGGTTGCTAGCGAGACGGACTGTACTAAGTATCTCTGTCATTTTATTTAGCTTAATTCGTTTTAATTTAATTTAGTTAAACTTCAGAATAACAAAACGTATAGTATTTAGTTATTTTAGTAGACACCTAGGTAGGACACAAATACTAACTAGGTGAGGTAGGACATGGTGGTAATAGGAGATACGAATACCGATAGACACGACCTTCACCCATCTGTTTACTTGATGAAAAGTAATATATCGATTTTAGTAAAGGAATGACTAGTTTCGACTCACCAGTTTATGCCTGCTAACCCAATAGTTAAACCAGGAAAGAATAGACAACCCAGGCTCATATTGTCGATATTATAATCAAATATCGACTTAGTATTACTTCGTTAAACTGTTAAGCCCAGTGTTTAAAAAAACGCATATATTTAACTTTTAAGGAGGATGGATTTTATACCCAACCCATTAACGAAATTTTTTAATTTACTAAATTCGATATAGAATCATACAAATTTTCATCCATCAAACAGATGACAGAATTTAAACTTACGTAAGTCTCTAAAATACCCACTACTAATAAATCCACGGTTAAACACACGTATTATTTAATACGAAACATGTAAAAACATACCTATCACACAATACGTATGTCACGACACTCACTACAGGCTACATTTTTCGAACTCTTCGTGAGTTCTTCTTCAGGATGAGTACGAGAGTTTAACCATGGTAAACACGTAGTATAAAACAGATGGGAGGAACTCATTCCTATATTCGTATCTCGTACTATAGAAAGTAAAAAACATATATTATGCACTTTTTATACGAGAATACCTACCTAAAAGCAGTAGTTCCATTAAATTCGCGTACGCAGGTAGTTATCGAAAGTCCGCTTCGACGAAACGACAATTTTATGTGTTACATTACACGCTACCCGTAACAATTGTTTTTTATAATTAAAATGAACATTTTGAACCGAGGTTTCGTATCTAACTTGAAGCTGTTATGGCGCAGCGGAGACTTGAAAAAGGTAAAAAGGCAAACGATAAAATCTCATTTAGTAAGTGGTCGTAAACGATAAAGAGGAACTGTCACTGGACGGCTACTGTGCGTCTGCGCAAAGATTGGAAGGTAGTGAGGTAAACGTTTGTGGTTTTGCGGAAAGCGACATATTGTGCGGCCAGTTTTTTTTAAGTAGGTATGTTCTTGGAGCCTTCTAGGAAAATTGATATGTGTTCATTCCCATTGTAGAATTGTAGGTACCTTCATGAGTATATTTTTGTAAAAATCTCTACGCGTCTGATTACAAAAAGTCATTCACCTGTATACTTATATGAAAAACTAGCTGCCCGGTCCGGCTATGCACGGTTAGTTTTCCGTTTTCCCGTAGGAATGAAACATTTTCCCGCGGTAAAAAGTAGCCTATGTTCATCAGGGATAATAGCGGCTTCTAATGGCAAAAGAATTTTTCAAATCGGTTCAGTTGTTTCGGAGCCTATTCGATCACATCACACACATCATCAGCCTATATACGTCCCACTGCTGGGCACAGGCCTCCTCTCACGAGAGGGAACGGGCAGTAGTCCCCACGCTGGCCCAGTGCGGATTGGGGACTTCACATACACCTTTGAATTTCTTCGCAGATGTATGCCGGTTTCCTCACGATGTTTTTCCTTCACCGAAAAGCTAACGGTAAATACAAACAAACAATCAAATATCTCCTCTTTATAGTATTAGTGTATCCCGCGACTCCAACATAAGTAAACATGAAAGTGTGTGCCGATATAAGTTCCTCTTAATCCCAATAACTATAGTAATGTTAGTTAGACACCAGAACAGGACATCGACTGCAATTTATACACGTAAGAAATCAGCTAGTGTTAAATATGCGTTGGCCCTAACTTAATACACCAGTAGCTAATTTCGCTCGCGCGTATCGCATCGAACAATTCGAGCCGCTCGTATATCGCATCTCACCGCAATAACTCTACCATCCCTTAACCCTCACAATTACATGTATGAAGAAGCCGCAAGTTGCCACTGAGTCACGCAGAAATTGTTCTTTATAGAAGTTTGCCCCAAAATTGTGTATTTAAAGAAGTCTGCTTCAAGCCGAAAACTGGCAGGAAGTGACGAACTATCGGGATATGGCGTGCTCTCGTTTCATAGACCAAGGCCTGTTTTGGTTCACTGAGCCAAAATAGTTAGAAGTCGGTCCATTATGTAGGTAGAGCCTGTAAAGTTCAGCACGATGACTTGCGTATTGAATTTTTTTTAATTGTTGAATTGAGTTTTCTATGAATTTTCCCCGTTGTGACAAAAATCAACCAAAATAATTGTGTGGTGAAGGTACCTAGTGGATCTATCTCGACTTCGCTGCCTTGTATCAACGATGACCCAACTTCTTGATCAAATACGAATTCATCGTTCATGTTTTATACAATACTAGCTGCCATTGCAAAGTACTGAAGCAAAGTGGGGGGATAAATGCAGCTTCCCAAGGGTCCACTCTGTTCACTGGGCGAAAATATCTTGAAATTGGATGAGGAGTTCTGGAGATTACCCCATCAAAACGTACAAAGCCATAAATTACAAAGCTACGCACTTACAAACTTTCGACCAGCCAGCAGACTCCGTCCGCGTGGGACTCTTAAAAGCTACATACAATTTTTCACCCCCATTCCAACCCCTCAGGGGATGATTTCCAGCATAAAAACTATCCTTCGTCCATCCTCGGGACTTAAACTATCTTTGTACCAAATTTCATCTCAATGAGTTCAGCGGTTTAAGCCGAAGAGGTAACAGACAGACACACACACTTTATTCGCATTTAAAAAAATTGTATGGATAATTATAGATAGATATACCTATGTATTATTCTTGTGTACCGTATGTTATTACTTTTGATTATTTACTACTAATTATACCTCGAGTCAGTCAACTGTAACTCTTTCCTGTAAAACTTAGTTTCTTTTACCACATACCTATAGATCATAGGACTTCATCACTGCTATAGTTTCTGTAATGTACCCCTGATACCTAAATCCGTAGGTACGTTACTACATTGTACTCGTACATACTATGGAAAGGCAACAGGGAAATTTGCAGTATAATTTTGTTCGACGATTTGGTTATCCCTTAACTAGCCCGTAAAATCAGTATTTCGCAAATGAACAACCAAATTTATGAAACTTAAAGTATAATGGGGTTCACATTGTTGCATGAGGCTGGATACTAGCATTCCCCATAAGCATTACACGAAATATATAGGTAATTTTATGATATAAGTTTCGAGAAGCCTTTAAAAGCGGAATTGCACGCATCTTAAGCTCGCTTACTGCTAATATGCTCCCTGGTTTACAATCGAGGGGTCGTTAAATGTTTTTTTTTCGTTGCGTGCTCATATCGGTCGTATATTGCAGAAGTTAGTGCGTATTTTACAGCTTGTGACTGATTTTACAGCGGCGGCGGTGTCGAGAGATGAGTTCGGTTGGATGGGAGCTTGCGGACGGACTGTTTTGACTCCTGTGTGGGATAGAAAACTTATCGATTGGCTGGAGTCTTTTAAAACAAGTTTTTATCTACACGAAGCCTTATTAAAACAGATGAGAGTCATTAGCGATGGATGGTATTTATAATTTCACACCTATTTTAATACTTAATTGCTTGTAATTTACCTGCGTTTTCCTATACTATTAAACGAGCAATATTTGTATACATTTATATATCTATATTTGCAATCACGTTCTCAAAAACCGCTATGGATGGAGGGATTTACGGGGGCGAAAAATCGATCTAGCTGGGTCTCATGTCAGGAAAAAAAGATTTCTCCGTATTTTCACTCAGGCAGAGCTCGGTCGCCCAAGGAATATCATTTAACACGGACCGAGGGGTTTAAATAAGTGGTACGTTTTTACCAATTATATACTCAAACGTAGTTATGATAAATAAATGTAATACTATGAATATTATAACAAAGTTACGAATGTAATTATAATATTATGACGTATTTAAAGATGTTATTAATAAAAAATACTTTACATTACTTTACTTAAGTGAATAAATTTCTGATATTTACAATGGATCTCTTTCCTGACAGTTAGTTGCCCAATTTGATGCCTTTTAGAATTTGGACGAACAAAACTGAACGTCAATGTCATCAAAATAAACCATATTTTTTACTTGATTACAAATTAATTTTACGATTGAATATTTAAGATATAATGGACCGATGTCGCTGCGAAGAATACGCGGAAGCTGTGAAAAAATTATCATTTTACACCGTGGGCACGCTCAGACGGGATATACTGGAGAAATTTGACGGTGGGTTTCTCACAAATGCAACAACTTTTGGTATAGATCATGCGATCCGTAAAATCGCTCCACGCTGAATTATTTATCTACGTTATGCTAAGTAAGTCAAGTAAGTCAAGCAAGTGGTTTAACACTTTTCGAGTCGTTCAAAGTGGTTTTGAACACTGGGGGGGGGGGGGGGGGTAAAAGTTTGTATGGAGCTGCGATATAAACGAGTTCCACACGGACGGAGTCGCGGATATCAGAAGCTAGTAGGTAAATATTATAAAGAAGAAAAGTCTGTGAGATTGTAGCTTTATAAGTTTACACGTATGTTTTGGGTAATCTTCGGACCCGCTTATCCGATTTCAAAAGTTCTTTCACCTGCGTGTAGAATGGACTTACTAGGTTATCCATATCCACACTAATATTATAAATGGAAAAAGTGTGTGTGTTTGTTTGTCCGTCTTTCACGGCAAAACGTAGCGACAAATTGACGTGATTTTTTAAGTGGAGGTAGTTGAAGGGATGGAGAGTGACATAGGATAGTTTTTATCCCCGAAATCATCCCCTAAGGGGGTGATATGGGGGGGAAAAATTTGTATGGAGCTGCGATATAAATGAGTTCCACGCGGACGGAGTCGCGGGCAGAAGCTATTAGGCTATATTTTATCCTGCGGAATTAGCCTGCGTTCTTTGCAATACGCGGGCGAAGCCGCGCGGGCAACTATAGTATGTATATACATTTACAAGATATATTTTTAACGTCTACAGTAGACAAACACTACTACAAACACTACCTACTGTAGAGTGGCTAGACATATAGATACTATTTACAGCGATATAGTACAGTCTACAGTATCGATGCATCCATGCTTTAATGAGTTCTTTCTATACCTTCTTTATAAAACAAGAAATATTGCATACCTACTAGGGTTGAGTTGATGCATCTCAGTCAGATTGGTAATTTTATTTTATTTTATAGACAAAGAATTCGTGGTGCACTGGGTGCGGCAGACGCCGGGCTACACAGACTTGAAGTTCTTGAAGCCGAAAGCCCGATCTGTGCACGCGGGCGAAAAGGATCCATTGTCGCACGACGACCGAAGGATTGAACACATGTGGTGTCCCTACATGACCCCGGTGAAGAAGTGACCAGGTCAGCGAAAATATTGCATCAATTTGAGACGTTTACGGTAGTATCAAGTAGTTTACGTCTACTCGTGTCCTTTATTGATAAAACAAGAAAGATATTTTATAATAACTGTTGAGACCATAAAAAAATATCTATACTTATACAGAAATACACGACCTTATTGTTAATGACTTACCCATTTCTGGAAAATAACTACAGACGAAATAAAACTTGAAATTCCGTTTCCATATTGTTTATATGCCATCAAAATACAGTCCTAATTTGTATCCAAATTAGTTTTGTTTTCTATCAATTTATAATAAAGACTAATAAAGGTTTACGACTGGAAATTGTAACAGTTGTAAACGGTCGGCTAGAAGATGAAAGTGAAGTCTTTGACAGAGCGGCCATGCTCAGCATCCCGATTATTATGGATAGGAATCGTTGATTTATTAATATGACCGTGATATATAAAAGGCGTCCCACGGTTAATTATTTTTAGGGTCTACTCCTTTTAAAGCTCATCATTATCATAAACTTAAGAGCCGGGCTCTTGTCGGTGGAGTAATCGCCACTCTGTTCTTCCCTCTGCCACTGTTTTGAGCTCTTGATACGACATTCTCTTTAGCTTGGTCCATAAACGCACGTCTTGGTCTTCCCCTGCCTCTCCTTCCTTCTATCTTTCCTTCAATTATAGTTTTTATGTAATTGTCATGTCGTATCAGTTGCCCCAACACATTAAAAGCTTAACATGGTATTTATTTAGGAATATTTATAATGATTCTTAAAAAATCGTAACAATAAAATAAACAATCGGTGCATTCACTCAAATAAATGTTTTTTTTTTCTGTTTTTTCTTTCTTTCACTATTAGGTTAGGTTAGTTAATTTCAAAAGAAAAATAATGTATTCGCTAAGAGCAAAGAAATTTCTATACTATTTAAAATACGCGTTCACCCTTCCTGTCGTGTAGCTGTGGGACACCCGGTATATAACAGCATTCCAATACTTACATATTAGGTATTCAGTGTCATACCAAAACTAGTAGAACATACGGGTATAGAAAGTTACCAAATACCTTATCCGAACTATCCAAAATAAGTGTGAGCTCGTGAGAGATGATACGCGTCAAATCGCGCGACGACTTCGATGGAATTAAACGCATGATTTCCCATATGGATACACACGATTTAGTTCTGCATCCGTAGCATGAGCCGTAGCTCCGTCCAATCGTCATGATCGTGACAGCCCGAGTTTAAATCGAATAGACTTCCGGACCCCACTATAGAGTCAAAGCGTAAACCGATTTGCGATTAGGGGATCTGATGTCTACGAGTATGTATGTGGAACGTTATTGAACTTCGAACCGGAATTATGAATGAATTTAGCTACTACATTATATAGGCAACTTGCTGAATGTATGATTGGTCATGTTTATTTATTTAAACTTTATTGCACAATAACAAGATACAGCCTACGTCCAAAAGTATTGAGCACCCCCTTTTTTATCAGAACCCCAAAAATGATTTCTTTTTAAATGTAATCTGTAAACGTAACCAAACAATTTTATTAATTTTTAGTGTTTAATATATGTAAGTATACAACACGAAGACATAAGTTAATAATATTTCAATTACTAAAATAAGAAGACAAAATGCACCAAAAATTCGACCAAAAAACGAAACGACCTTGTAAATTTTCTATGGAATCATATAATTCTCCGCAAAGAAAAAAACCTGTTTAAAATAATTGACTCGACTAATATTTCGACTTTGAATACAAAAAGCATGGCTGCTCAATACTTTTGGACGTAGGCTGTACAAGTACTTAATGCCTTGCCAACCGTCAAACAGAAAATAAGGATAGCTGGTGCGGGGTATGAGAACAACACAGAAATAAAGTAACAGGAAAAAATTCTGGTAAGTGTGTTATACAGATAATTCCAATAAATGTACTGTGTAATGTAGTATGTGTGTATTTTAGGCATACTTTGCGAGATTTTACAGTAATACCATATCGTAATATGATATCAAGAATGAATGAGAAAGCGGGGTATAAAAAATATGAACGTCTCGTACCTACGTCCAATCATTGCAATCGTATAGGTAGTAGGGCTATCTATCATGGCGAGAAAGTATATGTTACCCCTTATTAGGTTACCCTGATATCTCGTTAATATTTGACTAAATTTTGTATACTGATGAGAGATATATTAAATGCGTTGGTAGTGAGAGAGATGTACCGACCCGCGCCGCGCCCAGCCCGCGCAGCGCCGCGCCGCGCACGACCCGCGTTCGATGTGTGGAGGCCTTTATATAAGTTACGTGATCAATTGATCATGCTAGGCGCTATCGTTTCTCCATCTGATAAGAATCGGTCGGGGACAACTACGGAACGTGTTCAGCAGGATGTTTGGCACTTGACTTTGTTATGAACTCACCGAAGTGATTTTGACAGGTTGTGATTAAATCTTTGACGCCTTTTACGATTATTGCTTATAGTAAATTATACACATAATTTGTATAGAATAATGAAGAGACAAGCTAGTCGTGGCAAACAAGGACCAGGGGCAGGCAAGAGACTAGTCGTGGCATTCGGCGAAGCCAGCCTTAGGCTACATACCTAAGTACAGTATTCATTAAGTCACTTGTATGTTCACTAATTATATTATGTACTAACATACAAACAGTGTCACGTCACGACTTTGAACAATGTATATTGCCGATATTCCGATCCCACGAAAAAAATATTGGTTATTTTTGTGTAAAATTTGTACTTACCTATATCCGTATGCAAGAGAATTGTTTTTTTTTAATTATAGTAGTTCATCACCTCATCAGATACGGGCGGAATCTAAAATATGTGTACCATTAAGTAAGAATAGTATCTGTTGTGAGTTGTATCATTCCCACGGATATTTCATGGACGTATTCTAATTTCCAAGTTTCCGGGCGCCGTATTTTCTTCGAATTTTCCTCTTTCGTATCTTTCAAATAGTCTTATTTAATCCCCAAATGTTCTTCTAACTTAGCCCTTATAATTTCGAGAACAAAGTTCACTATTAAACAAGCACTAAAATTAAAATAAGCGCTTGACATCTTAACAAGCTCTCGAGCCTCTAAACGCTGCATTTCAGTCTCCAAAGGCATTAAAACTAGATAAAATATTTTATTAGGAATTAATTAGATGGCATCTTAATATTTGTTGACGGTATCCCAGTGGGGAATGTAATTATTTGATGTATTCAGTGATTGCTGAGACACACACGAAGCTTCCGGAGAAACTGACACCTCCTGCCTAATCTGACGGTGAAAAGACCTACGTCTCATTATTACCTGTACACTTGGGCTTTTTTTGGAGCGCAGGGTGCGGTTTTTAATTGACTCTAAATCTGTAAATAACTAATTGGTTGTAACTTTTAACCTGTCTTTTATGTGATACGGTGATGTTTGTATTTTAGTAAGATACCTACTCATCCGTTTTGGTCACAAAGCGAGAACTTAATGCGGATATCTATATGTTTCCATATGTATACCATATTTATGACAACTCAATGCAACGACTTTCTGCTTAGACCGGACGTTTCTGCTTAGTAAACATTTACTATGTTTATGGCAAGTAACAAATTCGTCCCTAAACAGACGCTTCAATATAGGTACCTACTACAATAATATTTATTATGTTTTTAGAATGCCTATTCCTCCCCATTGAGCCTGTCCCGATGGCAGTGGGCTTGCTCACGTGGTATCTTTACACGTACTCGTATACTACAATAATTGAAAAACGCAAAAGCCTTGAATATTGGAAGCTCTCAGCTAAACCTGCAGCTAAAGATTCTATTAAAAAAGTAACCGTGTCGTCAAGTGAGGCAAGTATGTATAATGTATTAGTACGCGCGCGGGTGGCCTGTTCGATACGGATCCGATATTATCTCGATATGAGATTTCTCGATCCCCTTAATTACTGTTAATGGGGACCGAGAACGGCGCGAAGCTTCTTTGAAACGCTTATGATTTCAATGCGTGAGGTAAACTTGCTGCAACGTTCACAAACTCCTATCTGATTCACATTGTAGACCATATCCTACCTTGCGCTATGGTTTTAAAGTATATATTCCGAATTAACTAACATGAGATAGGAGCTTCGGAAATTCACCCCAAAAATGTGGCAAACATATTTAAACAGCCAAATATGTCGCTACTGTAGCCCGTTGACACACATGTTGATAGGCGACCACCTTAGTTCCAGTTTCGACCACTCAGACGTACAAGTTTGTGCTGTGGTCGGCCTGATAAGACGCCATTTTGTCGGCTCCTCGACTTGTTTAATGTCAATCGTTTAGCTTAATTAAGATCTGAGTTGTGGGCCTTGGTAATCGGAGACCGCGAGATTGTCGATACGGTTCTTTTTGAGATCTAGTTTTGTTGCATGTTGAGGTGGTGAGTATCAGGTTTCAAGGCGTTGTATGAGAATTAACGCAACTTACAAGTTTTTTTAAACGTACCTAGGTATTTTAAGGCAAATGTAGCCCTCACTTTTTTTTCGCTGACTCGCTAATGGTTAGCTCAATATGCTCTTCGGAGCACTGAAAAGTGCGGAAATGGGTACAAAACCAGGAAGAAGAAGGTTAAATTCGACTGCTACCTTTTGTTTTGTGTTAAACTACGAGGCACGAAGTTAAATATATCAAAGTCATGCAAGTTATGATTGACATACCTGTGTGAGGCATCCTGACGGATATCCAAGCCTGAAAAAGAAAAAGAAAATCAAAACACGGCCTTACACTACAGTCCTAACTTATAATTATCATTACAATCTCCCTAAATTCATAAGTCAAAAACAACGACATCTTTATCGAGCATTTTCTTTTTTTCGTTCACGCTACACAATGGCAACAACTCAACTGTGACATTCTGCCATGAAAGCGGCCCGTGATTAAACCTCCCTATTACGCGGCGATAACACGCTTAAATCATAATCTATTCAAATTAAAAATACTTATCAAAATATGATGCGGTACTAAATCAAGAATTAAGTGAGTCGGTGCGTGCCTGGTTGGAAAATCGATGGTATCGGGCGTACGATCACCGTGAAAATCCAAAAAATATGAATACAAAAACTGCGCTTACACGCAAATATCAGTTTAAAATGCGTGCTCCGCGCGGGGATTAACAAGGAAATTGTTTTACGTGGTGCCGGCGCACGGCCACCAACTAGTCATTATATACGCGCGAAGGCTTTCCACGAATTTTCTCGCTTCTTACTATGCTATTACTGTTTCTATTTAATAAATTATATTATCATTCAGATATGCGATTAAAAAGATTCCTGCTAGGTCTTAGAGCGACTTCCCAGAAAGATTGATCTCAAAGTATTCCCGTGTAGAACACGCGTGCGTATTTCAAACAAACCTTCCCCACTTGAAAATCTACTGCTGTATTTGCATAGCCAAAGCCCCATTATATATGTAAAAAAAAACACTCATGCTAGTACTATTTGGCGCCAATCTTAGTTTGTTTAATACATATTACTTGATATTACAAAATACTGTTAATTTCAGTTACTTTTAATTTTACACATATTACAACTCTTAGTACCTCGTTTTAATATAAATTCGTATCTTAATTACTAAAACAAAATAACATTAGCGTATTATTATCGAAACCTGAACGCTTATTAATAAACGCGTAAAAAGTAAAAACAATAATAAAGATCATAATGTCCCCGAAACGGTGAGTGTGACCGCGCTTTGCCACCATCAGATAGAAGCTGTTTTGCATATCGCCATAACTTAGTGTTGGGAAAAATATATCGAATGTTTTATATTTAAGTTTTAGTTTTAGGGGCTGCAAAACAAGTATCACATTGGCATTACCTGCGAAATATTTGATAGATATGGAGAGTTGCTCTTTGGCCAGATGGCGAGACGACGGTGTAACTAGGTGTGAGTGCATGAAATGAAATAATGTAATAGAATTATTTTACATGAGGGCATGTTCCGCCATAGTTTGGCATGCAAAATATATATTCTATTTTAAAATGTCATAACACTAATCTATTTACACCAATAGTCCATTTATACAATTTATCAAGTTATAAAATGGTCGAGTAATCAAGTAGGATTTTAATTTTCTAGAAAATCATGCGTATTTAAGACCCCGTTTATTGGCGTTATTTGTAGGAGCCCTAGTCCTGCAGTGGATTGGTCGGCAGTAGGGTGTTGAGGGTCCTTCATCAAGATCGTTTCAAGATCGTAGAGCTGGATCGTTCGTTAGTTGTTCGTTAGTTAATTAGTTAGTTTAGCGCTGCAGGTGTCTGACACCTCAGCATAATGCTGAGCCAGTGTCCGATTCACTACCGCATGGACACACTTTTTTCATGTTTTTTCTGTTTTTTGTTTATTTTATTGTTTAATATGTGTGTCATGTGTGTTTGTGAATAAATCAAATCTTTTTTTCTTTCTAGTGTGTTGTTGTTGTTACTAACTAAGGATATGGATGTACGTCCGAAATAATATTTAAGAATTGAATCTGATTTGAATTGTTATCGTTTTTTTTTAGTAAATTGAGTAAAAACAGAAACTTATAAGGTTACAAGGAATTCCTGATCAGGTGTCAACAAAACCTGTAAACCTGCCTGCCCGTGCCACTAAATAGCGAATAATTAATGCATTAAACTACCCCTAACTGGGGCCAAGCGTAACAAACATGTTATGGAAACTGTTTACCATAATGTGAGACGACAAAATACAGAACTATTCCGCGCCGGACGCGAGCCAAGTGGGGTCACCCTAAATCAAAGGAACTTAATAAGTGCGTATGCTAATGATTTTATGCTTATTACAATCTAAACCATTTGTGTTTGTGGCAAGGTTGATTGCAGGACTATACTTGGAATAAATACGAATTTGCTACTATTTGTAACTGTAGTGTAAGTAGTATATGTTTAGACAGAGATGAAGTTAATTAATAATATAAGATTACTGGTTTTCGTTATGTACATTAAAAATGGTTTTAGGATTGGGTCTATCCTACTAATATTATAAATATTTGGATGTTTAGATGTTCGTTACGCAATCACGCTTAAACGGGTCAACCGATTTAGATGAAAATTTGCGCGAAAATAGTTTATAGCCTGGATTAAAATATAGGATATTTTTTATCCAGGGTTCACGCAGACGAAGTCGCGACCGGAACATAGTATCTTATAAACTCAGAAAAACCTAACGCCCCTTTCAGTTTATGACAATTTATGTGATGTAACTAGTATGTATGTACTTTTAGATGGGACCATCTAAAGGTACTAGTTACATCAAGCCGACTATCGACTATCGTCAATTCGACCAAAGCGGAAGAGAGTTTATTCCGAGATTAGCCCATACGATGTTGACGTTTATTTAAGACGAAGTCCTTATTCCTGTTTGGGGAATCCGGTCTTAGTGTATTCAACCAAACAAGAACATAGTTTATTCCAAGATACCTATTCATACAATTTTGATTACGTCCGTCCTAAGTTTAGTCGATTCCGGCCTTATTAACAACTTTAAGGCCGTAATCGACAAATTATGCCGCCGGCAGCTGACATCCCATAGGGAACATTCAAATTCCCGAAACTAATCAGATTTTAACGAAAGCTAATACATTTAACATGGTTTGAAACTACCGGCTCTAAGTGTAAACTTAACCTGCGAAAAACCGAAAAGTTACTTAAGTATAATATTCGTATCTCAAGGGGTTTTCACGGTGTTTCGCGTGCCCAAGGTGCGTGTGACACAATTTGTGCATGTTTCATACCTGAATTATGATAACATTTTTATGGTAACGCTTTGTAAGTAAACCTGGTGAAGTGGGCTTTGTTTTATCGATGTTTTTTGACGTTGGCATTGTTGTGTAGTGTTTTCTAATAAACATTAAGGAAGACAGTGTAACGAAATGTGAAGACATTTATTCTTAGGGAATATGGTATTTGGCAATAGAACCTTATGTTATTTACATTGACAACAAGGAAAACTTACGAAAATACTCGGAAAATATCGACTTATTTTAACTTTTGCTATTTTAAAAAACATTAAATACATAAAAAGTTTATGTCCATAACAACTCGTAACAGGGAAAGTATCAGTCAACACAGTTTGTTACTCGGTTTTAGCATAATTATGTGTCACTATTGAGACCTTGAATGTGAACTCTAATATTTTATTATTTTTCTGATTGACAAATTATTATTTTTAAGTCTTCCTATTATTTTGTAGCTAATTAATTTTATTCTATATCAAAGTTATAAAATAAGTTATTGTATTAAACAAGCATACTTATGTACTTATTCGTGGTAGCCCTTTTATACCTAATTTAGACACTAGAGTATATTACCTACATAGTTAAGATTTACGAAGAATACAAATACAAATACAAATAATTTATTGATAAGACATCATGTACGTACAGCAGTTTTACTATAGACTAGGAGGACTAGGAGGATTACTATTAGAGGCAAACACGTGCCTGAGCTAGGATACCCTGTGTTTCAGGCAAAAAAGAACTTCAATTGAAAAAGTTATTCATATGCAAAATATAATACAATATCACTGTTATTGACTAACTTGTACAAATAATTAGGAAGTTATAACCTTATAACTTAGGCGGTACCTAAAAGATAGATTAAATTATTTTAAATAGATAAATAAACAAATAAATAAATAACTTCTCTGTATCGTCATATGACATATTTTGTACGTAGGTTTACGGTATTACTCAATATTGCTTGCTGGACTTTTTGAATCATGTATGGCATGCGTCAGCGGAATTGTAAACTGGTCCAAATTCAAAGTTGCATAGGTAAATCACGTTCAAGTTTGTTTACATTTAATTTACAAATTGTTGACGTGCGCGCTTATATATGGTAATTTACGAAATAATGAAAGATGTCAGCCCTATGAAGAATACCTATTGATTGAATAAATAAGTAATACTTTTAAACCTAGAGTTAGTCACTAGGTAAAAAAACACAGATTGAAAGAAATGTGTTGAGAGAAGCCCAGATGCATTGATATTTAATTGATCAAATCATATTTAAACATTCCGCAAATCCCTTCGTATAAGGATAGCGCAAAACTTCAATAGAAACTTACAACGGAACGGCCAGTAAACGCCAGAATCCATTTAAACTGTAATTTTTACTCGATAAAACATCATTAATAATGATCTAATTAAATCGCAAAGCAAAGGTTGAGTGTCACTTATCTCGTGATCCACATCGAACACGCCCTTAACTCGGTGGGCGCTTACGTTATTTTGGACTATATCTCTATAACACTAGTGTCGATAATGGCCCAAGTGGCACTGGCGTTAAGGGTCCCGTCGATGTGAATTGCCATATCGGTTCTGGGAACGTAAGGTAAGGGTCACCCGTCACTGGCCCCACGCGGGATATCTTAACCGGCGACAGAGTTAAATTATACGCTCCTTTACACAAATAAATCTGGTAATGGAGGCTGAGGCAGGGTTCTGTATGAGTGGAAAGTATTGGATATCTTGTATATGTAGATAATTGTAAGTATTTGTCTGATCATTATCTTCTTAATGAACCTAATGAAATTCCTAAAAGCTGACCCAAGAAATAGATAGCTCTAGCTACTGTTTATCACAGCATAAATAATGGTACCTACTGAAGAACGGAAGGTCCTACGCCTAACAAAATCGATGATTAACAGCTAGAAAACTCGAATCATGGCATCCCGCTCGCACGCGCCCGCTGCATTGGCACCATGGCACCTCCTCTTTTGTTCCAATCCCGATCAGGTATATCGACACCTTGGAAGTACGCGAGAACTAAGTTCAGCCAAAGCGACAAAAGGCTCGACTTCAGTTTTCGATCTAACGCATCTATCCAAATAATGTCACCAAACCGTAAAATAAGACTTAGCCGTGTTTAAGTGGCCTAACATACTTCCTAACCTACCCAACCAACCAAATGTGATACCTCAAAAAAAGCCAACGACATCTCGAACTTACTCGGAAAACCCTCGCGGTACCCCAACAAAACGTGAAAGCCGCGATCCCAGTGGCGATTGCTGTTAAAAAACAAACTAGTAGGCTGATTAGCATAAACCGACGCCTCTAGACCCCCCACGGGTCTTCTCTCAATTAAGTTACTTGTCTTTTCGCGCCGTGTGCGTCCCCCTTTATCGGGTGTCGTGTGGGCAGACCTTTATTTTCTTAGAGAATTTTATGCTATTTTTAAGCGTGAGCTTTTAATTTGCAGACTCGGGCGCTGATTTGTTTGTTGCGGAAGTTTTGTGTGCTTAATCAATGGCTTTCCTTTGAGTTTGTCAGTTAAGTTAATTATGTTGAGTTATGGTTATGGAGTATTTGGCCGACTTTATCATACTGTTTGTACGATTATTTGGAGGTAGTGAGAAAAAAAAAGTGTTTATCTATTTACATACATAGGCAATTCCGATATACTAAGTTCCAATATCTATGTATATGTATAGTTAAGTAGCCTCTGTTTAAAACAAGTTGTTAGTAGCTATGTTTTACATAATTTCGTTTGGGATTTCAACTAAGATAGTAGAATGCAGTCAGCATCGAAATACCTAAGGTCAGCAGCCAAAGTTGCCAAATATAATCAAATACATATTTATATTACTATTGGGATTAGCATTAAGATGTGTTGCGATGTATTTGGCCACTTTGGTAGTTACCTTTTGAATGCTTTTTTTTCGTGTACCTACACACAATCGTACAAAAGTACGAACACTTTGCATAGTTGATATAGACATCCTAAACAAAATGCATGCTTTTTAATTGTGTTTTTTTTCTGTGTAGTATCCAAACAAACAATTAATGAGATATTAATTGCATCGTATCGCTTTGTTATCGCGCCGGGTAAATATCTTCTACCATTTAACTATTTAACCTGGTGGCACTCTGAATATGAATGCTGTTTTTATACCACGTCGGTGGCAAACAACCACAGGTACCTACGGCTCGCTAATCTAGTATCTAGAAAATCTACTAGGTGAAAGACTTTTTGATATTGGGTAAATAGTTTCGGAGATTACCTTCCCCCCTACATACAAAGTTTTGCGACGAAGTGTTTGACACTAGTACGAGTCTTCTTTGTCTATTAAGATAAGATAAGATTTAATTGCAACCATAAGTACTTAAAACTAAGATACATGGATCCTGGAAGGCTGTAGCAAAAATCAGGTAACTTATACTATGTACAGTCAAATGCAAAATGATGTATCGATAACATCCTCTCATAAACTACCACAACCTTAATCCGCTGACATAAGAGCTATGGGACATATTTATGAGTAAGTTGTATGCACCCATATTTATACACTTGACTGTACATATAGTTAATTCTGCGCTGTATTCTAAAACTAATATATTTTACGCTACGGGCCGGATTAAAATCAATTTCCACATCCCCCGCGCATCGAGCGTGTTGCGCGCGCGCCGATAGCGCTGCATTAGCATCGCCACACAGCGAGACCACCCTCCCGCTCGTGTTGTGCGCTGGCGCAATTTTCACCTTCTGCGGCCAATCGCGCGGACGATCGCAAGCTTGGTTTTAGACGGAGAAATACTTAATTATATTTTAGGCCATTCTCATTTTTGTGGACTCCGTAGCCGTGGATGCAATTATAAAACGCTGTGTGATGATGATGATGGAAATAAGTCATTAATTAGCGTGTTTTTCTCAAAATTAGCACACGGTTGACATCCACAAGAATGGCCTTTAGTAAGTCTGTGTGAACTCTCATTCACAACCCCCGACCCCAAATTCAGGTTTGATTAAAATTAAATGATCCGAAGGTCTTATCCCTACTAATATAATGTTATAATTATAAGTAATATAAATCATGCAGAAAATTCGGATGTTTAAATGTTTGGAAGTTTATTACTCTATCACTCAGATGTAGATGAAATTTATCATAGATATTTTATAACCTTAAAACATAGCATACATTTTATCCCTATAACCATCCTGGGTGAATGTATTTTTACTACGACATCACCACATTTTTATTAAAATTTAAATGTTTGTATAGTTTAGTTAATCATATACAGCTTTCTCTAACTCTTGTCTTATCTATATAACAGTCAGACGTTCTTCCTAGACAATAAGTTCTAATTGCTAAAACTATTCCCGGCGATGCTTCGCTCGATCTCGATTAGATAGCGTTAGATTTAGAACTATCTAAAGAATTTGATCAGCATTTATACGCTATTCCGTGCGACATCGGTACCAAATATTTTTACGTTTCATTTGATTTGATTATCTTCGTCGCCTGTTGGACAGGTCTGTCGAACTATTATGGCTGGTGACAGTGTTTGTTTACTGCTCTATCGGCGTTAATGTCGCTACTGGGTAATTAAGAATAGTTTGTTACTAACTGATTGGTTATTAAACATCCTAAAGAGCTCTTCAGACTCGTGGGATTTGTTTTACGAGCTGATTTCGGAGCGTGTAGAGGCTGGTTATGTAATCCACGTTTATGATGTCGCTCAATTGTTCTTCCACGAATACGAGGGATGACATAAGTTTCACATGTGTATCTGTGTAATGTCTGTCCGTGGCATCGTCAGTAGCTCCCAAACGGATTAACCGATTTGAGCGCAGTTCTATTGAACATCTCGTCTGTCGAGATAGTTCTTAGCTGTGTTTGTTGTTTTGCGGGTTTGTTTTTTATTTATTTTAAATGTTGTTATATCATAAGCTCTTCTAAGTTTTAAATAAAACATTAGTACACGCACTCCGTTTGTATTCGATTCGTTTGTGTATCATATCAAATACAAAAGATGTAACATACATATAAAAAAAACCTGCGTTGCGTTAACATTGTGTTTAACATTGTAAAAGCGTATTATAGTAATCAGATTGTTTATTATCTATTTTTAATAGCTATGCCTGCGGCTCTGCCCGCGTGAATTCAGTTTGTGTTATCGTCAAATCCTTTCGTCCTCTCCCAGGGGGTGGATGGTCGGTGCTTGTGGGTGTCACAAGAAATTCTCATTACCCACTATGCACATCAATAAAACAATTTTCATGTATCTATGCGTATAACTTCATACTTATTTATAGATCGACGCAATTAAACAGAACCAAGAACGGCCCACAGCACTATAATTGCGAAGAAATAAAGCGATACTTTACCCACCAGCAAGAAATACTCCGCGTTTGTAATACATTACGGTGCACTACTTTTCCGCAAACGTATACCCATTGCTCGCAATGTACAATTCAAACCTTATACTGATGCACATTAAGTTGAATGTCTAATGAAGCAATTCTTCTAGATACGAGGTTATCTCGATTAGGGTTCTTAAACGCTTTAAGGCCATAACTCTAATTAAGCAAATGCCTTCCATTCGGGCCCAAACCGGCCGCAAAAACAGCACCCGGCCTGACATCGGGAAATATGGCATAACCGTGCCATTTGCATTTTCGTGCCACATGAATTACTTTGATACCAAAGGTTCGTGTGTTTTGAATTTTTTAATGAATCCGCACAAAATTTACATGTTTCAAGCCTTCGGTTGATTAACAAGGCTTTTGAGGCTCATTCCGTGATGTGGACAGTCACGGTCGAAAGTGTTGCACTATTTGCACGCCCAAATACCACGTTTATGCGTGAACTGGTAACGAACAGACCGATAGACAAACAAGCAGATAAAATTGACATAGAATTTGTGTTTTCTTTACGTTTAACCCTTTAAATACGACAGTCGGGCTGCGATCGAAAGAATTGGTTAAATGACATATTTACTATCAATATTATTTAGTACCTAACCCAGATCCCTCCCCTTATTCCAGATAACATAACAATTCAAATTCGTATACGTTTCTTTGTTTATCTAGGATATCAAAGGGCAAAATATTTTACTATCTCGATCATTAAGTGCTTTTAAACATAATAAATACTAAAGATTTCCGTTTCAAAACTGTTTCCTTGATCGTGAATTCGTGACGAATAACGCACTTTTTTGTAATCTTAGGTATATGAAATAGGGTATAGCTATAGGTATATGTTGTTTATATTCAATTTCACGAAGGTAAAGTTCCTTAACTTGTGTATGCAATAGTACAATGCAAAATGCTGAATTAATTAATTTCAGGAAAGCGTTATCCTGAAGGCCAATCGTACACTTGGGTATTTAAATTTAAGACGTCACGGCAACGCTTTAATACTCGTGAAGCTTATTCATGTTTAATATTCAGCTTTTTTAATACTGAATATTTTAACATCATACTTGAGTATTTTAATATTGAATTTATTTTATTATTAGGGGACAGAGAGGTAGGTAGGAAGATAAAGATACGCTGCGCCGATTCCAAGTCAATTGGGAAATGGCGTGGTGAATGATCTACATATTATGTTGAAATGGTATAAATCATAAAATAAAACGTATTCATTTCAGATTTTACCTTTAACACATACGCACATAATTGGCCCTGTAAACGGTAGCTATTGAATATGCGAGGCGGTCTTTTTTAGTTTTTAATGTTCGAAAAACTGATTCACCAAAAAATCTATTGAATCTGCCCAACAAAAAATCACGAGAATCGGTTGATTAATGGGATTTGCGGAGGAGAACAGCTGGACAGTGGGACATGTAGGCATCCGGACATACGAAATAATTTTAGCCCAAGCTGAAACGGAGAAAGAAGTTTGTTCGCTTCGCTCGCTCATTTAATAACTTGATCACGCCTGTAACCCAAGGCGTAGCATGGGCTTAAAGCTAACATGCCGCCAGCTGCTGCGATTCTGGGTTTTTGTGAGCAATTCGGTATCGGAAAACCGTAAAAATATGTAGTTTATTCTTACATTACCACTAAAAAATCTCGGAAATACTCGGAAAACATAGACATACAACGAGTTTTTCATATGTACCAAAAGTTTTAAATACATAGTAGTATATAGTAGATCAAAAAATGGAGGTAGTTTAATACTAGTTAAGTTATATAAGTAGTAGTTAATCGTAACGATGTTCTACTATTTCCCAACACATACTTATAGAGCGTTTTTAACGTTAAAGTTGATTGTCAGTCATACATCGTATTGCTGATATTTGGCTAAATACCGTCGCCTTTATCGGCCTTCTCCGACTCTTCCATCCGTAGTCTTCACAAATGCATGCACCGTGCACCCCAGTTAATGAAGCTCTCTCGACTCCATTATCATTTAAGACAAACTTGCAACCCCCCCCAATCATACTAATGTCATTGTCTGTGGACCCACCAATGATTAACCGACCAAAGCGACTTCCACATCACAAAAATGCTCGACCACACCACGTTTTCACGAGCACAATTATTTACGAGCATATAATCATTGCTGATTGCGATGCGCGGGTCATTTGATCGCCGATCATGATCGCCAATCACACCAACCCCTAAGGCACGTCATTACCAATTATTTAAACAAGACGTTTGGACAAAATTACGTTTGCCGACAGCGAAACAAATTGCAGCCGAATTTACATCGTGCGTATTGGAGATAAGAGATAATTTAGGTTTTCGTAATTGCAGGGTCATTTTGGTAGCTTGGAAACAATGGAAGTTCGCGAATTAAAGATTTGGGCGAAAGAGGACGCAATAAGTACGTAATATAAATTAAATTGAAAGCATCGTATCTTAATCAACCGCTCTTTGGATTTAATCCCTTGAGTTAATGTATTTAAGGTAAGGATTCCCTTGTATATAGTGGAACGTCGCCGTCGTTTGTTTTGTAGCATTAAGATGAGGAAGAAAGGCTTCCTGAGTCGCGGTGAGCTAACCGAGACATTAACGTATGATTATGATTTATTACTCCGGTAATCCTTGGGTAAGAAGGTGCAGTACACACCGAGGTATTCTTTAAGTACGTGTCACTGCACCTTTACCCTTATGAAGGCATATGCGTAGGTAATTAACCTATTGCATACGTATTATAAATACACTGGTCAATTTATGGTTGAATATGGCGGTGGTTAATCAACCAGTTTTTGTGTTCTGGCGATGTGACAGTGAACGTGACAAGATTATATTTCATGACATTAGAATCTCGCTGTGTGAGTTAAAAGAAACAGTTACAAGCGCACCCAAGACGGTTGCCATTTTATCACCTATCGTTGTGTATAAGACATCACGTCACACTTGCGTTCGTATACGAGTCAGAACGTGACGGATGTCTTATCCACAGCAATAAGTAATGTATTATTGGGAATATCTACAGCCGCAGCATTATATTCCCACTAGTACTGATGTATGAATGAATACTATGTCATGCTATGGAGGCCTATGTTTTTCGGCTGATATGATGATGATGATGAATCATATTATTTGGGTTGTTGTTTTATAAAAATAATGGCTAAAACCATACACGTAATGGGCCCTTCCATCTTACATACCTATACAGGGTGTAACACAAATGGGGTGTGAACTGATCAAGGCCATAACGGGTATCGTGCTCTGATAAGAAAAAGTCAGAGAATTTTTTTTGACGCAATTTTTTTTTTCACTTTTGTATGGAGCTTTGGCCGGGGCGACCTGCTCCATACAAATGAAAAAAAAATCACGTCAAAAAAAAATTTCTCTTAGTTTTTTCTTATCAGAACACGATACCTGATATGCCTTTGATCAGTTCACACCCGATTTATGTTACACCCTGTATCATAATATACAATAAATTGCCAATTAGCATGTTTAGCATGTAGTGTTTAAACCTAAAATGATAATTATAAGAATAGCTATGTTAATAACCTAAGTTATACAAGTTTAATACGTATAATGTTGACTTGAATAAGTATGAGTATGATGCACCTACATTGAAGATGAATTTTGTGATTTCAATAAAATCACATTATCTCCGTCTTCCAGCCAACAATTGCTAGAATTGACACTGAAAATGTAATATCATTTGCACTGCCTACTTCTTCTGGGAACACAGTGTATGTTACATAATAAGATTTTTTAATATCTAAGTACATTATTTCAAACTAAACTTTCGCATGACATCTTTTTCCACCCAATCCTAAATGGTTGAAGTACATCACGTTACTAAATAAATAATGAAAAAGGTCCTGCTTTCCTAGCCTATGGCGCACGTAGAGGTAGACTGGCCACGGCGCGGCGGCCGAAGTCAGTTATGAGCCACTTCAGTAGTTACTAACCGGCGCTCCCAAGCATTGAAATATATGTTACAAGCTCGGCCACGACTTCCAGCGGCAGCGGTGTGAGAGGCCGCGCTCAGATCTCTCGCTCCTACGTATGGCGTACCGCTACCGCCGCCGCTTGAAGAAGTGGCCGAGCCGTATGGTATGACTCGTTGTCTACGATAGCAGCCGCTGGTCCGGTAAAGCGATCTTCGAGTGGCTTGAGCATTTCTAACAGCCAAGTGGTCCTCGCCTTGTCGTAATGAGGTCTAATTTTCCCTCATGGTTGAAATATCTGATAGCAGTCGATTCCGCAAAAAATAAAATACGAAGTAGGTAAATACACAACGTAGGATCTATAAAACTGTCATAAGACCCATACTTATGTATGGCTGTGAGGCGTGGACGCTAACACAAAAAGAGGAACGTCAACTCCTTGTAGCGGAAACGAAGGTCTTGCGTAAGATCCTGGGACCTGTCAAGAGAGACGACGGCACGTGGAGGATCCGTAAAAACATAGAGATCCAGGAGCTTGTGGCCGAACCTAACATCATCGGCGTAACCAAATCACACAGACTTCGCTGGTTCGGTCACCTACTCCGAATGGGAGAGAATCGTGCTGCCAAGAGAGCGTACGTGGGACGACCGACTGGTCGCCGCCCGGTCGGGCGACCCAGGTACCGCTGGGAGGACAGTGTGCAGGCAGATCTGCGACAGCTTCAAGTCGGCAACTGGCAAGAAGTTGCGCACGATCGGGACAAATGGCGTGCTCTCGTTTTGGAGGCCAAGACCCTCTTTGGGTCCCTGAGCCAAAATAGTTAGTTAGTTAGTTAGGTAAATACACTGTTTTTTTAGTTAAGTACCTACCTACCAAATCAATAACGGATATTTTCAGCAATATAAGGATAACTTAATTAGGTAGCAGTGGCGGCGCGTGAACATTTTCGATGGGCAACCCGGAACAAAAAAGTTATGAACCAGTTTCTGAAATCTTTACAAGTCGATTGCTACCGGCTTGCCTAAAAATTAATTGTAGGCAAGCCGGTGGCAATCGGCTTGTATGCGCGGTATGGCACTGTTAGGTACTAATAATTAAAAGTTACTTATGTCGTGATGCACTTAGGATTACATTACAGATAGGATTACATACAGGCTTTTTGATGACACACGTATTCTACTATAATAAGGACGGATCGCACCACACCGTCTGTAATCGTAAGCGGTATTCGTTAAAATCTGAATCTTGACAAGTGTCTATGGAAAGACAGCTACCGCTGCCATATTTAACGTTGATCGATCTGTAATCATCTGTAATCATAAATATATGTTGATGCAACCAGCAATAACAGAAAAGCGGTTCATTTTAAAAGTTTAATTTCACATTGAATTCATCACAAAAATGGTGAGTCGTGACGATAAAAGCATGAAACATTCAAAATAAAATTAGTCAAGTCATTACCTATTAACCACTTGCCAATTGCCTTCCCTGAAAACTTCCCCTCTAGCCGTCACATAAACAGCTTCGCAATTTGTCAATAATTTGTCAAATTTGCGCAAAACGCCAAGTGTTACCGCCGGCCGCCGGCATCCTTAACCGATCAACCAACATACATTTACCACCGACCCTAACTAAGTACACTTTAACATCATAAAAATAGGATTGAGAATTATAAATCCACCTGCAGATCTGCTTTAGTTTTTTGAACACGGCAACCTTTCTCCTTTCTTTTCCCTCTTATATAAATTTGAGCGAGTAGGAGTGTGATGCTGTTCTCAATCAGATGGCGTTCGGAACGCGTCACTAATTACGCGGAATTACGGGGCGAGAGTTGTGAAGGTGCGAAAATCGGATGTTCGGGGGCTTATTATACAATGTTTAAGGCGTTTGCCGGCAATTTGGATGCTTTAGCGCTTGCCTCGATAGCTGTTATTAGCTGTAGGGATCCCTTTCAACGGAGGTGCTGATGTGTTTTTGGGAGATTGCTTTCTTTACGGGAACATATTTCACGAGAAAATTCAAATAGCAAATCAATGATTATAATATAATTAGATACTTGCTAGTTATTCAACGAACTGCGACATTAAACTTGTATAGATCTGTCAAGAATAAAGAGTGTAACTATGTGAAATTTCTAGCAATGAAGACCATTTGCTGTCGTCGATTGCAGGTCTTTACCAAGCAATGGGACAAAGGTTGATGATGTGATGCTAAAGATAAGATCATATAAGTAAAAAAGTGGAAGGTGTCCAACTTTGTGAAATGTTATTCAAAATGCATCATCGGAACCCATTAAAATTATTGTATTTTGCCATAAATTGCCTTGTATGCGTTTATGTAATATTAATGAGAGAAAAAGTGTAAAGAACGTAAATATATGGTGTTAAAAAGTTATTTAGGGAGAACAATATTATAGACTCATAACATAAAAGTGAAGAGTTGAAAGCCTCCAACATCAGAGACGTCGGTAAAAAAATGGAAGTTGGTTTTGCACAGTCAAAATTTCATAATATGTTGCAGTGTCATAATTAAGTAGAACTTTTTTTTCACTCAAGAGAAACGTTGGGCATTTGCGCCTCTGTAACGTTACAGGTTATAAAATTAAATTGTCCGTAAATTAATGCGCAGAATTTTGTGAAATTAAAAACGAAACATGTTAATGTACCATTGTCTAATTACACTATAAAATACCGTAAACAAACAATGAAAGAGCGAGAGAAGCAAACTGTAATTAGCTTTAGACAAATAAAAGTCACACCCGCTCGCGGCCATGGGAACAGAGCTTTACAGTGAATTCTGCAGGTTTATATTATACAGGGTGTCAACGGCGAAATGATCGCAATGAATTGTGTCTGAGATCTACTCCAAATTTGCAAACCATTTTTCACCCAATTTGTCGGTATCTGATGGAGCTGAAAATTGGCAACCTTCTATGAGTTCTATGTATAACTTCGATGACAACGCAATATTATGGCGACCTGATCTGACATGTGGGCAAAGTAACTCTTAAACTGCACAATATAAACGAGTTTGGTCTTATTTGAACCCTCTCAACTAGTAGTTAGATTATACAAAAAAAAAAATTGACAGTAATATAAACGTGAATCCAAATTTATTTTTACTTAGGAATGTTGTAATTTTAATCTATACTAATATCAAAAAGAGGAAAAGACTATGAGATTGTAGCTTTGTATGTAATGAGTAATCTCCGAAACCGCGTAGCGTCTCGCCCTGTCACGGTCACGCACTATGACTCCCACTGTTACGTGTAGTTAGAATTAAAGCGGTTCAGGCGAGAGAATTGCTTGTTACGCACGCTATACGGGGCGGATTTTTTTCCGATTCTTACTCATACTCATACTCATACTCATTTATTAATAACGTATAAAATTTTACATGTCAAAGATAATGTGGATTCTTTATAATAGTTAATATGTAAAAATGATTTGATTTATCTAATTACTTAGGTCATAAAATATATTAATTAAATTACACAATGTCAATGTTTTACCATTAAAACTTATTATTATTACAAACATATTATATTATAAATACTCGCTAACATTATAGAACGATTTGTCTTATTTTTATTCTGACCATCTAAGTAGGTTTTTTAAGGAAAACAAAATCACGAAATGCAGCTTTATATTTTCTTCGACGAAACAGATGCCGATTCTAGGTAGTGAGTGACGTTTTTTTAAATCTTGGAATTAGACGAGAATATGAAAGTCGATTAAATTACACACTTAAGAACTGGTGGCTGTAGAGCTGTAGATCTGTCCAAACTGTCTTTTAATTTTGAAGATTTGTATGAACGAACTTGCTCATACATTTTCTTTAAGAAATACTACCTGTATATAGAGGAGAACAACGTAGACACCGGACACCGGTCGGGCAGACAAACGATTTTCGGCCCAAGCTGAAGCATAGAACTTCGTTCGCTTCGCTCCCTCGTTCGAAGAACTTTAGTTAAACGAAATATGGTGTTATTTTAAATAGGTGAATGTGTACTTGAAACCACGACTCGTCCTTCTAGCGTTTTTCCCGGTAGTACTCAAATGAGCCCGGGGTTGGTTCACCAAATCTCTACGCCAATGAGTGGCCACTATTTAGTTTACGAATGCTACAGGCAGCTGACCTTCCAACCCAGAGGGAAAATTAGATTATTGAGATTAGAACGGTGTCCTCTCGATGTTTTCTTTCACCGAAAAGCCGCTATTAAACATCAAATGATATTTTAAATGGAATTATAATAGTTAACATCAGGGACTGAATCCGAAGTAGCAGCTATAGATCGTTGGCATTGGTTTAACCAACCCAAATGAGGTTCTGTTGTTTTCTTAGCGAATAAACCTTGACAAGCTTTTATTTTCGTCCATTTGGTCATTTATTCTAATCTATCATCATCATCATCCTCCTAGCGTTATTCCCGGTAATGCCCCTAAAGGAGCCCGGGGTCCGCTTTGACACCTAATCCCAAGATTTGGCACAGGCACTAGTTTTACGAAAGCGACTGCCATCTGACCTTCCAACCCAGAGGGAAAACTAGACCTTATTGGGATAAGACCGGTTTCCTCACGATGTTTTCCTTCACCGACATCTATTCTAATTTATATAGTTACTAAATTTATAAAGAGTTAAAAGTTAATGAGAGCGGCCCAAGTGGGGATTTACCTCCACTTTACACAGATCACGGTTTAATACGACGACGGGTCTTATCTTATCTAGATGAGGGCCCTTTCGGATGCACTTCGACCCAGTGGGATCTTTTGTGCATTTGCCCTCTCCTTATGTCTACTCCTAACTTCGCTCCATCATTTCCACATAGCGGATGATGCAGCTCAGCGGAAGTACCTTGAATTCCTTTGGTTGCGGATAGCCGTTACCAAAGTAATTCATTCTTTGTCTGGCAAGGGCATGACATTCACACAGTAAGTGTTCCATAGTCTCATCCTCCTCGCCACACATTCTACAGTCTAAGCTGTCTGATAGTCCCATCTTGGCCAAGAGATCCTTGACCCCGAAGTGACCTGTGAACACCCCAGATATGATTCTGAGCTGCTTCCTTCTGAATTTCCAGAGTTTGTTAGTCCAGACGACGGGTCTAACCTAGATAATGATCCTACCTACGAAGCTGGCGATCTTGAGTTCGAATCTCCGTAATGGCAAATATTTGTGTTCTGAGCATGAATGTTTGTTTCTGAGTCATGGATGTTTTCCATGTATTTAGGCAACCCGTAACACAAGTTTTATTTAACTTACTTACGGAGCAATCTTACACAAATGAAACTAGCCCCATAGTTTGATTTGTGATCTTTTTTTTTAGGGTTCCGTAGTCAACAAGGAACCCTTATAGTTTCGCCATGTCCGTCCGTCTGTCTGTCCATCTTCGGCTTAGCTCAGTAACCCTTACAACGAGAAAACTGCAATTCGGCGTGGGTATGTAAACCAATGACACCAACAAAACAGTAGTATAAAATCCTAAAAAAAATTTTTTTTAGGGTACACCTCACCTATATAGTTTGGGGTAGCGTTGGATAGCTTGTTCAAAAATATTATGGGTTTTCTATTTAAATAAAACTATTTTACAACTCGTATGCGTTTGCGAGATAACATGTGTCCCCGCTCTAAATGGCTACTACTGGGGACGTGAAAAAAATCGTGGCAGTAGTACATATAATGAATTTAAAAGGAAAACTATCACAGTTAAGTAGACATAACTAGTTGACGAGTAGTAGACATAACTAGTTAACTGGTAAGAAATGCACTTAATTTGGTGTGCATTATACATTGTTATTGAAATTTGAACCTTTTACCGTGGCATTCTGTGACAGATGGGCAACTACGGATCCCTACCCTGCGCGTGGTCCGACACGCACTTGGCCGCTTTTTTTTTATATCACGTCGGTGGCAAACAGCGGACTCCCGCAACCTTTATGCCGGCTGTACACATTGGGCCAACGTTGGCGCGTGAGCAGGATGCAGCTATGTAAACGAATGAGATCGCATTATAGCCCTCTCCGTCTAACGCATAGCTGCATCCTGCTCACGGCCAATGTTGGCCCTATGTGTACAGCCGGCTTTACCAGGTCATCGGGCACGTAGGACGCACCGGAAGGCGCGGCGTGGGTAGGCACAAGGTGGAATCCTCAAATCAATAACTTGTAATACTTCTGGAGCAAGCGTCCATGGGCTGGGGTGTCTACTTACCATCAGGCCAGTCGCACGCGTGTGTTTCATCGTTGGAGTATAAAAATAAGTTTGGTGTCGGATGACTTCCGAAAGTGCTCATCCGATTTCAAATATTTCATCGTTGTATAGAATGGATCTTTGGAAAAGGTACAGGCTATATTTTATAAAGCAGCTCCGCTTACGTTCTTTGCAATCACGCGCGGAACCGCGTGGGCAGGTAGTTTTTAAAAATGCATGCGACGCTTTAAACCCATGTTCAACTTACAGGACCTTTTTAACCTACTAACCACCATTTTGACGACCTCTGTAGCCCAGTTGGTAGTGACCCTGCCTACGAAGCCGGAGGTCCCGAGTTCGAATCCCGGTAAGGGCAATTATTTGTGTGATGAGCATCAATATTTGTTCCTGAGTCATGGATTTTTTCTATGTATTTAAGTATTTATTTATCTATATAAGTGGTCGTGGTGGTGGTGGTGGTGGTCGTGGGTTCGAATCCCGGCTCGTACCAATGAGTTTTTCGGAACTTATGTACGGAATATTTACCGTTAGCTTTTCGGTGAAGGAAAACATCGTGAGGAAACCGGTCTAATCCCAATAAGGTCTAGTTTTCCCTCTGGGTTGGAAGGTCAGATGGCAGTCGCTTTCGTAAAACTAGTGCCTATGCCAAATCTTGGGATTAAGTGTCAAAGCGGACCCCGGGCTCCTTTAGGGGCATTACCGGGAATAACTATAGGAGGATGATGATTTCTCTATATAAGTATGTATATCGTTGGCTAGTACCCATAGTACGGTCGAGGAAAATGAATGTTTGGCACATGTCAACTCTATTTGAATGACGTTAAGGTCCAAAAGTGCTAAACATTCAATTTCCTTGACTGTACAAGCTTTGCTTAGTTTGGGACTAGCTCGATTTGTGTAAGATCGTCCCCTTATTTTTTTTAAATTTAAGTACACTTTATCCTAAAATTCCTAAATTAATATTATAAGGAGGTAAAGTTTGTACAGTCAAGCGCAAAAGTATCTATCGAGTTTACTCTCTCATAAATACCTTAATCCGCCGACATAAAAGAGATGAGACATATTTAGGAGTAAGTTGTATGCATCCATATTTTTACTAATAAATTATATATAGAAGGTAACCTCCGAAATAACCCTTGCGATTTTCAAAGTTCATCCACTAGTGCATAGAATGGATCTTCAGGATGAATATAGGCTATATTTCATCCCGCGGCTCGGCCTGCGTTACTTCTAATACGCAACCGAGGCAAGTGCAAGATATAGATGCGTCGGAGTTAGCTCCCGTTTAAGTCTTTCTTTGAGACGTAGCTGCAGCTACGGCGGCGTAGAGGTATTTGACACATTTTTAATTATTATTCACTGGTATGCTCTAATTCAATGATTCATATTGTGTAAGTTAAGAAGTTCTTTTATATTTGTATTTTGAATGACGGGAACAAAATGAGAAAATTGATTTATTTTTATTATTTCTATGAGTACACCTATTCGCATATATTTATCAAAATGTAATTGAAAGTTCCAATTAATTTCATTCTATCACATATAATAATCACAAACATGTCTTACCTTGTCAATAGTTATTTCGTGAAATCAGCAATCTTCAGGTAGCAGAAGCATAGTTCAAACCACTCTTAATAAGAGTCAAGATAATTTAATAAAAGTCAAACACAATTTGAAAACACTGTCCACTAATAAAACCGCGTTTTCAAAAGAACTCACAATACTTTTGAAGAAAAAAAAAATCGTGTGTGTTACCAAACGCACTGGCAGTTTAGAAAAGAAAACTCTTTCAAATTTGGAACTGGACGACGATCCGTGCGTGGAGGTCAGTTGGCCGGCGCGCGCCGTGGCATAGGGCCGTGGTGCGTTTGCCACGGCGCGGCGCGCCGACCGTGGCAGCCCGTCGCCCCGCCCACGGGTGGGGGCTACACCTCTTGGCTTCTTCACACTTACTGTACCTACTAGTTACGCCGGCTTAGGTTGAGCTATGAAGGCGGTGCGGTTGGATTCTGAGTGCAAGTTTTTATATGGTTTAGTTTTGAGAGTAATTCAGTGTGGAAAAATCTTGTGTATCGATTTCTGTCGTTTGCCAAAGAATGGTTTTTATGAGTGTTCAGTTAACGCAGTGCATATTCTTTTTTTATTAGTAATATGTAAATTCAGAGTTACATATTATAAGAGTACGCTGGAAAATATTCGAATAACATAGGTACACATTGTTCATATTAAACTGATTACCTAATTAGCATTGAATTCCAAACAATACATTTTTTTAAACTATCAGCCCATTGCCTAACTCACATGTCACAGAGAAAAAACAACAGTAGAAATTAATCCAACAACAAGATTGAACACTGTCCGAACGCGTAAAATAAACAAACAGAAATCGCCAAGTTCAATGAAAGCTTGTAAAAACCGAACTGTAACTTCGCTCTCACGCTTTAATTCAAGAGCTCACACTTCCCTGGTTGCCGCTAAACCACGTCACAAACAGTCCGCTCACTCAATATTGAGCTCTACAGTGCACAGAATAAGGTCTTGTTTGACCGTTTCTGTGGCTGGTAGCAGTGGAGCTGCCGTTTCGCGGGGCGGGAATAGACAGATAAGTGGATGTGGCTTCGTAGACTACGGGTGATAATGTGACCCCGTTTTTATCAGACCCTACGCCTTTGCCAATTAAGTTTTATGCTAAGCTTATGGATCTTCTGGTTCATAATTTTTCGTTTCATTAGTGCTATGTTCTTGTGCAATAACAGTTAAGTAAGATTACTACCGTACCGTAATATTTTATAGACTTGAACATAATGAGGTACAGTTTACTTACGATTATTGGTTTGGTAAAAGTAAGATTTATAACCTCTTTTTTATGAACTGACGAAGCGGCATTTTTAATTTCATACAGCGAAAGGGAATCTTAACTTATTCCATAAATTTTGTGCATCGCGTTGTAATAGTTTACATTGAACACCGGAAATGTTTTACGTTTCACATTTTTTTAAAAGAACCACGAGAAGGAATGTCTGCCACAAGGAACAATCTTTGAAATTGAATAATAAATATGATAATACATATTTTTAAAGCAAAATAACATATTAAAGTATCACGCCTGTTAAGCGTCAGATAAATTTATATTGAAGAGCGAAAAGCATGAATGAGAGAAATAAACACTATAAGGTTGTAAGTTAATCTATGGCGGAAATTCGTAAGTTGTTCCAAGTCGTAACCCGGGCAGTCCGGAAAAACACAAGTTTATCATGTGAAGCTAATTACTGAGAAGCGTCATGGGAACTTGATAATGTTTGTTTGTCTGTGCCACGCCAGTCTAGCCGGCGCGGGGCTCGAGTTACCAGCTGCGAGCGGCATTAAAAGTAGTTTGTAGTTTTAATTATTGCCAAATGTTAGGCTTTACTTGGACTAGTAGTATTACTACGTACCAGTACTATCAACAGTACGCTTACCATGAGTTTGACAACGACGGCTTACGCTAACGAGTATCGAGTTTTCTATCTGTGCATCTCCATTGCACTTTGACAGTACGAGCGGGATGCACAGATAGAAAACTCGATACTCGTTAGCGTAAGCCGTCATTGTCAAACTCATGGCAAGCGTACTGGTCATCTACGTATTTTATGAGTGCCCACATCATCTATCTTCCACGATAGACATGTTTATTTACACATGTGAAGTAAAAACATCGATATACGGTTTTCAGAGACTTCATGCAGAGATTCGATCCCGGATCGAGCTCCAACTCCAATAAATCCAATTTAAAAACCCCTACTCTATCTCCGGTTCCAATAAAGCTACCTCCGTATCATTTCAAGTCCTGTCCGCGTTCGTGCGAGAGAGTTATCTACGCACTTTCTCGCTCACGTACTCCGCATTACTTGCACGCATTTCTCCTGTTTTGTATGTAAGCACATTGCACGTAAAACCCCCCACATATATAGGAAACTGCTGGCGCTGTTTGCCTGTGACTTGCACCACGCGTTGTATGAAGCGACATGGTCATGCAGTTTGCCCAGGGACGCTCATTACGCACCTCGCCTATTCGCCCCGTGTTGTGTCCACAGATAAGCACTGACGCGGTAATTGAAGGGTAGAAGATGGATTATCGCCGGTGGATGGTGGCCGTTATAACTGAAAAGCGGTTCAATAAATAGCAAACTTTAGGTCACTAAATAGCAAATTTTAAGTCAATAGTTTCTCCGGTATATTTGGTATGGCTATAGTAAAGATTAGGGTGTAGATGACTTTGATGAATCTTTGGAATATGTCAATTAGTATGAATAATTAATAGTATTCATAACCAGTGACTAGTGACGAATTTGGGAGTCTTTTGCAGTTCCACCATATACTAAAATAATCAAACATGTTATGTTGGATAAAAATTAAATTATATAAAACTACGAAGCGAAAACAACCGCGCGAATAACCAACAATATATTTTAAACAGAACACCGTCTTTATTACGCTCAAACACCGCTCAAATAACTCATTCCGGTAATTTTTTGGACGTTAATTTTAACAAATGGCGAGGGTAAGAGAGTTGTTAAAGCGGTTGTTTTCGTTATTTTCCAGTGTAATTGGTACGTGGAGACGGAAGGCAGATGCGTGGGACGTTTTTTTCAAATTTCACGTGGACAAATAGAGCGCGCGGCCGCGTACGCTGCGGACTTGGACGATTTTATATTTTGGGTTTATAGTGACGTCACCTCACCTTGTAAAATGGCGGGAGTTGAATAGCGGTTTAATGTTTCTTGACTATTTAATTTAGATTGGCTTTTCCGAGTTGATGATCATAAATGGTACGAGGAAACCTTAACTTACCAACAACGATGATGAAACGACGCCGCGGAAGACCAATGCCGTTGATTGACAAAGGTTCAGAAGGATCTGAAAGAGAGGCATATTGACGCTGCAACAGCGCAAAATAGAGACAGAAAAGGAGAGCTGACCGCACATAATGGGAAAACGCTCAGGAGAAGAAGAAAGAGATTTAATTTTGGTTGGGCAAGGCAAAATAAGCTTCAACATGAACGAAATGCTTTTACATGAAGGCAATATTAATATTAATTTAATGGAACTTAATATAATTATATGTTCTCTCACGTGCAAGTACGGTCATCTCACATCAAATTATGATTAGGGGAGAGTAGGGGAAACGCGAACGGCGGGTAATCCCGACCGCGATAGTTCTACTATGTTAGAAAGAGATGACAATATATTGCCCACCGCCATCTTGATGTTCACGTCGTGCCGGTCAGCAACACGAGTGAGGCGGACACCCGCACGTTTCAAGGTATGAAAATTTCAATATTTTGTGTGTTTTTGATGTAGTTTTTGCGTAAATGTAACTTGATGTAGCTTTATTTCCATCGACTATCGTAATTTAACATTTACTTGGTGGAATACTCAATGTATTAACAATTTTATTGCGAATGACGCCAACCGCCACAGTAAACAATATACCTACTAAACACCTTGAATATTTTTGGCCACTTTTATTATTCTGGTCCTGCGGGCAATGGCGAACAGGTAATCTCGAACGTTTGGCATTCCCCGCACATGGTGAACCATTTAATTCATTTTATTATATTATTTGTGTAACAAATATAAACGATATCACGATAAAAATAAAAAGGTTAAAGTGGAGATGGGCAGGGCACATATTTAGAGACAAAAAAGATAAATGGACAAAACAAATATCAGAATGGTACCCAAGAGAAGGGAAAAGAAAAAGAGGTAGACAGGTTAGGAGATGGGAGGATGACCTTAGAATAGTAGGAGGAAACATATGGAGAAGGAGAGCAACAGATAGAAAAGAATGGAAATCTTTAGAGGAGGCCTATGCCGGAAGGCAAGACGACATTGTCGACGTCTAATATACATATAGAATTAAGGTTTTTTTTTGCATGTAAAAGGTCGTTAAATAAAGGCTTATATTATTATTATTATTATATTATTATACTTTCTCATTAAAAGAGTACGAATCTTTATTCGTAATTACCCCACTGGGTGTTCGTGATTACCCGACTACAGTTGGGTAAATCTGAACACTAAGGGTTTTGTGTTTTGTTCTTAATGTTACATATTATAAAAGCATTTTCATTGTTGATTATTTAATTAGTTAGCCAGATAGTTAAACTTAACTGTAAATGAATAAACGAAATTCTGAATCTTGGTATCTCTGTTTTATTTAAGTTTTTCCTTAGGTGTTCCCGTTTCCCCCACTTTCCCCATTGTGTATTGTTAGTTTTATCTGACTTTTGTCTTTACATTATAAAATTTGTGCATTATCTGAAAATAACTTTCCTATATCTATATTCTATACTATATCCATTCTGCGATAAAAAAAGGAGCAAATCTCTGAAAACTGAGCCTTGACTCCAAAGCACCAGATTTGGATATAACCGGTAATAACAGTCAGGAAAAAGACACACTTCTATGGACATTCTATTTACACGACTGCCCAAATAAGGAGTGTAATGTGTGTGGGTATCCTATCGCAATAACTTAACTCAATTTCCCAACAGTATTGTTATCTGAATTTTTATTTGGGCAAAAAAACCAATGGTCTCGAAGACCGACTCGAGATTTTTGTATTTTTAGAGTTCCGTACCCAAAGGGTAAAAACGGGACCTTATTACTAAGACTTCAATGTCTGTCCGTCTGTCCGTCCGTCTGTCTTTCGACAGTTGAAATTTTCACAGATGATGGATTTCTGTTGCCGCTATAACTACAAATACTAAAAAACCGGCCAAGTGCGAGTCGGAGTGGGGCTCCCATACAACAGACATGTTTTTTTCGCCGTTTTTATAGAAAATGGTACGGAACCCTTCGTGCGCGAGTCCGACTCTCACTTGGCCGGTTTTTTTATACTTATACTTATTGCGCAGAGTCCCCATTAGGTAGGTTTATTTATTTATTTAAACTTTATTGCACCATACAAGATAAAGTACAAATGGCGTACTTAATAGGTTTGTTTTATAATAATCCAGAAAATTTCATTGCTCAGAGCTAAACAGGTTTTTCCGGAGTGAATATTCGAACAAACGATAAGTTGCGAAATAAATTTTACCAATTGCTTTTAGTACATGGTGTACGTGAGTTTTTCCTATTCCTTTCGAAGTATCAAAAGGCTCAAAAACTTCAGGGTGTCATCTCCACAGAGTTCGCGTCGCGTGCGTCGTAATTCCCGTAATTCGAGGGTGCCTGCTCGGGTGCGGAGATTGCCCGCGATAGCCTCGCGCGCCACCGCGCACTGGGCTCCACCTACCGGCTGGGGGTTCCATTTCGGAGTTTACTACGCGCGCATTATATGTTTTTCTTGAATAGATGCCCGAGAGTGAAGTGTTTAATGTTCTACAATAATTTGAAACGTTCAATTTATTAGGTAATGGAATATCAAAACGCATAATTGTTTTCAGATTCACTAACCAGCTCATGGTCTTAAATTACCATCTGGCTTATTTTCTTTATTTATAAAATCTGGCTTAGCTACACCCCTTACAATCCCTGGGGCCGTAGACAAGGTTACTATAGATAAGCGCTAACGCCAATAGAAAATAATAAAATGAATGGGAATGACAGATGCTGACGAAACACTTTTCGTTGACATCTGTCATTCCCATACATTTTATTCGTTTTCAATTGGCGTTAGCGCTTGTCGATTGTAACCTTGTCTACGGCCCCTGAAATATTCAGCCTACCCATTCTTTACTTTTTTGTCTACGAGTTAAACGAATCGGGTGTAGACTCATGTGAAAATTGATAACATAGTGTTGCTAAATGGATAGTAAACCATCAAATTATTGTTTTGTATAAATTAAAAATAATAAAAAGATGTCGAACTCCTTGAAAGTTTAGGAAACTTATGGATTTTTTAATTGTTAAAGAGTAAATTTAAAGCTACTAATATAATCATAACTCTTTTTTTAGAAACAAGATTGTATGACAACTATGGACCTAAACGCAGTATTTCGCGACCGAAACAGTAGTATACTTAATTTTCCATACAACGATTACTAATAACTACAACTTAGAAAAGTTGAAAAACCTCCGACATTTTCATTTCAAAGTCCAATAGCTCAAAAACGGCTGAACAGATTTTCATGAAACAGAACACTCGGCATAAAATTATCTATGACACAAAAAAACCGTCGGTCCATCCGTTAGGTAGCTACGCTACCATAGACAGACACACAGATACACAGACACACAGATACACAGACAGACACGTTAAACTTATAACACCCGTCTTTTTGCGTCGGGGGTTAAAAATAGGTAACGGTGACGTCAAACTTCTGTGTCAATGTACTTTAATAGTAGTAGCTCTCATACAAACATTTGGTCCTCTCTAAAAACTGGTTGGAATGGCATCAAAAAAAAACATGCCTATAAGACAATTTCCAGTTGGAATACGCAAAAGTTACATTGGACATGTTAGTTACTAAATGATACAGGGTACAGGGCGTGCGGTAGGTGCGTGCCCGGCTAAACACACGATGGACCCTGGACAGTGGCCTAATTGCCCTCACCTGGTAACACGCCTTTCGGGACTTTTACTGTCGATAAGGAAGTTTACAAGTTATTGCAATAAAAACTAAAATTGCACGTTTCCTGGGTGCTTTTTGAGACCTCTAGCCCAATCGATAAGGAAATGGGGCAATCAACTATTTACCTTTGTTACTCTGTCTCGTTAGCAAAGAGACAATATGACAGCGTTTCTTAGAAGTATGTTGCTACATGGAGATCTAACTAGACAAAAGCCCCATTTGGTGGCTTTTAGCCCGCAAAATCGCAGTTTTAGAAAGTGACCCGGGACAAGTGACCATGACAACTATAGACAGAAAAAAGATGCTAAGTAGGAGACAATAAATTGTATGAGAATGAGTAATCATCATATTCTACTAATATTATAAATGCGAAGTTTGACTGTTTGGATGCTTAGATGTTCGGATGTTTGTTACTCAATCACGCTGCAACGGCTCAACCGATTTATATTAAATTTTGCACGAAGATAGTTTACAGCCCGGATTAAAATACAGGAAAGTTTTTATCCCGGTTTCACGCAGACGAAGTCGGGAGCGGAAGTCTTTCTCTTGTCGTTGGAGTAATCGCCATTCTATTCGCTTTTCTGCCAACATCCCTTCTCGGAGAATTATGGTTTCTTCGCTTGGAAATAATAGCTGGTTTTATTGTTTGGTAAAAAGTCCTACCGGGCTACTTTTACGTGTACAAACCATTGCGAAACCATTTACTCTAGTAACGCAGTAAAAATATCATGAAACCATTATTATTATCACCACTGTACTGTAAGAGTACCTACGAGGAATAAAAAAGATCAAATTAGAACCACATATCTTTTTCCAGTAGGTAAGCATAGTTTAATCAAACTTTAAATATCGACATGTTTAACCAGATTATATAATTTATATAAAGACTATCCTCTGGACAAGTGACCATGACAACTATAGACAGAAAAAAGATGCTAAGTAGGAGACAATAAATTGTATGAGAATGAGTAATCATCATATTCTACTAATATTATAAATGCGAAGTTTGACTGTTTGGATGCTTAGATGTTCGGATGTTTGTTACTCAATCACGCTGCAACGGCTCAACCGATTTATATTAAATTTTGCACGAAGATAGTTTACAGCCCGGATTAAAATACAGGAAAGTTTTTATCCCGGTTTCACGCAGACGAAGTCGGGAGCGGAAGTCTTTCTCTTGTCGTTGGAGTAATCGCCATTCTATTCGCTTTTCTGCCAACATCCCTTCTCGGAGAATTATGGTTTCTTCGCTTGGAAATAATAGCTGGTTTTATTGTTTGGTAAAAAGTCCTACCGGGCTACTTTTACGTGTACAAACCATTGCGAAACCATTTACTCTAGTAACGCAGTAAAAATATCATGAAACCATTATTATTATCACCACTGTACTGTAAGAGTACCTACGAGGAATAAAAAAGATCAAATTAGAACCACATATCTTTTTCCAGTAGGTAAGCATAGTTTAATCAAACTTTAAATATCGACATGTTTAACCAGATTATATAATTTATATAAAGACTATCCTCTCCTATAGATATCCTTATATGTCTCTCCCTTAACCCTGATTGTCTTACTATTGTTATTTTTTGGCTGACTGTTCATGTATTATATATTTTTATTTGTGATATTTGTACATATGTATGATTGTGTATGTATGTTTATATATAGAGCTATTTATGTACTTGTATTTATAATAATTATTTTGATTTTTGGCTGATTATAATCTCTGCGGAATATTGGACGAAAAGATTTGCCGTAGCTTCCCGAACGCTGCCCAGCCGAGTCGGATTCGACGATTAACCTCTTTCTCGAAGTTGGACCTACCTAACTGGATCGTCTGTCCTAGGTATACATAATCGTCTACAACTTCGAGCGTAAAGTGTCGGATTGTAATGGGAGTTGGTACTACATGGGCATTTGACATGATCTTCGTCTTATCCATGTTCATTCTTAGACCAACTCGCTCGGATGCTTTACTGAGGTCATCGAGCATCGTACTTAAGTCCTCCATGGTCTCAGCCAAGACTACTATATCGTCAGCAAACCGAAGGTGAGTGATGTACTCGCCGTTAATGCTGATGCCTAGCCTTCTCCAGTCCAGAGTCTTGAAAACGTCCTCCAGTGCAACGGTGAACAGTTTTAGAGAAATAACATCTCCTTGCCTGACTCCCCGCTGCAGCGGAATAGGTTTCGAGTTCGGAATAGGTTTCGAGTTCCACGTACCGGAAGGCGCAGCGTGGGTAGGCCCCCGACAAGGTGGACTGGTAAAGGTTGCGGGAGTCCGCTGGATGCGGGTGGCGCGGGATCGGTCACTTTGGCACCCTTTGGGGGAGGCCTATGTCCAGCAGTGGACGTCTTTCGGCTGATATGATGATGATGATGATAATCTCTGCCTCCACCTACTACACAATCTAGTTTTATCTCTTTCTCCGATACCCAAAGGTTGTCTGGATGAGATTGCTCTTCAGCGTCTTGTCTACCTCTACCTACATTTTTTTGTATTTTTTCTCTTTCTACTGCTTTGTTTGAGTGAGGTGTGCAATAAAGAGTATTTGTATTGTATTGTATTGTATCCTATCTATATATTTTAATCCAGGCTATAAACTATCTTCGTGCAAAATGACACCGTTTAAGCGTGATTGAATAACAAATATCCAAACTTCTGTATTTATATTATTAGTAGGATTATTGTGTTTATAATTTTTCCATATATACCTACCGTACCGTTCGCCTTTTTGATCGGGGTATGCTCACAATAAAAAAAATACGAGTATCACAAATGACAGTTGATTTTGACTATAAACTGTACGAATTCATCGCGGTTAATTGATATAAAATTTCTTAATATTTCAATAAAATTCACTTATGATTCCGTCTGCTTTCGTACGACCACGGTTATTTATGTATGTAAGCAATTTTCAATCTTAATTTTCAGACGTGGGGTTCGAAATGTGTTAATAGATGAACGGTCTTCGCTTTTTTGTGACAAATTGACTCTGAAACTACCAAGTATTTGTGTTTATATTTTATTCTATAAATCGTAAAAGTGTAAATGAGTAATAAAATTCTAGAAAAGTTAGTACATAAATAGTTACTACGTCAATGAAAGCTTTAATTACCTATTGTTTTTTTGTTATAAACCGGTAGCTAGTGGGTATATAGTGACGCTGCCCACGAAGCTGAAGGTCCTGGGTTCGAATTCTCTAACTTCAGTACTCGTCCTAAAATTCGTCGGCTCCATAACAAAAGTAATTGAGATATTATCTTAACAACTTGAAGACCTTAAAAGTAATAAAACTGAAGCATAATTGTTGATTTTATACTATCGTTAACCGCCAGAGTCTGAAATATGTAAGTAAATGCGCTTGGAGTCCTTGCACGTATGCTTTCAATTTATAGGCGCCTCCAAGATGTGTGATTATAGGTTATAAACTAGGTATATCTATGCCAAGTCTATACTAATATTATAAAGAGTTTGTGTGTAATGGGAATCCGCCAGAACCGCTCATCCGATTAAAAATATTCTTTCACCTGCGTTCTTTGCAATACGCGGGCAAAGCCGTAAGGACACCTAGTGTCTTTCCGTTTAGCCCTTTTTGCGTGCAAACATGCAAATAGCCAGCCAAACTCTACAAGATGTCGTTGGAGTTAATTCCACTAAACGTATCGAATTCGAATCTGAATTGCATATGTCGAGCTCGCTTTTTCAGGGGAGTACGTCCGTTGTTCGTGAAATGGTTCCTAATTTAATTTGTTATTCGTTAAGGCATCGATGTGATTCAGCCATGATATCGTATAGGTTTTTCACTTCTCATGCTCAAAAAGTGCATCATATTAGACTTGGCAAGCGGGGCTAAAGTAGACCAAGAAATAACGCGTAACCTAGACATAACTGTAATTTTCTTTTTCTATGTTATAAAGTATGGTTAGTTACAGTTAAAATAAAACGAATTAAACATTTTAAGGCTGCGCGTCATTATAAAAAAAACGAAATACTAGATTTTAAACATATTTTGATTTTATAAGTACATCATAATAAATAACTTTGTAAAGGTACCTGTATTATGATATGACGCTTGCATTCCAGTTAAAGAACACTAAATTAAACTAATTCATCAATTGGGACTATCATTAATAAAGAAGGTTCAGTAAGTGACACATTTTCTGGCAAATCTTACCAGAAATAATAGATAACTGTAATTCAACAACTTATTCTGAATAGAATATAATGTATGTTGATAAATTATCAAAAATTAAACTGATTCTCTTTGCGTATATGCAAAATCTCAAATATTGGTCATTTTTGGAAAACCAAAATACATAACTACTTCAAAAGTGTTTAGTTTATGCCATTAATATATTATTAGTACTATAAGAAACAACTTAAGCAAAAAAAAAACCACGTTAAACTAATAAATTGATATTTTTTCTTACTTACGTTTCAATATGAACGTTATTTCTTGCACCAATAAGGTCGTCATTTCTTTGTGCCTCAACTCCCGACCGTGCTGTCGCGAGTCGTGGCTCGCGAGCGATTCTAGTACCTATTCATCTCGGCAACCTATCAATTTCAAAATAATTTTCCTAGAAAGTTTTTATAAATTTCTACATTCGAGATTTTTTTCATATTTTTAAAACTTATGGTTCAAAAGTTAGAGGGGGGGGGGACACATTTTTTTAAATTCTGGAGCGATTATATTAGCGTGTATTTTCAATTTGTTAAGCGTGCCATTAACATGTTTAATTTTGATGAAAACATGATTATAGTACACAAAAAGCTATCATTAAACAAAAATTTCACGGTTACGATTTTTAACTACTTAGAAATATAGTATTATTGAAACCGTTAATTTAAATGTTTAATTTTAGACTTAAATATCTAAAAAGACGCAATATAGCCTAAACAGATACAAAAATCATGGTTATTATTTTGGCTTATCTAGATATTGAGGTCAGGTGAAAACTCTGAAAAATAACGTAGATGCAAATGTTGTTTCAGTTTAATTTTGCTATTAAGTTATCGCATTCGAATGCACCACAAAATTATACTAACAAGGTATTTGGTTACCTATTTTCCTTTTAGGACAAAGTTAGGAAGTGTACGATATTCATGTTTTTTTTTAAATACAGTTACGACCGCGGATTTTTTACATAATATATCTAATTTATATTTGGTACTTAATAATAATATCCAATAAAATAATAAAAACAACGAGTTATCGAATTATGTCTAGGTTACGCTTTATTTCTTGGTCTAAAGTAGTACATTTAGCCCCTAGGGAAAACATGTATACATATTTATGATTTATAAAACATTTTAATTTGACCACTCACAACAGTTCAATATTACATCCACCAATCACAACTCTTTAAAAAAACATTAGTATTTGCTATCTACTAACCACAATACAGCTAGACATTAAAATCGACCAATCAGGAAACAGAATTCAATTCAAACATTGGGTGTTTTTCAAGCGTGGTTAACTGCATACATGAGTCATGTATGCAGTTAACTACGCTTGAACGTTTGGATGGAGCTATAGTCGGTCAGAGGCGTTTATTTTTGTAATTATTGTAAATTAGGGAATGAAAAACTCCTAATGTTTGAATTGAATTCTGTTTCCTGATTGGTCGATTTTAATATCTAACTGTATTCTGGTTAGTAGACAGCAAATACTAATGTTATTTTAAAGAGTTGTGATTGGTGGATGTAATTACATGATATAAGCTATGAAGATTGAGCGGGATAGGCTACGCCGCTATTAGACGGTCAGAGGCGTTTATTCGTCTTGTGAATATTTTGTATCTGTGTCAAAACAGTTCATTAAAAAGAATGGCGCCAAATTGAACAATCTTTTCGCCTTGGTAGAATTGTTGATTGTGGATGGATAATCTTTGTTTTTACTATTTTCTCGCAGTCGAAGTGAAAAGTAGAGTGTATAACTCTGGTCTAAAAGCCATATTACCCCTCGAACTATTTCCCCTCACTTCGTTCGGGAAAATATCCATCTCGTGGTAATATGGCTTACTTTAGACCCTTGTCATACAATCTACTATTATCTCGTAACAGATAACTGTTAAGTATAACTTTTTTTTAAATTGAGTGTTATAATAGGAATTGAAACGTAGGTAAGGTTAAATTATAAGTACAACTTTATCAATGGCCTATTGAACATTACGAACATTATTTATGACTGTCTAAGTCTGTCTGACTGTCTAATTCAGTATCTCCGAACGTTCAAGTAATTTAAAGCCACTCGACATGATGTGCCCTCGTCCGTCCCCTCTTTCGTTCCCCTCAGTGCAAGCAAAACCTTATTCAGCCAAAGAAAATCCCCGTACGCTTTTCAATTCTCACTTTCCCAACAAAACATTTGCTTTCATCTCTAGGGCACTCGCGAGTGCGAGTGGGACGGATGCCGCTAAAAGCCCAAGTGTAAGGAGCGCGAGTATATTTCGCGCAGTTTACAGAAGGCGTGTCAGACTAGATAACTCGACAGCGGCAGCGGATTATTTTTTGTTTGCATACATTCTGCCTTTGAATAACGGTCTTAATTGCTTGCCATTGATCGTATTATAAATTTGCTGTTTAAGTGTAAATTATCACTATGGTTAGCGTAATTCTTACGGCGTGAAATCTGTGATAGTTGAAGAAGTAGGTATTTCTACTTGGAGGTTGATGGTCATCTGACTTTTGACTGCCGATGTTACGCTGTTCAATTTTAGTTATTTTAATGCTGCACCAATTTTTGTTTTTGCTATTTATGGTTGAAGTCACGGGTTTCGGAAATAGGTGTTTGTTGGTTAGATATTTCCTATTCTCCGATATCACATTACCAGTAAAAAGCCCGAATAGCGGTCCGTCAAATCCACTTTACAAAAAGGCTAATATTCTTTTAATTAACCGCCCTGCACGGTTTAACTGTCAAAGCGCATTAGTAGACTTTTTCTGACACTTTTTATGTCACATTATGGTTTTTGTGTCATTTCTTGCCGCCCGCACGCGCTCGGGCAAAAACGGACATTACGCCGGGACACCTTTAGATCCCGGCGTTGTTAAAACAACAATTATAATTATATACTTTCCAATAATTATTGTGAATGTATGCATATACAGCCTGTATGTAGCCTGTAAAGAAGCACCATTTTTTCCTAAAGTAACCTCATTCTACGGTACTACGCAATATTATGTCTATACTTACCCTATAAGTTAATTTATGAATAAACGGGTGGCTCTGTGAGCTGATAGAACGCGCGAGCATTTCTTTATTGTTTTTTTTAATTTCGAAATAAAGAATCGGCAACAAAAAAAACTATATACCTACTTACTTAATTATAGAACCTGCTTGCAAAATTTCACAAGAATTAGTTAAGAAATGCGAAGGTACAGGAGAACAGCTGGATATCTGGACATCGGGACATACGAAAGAATTTTTGCTCAAGCTGAAACGGAGAACTTCGTTAGCATCGCTCGCTCGTTCAATGTTTAGAAAAACTCAACATCATCATCATCATATCAGCCGAAAGACCAGCCACTGCTGGACATAGACCTCCCCCAAAGAGTGCCAAAGCGACCGGTCCCGCACCACTCGCATCCAGCGGACTCCAGCAACCTTTACCAGGTCATCAGTCCACCTTGTGGAGGGCCTACCCAATACACATGCCGCGGCTTCCGGTACGTGGTCGCCACTCGAGAAGCTTTCCGCCCCAACGGCCATCGGTTCTACGTGCTATGTGCCCCGCCCACTGCCACTTAAGTTTAGCGATGCGGAGGGCTATATCAGTTACCTTGGTTCTTGGTTAAAAACCTCATTACATTAAAAAGAGTAAAATTAACATACACAATTACTTACATTTCGTTAGGTACAGTCACGAGCTCTAATTTGGGACCCATTTCCATTAAATGTTGTTAGAACATTCATAGTGCAATAAGGTCGAAATTTTAGTTTGATACTGACAGATGTCAAGTTAAGACATATAATGTCTTATCGAATCGACCCTTGAAATGATAACCACTTTGCCAAACGCTATCACTACGGTTTTCTAATTACGAACATATGTCGTGTCAGTGTCAGTGAAGAAAACAGATAGAAGACAGACCCAAAATCCCGCTTACCCAAGTCATATTCTGTGCCCAAGTAACAATTAATCGGAAATGATCGTTTACCCTCGCTCCAGTTGACGTAATTGCACGGTTGCCCCTAGAAACGTAAAGTTATCGATGGTAAACATTATGACATTGACATTGCGTTAAAATATTAGTTCTAAATAGCGTAAGTTTGCTACACGATATTCAGCTTTAGGTGGGTCCTAAATTAAAGCTCGTGACTGTACCTACTCAGACCCCGTATCATGGTCGGCCTTATCACGCGATAAGTGACAAGATAGGAGCGTCGTCTCGTTCTATCGAACGGTGTCAGCCAGTGACGGACGCTCTATCCTGTTACTTATCTTCTGATAAGGCTTACCATGATACGGGGTCAGCAGTCATTATGTTAAATACTTAGGTAATAATTTACGAATGTACTGTTCTTAACTTTGTGAATATCGTTCATAATTATTTTACTTTTAATTACGTACCTACTTTATCACAATATCTACGCAAAAGAAACTTAACTACGAAATATGTATTTGGCCTAAGTACGAGACAGAATGGAATCCCAACCCTGAAGGCAAGTCCCGGCAAAAAGTCAACGCATTGGTCACCCACCTGTCAAATGGGCATTTGTTCAATGTTAATTCTAGATACTTATTAAGCTTCCAACAATGTTGAACGTAGGCCTTATTCTGAATGGGAAACTTGATATATACGTTATTGGAAATAGTGAATATTAATAATGTTGAATCTCTATATTTTCAATTTACTAGGTATTGTGTTTCTCGTTTTAGGTACCTGATCCATGGACCCGTATAAATGGACTACGTGAGAGACATAATAGTACATACATACAGTCACGCTTTTACACGCCGTCTAAAAGCGGTAGGCAGAGCACATGAAACTTGTCTTCCAGTGCCACTTTTAGCATTAATGTGGGTATAAAAGATGACGAAATGTGTCATCGCTGTGATAGCTCCTATACGTCCGTAGCACATCGCCACAACACACTTCAACCCTGTTCCCTTAGTCGACTCTTACAACCCCCGCAGGAAGAAAGGGAGTGGTGCTATTCTAACCACACAGAGTAAGGATTCCTAAAGATATGCTGAACGCTTGACTCAATATACGAGATGACGGATCGAAGGCGACAAAAATGTAATTAAAAACAATATCGACTCGGTACATTTCTTATTGGAGCTACTTTCCCGCACTAGTGCGGAAAAGTGCACTTTCCGTGCATATGTCAAAACTTTGAATCGTGTGAAAACGTGACTCGTGTCGATGTAAAACACTCCCTTCGGTCGTGTTTTAATTTATCACCACTCGTTGCGAATTTCCTATTTTCGGCACTTGTATCGTAAATAACTATAGATTCAAAGATTCAAAGATTTTTATTTTGCTCGGAATGCAGTTACATAATTTTAAAAGTTACAATATCATAGTCCAGTGCATTCAGCCTGCGTGCAGGCGTTTGAAACATTTTTTGAGGAGCATTATATTTCTTAATAATAATCATAAAAAATAGCCTTAACAAGTCAAAATTATAATAATACATGTGAAAGTTAGGTACATATTTCGATATTTGGATGTTTGTAACTCACTCAAAAACGGCTGAACGGATTTAGATGAAATTTAGGCGTATAGTAGAAATAAGTAGATCTATAACCTGAATCAAAACATAAAATACTTGCCTGTTATTCGAAAAATCGACTCCCCAAGGGATGAAATTGGAGCTGAAAGTTCATACGGGAGTTCATGCGAACGAAGCCGTGGGCAAATGTTAGTACAGTCGCCATCAGATATATCGGAGCGGCCAAAGTGCTCACAAATATCTGAACACGTCTTTACTGTCGAGGCATTAGAGACGTGTTCAGATATTTGTGTGCACTTTGGCCGCTCCGATATATCTAATGGTGACTGTACATCATAAAACAAAAGAGCCTTTTTGAGAACGCAAGTTTCGAACTAGTGAAGCTACGTAGCACAATTACATACAATTCTTTATTGGAAATATAATTGTAAAATCCACCGATCGGCCCAACTCAATAAAATAGTGCAATCGTGTTCAGAATAACCCTCTAATGTGCAATGATTTGAATTCCGTTTTGATTGGTATGAGCATGTGATTGGGTAATTTGTGTGATTTAAATCACTAAATACGTGGATAAGCCCGGGCTGGCGCGCAATTTTCTGCTAATCTGGGAGCTAGTAAAAACAACATTGGCATTTATGATTTGACAGCACCTGTCTTTGTAAATGTGACATATTTCGAAGTTAGGTACTATAAATGTAAGACAGTTAAGTTATGGTCAAGTTGTTAATCGACAATCGTTCTTCCATTTATAATTTTATTGTAAATCACCTACATACCTTGGACGAGGTAAAGCATGCAACTCGCACTTGCTTGTAATTATTTTAAAGTTAGCATAGCTAGATTCGCTTGATAGAAAATAGAACAGAAATGTACAAATATGGAAAAGACCTGTACGTAATTGTACCTAAATACTCCTGAGTTCGACCGTAGGCCAAAGGTAGGCACATATTCATACACCTATCGATTATCGATGTAATTGCACAAGCCTTACTGAGCTTAGTATGGGACTAAGTCGATTTGTGTAAGATTGTCCCCTAATATTTTATTTTTTAGTAAAATACGTAATTGTGTAAAACAAATCAATTGCCCCTTAGGGCGGGTTGCATCGACTTACGATTACAGAGCGATCAACGTTAAATATGGCGCTGACAGCTGTCAGTTCATAGAAACTTGTCAAACGTTCCATACATTCAGATTTTAACGAACACCGCTTACGATTACAGACGGTTTGATGCAACCCACCCTTAGTCATAAAGCAGCCCGCAGGTATTTTAACCCTGGGTATTTTTCACTAATTCCTTTAAGGGTTTTGAAAATTAAAATGTATTTATACTCATACTAGTATGTCATTTGGTTCAGAAACATGTCGTTACTTTAATTCACTTCCACTTCAACTCAAACTCAAAATAATGAATTTAAATCACACACATTTCACATAAACTGAATGAAATGAAATAATCACTTTTGTTTGCGAATCTAATAACATGGTTAAATCAAACATTGCCAGTGCAGATTCATTTGTTACGAGCTTCACTTTATTTGATGTACTATAATTTTATGGAATTAAAATGATCATGCATCATTTATGTCTCATTTCAAAAAGAGAAAGAAATGCATCCTGTCTTTGAATCGAATAAAATCGTTATCCATCGGAAATGTGTCGCCAATTTTCCAAAATCAAAGCATCAAATCTATTTTAGAACAGAATTGCTTAACGCATAACCTACCTTATTAGTAAAACAATATAGTCGATATTCGATAAACTGGAAGTCCTTTGCTTTATTTTTCAGTACTGGCTGTTGATTCCTTTAATTTTGGTGGTAACATCCTGTCGGGATAAAACAGCAGGAGGCAGATAAAACGTGTTAGCGATTCATTTTTACTTGAGCCTTAGCGCGTTATAAGAAGGTTGCGTTTGCCACACCAAACAGAATAGGTACAGTCATACAACTCTAGCACTGAATTAATGACCTTCAGTGAATGTAATATTTGGCCTGGCTTTTTAATGTTTACCGCACTGTTCTGTGTGTCATAAAGCGGTTACACAATACAACTTTTTGCAGCGCTACAAAAGCGGTATAGTATCGAGTCAGCAGTGTCAGCACGGCTATCACACGACCCGCGAGATGTGTCGCGGCGATATAAACTATCCATCTCTTACTAAGCGTTCTAAATAAAAAGAGACGAATAGCTTATGTCGCCGCGGCACAGCTCGTGGTCGTGGCCCGTCCTGTGATAGCCGAGCAGGTGAGCTAGTCACGCGACAGTCGAACCACTCTTTCGCAACACGCGTTTGTATCGCTACATAAAATCACCGTGTCTAACCACTCTTAAGTGCTAATATACGAAACAAGGACGTCATTACAAAGCTATCAGATAATTAGTAACGAAATGGCTATGAAACTACTAAACTAATCCCACCTAAAGTAGTTTATAAATCGCATCAAATTAATCGCATCGCATATAAATCGCATCAACGACTTACATTAGTAATCGCCACTCATTGCAGTCGTCACATTGTAATTGTCACTCGTGTGTCGTATCCCGCCCTCTTTGTCCGCCGACGGCGGCGGCGTGTGAAAACGCCGTGGATTTTCTAGCTGAGCGAGCGGCACGCGCAACGCGAGCGATGCGCTTTTTCGCTTGGATAGCGGAGCGATGTAATCGTAGTCTCGGGCTGTGGGATATTCGTTAGTGGAATTTATAGCATCGGATATTGAAATCGTTAATTGCATGACTTGCTCCGAGTAAAATGTTTAGATTTTTTTCATTACACCTTGATATCACTTAAGGGTCCCATGACTGCGATGGAACCGTTACGTGACACTTATTCTATTCTACATCAAAAATATCTTGACGCCGCCGGTTATCATAAGTGCTCAATAGTATTTTTCATAATCGTGTTATAATAGAGAGCTTTTTAGTCGAGTACCGTGTTTAGGCTACGAAGCTTGCTGAGTGGCCTAAGTAAGGTACGAGATTAAAAAGCTTGATTATGACACTATTGTGAACAATACTTTTTCTACGAGTCAACTAAACAAATTAAACAAACTTAGTATCTATTTGAAAACGAAGTGCAACCAACGGCTTATTCATTTTTGTGCGTTGATATCTATTTACCTTTTGATTTTCTCATGACGGCGTCCTATTGGTCAAATACATTATAGTTCAGTAAAGGCGCCACGTGATTGGTCAATTTCATTTTAGTTGTCTCAACAGTTATGAAATGTTGAGTTGGGAGCTCCATAGTAAAAAGTATGTGATTTAAGTTTGGTGTACAAAGTCTTAATTCAAACATTAAGGTCGACGAGTATAAAAAAATATTTTAACGAATATAACTTTAGATTCTAAACCTTTTAAATACCACTGAAAAAACCTTTTTGGAATATATTCCTTTAGTTCATCCATACTCACACTTGAACTACGTACCTACCATGTAAAATTTATATAAAACACTCGATCACCTAGCCGCATCTACCACACGCATAAGTTATTAAAATAATGGACAAGTTAAAGTCGCTGATAAAACAAAGTACTTAAGGTTAGGTATCAATTTGTCGTCGGAATGACGAACACGCGCGGGTTGCGTAATGGCGGGTATTACGGCGGCAGGTGCGCGCGCGCACCCAGGGCGCACGGCGCGTCCTAGAGTAGGTAGGTATACCGCGTAGAATGACACAACCGCAGTGTTATTTTTAACCTTTTTTCGCGATGAGTTTTTCCATACCTTATACTAAGGAGTTAGATTGTTCTCAATTTACCCAAGGTAGTTTTCATATTACATTTTAATTCTTTCATATTTTTTCCGTCAAGATTATAACTGTGACTCCACGCTCTCGTGGAGGCTTGGAGGTCTCAATTCGAAATGTTTTGTATTCCAATTGGATTTCAATGTTTTTTGCGGATGCTTTTTAACCGTAGTGACATAGGTATACTCGAAATGGACGCATACCGTTACAAAATGGAAAAACGCTGCTGGGTTAAAATGCTTAGCTCAAAGAATCAAATTTAATCGAATCCGTAAATCTATGTAGACCACCGGATTATTAGTATACTGCATCACAGGAACGAACGCCCGCGAGATGCCCCCCTATTCTGTACGCTCACACCCTCAAATATATCTTGACACCGCGATGCGTAGTAACTAAGCGGAGGTAGAGGTCTAGTTTCGTGACGGGTGACCGGCGGGGTGAGCCGCATTAGCGCGTAGCGAATTAGCCGCCCTGCAGCCCTGTGTCGCGGGGAGATCCGATAGTGTATCTCCCCGCGTCCCGCTCCCCCGCGTCTCTTTTTAATTACCCGTTTGAGAAAACGTGTAAGACGCCAATAGCTTGCAGGACTAGTATAAGATTGGCTAGGGATTGTGCTCACTGGAGAAGTAAACTCAACCTAAAACATTGTCTCGACAAAGAAGTATCGCCTCTGCGTCCACCATCCTCTATCGCGGCGTAGTGATGAACTGATTCCGACGATATCTGCGCGCGCCGCGGGCCGCGACTGCGCAATGACTTTATCAGCGTAATGCGCTTCATAATTTGATTAAATGCACAAAAATACATTCAGCGAATTGACATAAATAACCGAAATTAAACGTTTCAACATAGCCATAGGCTTTTTGAAGAAAAATTCTGCAGAAGAATATTGGGAGAAATTTATTGCTCGCAAAAATATTGATAATTCATGCATTGAATAGTTCTGTTCTGAACTTATACTTTTCAAACTTCCATGCATTCTAATGTAAAATTTTAAATCAGTTAAAATATATGGTGTAGTAGGATTGGATGTACGAGTAACTATATAAATAGCAAACACCAGTGACAATTTAAATAGAATACTTTAAAACGTTTCATTGCTTGATTCTCAGATGTCATTTGTAAAAATACAAACATACTATGTATTACCAATAAATATGAACAAATTGATAAATAATTAGCTTCGATCCATAACAGCACCTAATTGAACCAAAAGTATTTTAGGAAAGACTTCTTCTCTGAATCAAAATATCGATTTCAAACGATTCTACCGCATCTTTCACTTTCAGTTCACGTACAGCTGATAGTATCGTGAATAATGTTCGCCATCGATTACTGCATAATCGATTGATCATAAATTTTAAATTCAAATTAATCACGAAAGCAAACAGAATCGCTTTTTAAAACGCGTCAATATCGTCCACTTGGGAGCGTCGCAACGACGCCGTTGCCGATTAAGTCATATTTTGTTATATTTTGTTACATTACATTATAAATTACTGTGGCCGGAAGGCGCCGCATCTCGAGCCTACCAAATTTCACCATGACCTCGTATCACGGTCTTTACATAACTAGAATTATAGACCCTAACATTGAGGAGAAAGGTCGGAATTGGATCTAGATTACCGAGAGTCTTGTGAGGTTACTGAAGTTGGCGCTGGCTAAAGGAATGGAAGGGTACGTGTCCGAAATTCGTTCACTCATAAATATTCCGAAAGTGAGGTAACCGGTCCGTGAGGGCTTTTTGCTAAGGGCATAAATAAAGAGTCGGTAATTTTATGAGATTGCGACAGATTTATCGGGTGCATCGGATCACTTCAGATGCGCGGGACGCGGGAGACAAGTTAGATGTTTTATTTTTATTTGCTTTTGTTTGACTTCTTGTCAGCACGGCTAGTAAGTAACTTGTAAAGGCAGAAAAATGTGTGGGTACAGTCTATTTAAAATATTCATCCAAGCGTGGAATTCAACTCTTTTCAATTAAGTATGTGACATAGCGAGATGCGACCTACTTTACTACTGAAGCATTTAATTTCCTTAAAAAATTGCGTACCATTTTTCAACCATTTCATGGTATCCAATCTAGCTAGATTTTGCTGTACTTAATTACGTAAGTTCGGTAATGATGCAATAATTATTAAGGCGCCATCGGGTTGATCTGACTATTGGGACTGAAGTGCGTCATAGCGTCCTAAACTAAACAAGATAACCGCGTTCGTGTATATTGATGATTGTGCAAAAAAAATATATTTAGTCGGCAATAAAACCTTGCACCACAAATGTGTTTTATTGGCTAAAACGCAAACCATTCAAATAGCGCAATCAGTTAAAAGTTTGCAAGACTTCTTGCGACCCGTGTTACCGCGTGCTTTGAAACGCCGTTTTGACTAGATTAAGAAACAATAAGGTCTGATTTTCCGATATATCATAATTGACTATATGTATGATTGTTTATCTGATTTAATCAATATTGATTGCCTAAAATTTCGTCGATAGAAAAAACAAACCATAGTTGGGTCTTCAAAATTCCCTTTTTAGGGGTCCGTAGTCAAATGGCAAAAAACGGAACCCTCATAGATTCGTCATGTCTGTCTGTCTGTCTGTCCGTCCGTATGTCACAGGCATTTTACTCCAAAACTGTAAAGTGTATGTGAATCAAATTTTGAGGATAGGTGTATTTTGTTAGCCGCTACATGGTTTTGTAAATAAATTACTAAAAAAAACCTTTTTTTAGGGGTGCACTCCATACATCAAACTGAAAGTCATTTTTTTTTTCATTGCAATCCCACGTGCAAGTACATCAATCGATAGGCCTTTCAAAATAAATATAAGGTTTCTCAGCAATTTTTTTGATTAAGTGAATAGAGTCAGAGATAATCGCCCCGAAAGTCACTAAAATATGAAAAAAATCATGGACATAGGGCTTATTAAATTCTTTCAGCGAAAATTGTTTTGAGCAAAATCGGTTCAAAGGTTATCAAGATATTTCTAAAAAACTGCCTTCCTTAAAGAAAAGGACGTAAGTGCCATAAGATTTCAGTTACGATACGACCTTTTTAATAGGCAGGTAACCCTTGTTGTGTGTGGTCCGAGACGCACTTGGCCGCTTTTTTTACTCAGCCTACTCAAAGAATACATTATTTTACGACACAATCAAGTTAAAATCTGAAATCTCACTTAATTAAATATAAATAAAACCTCCCTAAGTTAGGTATTTATCGAAATTTGTCCTAAAAAGCAATTCCCGAAGAGTGTTGCATCTCTTTTTCTCGTGCGCGGAAGGCATAAGCGTGTCTCTGTCAAGGGGGCGTGGACGATTAATTAATTGTAAAACCAGATCTTGGTCCCCTTATGCGATCGTTAGAATTTTTGAAATCTGATGAGTAGTTAGGTTAGGCGAGAGACCGCAGACCGACCCGAGACCCCATTCAAACTTGCAAAGCTCTCACAAAGCTAACAACTAAAAAACTTTAGGTACTATAGTAGTACATCTCTGTAGGTAGGACCTATGTATTGTGTCATAAATGCAATGACCCGTGTGGTGTCGGGTTAGAATTTCACCACCCCCTTTCTTCCCGTGGGTGTCGTAAAAGTCGACTAAGGGACCAGGGTTGAAGTGTGTTGTGGGCGATAGGCTAGCAACCTATCACTGCAATATCACATTTTGTCGATATTTTATACCCACATTTATGCTAAAAGTGGCGCTGGAACATACGTTTCATGTGCTCTGCCTACCCCTTTTGGGAATAAAGGCGTGAATGTATGTATGTATGTATGTATAAATGCAATGCGTCAAGAGCTGTGAATTTTTTTAATTAACATTAATAGGCCCAGTTCCGCAGTTATTTTATTTGGGACAGCCTATAAAGTGGTAAACTGCACTGAGAGTTATGTCATTAAATAGGTCTTTAAATCCATTTATTTCATTTTTTGGGCACAAAGTCTAATTCCATTGCAGAACGAAGATTTTCGTATTTTAGCCACAGTCAGTAGTACGAGCTATGAAAAAACGCATTCGGAGAATATTCATGTTTAGTATTCTGGAGGGTAGATATGACAAAATGTACTAATGATGAAGAAACATCGAGCGTGGCATATATTCATATTTTATTAATAAAACAATTAATGTTTATTTTACACACTAACCTTACCTTAATAATAATAATTCTGAATATATTCACTGAGAGAACCCGTTTTCTCATAGATCCTACTCACTTTAACTTCAATATGAAATCTCATTTCTGCAATGGAATTCAACTTAGTGCCCATATAACGAATTGAAGTAGATTTAAAGACCTATTTAATGACCTAAGTTTCAGCTTTGTTGGATTCAGGACCAGGCTCCATACAAATTTGCCCATGGTCCTTTGTCAGAAAAACAAGCATTTGCGAAGAATTCTGTAGAAGCAATTAAATGATGTTTATTTTTAATAATGTAAGCGGCAGTTAGGTTGGCAGCGATTAGGTTGGGACATGGTCATGTTGAGTGAAAAGGACGTATTTGTTTGGAGCTAGAAAGAAACATAAGCCCTTTGGGTTTCAAGTATGAATTAGCGCCTACGGCGGGCACGCGACTGGCGCGCGTCGTCATGTAATGCCACCGCGGAAGCTAAGAGGTCTATTTAACTCGACATATTGGTATCACATTGCTGTGCGATGTGTAGCGCATAAATAAGAGTGTAAGAGTGTAGCGCACCATCTTTCTTAGGATACGATACGAGGCGTGGAAGTAAATGCGCAAGATAAATCACATGCCAGTGTTATACCAATTGGTCGATTCACATAATATCCTGACTGTGATCTAGGCTTACGGACTCGTGAAAGTATCCGGAGAGGTAAAAGAATTTTTTTGGACCTTGATTTTTGTTACTCAATCACGCTTAAACGGCTCAACCGATTTGGATGAAAATTTGCACGAGGATAGTTTGTAGCCTGGATTAAAATAAAGCTTAACATTTTAGCTTGGGTCCACGCAGACGAATGACGAAGTGCAGGCGGACTCTAGTTATTTATATTATTAAAAATAATATTTTTTTGCCTCGCTTCATTTAGATGCTTATGAAGTTAGATAGTAAATCTGAGTACAGCCTGCATATAATATAGATCTATATCAATAAAGTTCAAACTTCTTACTTTCAATACATTACGAGTAATAGGTACTAGGAGTATAGGTATCGAACAAGCAAGCGAAGCCAACGAAAGTTCTATGCTATTCAGGTTGGGCCGAAAACCGTTTGTCCTGTGTCAGCTAGGTGTCCCGCTGTCCGGCTGTTCTCCTCTACATTTTCAACTGATACTCGAAAAATTTAGCAGGTTCGTTCATTATATCGATTTTTTTGTCGAGTCACTTACTCGAAATTGAAAAAGTGGGACGTCCTAAAAAGCGTATAACAGTAAATAGCTCCTTAAAGTACTTATTCAATATCCAGGATTGCATGAAAATCAAAGGTTAATCTTAAGTCTAATCTTTGATTGAATCTAGGTATCTACCAATTGTGGTTAGTTTCTAGGTATAGATTCCCTAATTCCTCTTTTGTAGAACAAGTCAACTATTCAAAAAGACTAGTGTCTCTGTAACCTCGAGAGTATACATATTTTTTATTTATTTGATTAATGAAAACTATTAGCACAAACATTATAAACTATGATCGAACCTGTTTCCTACAAAATTTCACGAGAATCGGTTGATAAATGCCACCTGTAGAAGAGAACAGGCCAATGGGCAATTTTGAACCCGAGCTGATACGAGAACTTCGTTCGTTATGTTTGCTCGGTTAAAATTTATTCAAACTACTTTGTACTTTGCCTAATTTTTCCATATATTATTGTTCACATATTCCGCCATGCATAGCGTGAATCAGTGGCGCGATCATCGCCATCATGTTAACACTTTGATCGGGTCACGCGCATTCGAGTAGGAGTTGTACAATTCTGATATTAGGGGACTGTCCGAATAGAAGAAAAAGTACTAAGATTCTATATATTTTTAATACCTGATATTAATGTCTGTGTGTTATGTGTGTTAGTGTATTAATGTGACCTTTGGCTAGACTTCCCCTTTAAAATGTATTTATTTGTTATAATAAGCATTTATATAAACAGGTACCTTTTTTTTTTTTTTTTTTCGTTGGGGAAATGCGTTTACGCATCCCGTCCTATCCGGGGTGGTAGGACGGGTATGACGGACTAACCGAAACTGGACTACCGTCTAAAACCACCAACGACATCCGGCTCCGCCTTGTATATGGGGGCGTCGCAGGATCGCTCTTGGCATTCAACTGCGTACATATAAACAGGTACCTAAGTAATCTTCATTACATAATGTAACAGGGCCAATACAATACAAATATTCTTTATTGCTTTCAGATGAAAGAAATAAAGTTATCTCAAACAATGACAGACCAACTTCATCCACCTTTCATTATTTACTGCAGTTTTTCCACCACCACTGAAACCAGTTTAATATTTTTCTTATATTTGTCATGTAGATAATGTCCAGTATAATTATACAGACCATTAGCCCCGTTTCGCACACGACATGCAAAACCCACAAATTGGCTGGACAGTGGACGTCACGGGCAAATTTGGAGCAATTCCTTTATTTTACTTGCGGCAATGTTGCGGTTGACGGAGATGCGGCAAATTGCGTGCGTTCGCGCAGTGACCAACTGGCACCTAACGTCCGCATATGGAGAGGTAATGTTTGTGAATTTGTAGTTTTAAATTTACCAACGATTTGCATTTTTTTAGAGCACACTGTGATTTCCCACATTTATCTTGTTTTCGTTTTGATCAATTCTAGAAAAACATTGTTACCACGTCAATTGACAACATTTCAAAATTTGTAATGATGCCTAAATCGAAAACTATTTCGGTAATTATATTATTTAAACGTAATAAAGTGGTTTTCCCATTTTTATTTTTACTTTTTTCCGAGAAAATCACTAAAATCTGTAAAACGCGGCATTCCCCGTGCGTGACGTGACGTCATTCCTATGTCTATTGAGTGAAAGATGTGGACAGGTGCCATAGAGAGCTATAATAATGACGTCATATTTTACTTACGACCTATTGGAACACACTACTTTTTATTTTGATATTTTTGGACGAAAATAAACATTTAGGGAGAAATAAAAAAACACGTATACCATAAAATGGCCCGTTGTCAATTAAGTTCATTGTTCCTTCTTCTTACAAGGTTTAGGAAAATTTCGCATGAACTTATAGTTGTTTTTGGTAATTAAGGTTCAGTTATCCTAATACTTTCTTAACACTATAAAACAATTGAAAACTAACTTGATTCACGTGGTATAACTACATATGTGCAAAGTTTTCTAGAAATGCTCTTCTAAAGTTACTGCCCTCCTGCTCTCTAGTTTGTTACGAAATCTGCAAAGTGAACATAGCTACTTCCAAATTTTGAGGGCGTTTCTGTTGGTGTGTTTTAAATGCACACATTGTGGATACAACGAACTATTTCTTTTACCTTGAATAATTATTGTCATTTCTTCAGGTATATCACCAGTGTAACGACTTCTTTGAGTATTCCCTTCATGAATCGACTTACTTACATTTCACTCTGTAGAAAGCTCTAGTTTACCAAAAATCATCGCGGGATTGTCCCGCAGTACCTCAAACGGTGGCGGCCGGACTAATTGGTTCAGTCGAAAGGTGTTAGGCGCGTGGGCACGAGAAGTCGCGTGCGCCGGCGCGCGCACCCGGAAACGACGCCAATTTACATCCTAAGATTCTTTCTCCAACCTCTTATCTCACTCAATAGTGCTCTTCTGAAAACAATCTTAATTTTAATGCACTATGGCTGATATTTAAATGCCAGATAAATCTAAATGGGTCTTTGAGAAAGTTAATCAATGATTTTCTGGTCCAAAATTAGATGAAACAAAATTCATGTGGATTTTGGAGATCGATAATTTTCGTTAATACCTAATTTCGTAGATTGCCGTTTAGTTTGATCTTCAGCACGAATGTCAGTTAATGTGTTCGTCTACAACTAGGTACCTGTTTATTTTCTCACCTGCTATACCTAATACACACATACATACATTGACGCCTTTATTCCCAAAAGGGGTAGGCAGAGCACTTGAAACGTATGTTCCAGCGCCACTTTTAGTATAAATGTGGGTATAAAATATCGACAAAATGTGATATTGCAGTGATAGATTGCTAGCCCATCGCCCACAATACACTTCGACCCTTAGTCGACTTTTACGACACCCACGGGAAGAAAGGGGGTGGTGAAATTCTAACCCGACACCACACGGGATATAATTCACCTTTCAAAAATATTGATTTGACACTGTTTCATTGTGAATCAATATTCTTTTACTACCGATATGTCCAATTGTCCACCTAAGCAATTTTATTTACGGTATGAAAATAGAATTAGGTATGTACCTATCTATGTATTTTGGTCATCAGGTACTGAGCATGTAGACAAAGTCACGTCACGTGTTTGCACGCGGCTCCTGCGAAACCTGTAAGGAACCGGTAGTCATCTTACAATGTTATATGTAACTAATTATAATTAGCAAGAAGGCCGGTAATGATGTAATTAAAGCGCATCTTCTTATTGTCACCTATGTCTGCTGACAATGTCTCATTGTGTCTTTGATTAAATAGCGATATTTATAGTGCAGGTCCCTTTTTATAACTTTTTATTTCAATTAACGGTCAATCTATTGGACAATGGTACTCAAATTGGAGTAAATAATTATTACCTTTATTAACCTTTATTATTTACAATCTCCATGTTATACATTTTTAAATGAAACATAATGAAAAAAATTTAATGCTCCGAGCCGGATTCTTCTTTTTTCTTTAGCAGCGTTACTGCTTAAAAAAACTAATATTAATCTCCATGTTCTTATGTAACTTAAATACCAAGAATGTCATAAATTGTAGCTACCAGCCCGGCTAGCACGATAGGTTTTATGGTCACGTATTACTGCCTAAATTTACTGAAACGTCACCTAAACGTAACCATAAAAAGGATCATGCTACTAACCCTGGAGTACCAGGAACTAATGTTTCCTACCGAGACCGTAACTTTATGCCGACGAGTGGTTTACGAGCGAAGTATCGGACATACTTACGTGCATTTAAATTATGTGAGGACCGACTTGAAGGTAGGGAGACAGACTTGAATAATTCGTTCAAATAGCGATTCTGCTATTGTGACCAGAAGGTTCAGATTACAATAACGAATCCTGTAGGTTGTCGGACTTGTCGGGCACCACAACAATATTCCTCTTTACCACTCCATTTTACCTACACAGTACACACGTCCATCTTGCGTACCGTGTGGTACGTAAAGGAATTCGCGTGCATTTTTAGATCCCACAAATAACTCTGTTGTTGCGGCTACTAATTATGCCGTATAAGGAAATGGCGGGCGGACTAAATGAATTTACCGCTTATTAAAACACTTCAAATTTCACAACTAAAACCGAGCCATGGAAGTTTTTTTTTACACGTAACGACTTGGATTGATATTTTGACATAGTTGCATGAAGTGATTCCACCGTGATTTAGGAAAACAAAGAGACCTCAGGAGGTACTTTGACTTATGGGGTTAGTATTAGATACTATTAATAAATATAGTTAGGTGCCTAAAGCGACGGTTATTCAGATCTCACAAAAAAGGTCGACCCGTAAAAAATCGCTTACAGTGGGGTGACCTGCTTTTGGTTTAGTACTACATTTGTTAAGTTCTACTTTTTTTTTACTAAAAAGTGTCTACGGGGCTCAGTCGCCTGCCCGTCGTGTCCTGTAATGCTCCTCAAATAAATCTCCCGAGCCACACTTGACACTACGTTCCTTTCTCAATCGTACATCGCTCCGTTTTTATCGATCCGCTCCACAATCGGTATTCTGTAAGAGCAAAAAGCACCGAATCAAAATTCTCCAACGACCGCATCTTTTATTTATGTGCTCCTTTTCGACTAACAGGCGTAATTTTTTCCGGTAAACAATCAGTTTTGCTCGAAAAATGCGAGACGGGAAGAAGACATAAAAAGGATCAGCGGTATTGGGGACGGGAATTTCTTTGGTTTTTCGAATCGACTCCGGACTCGATGCCAACTCATAAATATCGAGATATGATTGGCGAGGAGCGGTCACAGCTCGCGCCGGAATGACCGAAGTGAGTTCCATTTTTGAAAGATTTATACTTTTTCTGTGGAAATATATGGCAATGGCATTATTGTTTTGTGCCGTGCGCTTGGTTCCGAGTATAGACGCGGTACTGTTCAATAGACATTATTTGACTTTTGAGGCATTTCGCAGGGTTTTTATATTACCGATTTAGGTACAATGGACCTGTTCCTTATATTTTTTACATTACGCTCAGCCGTAATCCCACTTTGATCGGTCTGGCTGGCATGCTGAAAATTTCATATCTATTTAAAGGCATGTATTTAACGCGGCGACAAATTAACCTGATTTAGGGATTTATAAAAAATTAAAGGAGGTAGCAAAAATAATAAGTTGGCGACTAATTGCGGAGACTAGTATAAAGTAAAAAGTAGCAGCTAAGTAATCAATTTTCGGCTTTGTTTCAATATAAACTAGCATCGAGTTATTGTTTTGGCGACTGAATTAACTGAATTGAGCGGAAACATGACAGCGGATAAAAAGTTGAAAATGGCCTACTCTAATTGTTCAATGGATTGCACATAAAATAAATCAAGGTCATAAAAAAACAAATTTTCTGCTCTTTTATAAAAAAAATAACCTCGAAGACGAAAGCCTAACCTAACCTAACCTAACCTATCCGTGATCCGAGTCGGTTAGTCGCCAAGTCATTATTTATAGTACCTCGCCTATGATTTCAGTAATCTTGTTTATTATTTCTGCTACCTTAAAGTAGCTGCCATTATTTGAATTTTAAAATATCCTTAGTTTAAAGCTAATTTAATATAAATGATTGCCAAAATATTTAATCGCTGACAAGTTATTATTTTAGTTGCAAATAGTTTGCTGCTCTTTAATTTTTCTGTCGCCGCGAAAATAATAAGCCCTATTTAAATGTATATTTAAGGATATAGTTAAAATATCTGGTGTCCATATTTATGCAGCGTGTTGGTAGGGAGTCAGTATGCATAAGTACACGACTAGAATCGTAATGAAGCTCACAATATTCAGTGTAATAAAAATCCCTGAAGTACTAAATAGGATGGAGTCGGTACTTATCTTATCAGAATCGGTTGAATAGCTCCAGTAGTCTGATCAGATGTTGCTGAGCTTTGACTGACCATGTTTTGATGCAACTCCTTATTTCCATCATCCTAACCGGAAATAAAAAGTACGAGTCATTAGATGACAGTATTTGGCAGACGACGATTTAGCTATTGTTTATTCTCGTAGCTTAGGGTGCACCTTATCCGAAATTTTCTAAAATTGTGTAGTTTCTAGAAATTTAGTAAAAACAATCAATAACCAAACCCAGGACCTCACATGGGAATCGGTCGTGTCAGCATCATAATACATCGATATTAATTAAACAAGCTTCCTCGCGCCCTCATTTATTATCATTATCACATTACCGCCTCGGAATCCCTCCACTCCATACGCGAGGCGCAAGAACACCGTGGAATATTGCCGATCCGCTAATGACGTGCGTTTCTGCGCTTTAATTGCACTCAAACAGACAAACCAACATATAAAAACACTTCAATAGTCCTTATTTCATCCTGATAAAGTGTAAATTGAACTGAACCGATGGTAGTGCTAACGCGGTAAATTCAGGTTTTGCCATATGAAAAATGTATGAAGTTTCATCTGAGAGCGTGTAAAAACCACTGCATGGAGGATATTTTGATTGGTGAGCGGATTGAAAGGGCAACCCGGTAAATGGCGAGGCGACTCGCAGCGGAATATGTTTTATGAGTTTTATGACGCCTAGATGATTATGACATGACCAGGGCCATCCCAGAACCATCATACAATACATAATTAGATGATTGAATATCCCGTATCTCATTGAAAATATAGATGATAATTTTAGTACTTTGTCGCACTTAACATAAAAATATTTACTTAACATAAAGTTGTGAAAGTGACAAGGAACTAAAATGGTCATCTACTTTTGCTATTAGTCCAAAGCAGCCTAAGTAGTATAGTCATACTACCTAAGGAAAAAAATGTATACAGATATATGAGGTCGTTTCTTGTATGTGCATAACTAGATGAGTCATGGACATATGGTCGACGAGCATGTAATTTGCACAGTGCAAAATATATTCGGTCGACCATACAATATATTTTCTTATGTATTTCCTCTTTTTGTGTATGTGTATAGAGATGGAACTTAACGATGTCCTGAATTTCCGCTGCGTTGTTAGGTCGTTTGAGACATTTGTTGCCCGTTCGGACTTGTAAAATTGTAGCTTCGTGAAACAGGATGCTGAAAGTAATATCAATAAGTTTAAGGTTAAAAAAACAGTGAGAAAAGAAAATTTGGCAAAGATACATTCGGAGAAACAATAACGTGAAATAAGCATACGGCGCATACAATTATGTTTAGATTATTTAATGTGGCCGACTTCTTATAAAACGGTCATTAGAATTAGAATCTTCAACCTTTGACGGTAGAGTTGCTTTTTGAATGGCCTACTTTGATGCAATTCGGCTAACACAAATAATCTCAAGTATACATACAATGTTGGCGTCATATACCCCGCGCGAGATAGCGGTAAAATTAGGCTTAATTTTATGACACGCAGTAACCGAAATGTTATCAGCATGAGTTTTAGCTCAGATACATTGTTTTACCTTAGAACGGGAGTCTTGACTGAATATTTATCATCGATAGTTCTCGCAGCAGTTAAGAAATTTACGAAACGATATAAAAGTGAACCGCCCACACTTTGCCTGCTTTACTCTTGATTGACTGGTGCTCATGGCATCTTTGAACCTAGAGTTTTGAAATCGGGCAAAAGAGTTCCGCCGATTACCCACTTACAAAGCTGAGGATGGCTTTCTTATAGAATATGCTCTCAGCAGCTTCAACTGATGCCGTTGCCACAACGGCAGCGGCAACACCTGTTGCAACCGAGCCGTGAAAATGTCATGTCAATGTACGGCCAGAGCGCCCGCGCCGCTGTGAGTGGCGTGCAGTCTGCATAATTATAAAACAAATGCAATTTAGATGGACGCTCCCCGCCCCGGTCGTAGCGGAGCGTGCATTCATTTTTCCCTTGCCTTCAGCACTCTCTCTAACTTCCACCCGATGCAGTCATTCTCAGGCTCCCGGTGTAAGCATCGGCAATAAGTCAGTGTAAATTAATTTGGACATAAGTGGCGCAGACGACGGCAGCGGCCGGAATTACGTCATTACCCAAACATCGCGCCCTCTCATTACCGGCCCGCCCGGCGACGATTATTTGCACCTTCGTGAAGCACTTGTGAATAGAGTTCAAGTCAAGAAGTCTATTTGACTCGATGTTAAATTGTTTGTAGGTTTGATAAATTTACATTTGTTGCGATCACTCGGTGTCCAATCGCGATGTTATACAACTGTAAATTGGGTCACCGCCACTTAACGTAATATCGTTAGTGCTAATTTCATTACACCTACCAACGTTCGATATAATTTTCATTAGCCCTAATATTCGGATAACTAATCTTATATGGCATAATTATTTGCTGGGCCTAATTTCATACCTCCTAATCTTTCCTAATACGAAACATCAAGTTTGCTAATATATTTGAAGCTAATAATTATTTTTCCTAATGACTACTAAGCCTAATGATGAATGTGCCTAATGATTACTATGTTTCATGTTCACTACACCTAATTTCGTCACACCTATCTGTCACTTGACCTATTAACTTTTGCTCTAATATTTCACTAGATTTCTTCGAAAGGGCGAACTTTTCGGGTTTTCTTTGAATATCATCACACCTAATCTCGTTAAAATGGGAGACGAAAATGCACGGTCATATAATGTACGGCCGATATTACGTGTCCAGTTTTTGTGGACGCGGATTATTGGGTCGTGCATTATCAGGGTGGACAAAATGGCTTGTCATAAGCGAACTCTGCATTATGTCGGTTAGGTTAGGGTTCACTTGTGTCCTTCGGACCAGAAATAGACACCCCGCGCAGCGGGGTGGCGTCGACTTGCTGTAGAGCTACCACACGACGGCGCGCGAGCTCTCTATTTTTTCGGACTATACTTCTCTTTCTAACTTTTCTAATAAGAGAGAGACGGAGAGACATCGGATTACCTACCTACCTAATCTATTCTAACACAGGTCAGTGTAGGTACGACGACGAGCGAAGCGAGGAGGAGTGTTAGGCAGAACTGCGACCCTAGAGCGCGCGAGCGAACCGACATAATACGAAAAAAAAAAAAATCGGTGAAATAAAACTAGTACTACTGACAATCCGGGATAATCACATTAGGACTAAAATACTTAGGCAAAATGAAGATTCGGGTTAGTGATTTTAGTGGCATTGATAATAAGGTGTAGTCATTATTTGGCATTGCAATATTAGGCCTAGGAAAAAATCGGTTAAATAAAATTAGTCTTAGCTAGAATTCGGTCATGACAAATTAGACATTATGAAAATTAGGGATACTGACATTGGGCTAATGAATAATTAGGAACAATGAAAATTCGGATTTGTGATTTTAGGGTTAATGAAATTAGGGCTAGTGAAATTAGGTATGAAATTATTAGGGCTAACGGAGGGGAACCCTGTAAATTTGATAAGCATACATTATTTATTAAACCAGTTCGTTATTCAGGCCATAATATATTTTTATGACCAAATAAAAAATCAAGGAAAATACAACTAAATATAACGAAACTAAAGTACTCCTATATTATGAACTGAACCTTTCAGAAGTAGGTAAGACAGCGATACCTCTTTGGTAAAACTAAAAAATAACCGGACAAGCGCGAGTCAGACTCGCCCACCGAGGGTTCCGAACAAAATTACAAATTTATAGTTTCAGATTTTTCCCTTCACTCGTAGTATGAGACGATATTACTTGCCAAATTTCATAGTTCTCGGTCAACGAAAAGTACCCTATACAAATACATTTTGATTCCCTTGAGTGTCGAAATATTAGTTTTTTCGACATAAACGGCCGTATCTTTTTCTTTACATTAACTTAGAAGTTTGATGTTTCACAGCTTCAAGGGACTGTAAATCTGAGTAGCTATATGGTTATAATTTCAACTCGATACTTTCCCCCCCCACGCATTCCAGAGATGAAGGGTGTTGACAGACAGAGAGACTTACGGACAACCAAGTGATCCCATAAGGGTTCCGTTTTTTTCCTTTTGAGGTACGGAACCCTAAAAACTACGTTTATTCCGCTAGTGCCCCAAGACTTTTACCTAATCTGGTGGTTCCTCCTTTTCCCTCTTACCTACCCTTTACTCATAAGATATTTTTTAATACAGTTGCTCAAAAAGTGGTACTTTTGTGGCTGCGTAGCGTACGAGAAGCTCAATTTCTCGAACTAGTGCTTTTTACTTTTTAGTTCCAAACTATACTTTCGAAACGCAGTAATTTTATATTAGATTTTTTACCCGATGGCGCTGATTCCAATAGTATGTTGTCACTGTCAGTGTCATTTGTAAAGTATGGGTTCGTTCAAAAATAACTTCGAAGCAAGCATATTTTATCGCAATGATAAATTAATTTATTATTTTTCGCAATTGTATTAAAAAACGTCGTTTACAACACGTGTGAAATGTCTTTTACCACTCGTACCGAGTCTTGCCACTCGCTTTCAGCTCGTGGCAAAATACCTCGGTACTAGTGGTAAAAAGACATTCTTTTCACACTAGTTGTAAAATGTACTAAAATGAACCTTTGACAAAAAGGCAGGATTATCATCAAATTGTCGACACTAATTTCGTCGAATTTCAGTTCAAAGTCAACGTATAAGTATGTATTTTCATTTCGTCGACAATTCAGTTCGTGGAATGGTCATTACAAGTAATCTTAAATCGTGTATTTTTACTTGTCGGATGATTCATTATATAGATGAATTATGTCATGGAACACGTTTTTTGATTTATTATTTCAAGTATTTCTAATTAACATACAAATTATTGCAAGGATTATTATTTAAAATCAAAATAGTTGGCATACACAGTTATCCATGGCAATTATTTTAACCTAACCTAAACCTTACCAAACCGCCAGCGTGTCGACGTCACCCCGCTTCGCGGGGTGCCTATTTCCGCTCTGAGGGACACAAGTGAACCCTAACCTAACCTACTTATAATACAATTGTTACGGTTGTTTGTTTTTTTACTGCGGGGACTTCACCCCCCGATCCCCCTTTTTCTGCTTGCCCTTATCTAGTTAAACCCCTGTAATCAATTATTGTTTGTTTTTGTAATGTTGTAATAAAATTTCGAACGAATGAAATTCGTTGTTTTTTTAATCTGCCATTTAAAATTTATACAAAATGAATCATTTGCCAAATAATATTCCATGTACAGTTATTCCATGAAATGATAAAATTTGTAATGATTTGGTCATTAAAATAAATAAAATTACACCAAACAATAATTTATGAACTAAATGTTACTTGAAACGTTTTCGATGAAATAAAATTCGATGAAAAGTTTGTCGACAAAACAAGGGACACCCCAAATAGGCAGCATGATTTTACCCCTTTTTAAATATTATTAATGAAAACAATAAACCATTTTATTTTCAATCAAATCTTTTTACCTCAGAACTCTCTCCGATCCAATTTTGCTTCGACTCCCTGAATCGTTCTATAACTACAAAATGTATACTTAAACTGAAACATGCCGTGCCTATTTTGATGTAAGTACTTCAGTAGGTACTTCATTCTGATGATTTTTGCATTAAAACAAAGACACAAGGAACAAAATTGATACTGTTTATTGTTCGTTCTAAATGTTAATAACCAATATTTTGGGACATTGCCGAGGCGCGTGCGTCACGAAGTCCCCATTCCGCTGCCGTATGCAAACGTTTGGCCAAATTAATTGGGCCATTGTCCAATGTCCGTGTGCCCACGAATGTTCTTGTAGTGTGTTATTAGGCCTACATACGTTTAATCAACAAGCGGTCGAGTAAACGTCGCTGCTTGTATTAAAGAGCACCTAATGAAGGGGTGATGTCGCCAGTAGTGGATCTGATGTAGGCTGCCACACAAAATTTAGTGTATTTATATCAATATGTACAATTTTCACAAAATACACAACATTTGGCTCAAATAACTTATCGTATCGGTGATCGTTATACAGTAATAATAAACAATGTTGTGTAAGGTATATACAATATATATCCCTACTATTTAAAATTTAAATCAATATAAGATACAATTTCACGTGAAATACAAAATACAAAAGATTGAAGTTTCAAAAGATGTACTAGACTTATTTCGTAGTATACTACCTACTTGTAAAATGTAGAAGCTGGCCGTAGTACAGTAATTTTATTAAGTTAGTCGTATGTACTTAATATATTTCAGATGGTAAATTATGCTCACAGTCGGACAGATAATTTTAAGATTTAGTTTCTTTTTTGATTGCTCTTTTTAGAATTTGGTCATGGGACATGTGTTAGTAAAAATAACTTAAGTGTCTATTCATTTATCATGTAGGGGACATTAATTAAAGTCATATCGTTTTTCTTACGCTAGTGGGAATCAGAAAGTGGTTAAATTTGTCTTACGTAATAAATGAATAACTTTGAACTCTCTAACTTCGTGCACACATTTTAAAGATTACAATACCCACACAGACCTAACACGTTATTTATTAACCTTCTGACGTTTTGATACGGGTTTCACCATCGTGACCTGAGGTGGCATTTTTAAATTGATTGTCAAAGTTTCAGTTTTTTATTTGCTCATGAATTAGACTAAACTCATGCAAATATAGTTAGTTAATAATTCACATAGGCAGGTAGTGAACTAGAATTAAAATTAATTGGCTAGTATTTAAAGGCACATCAACAAAACACCCAATCATCTGAAAAATACTGATTTGCACGGCTAAAAATACTAATCGTTCATCAAAATTTATTTCTTTGTGCGAATCCAGTATTTTTTGCTAAGCTATTAAATATTTCCCTAATTAATTAATGTTGTCAAAAAGCCACGGTAGCCTAGCGGTTCAGGCATACGACAGTCAACCGGCGGTCGTGAGTTTGAATCCCGGCTTGTACCAATGAGTTTTTGTACTGTGTACGGAATAGCATTTGATATTTACCGTTAGGTTTTCAGTGAAGGAAAAACATCGTGAGGAAACCTATGTATATACATCCACGAAGAAATTCAAAGCTGTGTGTCAAGTCCCCAACCCGCACTGGGCCAGCGTGCCCGTTCCCTCTCATCCATGAGTCGAGGTCTGTGCCCAGCAGTGGGAAGGTATATAGGCTGATTTATTATTATTAATAATTAACCCTCTCATAAATATGTACCAAAACCTTAATCCACTGACCTAAGAGCTGGGACATATTTATGAGTAAGTTGTATACACCCGTATTGTTACACTAAACTGAAACACAAAGCTTTTATGCACTTGCATACAATGACCAAATCGAATCCTGCGACGCTTGCAGTAATCCGTCATTCCGCTGGCGGTCGCGGTGTAATCGAAGCCGTTTGTGTGGACGCCGGCCGCGCCGCGGGGCAGGGCGGAGCCTAATTAATAGAGGCGAATCAATCATTACCTGATATCGTTTGGATGATTTGCGGCACTATCAGTGGAGCTGGATGTTATGGAATGAGACTAGTTTTGAACCTTACAGATTTTTCTTCTTCATAATATTGCTAGCTGCCCGCGCGGCTCCGGAACCCAGGTAGATGAAATAGTCTAAATTCATTCTGAAAGTAAGTTCCATACACGGAATTGGTGAACGCAATTTGGAAACAGGATGATTAGTTCTGTACTCATAGACTTTTCCTGTTTATAATATATTACCTGCCCTGCCCGGCTAGTCCCTCCGTTTTTCCCGTAGAAATGAAGCATTTTTCCGCGGTTTTAAGTAGCCTATGTTCATCAGGGATAATGTCGGCTTCTAAAGGTAAAGGATTTTTTCAAATCAGTCCAGTAGTTTCGGAGCCTATTCAATACAAAGAAAGAAACAAACAAACAATGAAATCTTTCCTCTTTATAATATTAGTGTAGATGTAGAAGTATAGACCAGCTGCCTGCACGGCTTGGTCCCACCGAGATTTGGGGAAATCGGGTTAGTGGTTTCAGATATTACCTCCTACATACAAACTTACAATGCTAAAATATCACCATAAACTTTTGAATTTGAATATTATTAAACTTGATCTCTAATTAAAACTAACATAGGTAACCATTATAATACTCGTAGTTACCTGCCTAAGTATTGAACAGTCCTCTTCTTTACAATCAAACCCTTTCGATAAAGACGGCGCCCGCGGGGACGCGCGTGTCCAATCCGTAATAGATGCGGTCGCAGGACGCGTGGACTGCCGGAAATTACCGAGCCCGCACGAGGAATACCGAAGGAGGCCTGAAGGAATCCTGCACGAGGCAGACTGATTCTTATTCTGCCAAGTTGCGTCGCGCATGACTAAGCGACTTCTGTCTCACTCGCACAGTTCAAATTAGAAAGAGGAGGGTCGATTTTCTCGGTCAGTAGTACCTACTAGCCCTGGTGTAGAACTATGATTATTGGCAATTACCGAGCCCGGTCGACGAGTACCGAATGAGGCCTGAGCTTATTATTATATTATTATATAGAGCCTGATGTGTCCCACTGCTGGGCAAAGGCCTCCCCCCTCTTCTTCCACTGAAGAAATTTTACCTTGATCTGGCCAGTCCTTTAAAAAGGAGTCCAACTCATCCCGCCATCGCCAACGAGGTCTGCCGCGTCCCCTTTTCGAGTTCTGAGGTTTCCATCTCGTGGCATTACATGCCCATAACTCACCGGGCATGCGGCAGACGTGACCAGCCCAGTCCCACTTTAACTTGGCCGCTTTTCGAGCTACGTCTACAATTTGAGTCTGTGAGCATGGTGTTCCGGATACGATCCATTAATTTCACACCCAATATGCTGCGCTCCATTGCACGTTAGCAAACCCCGAGTTTGAACTTCTGAGCTTGCGTCAAAGACCATGTTTGTGCATCGTAGGTGAGAACTGGAAGTATGCACATGTCCATGAGCCTACGTTTCAGTGACAATGGTAGGTCACCCTCCATCAGATTTTTCATGGACCAATAGCTCCTCCAGGCATTTTCTGTCCGTCTTTCGACTCCCTTCTCTTGTCGTGCCTGGAAAGAGACTAATTGGCCCAGGTAAAGGTATTCATGGACATATGCAATGTTTAGACATGTCCATCTTCAGCCCAACCTCGAGGCTTACGGTGCTAAGGTCATGCACGAGCTCTGAGCTATAAACACGAAAATCTAATCTCGACGTTCGTCTATCTCCGACTTTATGTACCTTAGCGAGAGATACAGAGATGTATGTATGTATGTATGTAAGCACTTTATTGTACACAATAACAGGTACACCACCACACAGATACACACACCACACACACAGATATATGCACCGAGTACTTACTACAGTTACTAGTTTAGCCGACCTCTTGGGATGCATGTGGGAAACGTGGCCAGCCCATTCCCAGTTCAGCTTGTCTTCTTGCTTTGGTCTTGGCTCCAAGACCGCCACGACAGCAATGCTACTTTCTGAGCGTATTTCGGACCCGGTCGATAGGTTAATAGGATAAAACCCCAGAAAACAAACATTCAAAAGTCAGCAGCTACAAAAAAATGCATACACTTTTATAGTCAAAACGGATTATAATCGACAATGGAACAAACATTTGTTTGCAATAAACGCACTTGAGCCACTATCCAATAACCACCCTTCAACCTGTCGCGTCAGTGGGTCGCAGGCGCAACTCAGCCCACCCCGGGGCCACCCGTGGGACGCTATCTAATCCGAATTAAACTATTATAAATGTTGACGATGCCTGGGGTGAGGGTTCCGTTGCAGTGCCATTTGATTTTAATGTATTTGTGGTTTATTTTTATTAGGGTCATGATTATCGCGACACCCAAGTTGATGCAAGACGTACGATGACAATGAAATGCTTAATTTTACATGTTATTCAAAACAGACGGACTAACAATAATGAGTGAGCGCAGTAGTTATTTTCTTCTGATTTTAAAGTAGGTACCTAGGCATGTAATGTATGAAGAAAATGTGAATGTAAGCCTGATGATACTCGTGTGACGGAGTACGAGAACTATATGTGTATCTGCTCTGCTATCATAATAAATAAACTAGTGGCTCTGTGAGCCGTAAAACTCGCAAGTCAGTTTAAAAAAAAACTTAAAACTGATTCGACAAAAAGGTTCTCTATATTATTATCGAACCTGTTCTATATCTAGTACCTATACCCACGCATCTTCACCCTAGCTGATACGGAGAACTTCGTCTGCTTCGCTCGCTCGTTTAACAAATTCAAAAAATCCCCAAATGGCCTGCAACGGGGACCTTCGCCACATCGGACCCTAATCTCTCGTAAGCTGCACCCGCAGATAGCAACTATCAGGATAACATGAAGTTAATTCGGCCGCGTGGCTCCCCTGTCGTCGGCCGTTGTCGGGCGTCGTCGGCCGACGTCGGCTGTCAATCAACGGACAAACGACTCGAGGTTATCGGGCCGGAAGATGGGCGGTAATTAAAACTGATAAAGTCCCGAGGGATGCTAAAAAACTAACTGCTTTTGCGCACGGGGTTTAGGAATGACGTGTTGACGCAAGCGTGAATTTGTTTTATTCCGTTGTTTATTCGGGCTGTCGGTTTTGGGAACATTCTATACTATTAAGGGCGGGTTGCACCAACTTCCGATTACAGACCGATCAAAGTTATACATATATGGCGCCGGCAGCTGTCATTCCATAGAAACTTGTCAAACTTTCCGCACATTCAGATTTAACGATCACCGCTTACAATTACAGGAGCATGCATAAGCAACGTTTGTGGGTATATAAGTAAATTCATTTTTTTGTAAATAGGTTCCCAAACTTCTCGAAAATTGCTCTAACGATTTCGATAAGACTATACGGCTGTTTATAGCAAAGAATAATTCATCATAGAGCTCGTTTCCGGGAGGAAATATTTTCTTAGTGTTTTTCACAGTTCAATTCCGGTCTCCTAGATACTTTATTAACAATATTCATGGACACTTTTGAACAAATATTCTAGCAGGATGCCATACTACTGAGACAGAATAGGTACTAATAATATACATTACATTAGTAGGTACCTCGTACTTTTCTAGTGAATTTAATATTATTTTTAAATTAATCTTTGCTTGGTATATTACTGCCAAAAACATTACGAGTATCTGATCTATTAACTATTAAATATAATATAATAAAATCCCACCCCGATTCAAGCATGTTTGAGTAAACCATGCTCAGAATACAAATGATTTCTTAATTATATTTATAAAAGTTAGTCATCATAAATTTAAGAGCTTAGCTCTTGTCGGTGGAGTAATTTCCAATCTGATCTACATTCTGCCTTTGCCTTTAACTCTCTATAAGACCATATTTTTATCTTTTCTTTTATCTGATGCATATATGCTCTTCTAGGCCTTCCTCTTTTTCTCTTTCCTTCTATCTTTCCTTCTATTATCATTCTGATCAAGTCGTCGTGCCGTAGTAGGTGTCCTATCATTCTTCCTCTTCTGTCCTCAATTACTTTCATCAGTTTCCTCTTTTCGTTTACCATGTTCAAGACCTCTTCATTAGTTTTCTTCTCAGTCCAGCTAATTTTTTCTAGCCTCCTCCAACACCACATCTCAAATGCTTGTAGTCTCTCCCTGTCTCGTTGTGTCATAGTCCAAGTTTCGCACCCGTAGAGAGCTATGCTCCAGATGTACACTTTAACCAGTTTCTTCCGGGTGGCGCTTGATATTCTAGCTGTGAGCAAATGTTTTTTATGATTAAAGTTAGTATAGTACCTATAATATCTATGCTTGTAATAAGTAGTATCAAATAATGATGGCATATGTTTCGCTAATTCCTCTCTCGTGTATCATGCATTAACTCCATCGCCGACTCCATAATGTTTATACGACTCATTATCCGCGTCTGCGCATCCCACAAACAGCAACATTTAATAACAATGGGAGACGAAACATTGTGTCAGGTTGTCACCACATCTGTCCCATCCATGACCGCGCCACTCTCGCCAGTGTAGTCAGACCTGCGAATAATACACAATAATGTTAATCGTCAACGCACACAACATTAATAATATGTCATCATCATTTATTTAAGAGCTTGGCTCTTGTCGATGGAGTAATTTCCATTCTGTTCAATTCTCTGCTTTTTCCTTCAACTCATTCAACTTCAATGTTTTCCTTTAGCTGCTCCATGTAAGCTCTTCGTGGTCTTCCTCTTTTTCTTCTTCTATCTTTCCCTCTATTATAACTTTAATGAAGTCATCGTGACGGAGAAGATGTCCTACAATTTTTCCTCGTCTGTTTTCAATAACTTTTAATAAAGTTCTTTTTTCACTGACTATACGCAAAACCTCTTCATTAGTCTTTTTCTCCGTCCAACTGATCTTTTCTAATCTCCGCCAACACCACATCTCAAAGGCTTGCAACCTTTCCCTGACCCGTTGATTCATGGTCCACGTTTCGCAGCCGTAGAGAGCAATGCTAATAATATGTATACATACTTATTTTATTATCTTTCCTTTCTATATGAGTATATGTTACACATTTCGCTACACATTTATATATTACTACCTATATCTAAATACTTACTTAAGCTATGATCATAGAAACTGTTAATGTAGAGTTCCAAATCATTTTATTATTATCGCAATACTTATATTGTAAAGAAAGTATATTGACTTAGACTTTTTTAGCTTTACCTTGGCAAGTTTCTGTTTAGCCCTATAGTTGATGGCAGAGAATACCTTGTGGCATTCAATCCGCCCTTTGTTCTTATTTTATTTGGGCAGTAAAATTTAAAATAAATAAACAATCCCTATATCCGTTTTTCTCAATTTCGACAAGTGCGGAAATTGTGTATTTGCTGGTCAATAAATGTTGACCTTTTATAGAAGCATTGTATTTAGTGAAGTCATTAAGTATACGCTGAAACGTATGAAACGTAACAAGAGAGTGTAGCAACATGATCAAGACTTCACTTTTCATGATCCACTTACCCTTAGAGATAAAATGGGCCTAAATATAATAGTCTCGTAATGTGTGTACAGACAGCCAAATGACTTGTCGCACATAAATAATCACATAATTGGGATGGTGAATCACAACATTGTGGTTTACCCTCCCCAACGTGTGAAGTTGAGGGGTGGCGAGCGTCGACAATCCAACAGTTCAATCGTCACAAGTAAATCTGATACAAGTCAACGCACGGAAAAAGAACTCCGGCGGCCATACGTTTTATATGGCGCCGGGAGGTCTTTTTACCTGCGTTGAATTGTATTCGTGACAGATGTGCCCTTTTTCACAAGGGCGAAAAGCACTTGTGGTTAACATGTGATACGTGACAGATAATTAAATGGGAATAGATTATTCGAGTGCATTGTTAATGTGTTTACGGAATTATAACAGTTAAGGGGATGAAAGGGCGAGCGCAGCGGTAACTAGTGATCTCAATCCACCCTAATGTTGATACACCTACGCTCGGGCTTGTAACCACGACGCTCTACATGGTTGACCTTGAGACATTATTTAGTATTCTGGCTCGTTAGTTCAGCACGCGCATGGAAGCGATAGTTTTCTGTTGAAATGCATGTGCCAGATCGATTTCCTCTGTGGATCTGGTGATCAGCTAAGTGGTAAAAATGTTCTAGGGCAACTCTACACGCTTAAATTGAATAATATCATTTCGTATAACGATCATAACATATAATATATTTTCGTATAACATACATAACGTATAACGATCATAACGCATAGCATATTTTCGTATGAGGATTACAATACAGAAAATCAGGTTAGGGCTGTAAGTAAAAGGGGGGCTCGGAGGGCGAAGCCCCCCGCAGTAAAAAACAACAAGTACTCTTACCAATGGTATTACTTGTAGGTTAGGTTAGGGTTGCCTTGTGTCCCTTAGAGCGGAAATAGACACCCCGCGAAGCGGGGTGGCGTCGACACGCTGGTGTTTAGGTTAGGTTAGGTTAAAATAATTGGCGTGTTTGATATAAAAATAAATTTAATTTCAATCTTAAAAACGTTTAATGTTTTTTTATTCAAATTCATATATATTCCTTCATACGGCATTGCTATTAAAATAACTGAAGACGATTATAATATACGAGCAATATACTTTTTGATGTTAGATAAATTGAAGAATATATGTTATAAACCTTAGGTGTTATGAATATTATACGCTTTAATCGATATATCAATTGATATTATGTCTAAAGTACGTTATACTTTACGAAATTATATATTTTGTCATTATACCTTTCGTTCGTTATGTGCAATGAACGTTATACTAAACAAACTTATACACAGTGAGCGTATATATTATGACCGTTATATGATTAGTTGTTATACCTCGTATTACTTACCCTAGCACAGGACGGCGCCCGAGCTTTCTTGAGGCGAGATAGACTATGAGTCTTTTCCTAACTAGAACACTTAGAAAGAGACGGTTAATCTATCTCGCCGCGAGACAGCTCGCGCGCCGTCTTGTGCTAACAGTGCTGGACCAAAAAGTTCTTGTTGTTAACTTAACGTAAGAAGTGGTTAACACATACAGGCTATTATATCTTTTGGGCACATCCCTAAACAGCAAGACCAGATTTGAGAAAAAAAATCTGTTGATAAAAAAATAACGGTAAAACATTAAGGTAAACAGAGACGAATATTTGCGGCGGCGGCGGCGGGAGCCATATTATGGGGAATAAAGACCAATAAATGTCTACTAATCGTCTAAGCTGCCATAAATTAAAAACTAAACGCTGATAGATAACCCGATTAAGATGTTTAAAAACCCTTAAGAATGGCAGTAGTACCTACCCCCTGGAGCTGGAGGTTGAACAACTTTTTTTTATCGATATAAAATATTTATCTAAATAGGATGTCCCTGCTCGCTATCGTTCCTAGGTAAAGGTACTTATATCATTGAGAACCACCATTAATAATGTTACATACCTGGTCTTTTATAGTATGTTTCTCTCTGTACTCTGCAGTTCTTTAAACTAATAGGTACTTTATATGCTATTAGGTATAATATCATATGGAGCCTACGTGTCCCACTGCTGCGCAAAGGCCACCCCCCCCTTTTAACTGCCTTCAAAAAAGGAGGAAGTTCTCAATTCGGTTGTAATTTTTTTTTATGTTGTTACCTCAGAACTCCGTTATTTGTGAGCCGATTTGTAATTTTTTTTCTTTGTAAGTTAACGCTTTCAGGTTGGTCCATAAATAATTGAGGGAACTCCTCAATTAGACACGCGTGTAGTTATTTCGGTTATGTCTATTATAACTCGTGTATTTACACGCGGAAATAATAAGTTTGATGAACTGGAATTGAATATGAAGACCACAGATGACTTATAGAACTCCTTAATATAACGAAAAAACTACGTCCTATATTGTGATATGATTCCGTTGGTATAGCAACTAATGAAATGCCAAAAGTGATCCTTGAGGAATCGACGGAAATCCTGAAAAATTATCGGCCCACAAGCGATTAGGTTTTTTTCTCTAATAATCAACGCATTTGCTCTAAGAAATCGGTTCATGTGGAAAAAATTGGAAATGTTCACGTGGCTTGGCGGAGCACTAAATTGAAGTCGGTTAATTATATACACTTTTTTTAATCTAGGTACCTAAAGTATTTAGCTTCAACTATATAGCAATTCACCCCACCCTGTGCTTTGCTTGAATCATAGCACAGGGCCTACACCGATGAACATAAATAAGTAACCAGAAATAAATCTACAAGAGACGACCGCCCTAGCCTAGTTGGTAGTGACCCTGTCTACGAAGCGGGTTCGAATCCCGGTAAGGGCATTTATTTGTGTGATGAGCATGAATATTTGTTCCTGAGTCATGGATGTGTTAAATGTATTTAAGTAATTTATTTATCTATATAAGTATGTTTATCGTCGTCTAGTACCCATAGTACAAGCTTTGCTGTGTTTGGGACTAGGTCGATTTTGGTAAGATTGTCCCATATATTTATTTTATTGTATTTTATTTAAGTTGGTGAAATCTTCATCAAAATTGGTACCGTACAATGTTTGAGATGGTCGCAATCAGACAGATGCGGACAGGTACTCCAGATTTATTAGTAGCTACCTAGACTACCTAGCTACTACTACCTAATAAGTATTGGTTGCCCCCGTTTTTTGTGGCCTATGCACCGATTTCAACTTGTCATCACCATCAGATTCCGAGCAACAATTTATGCGCGGGGCACGGTAGCCATTTTTTTCGAACCCTGTAAAAAGTAGATTTAGTGCGACCCCCGTGAGGGTGGTTGGCGGAATTCTTCGCGGCGCGTATCGCAGCGGGAGGTGTTGTCACTGGGGAATTAAGATCGCGACGATGTTTTTGTTTTATAACAGGCAGATGATTTCTTGATACGGCTTTAATAACTATAAGCCGTTGCTCTTGGACCACTATTTACTATTTAGTCCAAGGGCTCTAGCGAAATTTTCTTAATTTACGCGCAGATATTCGTAATTATATCGGCGCGTACGTTAAGAAATTTTCACGATTAGGTACTTACGAAAGCTTCCGTTGGTAAAATTTGATGTTAGGATCAAAAAATAAATTAGGTTCCTGAAGTTATTCCGGATCTAAACAAATAAGAACACACATGGAACGGAGTTTGGCACCTCAGGCCAAAACAACGTCGGCACTGCCAGCACTATTTGTTATTTCAAAGCCCAAATTAGGTCCAGCGTCCTTATTTTATTTTATTTTTATTTTTTTGCACGATCCATTGTTTTTTAATATTTTTGTAGTAGGTACAACGTAAAATGCAATACAATTAGTGTATGAAGCGCCTGTCAAATACATTTCAGCAATGTTTATCCGCACCACATCACCCGCAATTTGGTAAAAGGTAATCTGGTTCGTTGAAAAACATTACTCGAGTTTAATATTTGTTTTTAAGCAGTAACGCTGCTAAAGAAAATTATAAATTTTTAAAATAATATAATTAATATAAATTATTTTTTTAATAATATTATTAATTATAAATTTTTGAAATTATAGATTTCTCAACATAATTTGAGACGTTGGTGCCGTAAAGAAGCCTAAGTCTTCTGGTAGATGTCGCTACATACGCCTCCCTAAGGCGTTATATGAAGGAACTGATTGAAGGATTTGGTGCCCGAACCAGATTGTTCCGATAGCTCAGTTGGTAGTAGCGACAGGCCATGAATGCCTGTGGTCGCCGGTTCGAATCCGGCTCGGAGCATTAAATTTTTCAATTTTTCCTTTCATTTAAAAAAAATTATAATTTTCTTTAGCAGCGTTACTGCTTAAAAACAAATATTAATTTAGTATGGGGTGGCGCATCGTTACTGACGATTTCTCAACATAATTTGAGACGTTGGTGCCGTAAAGAAGCCTAAGTCTTCTGGTAGATGTCGCTACATACGCCTCCCTAAGGCGTTATATGAAGGAACTGATTGAAGGATTTGGTGCCCGAACCAGATTGTTCCGATAGCTCAGTTGGTAGTAGCGACGGGCCATGAATGCCTGTGGTCGCCGGTTCGAATCCGGCTCGGAGCATTAAATTTTTCAATTTTTCCTTTCATTTAAAAAAATTTATAATTTTCTTTAGCAGCGTTACTGCTTAAAAACAAATATTAATTTAGTATGGGGTGGCGCATCGTTACTGACGATTTCTCAACATAATTTGAGACGTTGGTGCCGTAAAGAAGCCTAAGTCTTCTGGTAGATGTCGCTACATACGCCTCCCTAAGGCGTTATATGAAGGAACTGATTGAAGGATTTGGTGCCCGAACCAGATTGTTCCGATAGCTCAGTTGGTAGTAGCGACGGGCCATGAATGCCTGTGGTCGCCGGTTCGAATCCGGCTCGGAGCATTAAATTTTTCAATTTTTCCTTTCATTTAAAAAAAATTATAATTTTCTTTAGCAGCGTTACTGCTTAAAAACAAATATTAATTTAGTATGGGGTGGCGCATCGTTACTGACGATTTCTCAACATAATTTGAGACGTTGGTGCCGTAAAGAAGCCTAAGTCTTCTGGTAGATGTCGCTACATACGCCTCCCTAAGGCGTTATATGAAGGAACTGATTGAAGGATTTGGTGCCCGAACCAGATTGTTCCGATAGCTCAGTTGGTAGTAGCGACGGGCCATGAATGCCTGTGGTCGCCGGTTCGAATCCGGCTCGGAGCATTAAATTTTTCAATTTTTCCTTTCATTTAAAAAAAATTATAATTTTCTTTAGCAGCGTTACTGCTTAAAAACAAATATTAATTTAGTATGGGGTGGCGCATCGTTACTGACGATTTCTCAACATAATTTGAGACGTTGGTGCCGTAAAGAAGCCTAAGTCTTCTGGTAGATGTCGCTACATACGCCTCCCTAAGGCGTTATATGAAGGAACTGATTGAAGGATTTGGTGCCCGAACCAGATTGTTCCGATAGCTCAGTTGGTAGTAGCGACAGGCCATGAATGCCTGTGGTCGCCGGTTCGAATCCGGCTCGGAGCATTAAATTTTTCAATTTTTCCTTTCATTTAAAAAAATTTATAATTTTCTTTAGCAGCGTTACTGCTTAAAAACAAATATTAATTTAGTATGGGGTGGCGCATCGTTACTGACGATTTCTCAACATAATTTGAGACGTTGGTGCCGTAAAGAAGCCTAAGTCTTCTGGTAGATGTCGCTACATACGCCTCCCTAAGGCGTTATATGAAGGAACTGATTGAAGGATTTGGTGCCCGAACCAGATTGTTCCGATAGCTCAGTTGGTAGTAGCGACGGGCCATGAATGCCTGTGGTCGCCGGTTCGAATCCGGCTCGGAGCATTAAATTTTTCAATTTTTCCTTTCATTTAAAAAAATTTATAATTTTCTTTAGCAGCGTTACTGCTTAAAAACAAATATTAATTTAGTATGGGGTGGCGCATCGTTACTGACGATTTCTCAACATAATTTGAGACGTTGGTGCCGTAAAGAAGCCTAAGTCTTCTGGTAGATGTCGCTACATACGCCTCCCTAAGGCGTTATATGAAGGAACTGATTGAAGGATTTGGTGCCCGAACCAGATTGTTCCGATAGCTCAGTTGGTAGTAGCGACGGGCCATGAATGCCTGTGGTCGCCGGTTCGAATCCGGCTCGGAGCATTAAATTTTTCAATTTTTCCTTTCATTTAAAAAAAATTATAATTTTCTTTAGCAGCGTTACTGCTTAAAAACAAATATTAATTTAGTATGGGGTGGCGCATCGTTACTGACGATTTCTCAACATAATTTGAGACGTTGGTGCCGTAAAGAAGCCTAAGTCTTCTGGTAGATGTCGCTACATACGCCTCCCTAAGGCGTTATATGAAGGAACTGATTGAAGGATTTGGTGCCCGAACCAGATTGTTCCGATAGCTCAGTTGGTAGTAGCGACGGGCCATGAATGCCTGTGGTCGCCGGTTCGAATCCGGCTCGGAGCATTAAATTTTTCAATTTTTCCTTTCATTTAAAAAAAATTATAATTTTCTTTAGCAGCGTTACTGCTTAAAAACAAATATTAATTTAGTATGGGGTGGCGCATCGTTACTGACGATTTCTCAACATAATTTGAGACGTTGGTGCCGTAAAGAAGCCTAAGTCTTCTGGTAGATGTCGCTACATACGCCTCCCTAAGGCGTTATATGAAGGAACTGATTGAAGGATTTGGTGCCCGAACCAGATTGTTCCGATAGCTCAGTTGGTAGTAGCGACGGGCCATGAATGCCTGTGGTCGCCGGTTCGAATCCGGCTCGGAGCATTAAATTTTTCAATTTTTCCTTTCATTTAAAAAAAATTATAATTTTCTTTAGCAGCGTTACTGCTTAAAAACAAATATTAATTTAGTATGGGGTGGCGCATCGTTACTGACGATTTCTCAACATAATTTGAGACGTTGGTGCCGTAAAGAAGCCTAAGTCTTCTGGTAGATGTCGCTACATACGCCTCCCTAAGGCGTTATATGAAGGAACTGATTGAAGGATTTGGTGCCCGAACCAGATTGTTCCGATAGCTCAGTTGGTAGTAGCGACGGGCCATGAATGCCTGTGGTCGCCGGTTCGAATCCGGCTCGGAGCATTAAATTTTTCAATTTTTCCTTTCATTTAAAAAAATTTATAATTACTCGAGTTTAATATTTACTTAATGATTACGATGATTTCAATGTACTGCCTTGATAAAAAAAAAGTAAGTTGTATTCTTAATCTCCAGCCCAAAAATTGGTTTTCCCTTTAAGGATCTCGGATTCGGCTATATGTGTCCAGCACCTCCACCATAATTTTATTTATTTATTTTTTAGGCAAGGTAAGAGTGTTAATGAATATGTATACATATTTTTTAAATAGTTCCATCAAAACAGTACTAAATTTACATTTTAATAGGTAACTACCATGCTCAACATTTTAAATAAAAAACATTATGGCCAAATATATTAAAGATAGTGTAAATGATTGTAACTAGTAAATTGCAGTTTACAATGTTCATAAGTAACTTCAATAATTAGTGAGATCACATCAGATCGTGAACGTTATTTTAACTACGTGAGAATTTTACTTTTAAATTTATTGAGACAGGCATGTCCTATATTGAACTAATCGATTGCTGAAACCGGAATGTCTTGCATAAGAAATCGATAGCTCCAACTCTTATCAGACGGCTTTGTCAATGGCCGGCAGTGGACATTTAAAAAAGTTGTCGCCAATTTTTTGTGACACCAAAAGTTATCTGTGGAGATATCAACAAATCAAAATTAAAGGACGCCGCTTTAATTTCGGGTCTAGTGCTTTTATTCCTCTTAAATGGATACAGTTTTATTTGTTTTTAGTGAGTTTAATGATGTGAAGCGATTTAGGTACTTACACGACTTTTATTAGGAGAGATAATACTCGTGTCATGTGACATTTGTGACACACCCCTAAAGGAGAATGATAAAGTTTACTAATTAAAAGTTTATAAAGAATGCAAGCAATTTATTTTTACAAAAAAACAAAGTAAATATTAGGGTGCAATCACACAAATCGAACTAGCCCCATAGTAAGCTCAATAAGGCATGTGTTATGGGTACTAGACGACGACATATTTAATAGATAAATATAAATACTCAAATGCATAGGCAGCGTCATTACCTACTAGGCTAAGGCTTAGGTCGGTAGGCCGGCCGAGCAATGGTTTTATGATCAAAAAGTGTGCACATAGGGTAAGTCAGCCATTGATTGCCACTATTGTCACGTGTGCCGACTTCGAGAACGGCAAATCTTGAAATCCAGCAGTCTGCAACAAAGCCAAATTGCACTAAAATGGTAACCTTTGGTCGACTCGTACACATACACACACATAAATAGATGTGGTTTCTCACATATATTAGTCATAATACTTGATGTTACGTTTGACTGATAAATCTCTTATCGCTATTGACATCTATTTCTAACAATTCTCACAAACATACCATAAAACCAATGCACCGACAAATTCTTCAAAATCCTCAAAATGCGTCTGCTATAAAACCTAAACTGCTTTGATTGATGATGTTATCGGAACTACACACGCGTGAAGGGTTAGGGGCGGAAGCGGCCTCCTAACCACCCTTAATTAATAACTTGTCGAAGTTAAGGGTGCATTGATAATAAATAAAAGTAGAAGATTAAGTCATTCGTATAAATTAAATAGATTTATCTTTTTGACGGCGCATTTCATTACGGCTTCACTATGTTTTACTTAATCGTTAAAGTGTCTCAGACAATTGCGCAGCACAAGTTTGTGGTTGATTTAGATCATTATTTCAGTAATTGAATCATGATGTATCTGATATCTACTAGCTTTTTTATATTTAAATGTTATACAAATACAATATACCTAACGCCTGCATGTTTTAAGATGGCAAAATCTTTTACAACCTGTTTACGTTTAACTTTCCGTAGGCTTCTTTTCGACCTAACTTTTGTCACGAATTCCTCGTTGAAATATAGGCCGTCGTTGGATCGCCGTAGACACGACTTTCCTGAAGCTTTGCCATGTGTGCTCTCGCACGGAGCAGCGTAGAGTTCAGGCGTCGCCGTGGTCTGAGGGCTATCCTGGGGATTGCCCTCAGACCGCTTTTGGAGTCGCACAACTCGACTAACCAATTCTGGACAGTAATCGGAATCACCGCGCAGAGTCTGACATGCAAACATCGAAAGCTAAGGTTACGTCTTACCTGCAAAGAGTTGTAACTTAAGGCCCCAAGGAGACATTTCGTCGGATAAAGAAACTGGTAATAACCAAACATTTTCTTGTATAACAACCTTAATTAAAAAGGCCTTTTGTACCTTTTGAAGAAGCAAACTGTAGGTAGATTCGTAGGGATGCCAAACAATCAATGATGTCTCAAGCTTGCTTCAACTAGTGCCTTATAGACAACTGTACTGTGTACTCTTGTTTTGTCGACAACCTTTTCATCGAATATTATTTCATCGACAACGATTCATCGAAACTTTAATACTAGTAATATTGTTTGGCGTTATTTTATTTCAACTACTGTTTATTTAAATTTATCTTACTACCTACGTAGAAATACTATTCAACGAATATTACTTGATCGCTGATTTGTTCCAAATTATCTTAATTGGCACAACTACAAAACATTGCAATTCAATTGTTCGACTTACTTTAATACAATTTTATATATCCTACTGCACATTTATACATTATTCAAATTATGTAGTTAATTGAGTGACATACATATATGCATAATATGTATGTATAATAAAACTAAGAATCATTGGTGTAAATCGTTAATTACAAAAAAATATCAGGGACAAAAATGGCTTGTGATAAGCGAACTATGTTTTAGGTCGGTTAGGTTAGGGTTCACTTGTGCCCCTCAGACTAGAAATAGACACTCCGCGCAGCGGGGTGGCATCGACTCGCTGTACGGCAAAAATAGGTTAAAAAACGTTAGGGATTTAGATATATATCCGAAATAATTTTATGCGGCATAAAATATTTAATACATGTAAAGAAAATGAATTTTAAAAAACCCGAAATGAAAAGCCGTGACATGAATTTTATTGAAATAAGTCAACTACCAATTAAAAGACCTCGGTTCAAATTACCTAGTATCGAGTCCTCGACGCAATGACATGTCGATGAAATAAAAATACTTGAAACGTTGTCTTTGAAATAATATTCGATTAAATGTTTGTCGGCAATTCAATTTGTTGTTTTTTTAATTGTAAACCGTCGAAATACGTTACGATACGATACGATACGTTGCATGCTAATGAAAAGGAAGCCGCGTATCGAAGACCACACCCAGATCTTTAATAGAGCACACGCGGCTTGTAGGCTCGGACCCCAGTACATACATATTGTGCAGGCAACGGCATATGAGCAGATGATTTTATGTTTTGTATTAATAGTTTTATATTTTTATAATATTATTGTAAAAACCGTTTCCGTCTTCCGTTCGGAAGACGGAAATTTAATAAAGGAAATAATAATAATAAATATGTTACTGTTTACAGTACAACATGATTCCCTGTAAGGGTATTGCAATTATTGTGAATATAGCAGTAATAGGTATGAAACCAAACATTCACGTTAGACAAATATGAATCCGGCTTTATACCACCTAGCTGTATGCAGCTAGATGGTATAAAGCCACCTCGCTCACTTCGCTTTGTTTACACGAGGCTATCTTCGTCCAATTACGACAAAAGGTAGTCGAGACGGCCCTCTACTAAATCAATTTATGAAAAAGGTCAGCGTACGTTTTAATTGAATGTAACAGTTAAATAAGAACTGAATTCAAAGTAAAACGCGCTGTTAACTAGGCATTTGGTTAATAGGGGCGATATAACTTAATAGGTGATGCGATACGATCTCCGTAATATTCGGGGCAGTCGCTGTGAGCTCATGTGAAAACGTATGAGTTGTGTTTTCATTAGTAGACACGAGACGTAGAAAGAAACAGAGGCGGCAAAATTGGTTATCCCTTGTTAGACCTAACTACTTTAGCCCTAAATGCTTCATTTGACCTTATGTTTTATTAGACCTATTGCATTTTTTTCTTAACTTATATGTCGTGATATATAATGAAAAACCGAAGTTCACTGTTTCGAAGAAAATGCATTAGGTCTAGTGAAATATTAGGTCTAATGAAACATTAGAGCAAAAGTTAGTAGGTCAAGTAACACGACCCTGGCAAAATTATATTGTTTACGAAGTAAATAAAATAATTTGAGAGATTGTTCCGGCCTCCTTACTCGTTCGCCACTAATTGCTTGACACTCAATTCCGAAGGTGTTTATAATATTATATTGTTAATACCTGGATAGGTTTTATTATCCCCCTTTAACATTTTATTTGGAGTTTGGGTTTTTGGCATGATGACTCATGACAGTGTTAGTCACTTTCTTTTATCCTTTTCTTGATGATGCTGACCACCTAGTGGTTACTTACCGAACCCATCCGTGCTTTGGAAGACATGTTATGCCTTGGATGCCAATTAATTCGTGTTTCGAGTCATCAAAGGCCTAATTAGAGACGGTCGCAAAAACTATTGCCATCACCTAATCTTTGGTTTTGATAGCGGAGCGGAGTTTGACACTTTTGGGACGCAACCGGGATAACGCTAAAGCGAGGAGCAGGTATACTATTATTATTTAAACTATCTCCACCCGTACCAACCGACCACCCTCCCTGCCATGGCCAACGCCTCCGCGTCCTTGCAGCAGAACTGCTGACTGGATGAGTCACTGGAACGGAACGGATCCACCCATACCAACGAATCACCGGCCAGAAGCTCTACAGTGTTATAATAATCATCGTTATCTAAATTACAAATTTTAAATCAAAGAAAAAAAACAAGATTAATTTAGTATGGCGCATCGTTACTCACGATTTCTCAACATAATTTGAGACGTTGGTGCCGTTAAGAAGGCTAAGTCTTCTGGTAGATGTCGCTACACACGCCTCCCTAAGGCGTTGGGTGAAGGAACTGATTCAAGGATTTCGTGTTCGAACCGGATTGTTCCGATAGCTCAGTTGGTTAGTAGCGACGGGCCATGAATGCCTGTGGTCGCCGGTTCGAATCCGGCTCGGAACATTAAATTTTTCAATTTTTTCCTATGATTTAAAATTTGTAATTTTCGTTAGCAGCGTTACTGCTTAAAAAAAACATTTTACAACTAGTGTCAAAAGAATGTCTTTTTACCACTAGTACCGAGGTATCTTGCCACGAGCTGAAAACGAGTGGCAAGACTCGGTACGAGTGGTAAAAGACATTTCACACGTGTTGTAAACGACGTTTTTTAATACAATTGCGAAAAATAATAAATTAATATATCATTGCAATAAAATATGCTTGCCTACAAACCGCTAGCCCGGTCAAACAGGTCGCGCCCCGCCAGCAACCCGCCGCGCACAGGCCGCGCACCCGCGACGGTCGCGCCGCGGTCGCAACTAAAAAGTAAAAAGCACTAGTTCGAGAAATTGAGCTTCTCGTACGCTACGCAGCCACAAAAAGTACCACTTTTTGTGCAACTGTATTAAAAACAAAATTAAGCTATCTAAATTGTATATTCTTTCCAGTATCATATTAATCTACTGGCAGTTCTACACATACTTAGCACTACATGAAACTCCACAGGTGCTCGCTATCTCCAAATCGCTCGCGGCACTTTGTCGCGCGACAATGTGGCTAATAGCAGCCGACATCGCCACCGTCGCGTGTGCCTTAAGGGCCTAGGCTTTAGTCTCTGCCTTTAAAATGTATAGTAAGCAAGGCTTCAGGATGGAAATACTGTTTATAAGGTAAAAATTAGCGGCCGAGATTGATTGTTCCGAAAGCTCAGTTGGTTAGCAGCGACAGGCCGCATATGCCTGTGGTCGCCTGTTCGTACCCGGCTTGAGACATTTTTCCACTTTTCCAGTCTTTGACGTTTATAAATGCCAGATCCCATGAACGAGTGGACGTTGACAAAGTGGTGTATTTGATACATTAGTATATCTCTCTTTCTATGACATATGTGCACGAAAGCAAGACACATGGACTTGCAAAAATGTCGAGTCGTGCTGCTGTGAATCAATGTTCATTGTACAACGGAATATTTGAATCGCTTGCCATTAAAATACTGACTGTGCAACCAAAATTGCACATCAAAATCGAATATTGATGTACGATTAGTATTTTAGCTATGCAAATCAGTTTTTAGGTTGTAAGTATGTTTTTGATAGTAGGCATATAAAACGAAGCGATAATTCGTGGTCGTGAGCTGTTGGTTTCCGCCTTTTAGCCCAAGCATTTTGTTTTCATTAGTATGGAAAAAAAATTGGAAGTAATTCATAACTTTTCTGTGTGTAACTGCTATATTATCATTTTAGTAAATACGTAGACTCAAAATCCACCCAAATGTTAGTCATCAAAAAAATCGATATTTAACCAATTCCTGAAAAGAGGAAAAATATTAATAGATATTTTAATTTTTGTTTCGGTTAATTTACAGAAGCTCTTCAAGAATATAATAAATATATCACACAAAAAACATAATGGATGTCATTTATTTTTATATATTTACTTCCCGATGGAAATTTTGTTTTCTTGGATAAGGCATCTTAGAATAACATTTGAAAATTAAACAACAAAAAAAACGCTGTTATAAATTAATGTTTGAATAAAACTTAATTTTCTTGGGGTATTTTGACTCATTGATTGGCACGCGGCACTGACAAGATCGTAAAGTAGTTACTTAATGTGTACTGATTACAATTTTATTTTATACAAATTACGCAAACATATTACGAAAGCTGTCGTGCATTTCCATCTCTAACGGTAGGTTCGGTGTCAAAATATGTAACACACTTTCTACACGTTATAAATAGCCTTCTAAATAAACAAATTCGTTTCATTCCATATTAATTAACAGAGATATCTCTTGTATGTTATCATTTTTATTTTTATTGCATGTATAGATACACCTGTATAATATTAGGAGCAATAAAATATTTTATTTGTGTAAGCATCCCTTTTAACTTCCGCCCTTCAGACGACAAAGTTATATTTGCGGATGGCTAAATGTCGTAGCGCCTTCGTCACGAATAATGTTTCAGCGTGCTTTAGACATCAACGCAGCTGGGAGATGCATAGTTAAGTTGGTCGTGCTAAATGGTGCGCCCTCAGCAGTAAATGAGGCAACCCTATCAGCCCGATTAATTTGTATGATAAGTAACGAGGCTGGGTCGTCATCCCGATGTGTCGAAACCATTTCGGGATCTGAAGAAGAAGTAAAACGTTCAAATCCTTTTGGCATTTGTTAACCGACTTCCAAAAAAACGAGGAGGTTCTCAATTCGGTTGTTTTTTTATGTTAGTTACGTCAGAACTCCGTCATTTATGAGCCGATTCGTATTTTTTTTTGTACGTGTATGCTTCTAGTTTAGTCCTATTTTTTAATCCAGTTGGATGATGGGATCCATGAGGAATTGAGGGAACTCCTCAATTATATTAGGCACGCGTGTAGTGATCCGGAAAACGTACATTTGGTGAAGTGGAATTGATGATGAAGACCACAGATGACTTATGGAACTCCTTAATTATGTACCTAAAACTATAAAAGTTCGTCACTGATGATTGATATGATTACGATGAAATTGCAACTAATGAAGTGCCAAAGGTGATCCTTGAGGAATCGACGGAAGTCCTCAAATATTATCGGCCCGCATGCAGCGATTTCGTTTTTTTCTGTTATAATCAACGCATTTGCTCTCGGAAATGAGTTCATGTGGTAAATTGGAAAAGAAATGTGGAAATGTTCACGTGGCTTGGCGGAGTACTAAATTAAAGTCGGTTAAAACTGTATTTAAAGTAAATTCTGTCATTTCATATTACGAGGCCTGATATTAGCAAATGGTCGTCATCGCTCTTGTCCGTCGTGGCGCCCTGGGTTTCCATTGGCTACGGTGTCTGCTTGTCATCAGACGGGCCGCATGCTTGTTTGCCACAATTGTAGCTTAAAAATAAACTACATACTTTCATCAGTCTCCTATAGCGAAATTCCGGAACGAATTTATAACGACGTGAATTGGTTTTTGCGCTCCATCTTGCGTCGGCGCATGTCAGTGTCTGAGAGTATCAAGAATCTTGAAATGAAATTAAAATTCAATTCAACTCAATGTCTTTATTGCAGACACATGGTCCATAGCTGTTAGTGACATTGATTTTTATTAAATATATAGGTTAGTTTTAGTATCTTTATCCTACAAATATAATTAGTCACTCTTTTCGAAAGCTCTTCTTCAGGATGAGTATTTTCAGTCGCTGAAAACACTCATCCTAAAAAAATCCTCCCAAGAGTTCGTAACGTGTCGCCGTTAATAAATTACTATTATTTTAAAACAAGTCTTACGAATATTTAAATTCGAAGATCTTTCGTTATACCTATGAGAGTAAGAGTGCCCAATTGGGTTTCGAACAAATGGGAATGTGACCTAACTTTAAATATCTAATTTAATCGGTCTATCGTAAAGTTATTTCTCAATCGCCACAGTGAACTGACCGTAGTCTATTGTCATGGTTATCTCCATGTTTTATTTTATTTCAGACAGCTGATTAAAATATAATTTACTTGTACAAATTATAGAAGATTATTTTCATCAAGAGAGTCGATAAAGATGATATTATAAATGAATATTGATACTGAATATCTTAAGGGCCTTTGTAAGTTTTATTGGTGTCAAAGTATACAGATAAGATGTGAAATTATTAGATGCCGCAAAAAAAAACGTATTTTTAAACAAGTAAGCGGATCGAACGTATTTTTCCTCCGCATTTTATCTCGGGCCAAAATTCTTTTGCATGTCCGTTAATCCAAATGTCCCGCTGTCCGGCTTTTCTCATCTACAGGTCATATTTCTCAACCTATTCTCGAGAAATCAGGTAATTATATCGATTAAGTTAAAAAAAAACTAAGACGGGCTCTGGAGTTGTAGGTACCTACTTACAGCTCACAGAGCCAATACTTACATTTGGTTTCTGGCTATAATTATTATTTCAATCCAAACCTATTCAATATTCAACGTTATTTCATGGGTAGCTTTACTTGTTCTTCATTTTCAGTTTAGGAATAAGTTTTTGAGACAGGGAAACTGGGATCATTTTGCTTGTATTCGTAATGTAACAAATCAAGACACGAAATTAACATTATTATTGAAATATATCTCAAATCAAATCAAATCAAATCAAAACATTTATTCGTGCCAAACACAACACAGATAATAAAAGAAAGAAATAAAAAATAAACAAAACTCATTATCTATGCCACGAAATATCTGGAACTTAAGTAATTCAAAGGATTAGTAGTGACAATGTACATAGCACAACGCTGAGATGGAACCGTTTCGTGCAATGTTGTCTTCTGTTTTGTATGTTCATTTATTGTGCATGTATGTGTTGTTGTCATGAATAAATGTTGTTCTATAGGCCTGTATCTTTAAAGTGATATTCTGTCATTACATGTCTATGTTACGAACTGTTGTTAAGTTATTCATCGTCATCATAATGATAATACCACCATGTTCGTATAAACGCAAGAAATACTAAGAATATTTTAGATGAAATGTTAAAGAAGCTGTAATTAATCTTTAGGATTATCCACGAGTAAAAACCGAATGTGTCGATACCAGTAGGTACTTAATCTTAATTAACAGCGAATGCATCCTAATCTGTTAGTTAAAATGGAAAGTATGAAAGCGAGTCGATAAGGCAAGGCGAGATCTTATCTCCCAGTCAACGGACTAACACTGACCAATGCCAATTCACAAACAAACTTAAACCTTGCCTTCTTACACTTAAGGTCCAATAAATACTGGCTTCCTGACCAATGAAACCAACAATACTATTTCAAATATGGACTCTAACGCATTTTGCAATGGTATATTAAATTTAATAACAGCGTTATTTCGATGACGACTTATCTTAACATGTAAAACAAAAAGGCTGCAAAAGTTGTACAAAATTCCGCCCAAGTTAATTTGTCTTTTTTTGAAGCGGATACACATACTATTTTGGTCCGAAAATAGACTTTGTTTCGCTTTATTAGAACCGTATTTCATCTAACGTCTGAACATTTTACATCTACTTACCACGTACAAGGGAAACCGAAAGTTATGACGCAGACTATAAAGTAACATTTTATTTAACAGCAACAATCAAACTAGTTGCCTAATAACTTAAAATGAAGTGCTTGCTACTGTTTTGTTTTATTTAGATTTCTACTTATCCAAATTTAACTCCCGCTATATCATATCTCGGATTACCTTGCGATTTAATTTGAATCTTATGAGGAAGGAAGAGAGTGGAATCTGGTACTGCATTATTAAGTGAGATGTGAGAGGTTGTCGGTTTTCTCTGGTTATGCAATGTGTTTGTTTCCATCTTAGTTCGCTCTCGTTTGCGACCGTTCACACGCACTTGCCTCACGTCGTGAATACGTATTATGGACTTAATGCGATTTAACGGGATATTCCGTTTCGCCATAAAAACACCTCAGTCTCCATTTGCAAGTAATAAGTGTAATAACCTAGAACTAACGTAAGTTACAATGTGTTTTCAGTTGAATACTGATGCTTACCATACTTTCCATTTATATATAAATCATTTTAAAACTCCTTCAAAAGTGCAATCATGACGCTATCATTAGGTATAATTATTGTTTAATATTCAAAAAATACCTTGGCAGGGGTCGTCCGGTGAGTTGTTACATGGCACGACCAACCGAGCTGTGTTGTCACATTTTATCTGCTAGAAGGATGGCAGTTAAAAAGGGCCAACAAACGCATACCTACTTATGGCATATTTGCACACATACCGATGTTGGGATATCTCAGTTATGTCACGGAAACCATGTCCCATTCATCTATATCGTCGCCATGTCGCGAACTATCGTTAAAATATGATTAACACATCTGTTGTAAAGCGAAGCACGCATTACGCTTATACTAATGCTATTCACAACTTGTACCACTACATGCCCTTTGCTCGATCCGCCCTATGTTTTAAGACCCAAGATCAGTCACAATAGCACAATACGTGGTATCTAAGAAGAGTTACGCTGGTTCTCCTCAGGCCAGTGGCCGACAATCGTTGTGAATGCCGGCCCAGGTGGTAGCTCGGGAGAAAGCTCGGGACGACGTCCGAGCCGTCGACTCGTGGAGCTGCCACAGCTGAGATCCAGTTGCATGCCATTGACTTGGCAAGACAAGTAACAGCTAGACAGGTAAATCTTAAACATGGAGTTTAAATCAAGGTCTTATCGGTTCATTTCCTTCACGTCCAATTGAGATTAGAGGAATATTGAGATATTTCCGCTTACTGCTTTAGCCTAGTTGGTAGTGACCCTGCCTACGAAGCAAGAGGTCCTGGGTTCGAATCCCGGTAAGGGCATTTATTTGTGTGATGAGCACGAATATTTGTTCCTGAGTCATGGATGTTTTCCATGTATTTAAGTATGTATTTATCTATATAAGTATGTTTATCGTCGTCTAGTACCCATAGTACAAGCTTTGCTTAGTTTGGGACTAGGTCGATTTGTGTAGGATTGTCCCCTAATAAAAAAAAAAAAATTTAGCTTGGCGCTCGTGAAAGGAGAGAAAACATTTTCGCCAAGAAACTTTGACGGACCATGCCAGAATTCGTGTGAGCGTTACTTTCCTTTGTTACTGAGGCTTTTATATATTTGAATAAATTATTTACTTAGCGATAAAAAATAGGCATGTTTAAAATACATATCGTAGTTCGATATTTTTTTATATTTGTAAGTAAGACAATTTACTTTGGGTCTCATCACAAAAGAAGGGCTAGCTGTACGAGTCTCGTGTTTAACATCACCTCCCGAAAACTATAGTCGGCTCAATGCAAATGACAAAAGTGCTGCGGGCGCTCGATGGATCAGAAGGACTGTTAAGTAGGCATTTACATTTACTCGCTAATAATGCTAATATAATACGGCATAATTTTGATGTCAGGCGCCGCAACGCCTTCCTCGCATCATTACGCAATCCACTTATAATCTCGCGCATTTATTACATATTACCAAAGCGATGACACCGCCAATTACATGCATGGTCAACCCGAGAATAAATTAACTGGAACGGTGCTGTTTGTAAAGCGACATGCCTACACACTGTTCACATGATGATTATTAAGTATACTTAACAAACAAGCAAGGTCCTGTGTTCCGTTTTGCCTTAGTGTGATTGATACGATTAGAACAATTGTACGATTAATAGTTGATGAACTCTAAAATATAGTCAAAAGGAAAATTTTCAGGTACAGTTTGTATAGAAATTCTATACAGAGTGCACCCAAAACTTTTGCTCTGTGTAATTGACAACTTTTTTATTGCTCTGTATCAGTATGTGAAAAAAATATTAAAATGGGTACCTTACTAGAGATTGCAATCCTGATTATATTCGGAGTTCAATAATCCGTTTTAGTTTGAATTGAAATTGTATACAAAGTGCAACCGAAACTTTTTTTTTGTGTGTAGGTATAATAGAAAAGCTTTTTTTGTTCTGTATCAAATTTTTTTAGTACCTAGCTACCTAGAATTTAGAAAAGGACACATTTGAGAGCTGGACCTCGTAATTGTCGTTTTTAGGGTTCCGAACCAAAAACAGGTAAAAAAGGAAACCTTATGTTTTATGTCCAGGCCGACCTACCGACCGTCCGGCGAGGAGGGTTGTCTGTGTGTGGACGTTGCCAGCTCCCAAACAAATGAACTGACATTAGTGGGGATTTTTTCAATCGAAAGTCTTGCCTGTCAAGCTGCTATACTAGTTCTTAGCTATTTTTAATGTTTGTTATGTCTATTTACTAACCCATGCGTAACGATGGAAAGAAAGATACGTGGACGCGAATGATTGGGCCGTACAACATAGGGATAAGCGCCCGGCGTCTGTCAGAATGTACGGAAGTCTACATATGTAATTTGACAACCACGCTTGGCATACATTAACATTAGGCAGTCTTCCGATCGGGTCGGGATGCGGCGGCGATGCGAAGACCGCCTCACGCCGGCCTATGCGTTAACGTTGCCTAGGAGTGACGGTAACCGAGTCCGATTATAAACCAGTCTAGCTGTGTTATGACGTCTTTAATAGTCATCAACTCTCATTATTGATTATTTAACTGTTATGTTACACACTCGGTTGATATGAAAATTCATCGTATGTTCGACATGTGATAGTATTTGCATAGTAAATAAATTACCGATTATTAGAATCGTTGTATACTTAGTTCAAAGTTAAAATAGTGAGAGCAAAAATATAGAATTTGAAATAAATTTACATTCAAAAAAATTAAGCTTCGACCTACCTTGAATTCATTTTACGGTAGCGCTGCGTTTACATCTGATTCTTGCAAGTCTTGCAACTATCAAGTTTAACCTACATTCGATTATTTAAATACCTACTAACTGACACAGTCAGAGGAGCACAACGCTTAATTGACACAGACCCGAGATTGATATACTGATGTTGAAAAATATTGTACTCCGATTAATTATTTAAAAAAGAATAAGTTTGTGACCTTCATCTTACGATATCATAATATAATGACGCCGGTTTCCTGGAAGGGTAAGCAGATACGAGAGCGCTCCTCATTTTGGGTGGTTTCCTCTGTCTGGTCATTGATTTATCTGCAAACCTTTAACACGGAATATGCTAGTGAAGAGATTAACGCAAATCTAGATAATTCCTGTATCAATTTAGTCATTAATTATGTGATCTGGTCGCTGCGCCGGAGTTGCGCAAGGCTCGCGTAACACGTGGAAGCTGATCTGCCGGCCCACTCGCGCTGCGACTGCGCGTGACTGCGTTTACGACGTATTCATGTTGCGCTCACTTATTTTTGAAAAATTAAAAAGTCATTCCATTCAATAAAAAAAAGAACGCGCTCAAATCCGATCATCCGTTTGGGAGCTACGATGCCACAGACCATACCCACAAATACGCAGATACACAGATACACAAGTTAAACCTATAAAAACCATCCTTTGCAAGGTTTAAAAATAAACGCGTGCTTGTAACCTGTATTTTGTCATAAGCAATACCTACGCATAATTCTTTGTCATGTTCCACAGTTGGGCAAATGATTCCATTTCATTCACTGTTTAAGTATAGAGAACACACGCACCACATTAAAATTAGATCAAAAACAACTTGGAATGCGTAACGCAGGTCTATAATTGATCTTGTGATCTCAGTTTGATGCTGAGTCTAGCCAATATTTACGTAAAGACTGAGGAGGGTGAAATTCTCGTCCAAATTTAAATAGAAAAGTCATGCATGACTCGAAATTGCTCCTTACCGGTTTAATTATCGGGCTCCTGATTGGTTTAATTATACGGAAGTGCAGGTAATTTATTTCCATATAAATCGCCCATAGAGATAGAGAGAGAGACATAGGGTTTCTTGTGCTACCATGCCTTTCATTATCTACTTGGAAAGATAAACCTTCATTCGTGGAAAAAGTAATAAGTATGTGATTTTAGAAATATGACGTTCTAACTAATTCCTAAACATAAGTCGGACCGTGAATGGCGGGCCGCAGCGGCCGTATACCCCGCTAGCACACTTCCTATTATTAATATTTATGGCTCGCGGAAAGTCATTCTGTTTCACTCAATTTTGTAATATTGCCCAAGAAGAAAACTTGCCTCACGACTGTCGTTCAATGTTTCCCTTTAGGTCTAAATTTAGCATCATTTGACTAGAACATAAACTCTCCACAGATTACCGATAGAATCAAATATCACTATCGAAAGCTCTAATAGGCTTATACTATTTTTGCACCTTTACACGACACACACCAAAGTTATATAAAGACGGTCGAATTGGTTATCCATGAATTATATGATAAATAATGAGATAGGAGGAGAGAAAATCTTTAGTGCTTTGTTAACGTAGGCGTCAATAAAGTTCGAAGAGCCAAAGCGATAAAGATTGCCGTCTATAATCACTACAATATTTCGGTGATGATTGAGAAATAGTGTTAAACGAATGAATGGGATTGTAATAAAAAGTAGATATCGATTAATTTCGCCGATATAGAGACCTTGTACGACCATTGCAGCAAGAAATGCAAGGTGCTCTTGTCTTGCGTAAATTGGGTGATATAAGGCAGATTCAATGATGCAATTACCGTTCAATTGTTTCGACGGTAATTAATATAAAAAAAGTTAAAAATGGAATGTTTTGTATCGCATAATTATAGTACACCCAAAGAAGATCAAAGACTGCTGAATAGGGGAAATAATCCGTGTAAAAGCGAATTTTGGTGTACTTGTAGGTAAATGTTTCTTAAAAGACATGCTAAATGTACTGGTGGGAGGGGTGTTCCGACGCCTACACTATCGAAGACACCGTCTACGATGATGATGATGATGGTCATTTTGATTTAGAAGATGATTAGGAATATTTTTTTTACTACACGGCTAGTTTTTTTTATTGTCCATCTTCATCCCTCCATACCTCATTTAATATGGATCCCAGCAAAAAAAAATAGTATCTGTTTTGGAGAAAATTGTATGTAGATTACTAATTTATAAGAACATTATGTGAGTCACCGTTTATAAGTTATTTACGAAAAACTCAATAAAACAATAATATTATAAACAGAGCCATAGATTTTGTATGGAGCAGCTACGATCGAATTCAACCTGTATATGACGTGCCCTATGTTATGTGCTTAACTTTATCCTCCCCATTCCTCTATTTCTCTCAAAAACATTAACTTTTTAATAATACTTATAAAACTTACGCCTCTTGTATTACTTACAATTTTGTTTTACACTTTCTTACCAACACAAGTGTTCAAGTGCCAGATGAAGGCAATCCAATTGGTTAACCATTTTAATAGGTTTTGCCCATGCCCATCATGGACGTTTATGAACATTACACAATAAGGCGGACATTACAGATCTCAAGATTTCCCAACTCCCATGCAAAATCACTTGCGAATTACCTCGTCACATTTAATTACACGCAGCGAACTAAAACCAACGGTCCACTCATACACCTACACGGCGATGAAGAAATTGACAGATAATCAGCGACTTAGTTATTATATGTATTCAGTTTACATTTTACTGCGGATGTTGCGCCAACAGTGCGTTTACTGCAAATTGTGAAACAAAGTGTGTTCTAGAGGATTCGTTTCGCTGTCTGTTTATATACACAACCACGAGGTTGTTGTGTCCGGAGACGTGGACGCTAAAAGTCAATAACTACACCCTGCTACGATCTGCACGGCTATCACAAGACGGCGCGCAAGCTCTTTCGATTTTTCTCGCACTATACCTCTCATTCTAAGTAGAGAGAGACGTATAGTGCGAGAAAAATCAAGAGAGCCCGCGCGCCGTCTTGTCATAGCCGTGCTGTGTGAGGAGGAAACAGCCGTGGCATACCATTTGAAACCCTCAGTCTCTTAGCAGATACCTATAAATACAGAAGATTAGAAATAGATGCAGAGGACGAACTTAGTTCTTAAATGTCATCACTAGTACTCAGTATAGTAGTATGTATTACCCCTCAGGCCTAGTAGCATGATACGTTTTAAGGTTGGTTTCAGCCGTAGAATGTGACCATAAAACCTAATGTGGTAGCATAGAAGCGCAGATTATATCCCTCCAAACTTCACGTAGTATACAATATGCATATCTTACCACGTAGTTAACAATGAAATATGCATCTAACAAAGCTCAAATAGGTGACTAGGTGTCGTGGCATACACTAAGCCTGGACCTTGGTGGTCACGTAGGAAATTCGTCTCGGGCTTAATAAACCATAACTTGTCATTTTCATTTAACCTACAAGTAATCTGAACACTGATTGGCGAGAAAAGGTGTGATGTGAGACTGACGTAGTAAACGAACATATGGCATGTGTAAATATTTTAACCCGTTAAATTACAGGTAAACAGCAATCTGCTTAAAATACGCTAGACACTGCTTTTAACTGCACATATTATTATGGCCCTTCAAACCGGATATATTAGAGGTACGGAAAAAAATACTTATGTATTATAGGAAAACGACGCATGCATAAATATTATTTTGAGTACGCATATTTTTAGGATATAACCGGTAAAAACGCTTAGAAGTTATAAACATATTTTCCGTAATGTATATTTGTACATAAATTATATGCCTACTCAAATGAGACCGAATCGTTACAGCACCGGCACCAACTGCAAATTAACAAATACTCATATAATAAATGTTGTGAATTATTTAATGAATATTTATATTTACAATGATATGAAGCACTCTCGCACTACACTTCTTGTTCTAAGTGTTCTAATAAGAGAGAGACAGATAGTGCGAGAAAAATCGAGAGATCTTGTGCGCCGTCTTGTGATAGCCGTGCTGAACTTAAGTGGTTCCCTTTCCATACAAAACGTTATTTGACTTTCGCAGGCATATTTTTAAGAAACTTACTACCTATTTCCTAAAATAAACTTGTATAAACTAGAATAATTTGTGATTCATCGTTTTCCTAAAGTACCTATCACGTGACAAACAAATTTCTCGAATTATTCTAGTTTATAGAAGAAGCTAATATAGGGAATTTCGCGCAAATGGAAAGCCAATTTATAAAATTGTTGTTGTGTCTGATATGAAATAAAAATAGTACTTAAGTAATTATCCAAAATTAAACTTGATATGAAACCTCCAGGTAGGTACCCTCATTCCACAATATTAAAATCTGTGAGATTATTCACCACTTTCATCAGCTTAGTATTCCCTGTGTTTGGATATCTCTTAAGAGATATAAGATAGCTATAACAACGGAAATCAATATAACATATTACCGATATAGTGTCGCAATTTGTTTGATCGTGTGTCATTTAAACTATTAAAGAACCTAGACCTAGATACTTTTAGGTACAGAATTGTACTGATACTAAAAGTTTTGATATAGTGGGATAATGAATACACCTTATTACGGACCATCGAAATTTCTACACATGCCTAATATTTAAGAAAGGTCTAAACTTTGCTAAATAATAAATTATTGCCCACCTGACATATTCAAATGAAACGATCTGTTGTCAGTAGGTCATTAATGTCATAATGTCACAACACTCCTACTAACCCCGACAAGATGATCTAACAAAAAATCAAGCAAATCATCGCATGTGTACAATCATTAAAAATCAACATCACAACGCGCTGCGCGGGCGATCGCCTTAGAGGGAGTTATTGATACCTACCCGATTATTTTGACATGACATGAATGAAATGAGTGTAATGGCAATATTTGGGTTGCGAGATTTAATTGTGTTGTCGTTATTAAACTACCAATAGATACCAAACCTGTGTTTCTATAAGAATCAGTTATAAGTCTTTATATTTTAGTGCAATTAATTACGATTGATATGAATCAGATTAAAAATGATGAATGTATCTTTTAACAATCCCATACTATATAATTTGTCGTGCTGCTGTCTCTATATAATGATGTATGTGATATTTGACAGTCGTATTTAATTTGTTGGTACTAAATCTGACTAATGATGATGCAAGCCAACATCAGGGCTCACAACTTGCCAACAAGTGAATCCGTCTCCGACCATCGTTAAGATTAAAGTTACGACCGTAATAAGCCCGCTCTGTGATTAATGGGCGAATCTGGCTAATGCTAATGTAAGATACAGGCAAATAAGTACACCGAGAATCTGCGGCTAGTTCTTACATCGTTTTTACCCACGAACTACTTAAAAAAGTGCATAATATAAGTATGCGTTCACCGCTCATGTGTTATTACTGGTTAGAATGCTTATACATACTCGATTGCGCAGGCGCCAGAGAACACACATCCACTAGTCACGTAATGCACCAATTACTGCATGGCTAAAAGAGCAATCAATGTTGCGAGAATACCATTACATTTCTTGCACAATTACTATCGAAAGCATAGACATTTCGATGCTACTAAGCGGGATACAATCTCGGAGATTTCGGCAACAATTTCATTGTTTTCATTAAGTGGCTAATTTCGTTGGCCTTTATTGTATGCCGCATTATGTTACGAATATTTTTTATGGCTGTGAGTTTATTCGCTATCTGACCACGTTACCATTTCAATGGTCACGACGTGTAATCAAATAAATGGGAGCTGCCTACTTTCGTATGACATCAACATTTATTAAAATTCTTCACACTTTCTTGTTTTCGCCAGAGTTAAATTACATTCGGCTTTGGTCACAAATTATTCATTTGTTTATCAATGTAAATGCATCGAATTATGCCTAATGAAACTGGTTTTGATTAAATAACATTAATATCGAATCACGTAATCAATCTCCATCAATTTAGCTGAGTACCGAAGAAGTACCGGAACAAACATGTGTACTAATTTCTTTTCTTCTTCGTTCTAAAGGAATTATTCTAAAGGAGATGACAACAACAGCTCTCCCGAACTAAGCTTCAGTGAATGTAGTGTAGTATTTTCAAGAGCTTTTTTTGCGAGTGTAGGCGTCTTGTGGCAGTTCCCACTATAAGAAGTATGTCTATGTCTATTTTCGATCAATAAAAGAAAAAAACATTAATAAAAATCTTTTTTTTAATAAATCAGCCTCAATTCAAAGCACAATGTACTTTGATTAGTTTACATACATAACAAAAGCATACGAAAAGCTAAACAAGTAATAACATCACTATAATACAACTGGTTTCCGCGAATTGTACGACAATTCTATGCGGCATGTTAGCCTTCATTTCAGCCGCAGACCGACTCAGTTTCCTGGGCCAACACAACCTTACCGAGCGAGCACCATTGCAATTTTGCAAACATATATACACTACAAATACTAAATGATCACATTTCGAACTTAGCCTAATAAGGTACTGTTGTGAGACCTAAAGTACTCCCGCTCAATGCCAGCCGTGGCTCTCGTGGTGCTGCTGGGGCTCGTGGTGGTGGTGGTGGTGGTGTTGTTCCACCTCCTTCTTGAAGTACACCGGCACATGGACCTTCACGGGGTAGGGCACCTCCTTGACCAGAGGCACGGGCACCTCCTTGTACACGGGGTAGGGCTTGTCGATGGGCACCTTCACTTCATAAGGCACTTGCTTCTCAACGGTGTAGGGCACCTTCTTGTACACATCGTAGGGCTTGGGCACTGGGACCTTCACGTGCACGGGGTAGGGCTTGTCGACGTACACGTTGTAGGGCCTGTCGACGGGGACCTTGACCTCGTAGGGCACGGGCTTGTGGACGGTCACGGGGTACGGCTTCTCTACGGTCACGGGGTAGGGCTTCTCGACGTACACATTGTAGGGCTTATCGACTGGGACCTTCACTTCATAAGGCACCTTCTTGATGACTTCGTAGGGCTGGGGCACTTTCACTTCGTACTTCACTGGGTACGGCACCTTCTTCTCGACGGTGTAGGGCTGGGGCACTGGGACCTTGACTTCATAAGGCACCTTCTTTTCAACGGTGTAAGGGGTGGGCACCTTCACTTTGACTTCGTAAGGCTTGTCAACGGGGACCTTGACTTCATAAGGCACTTTCTTCTCCACGGTGTAGGGCTCAGGGACGTACACGGGGTATTTGACGTATTCCTTGATGGTCACTGGAACTTTCTTTTCAACGGTGTAGGGCTGGGGATAGGGCACCTTGACTTCATAAGGCACTTTCTTCTCAACGGTGTACGGCACGTGTTTCTCAACAGTGTAGGGGACGGGGACCTTCTTGATCACCTCGACGTGTTTGACGTGCTCGTGATGCTCGTGGTGTCCGTGGCTCTCGATGGGTTTCCACGAATCGTGGGAGCCTCCGTAATGGCCGCCGCCGCCGTACCCACCTTGGCTGGCACCGTGGGACTCTTGGCCTCCGAAGTCGTGCCCGCCGAAGTCGTGGCTCTCCTGTCCACCGAAGCTGTGCTCCTCTCCGCCACCATAATGGCCGATGTCATAGATTCCTCTCTTCTCCTGCTTCTTGTCTTCGGCTGCCGCTTGTTTCTGTGCGCCTTTCTCCTCGCTGGCAAAGGCGACCACGGCCAATGAGGCAACTAAAACAACCTGTAAACAATACATCAATATTAAAACGTGAATATATCGTCAAGTATATAGGCGTGATTATAACTTGAGCGAGGAAACTGAGGAAGTAATAACTTAGTTGCAATTCAGGTGTTAAAGCCGAGCGCGGAATGTGCATTGTTCATCTTCCACTAGTTTCTCATTGCTCATTAGTAATTAGCAGCTGATACTAAAAACCTGGAGCTATTGTTAGTTTACAGCCGTGGTGTATTAAATATACCAGTACGTAACTTCCCCTAAGCTAATACTAATGTACGTTTAAAATAAACACGAATTTGTATGTTAATTGTTGTGAATTTGTAAGTTTTTTCAGGAACATACTTTCTATACGTCGTAACTTTTTTGTAGGTTTACTAGTTGATTAAGTACCTACGAATAAAATAAGAATTGACAGCTATTAGCAACTTAAGTGGGCTATAAAACGTCGTAAAATAATTCAATATCCTACTAGTCATTTAGACAGGCAGTTATATTGTGTCGTGTTATGAGTTATGGCAGGCAGGCAAGCAAGCACGTCTCGGCGGGGAAAATTATGTTCCTCCACCCAACTAATCTACACTTGTAAGACTTGAATACCGTTATATAACGATCGGATACGCTATGAAACAGGTTGCGAACTATTTCTCCCCGACGTGGAAAATGTACTTTTACTTTTGAGTTTAACTTCGAGTAAATCTGGTTATCGGTACATAACGGCGGCGCGTGTCCCTAAATATACTAGATCAGAGCATTAGCCCAGTTTGTAACAATAGTCTATTAAATAACAAAGACAAACGTTCCGTTCTGATTAAAGATATAATTATACAGGATGTGTTTACGTCTACAAAAACCCTATCCTGGAGATCTGACAATTACATAAAGTGCATAATCCCCAAACTAGAATAATCGAAGCAATTATTCGAAGTATCAGAGCTCGGATTGAAATCAGAAGGCAATTAAAACAAGGTTGTTTTGCATAACCATTTAGACGTATTTCAGAAATGGGCAATGTAATTTCGTCATCGTTATTCAAACCACACGCAAAGTAATTTAATATAATTGATTTTAATTAGTTAGGTTTTTTACTTGACTCACACGGTGACAGGCGTTTACAAGACAAATAGATGAACATCTGAACAAATATCTAGATCATCATCTAGCAAGAGTGCCTCTTAATTTTCTCACGGTATTCTTTCAATTTGTGACTCCTTGTCTTTGTCCACTATTATAAAGCAAAATAAATGCCGTGTACTAATCAAGCTGCCGCTTTACTGTTTAATTGTTACTACGTAGTGAAAGCAACGAGATAGGCATATACGTAACAGATCATTCGGAGCAGTTTGTAATGAGACACACTGTCGGAACTATAGCAACCAATTTGAAATTAAATAATGGAGTACCCAGTCATAGGAAGTGATTACAACGCGTTGAAGCAGTGCCAGAGATGATCCTATTACAACTTAGCAGAATTCGAAAGAATACCACGAAATCAAACAATTTTTTTGAATAAATATATAACTTTAATATTAGGACTGTCCGCAACGTTCTTAAAAAATATACAGGAAAGTACACACAAGACCAGAGCGGTGATAAAGAAAACCTCAGGTCGTATTTATCGCCACTATCATAGTCGAGCTTTTACCTACATCATGAGGACATTGTCAATAGAATCACAGAATATCAATACTGCATAACCATTGTTCCGGTGATCTATTTTGCTTGAAATATTATCGCGCAATTATCTGTCATTACAACGTTCGGTCGCTGACTCCACACGGTACCTAATTGCTCGTAATCGGCTCGCCGAGCATGTTGGAGGAATTGCATAACTGTATTACGCCTATGATCTATATTTAGTCAGCGCATACGTTTACCTATCACTTCTTCATATAGACGTAACAAATAGTCGTTAAGTTTATTGATTGGTAATATAGAAGCGTTAAATTAATGATCGACTAGTGTTCCGGCAGTTTGATATGGACTACACATTTTGGCAGATACCTACTTAAATTTTTGCAATAACAAAATTATAAGAGAAGGATCGACCCGTTCATGGAAGGAAATATTTACATATGTGTTACTAATACAATATAAGACTTATAGGTAACTACTATGTATTTTTCCTACATACACTAATAAGAATCTTGATAGATACGAAGATTAAGTGATTGAAAAAGCAAGTTGGTTAATCAAAGATCTACGATTGTACGTAAATAATAACATCCACATGGAAGAACTTTAATTCTACTGATTTTATCACTTTTGATAAAATTATGATTATTTGGTATCTTTTACAATACTTTATCTGAATCTTATGGAAAAAATACTTTTGCTTCCGTCTGAAAATCAGGTAGGCAAACAAAAAAGGTAATTTTCTACCAAATGTGATTTTAGTTATAAATAGGTACCATTCAACTTATACCGAATTTACAATGGACTTTCTCCGAAAATTGTCTAATTTGTAGCCGAAACGGTGTGTGGAGCCGATTGTGCATGCAGCGAGACGAGTAGGGAGACGAGCGGAACGGCTGACGGAAATTACTATATGCACTAGGGTTACCTCCTGCAAGGCCGACATTCGATATTATTTTTTGAAAGCAAAGTTGCACGTACCAAACTATCCCAGACAATTTTCTATACTCTTTGATGAGTAGAGTTGAGCCTTTTAGGGTGAGTTTACACTTACTAGTACCTACTTACTTCAGATTTTAACGAACACCGCTTACGATTACAGACGGTTTGGTGCAACCCACCCTTAGTCTGTGTTACTAGGTCACTAAAATAAGTCGAATTATCATGCAATGATATTACATAGTAGTATACTTAAATATTCAGCAGTTCATCGTAAATTGGATTTGATAAATTATTTAGCTCTAACTATGCTAATGTGGCAGCTGAAAATTTTGGTCACTTTGTGATAGCCTTGCAATTAGGTTCAGACAAACTCGGAACTGAAAAACTATATCGTGACAATGACTGAAAACAATATGATAGACATGATTATGATGAATTAAGAAGGTCGTAGAACTTTCCTAGCAGTATGTATTTGTTTTATTTGACGCAAATTTTACGTTAATTTTGGTAATTGTTTTGATATGTTTTGAGAAGATGCATATTTAAATTTTATGATATGGAAAGGAGATTTGAAATTAAAATGTAATTCATGTCTTGTCATGGAAGCACTCGTTTAACCGGTCATGCAGCTTTTGTGATATTGCCGATTCCTTCTTAAAATTGACACTGGAAGGTGTCAGCAAAAAAAAATTAAATTTTGCAAAACTCAACCAAATTCAAAGTATACTGACTTGTTAGTTCTGATTTATAATAAAATAGCTTCGAATTTATGTTAATTAAATGAACCCTCGCTTTTAAACAGCAGATTATCGAAACAATTAATTAAAAGCCTAGTAACTGCAATCTAGGCTAATCAATATATAATTAATAACCTCTTGCTTTTCAATAAAACAAATTAATTACCTACACGGATGTACAAAGTGTGTAAGTAATACTTAATGTTATGAGTCACTTAAGCGTAAGTTGTTAAGCTATAATTGACTCTCGGTTTTGTGACTTAGAAAGTGAAAAGTAAATTACTCTTCTGGTATACTCACTCAACGAGTAGGATTATATACATACATTATTTAGATAAAATTAATCGTATGTTATACCAAAATGAAAATAATTATGTGTAAAAAATTCCAAACGTCAGTGAGTAATTACGCAATTTCGGGTGCAGTTTGATGTCCCGCGTATAAACGCGGGACATAAAACCGACTTCCAAAAAGAAGAGGTACTGATTTTGACTATGTCATTTAGATATGTCGCGCTTTCTCGGTCTCCATCCAGGATCTCAAGGATCATCCCAGGTTCGATGGAAGTCGGTAGCCATAAATTTCGAATTAACTTATTTATCACTTTTTAAATCAAAACCGTCACTGTCACTTCACTGCACTGACTCACCGAGAACTTCATGTTGCTGTGTGTCTCCGCCAACGCCGAAGACTGGTTGTGTGTCTGGTGCGCGCGCGCGGGCGTTATATACCGGCCCCCGGCGCGCGCGCAAAGAAGGGTGAGCGCTGCCCGATAATGACATGTATTAATTGTAACTCGGTCATTATTTCAAATTGCATTCCGTTTTTAACTGGTCCGATCTTCATGATGAACTTGAGATGTGGTTTCATCTCATGGACATCAGCAACAGCGGAAGCTTGAAGTACCTACTACCGCTCCGTAGCTACAGGTCATTATCGTTCTGATAACAGCTGTGGAAATTCGGACTACAATACACTGACATTGCTACATTTGGATCAACACATATGTTTGTGCATTCCCGTTAGACGGTTTTCAGGTTTAAAAATATTGGGATATTCAGTAAGTCCACAATAATTAGATAGTCCAGTCCGTATCTGCCTACGCCAAAAACTTCCATGGGAGCAGCAGTACCTACAGACAATTATGTCCACATATCTGCCGTTATACTTTCAGTGAATGGAGGACCATTTTATGTTAAGTTAAGTTTGAGTACTTAAATGATCACATTATGTACTGTTGTTTCCATGGACGTCAACATTCCGACTAATTGCCTTTTTAAGGTAGTAATCTTAAGTGCATGAGCGCGGGAAAGACTTTCAAAACCTATTTGATTTTCCAAGTCACTCTCATTCTCTCCTGCTTTAATTTGGAAACAGTAAAGCTCTGATCAGATCCCAAAATTGGCCCAAGCTCTCAAAGCGTTATCGATTTGTACAGATTATATTGCTGTGTTCATATTGTAGACGAAGCATCGACCGACCGACCGTCCGTTTAAATCCAATAAGCTCTAGTTTTCCGTCTGGGTTGGAAGGAAGACGGCAGTCGCTTTCGTAAAACTGGTGCTTATGTCAAATCTTGGGACTGGTGCCCCGGGGTCGTCTATCTCGGCACTGCTGGGGATGGAATACTAATGCTAGGAGGATGATTTGTAGACGAAACATCAGTGCCAGTCCAAAAGCTTTTACACGTCATAACCAGCTGACAATCCTCAGAAATGAGACAATGACTCCAGAAATAGAGAACCATCAAATTAATCATTTGTCCCACAATCGGAGTTGGATTCCCAAACATATGTAAACTGTTTGACTTGAATTCATTCTATGTGGTTTTATAGATCTTTCAAGATCCGCTTTTTACAAGAGCACCTAAATATGCGCACGGTACTAAATATCTATTAAATTAATGATATTCTTAACTTTCGTAGGAAAGGAGCTATCAATCATTTATCTAAGTATATTGCCAAATGTTTGCAGTTGACTTAGCTTAAAATGTTGCAGCGAATCGTTAATCACCCAAAGGCGATCTTCACACTGCCGCCCCAACCCGCAGCGGCGTGCGGAGCCGTGTACAAATTTCGCCGGATAGAGTGCGGTGCACTTGCACTGTGGAGTACAGTCAAGTTCGAAAATACGTGCGCGGACAAAATTATCAAAAATATGTGAACGACTTTATTGATAAGGACATTAGGTTGCTCAGATATTTTAGAACCTTTGGGAAGGTACGTAAACAAATGTATGAACTCAACTGTACCGTGCGGAATTACTACATAGTATAAAACAAAGTCACTTCCCGCTGTCCGTCCCTTAGGCATGCTTAGATCTTTAAAACTACGCAACGGATTTTGGTGCGGTTTTTTTATTATAGTGATTCAAGAAGAAGGTTCATATGTACAATATAGTACCCGTGCGAAGCCGGGGCGGGTCGCTAGTTTAAATATAAACAGAGCTACTGGCATACAACGTTGCGAACAGTCGCTCCGCACGCCACAGCGGGATTCGGCGGCAGTGTGACCGCCAAAAGATAGCAAACTTACTTGATGTGTACATTGTTTTGGCGCGTTTCCCAAGCGAGCAGTAGGATCCATTAAAATTAATGTGGGTTTGTCTTCTAATGAATTTATTTCACAGTGTAACCTTGCCCTACATACTTATGTATGTTCGAGGGTATTCTAGTTTGCAACTAGGTAAACTATTCTCTAATTTGTCAACACAACAATTCACTCTTCTACCCTCCTGGTATAGGGGTTAATGGTAGAGAAACTCGTATACGCCTACACGAGGTCACGTATACGCTCGCAAACTGGGCAAATGCCCATAATCTGAAAATTACTGGGCCAATTTCCATGTTTGTTTACTTTTTATGAAGATAAGATTTCAAGGGACATACCTATGTACATAAACCAGTTTACAAATATATCTACGAAGTCGCTTTCGTAAAACTAGTGCCTATGCCAAATTTTGGTATTAGGTGCCAATGTGGACATCGGGATCCTTTAGGGCATAACCGGGAATAACGCTATTAGGAAGAGGATGATGATGAGTAAAAAGTTTAATATCTCCCTCTGGCCAGGAAGTAAGATTTTCCGTATGCGTATCGGGCGGTAATTGCCGCTTTATGGCCAGGATTTTCCTCCCATAAAAAAGTTGTGATGTGTATGAAATTAGTGAATCACAGCCGCGCACGAGAGATCGAGCGACGTGTAATCAAGAAGAAAGTTTTTTGGTTTTTCACTCTATCTGAACATATAATATAAGAGTGATGTAATGGCACTAATGGCATCTCACTCAATGTGTGAGAACACTATTGTTCACCGTTTGCCAACATGTGATGTGATGATCATTTGTAATAAATTTATAAACATCATCATCATCATCACTGATGGCGTTGATAAACAGATCACTCTTAAAAGTCTCTTTTAAATATTTTGATGGGAATCGGTTGGGTTTACATACTTAGGTACCTACATATAATCATCTTTGAAAAATATGTTATACTAGCTTCCCGCCACGACTTTGTGGTCTATAGTTTGATTCAGGCTATAATCTATCTGCATGCCAAATTTCATCTCAATCCGTTCAGCCGTTTTTGCGTGATTGTAAGATATGAAGTAGGATAGTAGGATTTATAATTTAGATCAATTACTAAGAGAAAATAATGGTGGTGGTTAGAATCGGACCCCGCCCGCTTATCTCGGCCGACCCTTTTGCTTTTACCAAACTTATTCCCACAACCAGGGACGATATTCGGAACGCGATTATGCCCCTCACCTCACCCGTCACGCCTAACGAAACTAGACCTCGGCCCCGCTAATCTGCAACTTGTTTTAAGCTCACCTCAACTTTCGCCCATAAATATATCTTGACACCGAGATTCGTAGTCACTAAGCGAAGGTAGGTGTAGTTTAGTTAGGCGTGACGGGTGAGGTGAAGCGCATTAGCGAGTGAGGTGAGCAGAATAGCGGAGCTGATTACGCGTACCTAGTTACTACTTATGTACTACGAATCGCGGCGGCAGGATATATTTGTGGGTGAACGCTGAGATGAGGTTGAAGCAAGTGACAGAAAAGCGAGGCTGATTAATCTTAATTGCTACGAATCAGTGAGGTAAGGTTAATACAAGTTAGAGAATAGCAGGGCTGGCTCGCTTCACCATTTCTAGTAGGTATAACTTGTCCACAAGATTCTTGACAGCCGATGCTTTATTGTAGGTTATATTTATTGTGTTTGGTTTCGTGAATTATACATGTGAATATGACATAGATATATCGATCGCTTCTAGATGACGAATATTACGATAGGAATATTCGATATTAGTTCGACTTTGCATTTTTGCATAGCATTTCATCATTGTTGACAACTTTTGATTGAAATAGTTGAGCGCTCGAAGTTAAAAATCGGTCCCTTGTATTTTTTTCCGGATTTATCTAAGTACTTAAAGCGATACGGCACCTAAATGCAAGCATCAAGTGTTGTTAATCGCCTTAGCTTTAGGAATGTTGCTAACTGGATTTATTATTTAAATTTAATCTGATGATAATAAAGTACACATTGATGTTTCTTGCAAAAAAAGCGGCCAAGTACGTGTCGGACCACGCACAACAAGGGTTCCACGCCTATTAAAAAGGTCGTATCGTTACGGAAATGTTATGGCACTTACGTCCTATTCTTTAAGGAAGGCAGTTTTTTAGAAATATCTTGATAACCTTTGAACCGATCTTGTTCAAAACAATTTTCGCTGAAAGAATTTATTCAGCCATGTCCATGATTTCTTCATATTTATAAAATACACCGTTCAAAAATTAGAGAAGGCGATTATCTCCGACTCTCTTCACTTAATCAAAAAAATTGCTGAGAAATCTCATAAATATATTTTTAAAGGCCTATCGACTGATGCCACAGGTGGGCTTGCAATGAAAAAATTTTTTTTGACTTTCAGTTTTATGTATGGAGTGCCCCCTAAAAATTTTTTTTTAGTAATTGAATTACAAAAATATGTAGCGGCTAACAAAATACACCTATTCTCAAAATTTTATTCAAATACACTTTATAGTTTTCGAGTAAAATGGCTGTGACATACGGACGGACAGACAGACATGACGAATCCATAAGGGTTCCGTTTTTTGCCATTTGGCTACGGAACCCTAAAAACACACAGTTTGAGGAGTGTGTTCCTGTTTTTATATGCCTGCTTAAAATTAGTAGGTAGGTACCTGATGTAGTTAGTAAAGTAAGCACCAGTTGAAAACGAAAAAAATCTAAACAAACAATGTATTGAATTTGACGTTTTAAATGTCAAATTCAATACATTGTTTGTTTACATTTTTTTTAGTTTTCAAGGTGCTTACTTTATGTATTTATATACCTAGTAAGATTCTCCAAAATACCTTGCAAACCTCTTCAATTTACTGTTATAAACAAGCGTAAGCATGTGCTGTAGGCATAATTTAAGAACTATCAACCTACATAAACAGTCAAAAACCCAAATATGAACACAATAAAACTGTTCCAATATGCGTTTTATATTTATAAGTTATATTTTTTGTTACACATCAACATACACCAAATTTGGTCCTGGTTGCAGAATCAACAATCATAAATGGATACTGATTTGACAGTTGATAATAAACTGCTATATCAAAATATCATCACTGTAAGTTATATATATTACTAGCTTCTCCCCTCGATTCAATCCGCGTGGAACTCGACGTTTATATTGTAGGTAAATACAAATTGCACCCTCCATTTCAATGCCAAAATTCGTCTCAATCGGTTCAGCGTTAAGCATGAAGTGGTAACAGACAGACAGACACTTTTTATAATATTAAGTAGTATGGATTTCCTACGTCTACTACATCTGGTTGCAATTTCTTCTACCCTTGACACACTTTCAATATTCACACCTCATACTTGTAATTACAAGATACTCTTCCGAACGTATTGCAAAAATATAAAAAAACCACTAGCACGTTCGTTTTACGTAATGTGAATTCGTTTTTAGTGTTTAATTTTATTTTGCATGCGTTGGCGGTCACCTATCGTCTAATTAGGCTTATATAATGTATTACGTAACTATAATCAGGCCTGTATGTAACTGTGTATCAAATACTATCTTTTCTATCAGTACGAAACAATCACAGCGATATCTTCAAACATTAACATTCACTCGTGGCTCCGCCGGCGAGGCAAGTGAATTTAATTTGTCTAGGAACCATCCATATTCCACGCTTAAGGTATCTTACAGACTGGAGCGGTCTGCGGCGGTGGTCTATAGTAAACTTGACATTAACTGTCAAGTGTACTATTGACCGCCACCGCAGGCAGTGCCAGAGTGTGATTCAGGCTTTAAGCTAGGTTTACACGAAGCCATTGGTGGGTCACTGGCTTGAAAAATAGGCCGGCGCTCTATTCCCGCCAGTACTGGCAGCCAGTGCTTTACACACAACAACAAGCCAGCACTGGCTTCCTCTAAACCTGGCTTACGGCCGCGATTAGGAACAGGCGACAAGTTGCGCGCTACGACGCCTATATGGCCCGCAGCGGAGGCGGTGGAGGCGGGAGAAGCCATAGTCGCCTGACAGCACGCGTCTTGTCACGCAACATTGGGCCTGTGTGTAAACGCAGCCTAAGAGCACATTTTCACTGAACGTGACTGATCTAACCTATAGCTAACCCTCAACCGGGTACCGCCCTTCTGCGAGTGCATGGCAAACTTGACAGACACGTTACCGGGTAATTAGGTCTAATTGCAGAAGCTTCCTCTAGGACATGGTTATTGCATTGTAAAATTTGGGAATTAATTTTGCTGATTTAAAAAGCTTTTTACGGATTGAGGTATAATTATTATTATAATTAATATATAATCGAACTAATACTTTTCTTCCAACGTGGTTGCATGTAAGCTAACCTTCGAAATGATATCTTTATACCTTTGCAATTACTCGAATTACTTACTTCACTTGACACTATACATTTAGAAATTTAAGTTTGTTTTCATAAGAATTGCCACCGTCAGTCAGGATTATAATAAGTAGAAAATTACATCATGTTATACCTACTTACATACGAGTCTATCCGACCTCGAAATATTGGATTAGAATCTAATTTACATTCATCACGTGCGGTGTCTTCCATGCGCGCCAAGCCAAATGTAAATTTGTTTCTAATCCAGTACTTTTAATCAGATAGACCCCAAGATCATAAAAGTACATATGTATGTTTCAGATTGCATAAATAAAACGAAAACAATTATGCTTAAACTTCCGCAGACAGAGGAAAAATTATATAACGTATAGGTAAGTTTGACCTTATTAGTTTAACCCACATTTAGGTAAATTTTGGAGGTCAAGACAAGTACCGATGTTACATATTGTGTGCCTCTACAGCTGATCAATATATTTCTAGTTACCTACTTCTATTTTGCCTGCTATTTGAGGACACATGGCTTGAACAACGGACCGAGGGATTTACAATAATTTCGTACATTTTCATGTTGAAATGTTCCTTATTGTTTGTGTTAATTTCTTATATCATTATTGAAAAAAAAAAATTCTTGAACTGCAGAAGAACCCCGTCAAAATTGAAATAGATTAGTTTCACATATTTCTTATCAGGATCATCATCACACGTCAGCCTTCATACAGACCGCGACCGCGACCGCGACTGGGCAGTTGATGAACGGGAATAGGTTTCACAGGTTAGGTATAATTTAGATGCATATAGCATTTCTACATCGATAAAAAAGTGACAGAAAGTGACTAAGTACCATCCTCTACTCTCTATCATACCGTATTAGGCATCAAATAAACTCAACCGTGCCTGCACTGTGACCAGTAACCAATAAAGAATCTTATATCCAAACGTAACATGGCAAGCTTTTTGCCTGTTTTGAAGATATAATTGGTTTACCAATAAGAACAAGTCAAGGCAAGATCGATAAGTACCTGTGTATAGTTACCTACTTTGATATCTGGCAGTTTAATGATCTGAAATCTCGTCTGATCTCGAATTTCATAATCGAATAGGAAACAGATGTTGGTGGCTCGTAACTTTGTCTACCTCTTAAGACACAGTAGATGCTCAGTTTACTTTGAAACTTATTTGCGATATATAAAGTAGCTTTTTCAATGTTAGGTTTTAATACGATACGAGTTCGTATCCGATAAGTGTAAGTGTAACAATGCGGCGATGGTTTTCAAGAGCACTTTCACAGCCGGCATAATTGTGTGTGTGGCAGAGGATTGTGTTTGTGTTTAAGTTATTTAATTTAACGCAAGTGACTTTAAATAATTGAAATAGTTAGGTTAAGTACCTATAATATAATTTTATGAAAATTAGTAATCCTAGTATAATAAGTTACCTAGGTTTATGAGCATTCTTGCAAGATACGTATGGTTCATTTTATACTCGGGTAACTTACCAGTATGACAAAAAGCTTATGGTTAGAACCTCTGAAAAGAAAGAAGAATAATCAACTTCGTGCATTGCAGTTAGATAGATAGATAAGTTTTTTTTATTTTATATTGACAATTGACATGCCATTTTTTTTAATAGCATGAATTCACAAATAGATCGCCAGAGTGTATAAGAATAACAATAATATAAATGAAAGTCACAATCATAATATTAATATGTACCTACATTGCAAAATGAAAACAAAATAGTAATAAGAAACAATTGAAATAATATTAAAATGGTACAAAATGTCAAAGAAGTAAAATGTGTTTAAATGTCTAATTATGAATAAAAGCTAGGGCATCCTAGATACCTATAATAGTTTCACGTTGTACATGCGTCAGGTAGATCTGTATGACAGTTGTTTTGGTATGGGTAAAAGAAATTGTCCTAACACTCGTTCGAAACGTTTACTGTGTTTACCCCTGAGAGGTGCTACCGCGAAACGAAAACGAACTTCGTTCGTGTATCTCTCTCTCTCTCTCTATCGCTCGAACTAGATACACAAACGAAGTTCGTTTTCGTTTCGCGGTAGGCCCTCCGGTTCTATTCACGCACCGTTTTCGTTGTATTGAAATTGAATATGAGGCATTTATAAATGGATTCAATATGAATTCGATTATTATTGTAGAATAAAGCCTCCTGACAAAAGGAGGAGAGGTGAATTTGTTTTCTGCAGGGTAGATGCGTAACTTTTCAAACGTGCGTTATTAGGTCGCATATCAACTGTTATTCCCAAAAATTGCTAAAGTTAATATACCTACAGCCTTAGCCGAAAGTATTAAGCAGCCCACGTTTTCTTTTGTAACTTATTAAAGAAGTATTATATTGCAATTTCAAAAATACACGAAGACTTAAAATATAATAAGTGTTTAAATATGTGCAAATCATGAATAGATATCATTTAGAAATAGCTATTTGCGTGTGAAAGTCTAGAAAAAGTCGGGTTTCACAGTAAAGGATTAATTGTATTTTTTTTCCACGGAATATCCCTTAACTTCAATAATATTTCTATTTTTTAAACCCCGACGCAAAGAGAGGGGTGTTATAAGTTTAACGTGTCTGTGTATCTGTGTATCTGTCTGTGGTATCGTAGGTCCCAAACGGATGGACCGATTTGAATGCGGTTTTTTTTGTGTGTTAGATAATTTTATCCTGAGTGTTCTTAGCCATGTTTCGTCAAAAGTTGTTCAGCCGTTTTTGAGATTTGGACTTTGAAATGAATATGTCGGGGTTTTTCAACTTTTCTAAGTTGTAGTTATTTCCGATAGATACTAGACATCTTTCTATTGTAAAATATATAAATGTAACTTTCAATGTTTGACCTTTGTATGAAATCGTATGGGTGCTCAACACTTTTGGCCAAGGCTTTACTTGTCACCGTAATTTAACCCCTACCCATCGTCTACTTATGGTTTAGATTATTGAATATGGCCTAATATGTTCCGCAGTCAACAAGGAACCCTTATAGTTTCGCCATGTCCGTCTGTCCGTCCGTCCGTCTTCGGCTTAGCTCAGTAACCATTACTACTAGAAAACTCTGATTCAGCATGGATATATAAATCAATCACGCCGACAAAACAGAACAATAAAATCTTTAAAAAAATTTTTTTTAGGGTACCTTCCATGTTTCAAATCAGTTAAAGCCCTAATTTTTGTTAAAGTCATGTGTCGTGTCGTCGTCGTCGTCCCCCCGCCGCCGGCTAAATGACTACTACTGGGGATGTGAAAAAATTCGTGGTAGTAGTTTATATAATGAATTAAAAAAAAAAAAGGAAAACTATCACGGACAAGTAGGCATAAGTGTTACCGAGTAATAGTCGACCAACTTGATGCGTACTTGGAAAGGTCAATTTTCGTACAAATTCGGTCGACGCAACCGCACCGCACTTCTATGTAACTGAGACAGACAGGCAACTACGGAACCCTACACTGCGCGTGGCCCGACACGCACTTGGCCGGTTTTTTATAAAACTGTGATTGGAATTGGAACCTTGTACCTTGGACGGTACAGTTTTTTTTGGAGTTGAATGGAGCTTCGATGCAATTCGGCCAGCTCGAATAATCCCAAGTATACTTAACTACGCTACAATATTTTTCGTAAGTAGGTTTTGCATCCACCACTAATTATATACCTGCACACAATACGCGTAATACTTTGGAAACACCTCGATAAAATTATGAACTTACAATTAAAGCGAAACTCGAAGGAAACATAAATGTTTGCAGTTAATCGCTACTGCCATAAAATACACTAAAGAATTGATCTGGTTCGATGTTTTTATTTTGTAATGTAACTGTTAATATTTTAAGATTTGATTCTGCAATTTATAACATCAATATTTTCAGTTTTTACATTAAAGGTTCCCGGTCCTGCGCCAACTGAATTCGGCCGACTCTCGCGACCTTTACCAGGGGGCCTAGACAAGGTTACAATCGACAAGCGCTAACGCCAATAGAAAACTAATAAAATGTATGGGAATGACAGATGTTAACGAAAAGTGTTTCGTCGGCATCTGTCATTCCCATACTGTTTATTACTTTCTATTGGCGTTAGCGCTTGTCGATTGTAACCTTGTCTACGGCCCCTGGTCATCAGTCCAGTCCATCTGTGGTACTCTTTGGAGGAGGCCTATGTCCAGCAGTGGACATCTTTCGGCTGACATTAACATTGGCAATTGGGTCTTAGGTTTGCGTCTTTCCTGTGTACTTTGTCAAAGTTAAGGGCCACGAAGCCTAATTTTTGGTTGAACTCTTAGGTAATCCGCATAAACGGCGTCTCCTCTTCTATATTACGATATGATGATTCGACCGACCGGTTAGCCTAGTGGGTAGTGACGCTGCCTACGAAGCTGAAGGTCCTGGGTTCGAATCCCGGTAAGGGCAAATATTTGTGTGATGAGCATGAATATTTGTTTCCGAGTCATGGATGTTTTCTATGTATTTAAGTATTTCTATCTATTATATATATCGTCGTCTAGTACCCATAACACAAGCCTTACTGAGCTTACTATGGGACTAGCTCGATTTGTGTAAGATTGTCCCCTTATATTTATTTATTTTATTTATTATTTATAAACATTATTTATATGCACGTAATAATAGTGTATTACCCAATCATAAACAGGTAATGATTTAAGTAGTCTTAATTGCTATAAAGTCTACTCCAATACAAGTTTTGACTCATTCACTATGCTAACCTACGCCCGTAGCGCTACGCCGTAGTCCGTAGCAGCGTAATCTCCATATGAAGCGAAACTCGAGCGTCGCCCTCCTACGCACGTAGCGTGAATAGAATTGAAGGGGCACGGATTATTCCGTACGGTCCATTTCGTTGGTATATTTAGGTCACCGTAACTTTAAAACTTCGGCAGTGTCAACCCTTAACAAACACATTAATTACTTTGTAGGCTCCCGTACCTCGATAGAGAAATAAGGAACCGTTATCGGATCACTTTGTGATCCTTCTGTATGACTGTCAATACCCTCTTTCAGGAACGCGTGGAGGTATTAAACTGAAATAAATATCAAATATGTGAAAAATAACTAACTTATAAGTCGTTAACGTAGATTCATGAATTTAGCAATAAACAAGGTCTACGAGTTAACACAGAATAGTAATCGAATAAGCTTAAGTAATTTATACTTAATTAAAAATACTTTATTTAAAAGGCAGTCTTCTTCATACAATGTACTTGCTTTATAAAAGTTACGGCAGCATACAAAGCGGGAACGCCACATCCATCAGTACGTCGCGTAACACATCAACATCATATTAGTGTGCAAATGGGATGCTCAGATTGACCCCCTGGTCGAAAATCATAGCTGATACTGACCTTCAGACGTGGACCAATTAGTGTATTACGCCGATACATCATTTACAAAGTAGCAGCGCAATGTAGCCACGTAACGGACGGATAGTGGAGGCAAGACCCAATTACACGTACTTGCGTTACGTGCGCGTTTAATTTCGCACTTAGTGTTTGATTGATTGCTCTAGCTATGTATTAAATGGTTGGTTTTTTCTCGTTTGCTTTCCTGTAGAAGCGCTCATACATTATGCTCATACACAATCGATGCGAGTACATTAGCATCGATTGTGTGGGGCACACACATATAGACATACATAGATCACGCAAATGCAAGTACTCCGCGTGTCCGAATTCGGTCTCCGAGTTGGAACTCCGACTCACATTACGCGCGCTCCGGTTGTCCGTGAATATTATGAAAATGCGTTATTGCAGAATTGATTTTGCGCGGACAACGGGGAATTCACATCACTAATTCGCCCGTCTGACGTCACGGTAGGTAGAAAAAAGTGACAGTCGGTTTTCATACAAATTGAGGTATTTAAGTTATCTATTGTATCATCTAGTGTATATCTATATCTGTGGTGGGCCACGTACGAGTAATAAGAATTATATTTTAAGCTCGAGGCCCTTTTTTATGTGACGAGGTATTTAGATTTAACTTACTTTAGTTTTTTATAGATATCTAGTAAGGCACAGCGAAATGTCATCCCGCTCGAGTGTGGAGCAGCCCAACTGGGGAAGTAGCCGCTAGTTGCGCCTTGCAGAAGACCACAGCCATAATAACACTACTACTTGCTCTGTAGTAGTGTTGTGTTCCTGGAGGTGAGCAAGGTCGCCAGAGCTCCCGAGGATACGTTGTATTGGGAGCGAGGGATTTTTTTCCTTCAGCTGTCAACACGGCGAATCCTCAAACATACCAAGGGGGCCCATATTACTCCTATGCTGCGGTGTCCGCTTACCATCAGGCGGGCCGTACGCTTGTTTGCAACCGTCGTTGTATAAAAAATAAACATTTTGTTACGTAGGTTGGGGTTTCGGAATAGCTGCCCGGTTAGAGCGATTACTAACTGAGCGCTTCTGTACTTCGTAAAGCATTAAACGATTGATTTTGGTTGTTATCGCTTTTACTACTCCAGGGGGCCTAGACAAGGTTACAATCGACAAGCGCTCAATTTTTAGGCGCTTTCCTCTATTTAGCAGGACGGACTAATTGTCGGCATTATGCGTGAAAGAAGCAGTTGCGCGGAGCCTTTGAAAGGCTTGAAAACTTCTGACAGTTTAGTTGCCCACCCACTTGATACATATACATATAATTCTAATGAGGTATTTTTATACTCGCTGACCTTAATGTTTGAATGAAGACTTCGTACACCAAGCTATTAATCACATACTTTGTTCTATGGAGCTCCCAACTCAACTTTTTACAACTTTTAGACTTACTTGAATTCGACCAATCACGTGGCGCCTTTACTGAACTATAATGAATTTGACCAATAGAACGTCGTCTTGGCAACAGAGGAAAAGACATCAACGAATACTAAGCCGGTGGCTGCGCTTCGTTTAAGCAGGGGATTTTTAATAGATTTAATAGATACCAAGTTTGTTTAATTAGTTTAGTTGACTCGTAGAAAAGTATTGTATACAATAGTTATATAATTAGCTTTTTAAGTCTCGTACCTTAATTAGGCCATTCAGCAAGCTTCGTAGCCTAACCATGGTATTCGACTGAAAAAGCGTACATTATATAACGATTGCATAAAATACTTACTCTTTTAATATAGCATTGTCAGTTTATATACCGGGTGGAAAGGCACGACGATCCCTTCCGCAAAAGGGGGATTGTTTAGACTGAGTACAGTATTTCCTGTAAAGAAACTAGGCTCATATTCATAACCGTTTTGAAATTATAGGCAGTTAACTTTTAATAAAAATACTGCAAGTGACAACCCTCATTAGGGTCAGTAACATTTTAACAATTGCACAAGGGTCAGTGACCTTTATCAATACGTATAAACAATTATTAGTACGTAGTTATAGTAGGGTTGTCCTTAAGAAGAACATTAATTGATTTTAATATTTTTACTAATTGATCGTAAAAAAAATCTAAACATTACGAATCGATTCTCCATCACATACACTAACCCCCCTTTGCGGAAAGGATCGTCGTGCCTTTCCACCCGGTATATTATGCTTACATTCTACGTCCTTTAATACCTAAATGTTTTCAAGATTACGTTGGGTAGGTACCTTGCAGTCGAAGAATTTTCTATAAATTAAAAGGTTTGTAAAAGACTCGCGCAACGTAATATGTATTAAATCCAGGAACACCTTCCTTTTGATATTTAATCAGAGTAAGTAGCTAACTAGTGTTTTATTCTCAACTCATTCCTCATCACATTTAAATGCAATAGGAGTTTGCAAAACAGAAAGCCCGAAAATGGTCATAATTTGTACATATTTGGATAAGCTCCATTTGGGAGTATGTTATCGTTTGAGTGTCATTGTTGTATAATATTGAAATGAGGCCAGATATAACAAGCTTCCGCGAAGTTTATGGTGATAGAATGTTATACTTACATTACACGAACATTATTCCGAATGAGTTGGTAAATACTGTTGATTATTTATATTCTTATTTTATGCAATTTATAGAAAACATAAACATGAAAATAAAAACAGAGAGAAAAAACCCGCAAAGTAATTCAAAAGTAGGTACCTATAGGCAATCACATTTTATATTCAATGTTTTTAAATGAAATGACACTAAGCCGACGAGTATATAGGTTGAGACTTATCTGAAGGCAAGCACATTGTTCCCAGCGGCACCCACTAACTAATTGTTAGACATTTTCGTAGATTTAGAATCAGACGTTTTCGTAGATTTATTTAAAATACTTCTATTTAAAATGCAAATACAAAATGCAAAATACCTATTTTGTATTTTGCATTTCAATGCCTTTTAGTAAAAAACATTTTGGATTTTATTTGAAATACCTTTTTTGAAATAATTTTTAATATTCATTTCAAAATGCAATAGTATTTTTCACAATCGTGTTATAATAGAGAGCTTTTTAGTCAAGTACCGTGTTTAGGCCACGAAGCTTGCTGAGTGGCCTAAGTAAGGTACGAGATTAAAAAGCTTGATTATGACAGTATTGTGAACAATACTTTTTGTACGAGTTCATTAAAATTAATAATTTAAGTCATTAATACGAAAACTAAATATCGTAAGTACTATACTGTCTAGTTCTAATATCCGACTATTCCGACTTCTTTTACACAAGATAATCCATAGATAATCACACCACCGGCGTCCGTAATGTTGCAGTACTGTGCTGTGATTGGCCAATCACAACTCACAAGGCGTAGTTTATTTTTATTTTTTTCATGCCCTGGATACAGCAGCCAGTTTAAGTAGATTTTTGACAGACGACGCGACGCTGCATCGTACCGAAACGCCATAGATTGGCAATTTTGTATCGGATCAAGGACACATTTTATTGAAATACGAAGTTCTATTTTCAAATTTTTTTCGATTGTCTAGAGCGTATCGAAACAGTTATTTCGGTTGTTTCGGAAGTAACATAGACTATTCAATGATGAAAATAGTGTCGTTGCAGTATTCTCTATGAAATCTTAATAAACAGATTTTAATCGACGAGTACAAAAAATACTTTGTGATTAAGTTTAGCCAACATTACCAGTCAAACAAAATGAAATAAACGAATGACGCTTGTATTGCCGAATTTGACCGATAGAGGCGCCTGCTAGCCATGCGTGCCCTTTTTTAGGGTTCCGTAGTCAACAAGGAACCCTTATAGTTTCGCCATTGAAAAAGTATTTTGATAATACCCATTTTGCATTTAGCATTTGAAATACAAAACGCAAAACTATTTGGTATTTTGCATTTGAAATAGTACATCTGAAAAGTATTTTGCATTTTGTATTTAAATTCTTTTTTAAAACCATTTTGTACATCTCTGTCTGTCACTATCACTAGCCTTTTTCTATGGGATTTGGCTTAAACGGTTTGATTCTAAACAAGCAAATTCCAGAAAAAAAAAAAGAATTTGACAGTTTTTGTAGGACTGACAGGTTCATCCTATGCTGCGGGCCAACCCCATTAACCCGATCGCGGTTGACATTAATATTCCAGTAACATTCATTGTCGCGAGGCCAGCGTTGTGCCAAGTAACCGTGACAACCCTAATAAGATAAAAGAGCACGTAATATGCGGTAGAGCGGGAACTTAAATACTGGTAGATTCGGTTTTGTTAGACAGTGGACCTTCTATACATAAATACCGATGTTCTATTATTTATTTTGTGATACTTATAGTAAAGTTAATACAAGCTGGACCGCAAACTAACGACATAGCCACCGCAGCCATTTTTAATTCGGGTGCAACTAATTTGGCCAGAAATTATTTTACATTCTTTACGGCTGATGCGGTTAAGAATAGAAGGCCCTTTTCTGTTGTGTAATAAATTTAGGGTCATACAGAGAACCATATGCGCTGAGCTAATACGTCTGTTTCTGGTCTTTATATACGGACTTTGTAAACGGCAGAAAATATATATTTTACCCACTAACGTACACACCTGACAATGCAAAACAATGTAGGTTTATGTAATCTTGCTTGTCGATTCGGATTTTCGACCACTTCCCAATAGTCGTATTGATTCAAATCTTTGGGTATATAGACTAGTGGGTGTCTGAGCTGTAGACCCGCTCTTAAAAAAAAACCTTTTTTTTTTCTTTAGTAAAACTGTATTCACTTAAAAACCACCTCACCTCACTCGTAACGGCTAACGAAACTAAACCTCTTCTTATTCTAATCTGATTACGCTTAAATAGTTACTACGAATCGCGGCATCAAGATAATATTTGTGGGTGAACGGTGAGTTGAAGTTGATACAAGTTACAGAATAGCGGAGAAGCTCTGGTGGATACTCAACCTAAGCATGACCTAACTAAACTCTCGTACCTATGTAATAAGTAACACAATAAAGTACAAAGATTTAAATCTAACAGGGCAGTGGCTCGCTGCCGGCCGTTACATGTTACTTTCTGTTCGCTCATTAATTTAATCTATAACGGACACAGAGTTGCTTTAGCATTGAAGCTTCCTTGGCATGAAGTATGGCCTGAAGTTATGATGATAGGTATAATACTTAGGTCTGGTTTATAGACAGACAGATAGATACCCTCATATAGATAATGTATCGTTTTAGTAGGCAGAGCTAAACAGGAAAAATATAGACCAACTTTGGATTTTGTTCTACCCAGAAAATTTTAAGCAATCATGTTTCGGTTAAATCAGATAAGCAATCATTCTTATTGCTTCCTAATCTGGTCAGAACGGCGTTTCAATGAACACGATATTTTCCAACTCGAGCTCTTAAACGTCTTTTGGCATTCGCAGGCTAACAACGGCGTGATATTTAAGAAACTATGTATCAATATAATTCATAAATTGGCTTTCCATCGAAATTCCCCATTTCTTACGCCGTTAGCCTGCGAATGTCAATAAACGTTTTGTATGGTCGTCGAACCTTTGGCCCTTTTGACACGAATTTGACCTTATTTTGATATTGACGCCTCACGCGCTTGTTTGCCACCGTCGTTGTATAAAAAAAAAACCAAAGCGTTAAGATTATCAAGCGTGTTTAATTGACTGTACGAGTATATGCATCTACTCCAACGGTAATAAAATTACGGCTGCAACATGACCACTTACATTTCATATGAAATTAAACAGCTGCCTATTTATATTACGATGATACTAGCAATTAACACGCTACGTTACCATTATGGCTGGTTCTTAATTCTCGTAAACCGCCCTTGTAGGAGATGCGTGCTAATGACTACCACTGATGAAAGAGGGAGATGCAACGCTCTTCAGGAATTTTGATGAATACCTACATTTATAGTCTTTTTTATACTATGAGGGTGGCAATCAAGCGTACGGCCCGCGTGATGGTAAGCGGACACCGCAGCCTAGGTATAGACGCATGTAACTCCAAAGGAGTAACATGGGCGTTGCCGACCCTTGATATGTTTGAGGACTCGCCGTGTTGACAGCTGAAGGAACAAGTTCCCTCGCTCTCAACACAACGTAGTTTTTTATGGTTTTTTTTTAATAATTACCTACCGTAGTTTTAACTTATTTATTACTGACTGACTTTATTACTGAGGGTGAGGGCCGGACACCAACTTACGATCAACGTTAAATATGGTGACGCCGTCAATCCATTCAAACTTGTCTAACTTTCCATACATTCAGATTTTATTGGACGCTCAGAGACCTTATACATCTCTGGAATACTGAATTAATATCATTAACTTTCTGTTAATGCACAGACCATATTCTAATCGAATGTAATAATGGTCATATTTTGTTTTGTTTTCCTTAACTTTGTGACATTTAGTGTGTTGTTATATCAGTCCTTAATGTGCAAATTTTAAATTATTATTGTGTTAGATTATTATTCTTTTATTGTAAGATTATTATTTTTATTGTAAATTACCGTTTGACATGTAAAAGTGCCCTTGTGGCCTATTTGCAGAATAAATAATTTGTATTTTGTATTTTTTTGTATTATCGAACACCGCACCGCTTACAATTATAGACGGTTCGGTGCAACCCACCCTTAACGTCGTGTACCTACTTAGTGATGTACAGATTTAGTTGCAGTTGATTGAAGTAAACACCGAAAATAACGTTAGTTTTCTTTTCTATGGGTTTATTTTTACCAGTCTGATCTAGTGCTAATACTTCTGGTCGTAAGTAACGTCGTCGTCAGATCTCTCGAAGGTGACCTTTTCCTACAGCGAAGGCATTTGACCCTTTTTTAAGCTGTGCTCCAGAGCCTCCATTCCGGTTACGAGGTAGCATATTATTAATAACTGACTATATCGGAAGCTTAGTGAGTAGTAGTATAAGTATGTAACATTAGAATTTTAATGGAAAAATCCTTCCATGTTACTTTGTTTATCTAGGATGTCAAAGAGAAGTATTTTAGTAGTTTTAATTATTTCGACCTGTACCTGGGTGGTTTTAGTATCATGCGGACCGGATCCCTCGGCTGTTATTCGCTAAGCGCTAATGCGGCTCACCCCGTCGGTCACCCATCGCGAAGCTAGACCTCTACCTATCTACGCATAGTTACATTGCGGTGTCAAGATATTAATTATTTATTTATTTATTATCTCAAAAATGTACTTATGTGGTAGGTATACAACAAATTTCGCCAAACTGAGATCAGTTTGTATATATGGGGGTGAGCGTTGAGGTGAGCTAAAAAGTTACAGAATGGGGGGGCTAAGGTGGCGCGGAGCTGTCCGCGCAGACGGTCGTCCGTACGGACCCGTTCGCATTACCTACTCTAAAACGCTCCTTATTGGCCCGTGCGGAGCGATCCCTACTGACGGTCCGCATGACACTAAACCAGCCTAAGTGCTTTACAAAACTAAATCAGTCAAGCTGCTGTTTTGGAGATAAATGGGAACATTGATGTTCACAAACAAACATACAAACAAAACATAAAGCTTACCTTCTAAACCTTCTCTCCGTCGTGGTTAAATAACAATACTAATGTTCAAAATTATATTTCCTTGAAATCGCATGGTGAACAACGCACGATTTTTTTAATCTTATCTGAATAGGGTTTAATAAACAATACAGTCAAGCTCATAAATATATTAACGTTGCCAAAAGTTCAAAATTATCCTCAAATTATCTCAACAACCTTATAGTCGCGTTCGCATATTAATGATCCGTAACACATCCTTACTCCTATCGTAATAAGACGTGTTGCGATTTTTTGGGCGACTATGGCTGCTAAAAATTATATGATGCTGATTGTTTGCTTAGGGCTCGCTGACGAAATGCGAAGAAAGCACCGAAGGACAGACACTTGACAAAGCTATCTCTGTAATTCAACGTGGAATCTACGCGAACATCCGGCCTAGTTCGAAGCAGAACTAATTCCTCGTGTCATCATCATCAGTGCTCTTTGAAAACCACACCTATTGCGTGAAACGTGAGGTTGAAAATCCAACTAATGTTTTATGATGAAATTCTAAGACACGCGTGATGATTGCAAGCAGGGTAAGTAAAATATAGTATTGTTTAAGATTTGAAGTTGCATATATGGTTCACTACGAGTTGGTATAAAATAAGGCCGAGGTCTAGAATAGGTACAGCTTAGAGCCTTAGCCGCGAATACTTCGGTTACAATTTACAATTATTAACAATTACGAGTAACATAAGGAAGTATACTTGTTCAAGACAGTCATTATTTAGTAAATTTCGTAGTCTTATTCCCATCTACTATTATAAACACATGTAGTGGGTAAATGTGAATGGAAACATTTCGATCCGCCCACATAAGAAAAAAGCGTATTGAGCAAGCAGGCGCTCGATATTATGCATCTCGTTTTTAATCATAAAACATGTGGTGGGTAGATGTGAATGGGACTGTTTCAATCCACCTACATTTAAAAAGAGCACTGAGCGAGCAGGCGCTTGTTATCTTGCGTCTCGTTCTAATCATAAAATGTATGGTGGGTAGATTTGAATGGGAGTATTTCGATCCACCTACAATGCGAAAAATAAGTAGTAAGCGCGGCGCGCGATATTTTATTTCGTTTTTAATCGATACGTAAATATGACTGCAGCGCGCGTTTCAGTAGTACCTGAAAGTTGATGTACACGCATGTATTGTAAAGGTGAGAACGAAATTTGGATTGACAAATTTATACTCATATTTGTTCGATTAAGCTACCTTGGTTAGCATATTTCTTGTGCTTACGTATTAGGGGGAGACTGTTCAAGGCAGCCGTCTGTAAGACAAATACATAGCTTTGACTCTTTATTTTACCTTCTTAACAGCTCTCTTTGGTTCATAGGTTTCAGACTTATGTCAAGATACTTTCTCCTACAGTTAACATCTTATATGAGCGGATTGGTTTAGTTTACTAACCATCCAAATATACCCGGACTTGACAATAACGTGTAGGTAAAAGCCTCCGTTAAGAGCTTTAAGCTCCAAACATAAATAGGTAGACCAAGTTGTACCATTTATAGAGGTCACACCTTTGGTAGGTGTGCCTCATGATTCAAATATTCCTCATTGATTGTGACTTTAGCCTGGCCGCCTGAAAAGCCGGTGGCTGCAAAGCTTTCAGAGTGCGCTTTGCAAAGCTTTCAGTCACATAACCAAAGCTGGGTTCATTTAGTTTTCATACAAGGTTGTTTCCATATTTTCTAAATTTACTTAATTTACATTCATGTAGAATCACAAAACAACCTTTGCTTATCCGTAATTAATTCTGCTTAAAACGGCAATGCGCCGAACGTAGTTAAGGATTTAGCATAAGTTTTAACCGTAAGAGCTTTCACTAGCTTCTAGCAAGCTTTTCTTTATATTCAGTAGAATCTGCATATAATTGCATTAATTTTGTAACCATAATTATATTCTAGATACATGAGTTGTTTACATACAAGCTTGATAGTAAAGTTAATAACTTGCCTCCTTTTTCTGTAGTAAATTTGCATAAGCGGCACTATGCCACGGTAGGTAAAGCTCTTCAAGCTAATTAGAAACATGTATTATAATCATTTCCTTTGCATAGCTCATATTATGGTAGTTTTCGCTTGCACTATGCTCATAATTCATACATATTAGACAAGCCTTAAGCTTAATACAGTAAACTTTACTACATCAATAATCTACAGTGTAATATTAATCTAATGAAATAACTGAGAATAGTGCTTACGACCTCTGTTAGATATAACAAAGGAATCAAAAGTATTAATTTATATAAAACTACAAAGGTTCAGTGTTTAGATAGGTATTTCGCCTAAACTATTTGCAATGTATTCATTTAGCCTATTAACAATTATGCACTAAGTAATTCTGTACAAGATTAACATAATTTAAGACCTAGGTTTACCTAGATTAAGACGGTACGGGAATGCAAACGCTAAAAACCTAAGACGAATTTGTGTAAAGAAATGATTGTTTATTTGAAATAAAGATGTTTCACTTTATGGTAATGTTGGAAGGTTTATATATGAGGTGGAGCATAAGCAAAATGTTCTCATAACAAGCTCGACTATCACTAGAGCAACATATACCCATCTCGCTCCAACCAACCAGCCGTGCCATCAAGCTTTCTCAAGAGTATCGGAGTTTTATTTCCGCCTGTGGATCCCGCTTGTGTGTGAGCGCGACGACAACTGAGCTCCCGTCACGCTCGCACCGTGCCTCCGCTGCTGCAGTAAACAGTCGACGGCCACACATGCTAATTTGTGGGCGCGTCGACCTACTTCGCGGTTCGGACTAGCGACCTCGCTAGGTCAGCCCACTTAGTCCGAGGCTATTGAAGCCAGGCACCAGACGTCGCAACCCTCTTCCCGTGATGTAACTACGGGGCACCGCGGCGTTCAATGGTCCTTCGAGCCGGATCCCTGACGAAGCAAGCAGTTCAAGCAGAAGATTTGGCTTTAAAGAAGATTCTTCTATCAATCAAGCATTAGATTGGCCCTTTTAAAGAAGACATCCTCTAACAATCTTCAAGCATCGTACGAGAAGCTGCCATTTGAAGCAAGCAGTTCAGCGCGAACAGATTGGCCTTAAAGAAGATTCCTTTCTAACAATCAAGCTGTTGGATTGGCTTTAAAGAAAGTGAACTTCGAACAATCTGCGCCGTACGAAGAAGCTGCCAGGAAATAAGAACAAAGAACTCTCAAGCAAGAAAAGCCCTCAACAGGGTTAATGAAGAAAGAAAGCAGAAACAAGAAGAGCCCTCAATAGGGATAACGAAGGCTCAAGCACGAAGAGCCCTCAACAGGGTTAACGAATAAAGAAGCCTCAAGACCGAAAAGCCCTCAAAAGGGATAACGAAGCCTCAAGACCGAAAAGCCCTCAACAGGGATAAAGAAGCAAGAAAAGGCGTACCAGCGAGGAAGACACACCAGCGAGGAAGACTTCGAAATCGAAGCGTCAAGTCGTCGTGGTCATCGAGCATCTGCAAATCCTATCAGAACCGGGTATATGTCAATCCCCGTTGTAATCTGGTAGGTGGCGTGGCTCTGGCCTAACGGTGTCAACCAGAGCTCATAACACGTCTTAGTGCGGTATACCGAGTGGTTACTGCAGCGCTCTTTTCAGAGCGTCTTTATAACTCGGCCGTTTGCTGGTATTGATACTTTGCGGTGTTTGGCCACAGGTTGGCAAGCTGAAGGGCGTGGCGTTCCACCACGTCCCGAGCACCTACATCGCACAGTGGTCCTCTGCCAGACGGTACCTATCACCTCCTTCCTCCCTACGTTCCCATTCTCAATCGGCATCAATACGGTAGTACGCCGAGCGAGCAGATAGGGCCTGTTAGTGCTAGGCAGGTAGGGACTGTTAGTGTTAGGGGGGTAAGGTTAGGATGACAGGTAAGGGGGAGGGTCGAGTAACGAGGTCGAGGAGTAGGCAGGAGACAGGCAGCGGTGAAAGTTCCAAAGGTACTAGTGGTGCGTCTTCTTATGACACGACGACTACCCATACGTGGAGCCATGGAACCGACACTGCGGATCTGACAACTATTACGGTTTCGCCGCAGGCAGGATCTAGCAGGTTAGGCGATATTCCGGTTAGGGCGAGTGAACCGACTTTAGGCGAGCATGAGAACCCCGTTCTAGCCAATAACGGTAAAATTTTAGACGCCGATAGTTTAGGCGCGAACCTACAAGACGCCAACCCTTTGGGCGCAAATATTTTAGACGCCAACAGTTTAGGCGCGAATGTAGGCAACGTAGTTCACGCGGGCGTTGTCGATCAAGTTGTAAATCCGCGTAGTGGTTCGAGAACCGGTTCAGTAGAAGGTGAGCGGGCACAAACGCCACCTAGGGTCATTGACGCCACTGATTATGACGCCGTAAGAGCTGAAGACAATAGGTTAGTTAGACTACGTGCGGAGTCGGAACTCCGCGCGTCGCAGTTGGAGCAAGCCAGGGCAGCCGTCGCTTATGCCGCTTCTAGGTACGAATTGTTGTTAGCTGAAAGTCAACATTCGGTTATAAGAGCGCCGCCGCCCAACCCTTTTTGTTTGCCCAACGAAGCCACGCATGGTAGAAACGTAGCTAACGCCTCTCCCACTCTGGGACAGCCAGGTAGCAGTAGGCCACCACAGCATAGACCCCAAGAAACCAAGGGTATAGATAGGAACCACAGCCCAAACAATACGGCTGGGGAAATTAGCGCTCTACGCGACGCTATAGTGCAAGCCATCAGTATGAATAGGACTGACAACCACGTTTCACCCATGCCACAGCAATTCACCTCGGGCAAATATATAGGTGACTTGCCCTTTTTTGACGGCAATCCCTCGGATTGGATTGCATTTAAACGTGTTTATTTAGATACGGAGAGTTCGTTCTCCGACATAGCTAATATGGGACGCCTTCGGAAGGCAGTCAAGGGACAGGCACGTGAGTCAGTAAGGTCTATGTTACACACATGCAGTAATCCTTACGAAGTAATCGCCGCTTTAGATAGAGCTTTCGGCAAGCCAGACGTAATTATTTTGTCTGAAATTCAGAATGTCAAGCGGATGCCGCGATTGAGCGATGATAGTCGGAACATTTCTGAATTCAGCAATCGTGTGTGTAATGTAGTAGCCTCTATTAAAGCCCTGAATAAGCCACAGTACCTATACGCTCCTGAATTAGTTAGCCGTATAGTAGAAAAAATGAATAATATAGTTAGATTTGAGTGGTATAGGTACAAGAACAACGCTGATGATGTGCCGGAACTCTTATCATTGTCAAGATTTTTGAAGGACTTGAGTGAGAACTTTAACTGTATGTTCGCGTACGAACAATCCAAGATCAAGTCGGGTGTGCGCTCACGTAGGGTGAATAACATTAATTCACGGCATAGGTATAGGGAGAGCTCGGTGTCGTCCGACGATGAGGGAGCTAGTGATTTCTACGATGACAATTCCGTATCAAGTCACGACTCTCGCGCGTCTGCGTCACATAGGCAGGATAGGAAAACTCTACCTATATCAAATGATTCTGATAGTGAAGCCGATTTGGAGCAACATTATGTTGCAACGGCAAACAAGCGCACAACGCGAGGCGGCTTCAAGTCTAGGCGTAATAATGATAGGAAGTTTAAACCACAGGAAAATAGGAATAACGTCTCTGCTAATAACAGTCAGAAAAGTAAGTGTGCAGTTTGCGCAGGCAATCATCCTGTAGCAAGTTGTGCTGACTTTATTAAGCTGAGCGTTAACGATAGATGGGACGTTTTAAAACGCTATAAGCTCTGTTTCCGGTGTTTAGGCGACATGCATAAATCCTCATACAATAAATGCAAATATAACCCATGTGGGAAGGGAGAATGCGAGGCATCCCACCATGCTTTATTGCATGGCAGGAGAAAGAGCTTAGAGCGTAAAGAAAAGACCGTAGCGACTAAAGAGCAAGTTAGTTCGGTTAACTACTCGAACCAGTCTCAAGCGTATTTAAAAATAATTCCGGTAGAGCTAAAGGGTTCAAAAGGTACCATCTCTACATACGCTTTGATGGACGAAGGCGCGACGCTATCGTTAATCCAGAAGGATATAGCTTTGCAAGTTTCGCATCCCGGTAAACGGGAAACCCTCTCCTTCGAAGGAGTAGGTGGTCACGAGGTGATAGACAACGATTCTTCGCGAGTAAAACTTAGAATTAGAGGTACCTCTAGTAGAGAGTTTCATGATTTTACCGCGCATACGATAGATAAGTTGAACCTTGCGTCGCAAGCTGTAGATAGGTCGGTCGTTCGTAAATGTGCTCATTTACGGCATTTAGAAGATGAGTTGTGTTACGAGTCAGCACAACCCACTATACTTATAGGTCAAGACTCATGGCATTTGATAGTGAGTAGGCAAGTATGTGAAGCAGGTAGAGCTTTACCCTGTGCATCCCTGACGCACCTCGGTTGGGTGCTTCATGGAGTTAACGATCTTCCTCGTAAATTGTTAGGGGCGGTTAATCACATTAAACCTACTTGCGATAATCAAGATCCAGCTCTAGCTTTGATACGCGAGCACTTTAGTATAGAGTCATTGGGCATAGAGCCGCGTAAACAAATTAACGATCCAGAAGATAGAGCTGTTAAGTTGCTAGAATCTACGTGTAAGCGTATACCTAACGAGGATAGGTTTGAAGCAGGTTTATTGTGGAAAACTGATGATGAGACTCTACCGGATAATAAAGCTCACGCATTGCGACGCTTATACACGTTAGAGAAAAAACTAGATAGAGACCCGGAACTTAAGGCTGAATATAATAGGCAGATGGATGATCTTATAGAACAAGGTTTCGCTGAAAGAGTTGACTCTATCACGGACTCACCGCGCGCCTTTTACCTCCCGCATTTTAATGTTATTCACCCCCAAAAAGGAAAAAGTAGAGTCGTTTTTGATGCTGCGTGTAGAACAAGCGGTAAAGCACTAAATGACGCGATTTTACCTGGTCCCGATTTAATTCAATCGCTTTTCGGAGTTTTGATAAGATTTCGTGAGGGCCGTATAGCGGTAATTTCGGACATAAAGCAAATGTTCCTTCAGGTTAAAGTCATGGAAGCGGATCGCGATAGTTTACGATTCTTATGGCGCGGGGAAAGCAGGGACTCGCCTCCACAGACTTATAGAATGACGTCTTTGATTTTTGGTAGTGCGTCGAGTCCTGCTACAGCTATTTATGTTAAGAATAAAAACGCAAACGAATATCGCGATACGTATCCTGAAGTAGCTAGACTCACGGAACGTAACTTCTATGTAGACGATTTTTTGGGCGCATTTGACACGGTAGAGCAGGCGCAGAAAACCATTAGCGACATGGACAAGGTGTTCAGAAAGGCCTCGTTCACGCTATGTGGCTGGGCATCTAATGAACCTAGAGCTGTGTGCAACGTTAAGGATGTGTCTAAGGACTCTACTACGATAATAGGAAAATCGGACCACGAGCGTACCTTAGGACTTTTGTGGAACCACCAAAATGACAGCTTAGGTTTCAACTTGAATCTACGCAATACACCTATAGACGTAGTCAAGGGACTTAGGGTACCTACGAAACGACAGGTCACAAGCGCAGTGTTTAGCGTTTTCGATCCGACTGGCATGGCGACACCAGTAACGATTTTTGGCAAAATGCTAATTCAAGATTTGTGGAGGGCGTCTTGCCAGTGGGACGAAGCGATACCCGAACATCTAAACAAAGCATGGCGCGAGTGGTTGGATAGTCTGGACTTATTACAAGATCTTGCTATACCTAGGCATATACCTAGATCGAAAGGACCAGCTTATCTGCACGCCTTTTGCGATTCGAGCGAGAAAGCTTTTGCAACTGCGATATACATTGTAGTTACCGACTTTGACGGCAATAAAACATCACATCTGGTCAGTAGTAAAGCTAGGGTAACACCTTTAAAGTGTATTTCGATACCTAGACTTGAATTACAATCAACCGTCTTAGCTTGCAGACTGGCAGACGCGGTCCGGCGTGAAACGGACTACGAAATCTGCCAGTCCTACTACTGGACTGATTCTCGAACCGTACTCGCTTGGATAAACTCGGATCCTAGGACGTTTAAACCGTTCGTAGCACATCGTTTAGCCGAATTAGAGACTTTTACGAGACCGTCCGATTGGCACTGGGTACCGACCAGTGAAAATGTTGCGGACATTGCGACACGCGGTATAAAATCAGATTTCGATATAAACCACCGGTGGTTTAGAGGCCCTCAGTTTATTTTAGAGTCTCCAGATAAGTGGCCTAAAATTAAAACGATAGTACAGGTTACGTCTAACACCGGTGAAGAACGTAAACCGGTTAATACTGCCACCGCCGGCAATGTCACCAAGGATAGGTTCGCTCACCTGCCAGATCCGCAGCGTTTTTCACGTTTCGTCAGATTGCAGCGCGCTCTCAGTCGTTTGTTGGTGGCTGTTGAAATTTTTACCTCCAGGCAAGTAAAGAGTACGTTAGGTAATGACATGATGCCTAAACACCTGCTGATAGCAGAGCATCTGTTATTAAGTAGATGTCAGGAAGAAGACTTTACCGAGGAACTCATTCGCTTGCGTGGTAACGAAGCTGTACCAAAGTCATCAAAGTTGTATCGGCTGGCAGTAAAGCTGTCAACAGACGGGCTGTTAACACTCGATGGCAGATATAAGATCAATGCTGCTAACAATCAGAGGCAACCGATAATATTAGATATTAAAAATCACATAACTCGATTGCTTGTGCATCACTATCATGAGCAATTTAATCATGGAAATCATCATACCGTGATTAATGAGTTACAACAGAAATATCACATTATCGGTTTGCGAAGCTATCTACGTAATATATACGCAAGGTGTCAGTGGTGCAAAATAAGAAAAGGTAAACCCGCTATGCATCAGCAGGGAGATTTACCACAAGAACGCTTTATGCACCACCAACCCGCGTTTACCGCCATAGCTACTGATTTTTTTGGGCCATTAAAGGTCACAATTGGGCGTCGCGTAGAGAAGCGATGGGGCGCTTTGTACACTTGCCTAACTACGCGGGCAGTGCACATAGAGTTAGCCAATTCTCTCTCAGCCAGCTCTATGATTCAAACCCTTAGACGCATGATGGCTAGAAGAGGTACGCCCACCATCATTTATAGTGACAATGCTACCAATTACATTGGAGCTGAACGTGAAATAAAAGAGGCAATGGATAGCGTTGAGTTTAGCGACTTTATCGTAAATAAGCGCATTGTCTGGAAAAAGATACCGCCAGGCGCACCATCCATGGGCGGCGCTTGGGAGGTCATGGTCAAGGGAGTAAAGAGTGCCTTATATGCAACCCTTAAGGACAAGGTTCCATCTGAGGATACGCTCCATACACTTTTATTGGAAGCGGAACACATAGTAAACTCCAGACCATTGACACCCATAAACGCCAACCTTTCAGAGGAGCAACTCACGCCAAATCATTTCCTCATACATAGGTCTAACGGTATGATGCCTTTCGGTAGTTTCAGCGATAAAAAATCTCTTTAAAATAGCTGGCAAGAAGTTCAGCAGCTCGCTGAGAGATTCTGGAAGAAGTGGCTCATAGAATATAAACCAACTTTGTTACCACGCAAGCGGGCCTCCGACTCGCCAAACTTAAAACCCGGCGATATTGTTTTAATAGCGGACAACACTTTGCCTAGAGGTATTTGGCCCCGCGGGCGTATAGAGAAAGTTTATCCTGGACCTGATGGCAAGGTACGTGTCACAGAGGTAAGAACATCAGCTGGACTCATCCGTCGCCCGACCTCGAGACTCGTACTGATAGATTCGACTAGTCTTGATTAGTTTTTGTACTTGCGTACTGGGGGGAGATTGTTCAAGACAGTCATTATTTAGTAAATTTCGTAGTCTTATTCCCATCTACTATTATAAACACATGTAGTGGGTAAATGTGAATGGAAACATTTCGATCCGCCCACATAAGAAAAAAGCGTATTGAGCAAGCAGGCGCTCGATATTATGCATCTCGTTTTTAATCATAAAACATGTGGTGGGTAGATGTGAATGGGACTGTTTCAATCCACCTACATTTAAAAAGAGCACTGAGCGAGCAGGCGCTTGTTATCTTGCGTCTCGTTCTAATCATAAAATGTATGGTGGGTAGATTTGAATGGGAGTATTTCGATCCACCTACAATGCGAAAAATAAGTAGTAAGCGCGGCGCGCGATATTTTATTTCGTTTTTAATCGATACGTAAATATGACTGCAGCGCGCGTTTCAGTAGTACCTGAAAGTTGATGTACACGCATGTATTGTAAAGGTGAGAACGAAATTTGGATTGACAAATTTATACTCATATTTGTTCGATTAAGCTACCTTGGTTAGCATATTTCTTGTGCTTACGTATTAGGGGGAGACTGTTCAAGGCAGCCGTCTGTAAGACAAATACATAGCTTTGACTCTTTATTTTACCTTCTTAACAGCTCTCTTTGGTTCATAGGTTTCAGACTTATGTCAAGATACTTTCTCCTACAGTTAACATCTTATATGAGCGGATTGGTTTAGTTTACTAACCATCCAAATATACCCGGACTTGACAATAACGTGTAGGTAAAAGCCTCCGTTAAGAGCTTTAAGCTCCAAACATAAATAGGTAGACCAAGTTGTACCATTTATAGAGGTCACACCTTTGGTAGGTGTGCCTCATGATTCAAATATTCCTCATTGATTGTGACTTTAGCCTGGCCGCCTGAAAAGCCGGTGGCTGCAAAGCTTTCAGAGTGCGCTTTGCAAAGCTTTCAGTCACATAACCAAAGCTGGGTTCATTTAGTTTTCATACAAGGTTGTTTCCATATTTTCTAAATTTACTTAATTTACATTCATGTAGAATCACAAAACAACCTTTGCTTATCCGTAATTAATTCTGCTTAAAACGGCAATGCGCCGAACGTAGTTAAGGATTTAGCATAAGTTTTAACCGTAAGAGCTTTCACTAGCTTCTAGCAAGCTTTTCTTTATATTCAGTAGAATCTGCATATAATTGCATTAATTTTGTAACCATAATTATATTCTAGATACATGAGTTGTTTACATACAAGCTTGATAGTAAAGTTAATAACTTGCCTCCTTTTTCTGTAGTAAATTTGCATAAGCGGCACTATGCCACGGTAGGTAAAGCTCTTCAAGCTAATTAGAAACATGTATTATAATCATTTCCTTTGCATAGCTCATATTATGGTAGTTTTCGCTTGCACTATGCTCATAATTCATAAATATTAGACAAGCCTTAAGCTTAATACAGTAAACTTTACTACATCAATAATCTACAGTGTAATATTAATCTAATGAAATAACTGAGAATAGTGCTTACGACCTCTGTTAGATATAACAAAGGAATCAAAAGTATTAATTTATATAAAACTACAAAGGTTCAGTGTTTAGATAGGTATTTCGCCTAAACTATTTGCAATGTATTCATTTAGCCTATTAACAATTATGCACTAAGTAATTCTGTACAAGATTAACATAATTTAAGACCTAGGTTTACCTAGATTAAGACGGTATGGGAATGCAAACGCTAAAAACCTAAGACGAATTTGTGTAAAGAAATGATTGTTTATTTGAAATAAAGATGTTTCACTTTATGGTAATGTTGGAAGGTTTATATATGAGGTGGAGCATAAGCAAAATGTTCTCATAACAAGCTCGACTATCACTAGAGCAACATATACCCATCTCGCTCCAACCAACCAGCCGTGCCATCAAGCTTTCTCAAGAGTATCGGAGTTTTATTTCCGCCTGTGGATCCCGCTTGTGTGTGAGCGCGACGACAACTGAGCTCCCGTCACGCTCGCACCGTGCCTCCGCTGCTGCAGTAAACAGTCGACGGCCACACATGCTAATTTGTGGGCGCGTCGACCTACTTCGCGGTTCGGACTAGCGACCTCGCTAGGTCAGCCCACTTAGTCCGAGGCTATTGAAGCCAGGCACCAGACGTCGCAACCCTCTTCCCGTGATGTAACTACGGGGCACCGCGGCGTTCAATACTCTACAATATCGAAATAAATCTTTATTTGTTTATACATAGTTAAAACCTAACGAATTGATTCGTAAACTATGTTCTACACCATTTCTTTCAAAACTATCGAGTCTCGATTGGAATTTAAGTCAGAATTGAACCGCAGGTATTTGTTTATATCTAGATATACACCACAAGTGGTTGGTTAATAATTCATGACTTCTATAAAGTGCTTACTGACGAGTTAATTCTTAAAACTTGACCTTAATTTCTTTGTCATCTTAAAAGTCCGCTTCAATCTGAGGCTTCAAGTTAATGCAGTTCTACTCAATCCAACAGTTTTTGGACTGCTCAACTATAGCAAAATGTACCTATCTAATATCTTCATATTTTTGTATCACAGGATTCTAAGAATGATAGCAAACTATTTCTGAATTTCGCCGTTGACACCGCCCGGCTACATAGGCGCGCGAACAATGTCTTCCTCGACCAATCAGAGCGCTCGGCGCGGGGTGGAAACTTTGCGAGGGAATTCAATTAAACTTGGCGCCCGCCCTTATCTGATGACTCCGTGGAGAGGCCTGTGCCTAACGAGATCGCTAGGGTTGACTATTCCAAAATATACATAACAAAATCGGGAAATTTGGAAATTACACTTTTGTAGAGTTGAGTCAAGCATGTGAAACATCCCTACAAGCCAGTTGAAGAATGAATTTTGAAATGATGTTAGTAATATTGAAATCCCTCTAGCGTAGATATCATTATTTGTTTTACTTGCTTACGTATTTGTGACATTCTGGGCAAAGGCTTCTTTTCTCCCTACTTCTTAATTTTATTCTAGAAAAATTATGTTCTAATTTCTACTTACAATCGCACCGTATTGTTTTTTTATTAGGAAAATAAGAGTTCATTGTTCAGAGTTCAGGTCAGTATATAGGTAAGTTAAATCTAGTTACTTTATAAAATACTTATTTTCACGCACCGAGTACCGAATTCATGCAGTAGATAGTATATCTAACAACAATGAATCTTTCATATCAATATTTATTCAAACCCTTCTTTACACCCGAATACCCCGTTGCTTACACCTAATCGTAATTACCCGCAACTTGCAATTGCCCCAATTAAACAATTGTAATTTGCGTCGTGTCGCAACCGCATGCGCCATGCGTACGATTCCACGCCGCGCGCGCTTGCGCAACGTTATAGATCATGGCGCTATTGGAACATGCTTAATAAGCATAAACGATTAAAAAATACCACTGTTCATCCATCTATCTATCTGTTCAGCCCGTTTCAATCCACTGCTGAGTATACGCCTCTTCTTTATTACGTCACCCTCTTCGGTTCTGTGCCCATCTTATCCGCTGTCTACTGTTTACTCGCTGTCTGGCAGATATCGTCTGACCATCGAGCTGGTGGTCTGCTCGCTGATCTTTCGTCCATCTCCCAGCATTCCTCATATACGAACGTCCAATGGAAGCATGTCATAAAGCCTGTAGCAGACGGTCAGGATCGGTTGAGTGTGCACAGGCCTAATGCCACCATTAGGCCTTCTTTGCATGTGCCATTCCTGGTTTTGAAAAAAGTTATTAAAACTCGTAATTCCTTTTTGGGTACTTAACGACGATGGTAACGATATTGTATACAAGGTACGACCCTAGCAAGCGCAGACGGCAATTGACCCATTGAATTATTTTACATTTATGGTATGCCTTCTCTTTTTGGCTAGTGGGGAAGTAAGTTAAAAATATTCTTCGTTAGTATACGAACCTGTTACCTTTAGCTACACTGGGGCAGTCAAGCGAGGGTGTGCCAGTTGAACTGTCGAATATTTTTACAAGTTTATGGGTTTTATTACCAGACGTTTCTGCCCAAGTTACTAAAGATCGCATCATTGGCAACCCTGCCGTCAGCCAATAACGTCTAAATCCCCATCCCTGTGGAAGCGGAGCGTCAAGCGCGACTCTGGTAACCGCTAAGCCTCGACCTGTGACGTTATCTACCCGCCCCCACTTAAGGTCTCACCCTTACGTCCCCGCAAACTTACCCGACCAACCCCTCAACGACTCTCCAGTCTAAAACCTACCTTATGCTAAAGAGCTAAGGGTAAGGGTGTAGTTCGGCGACAGCAAAGCAGTAAAGTTTGGATAATCAAGGGGATTCACTGTTACGTAACGATAGCTTTCAATGAAATTTGAAGACGATCCATTTCAGTGACGGTTGAATGGGCGTGGTGTTGCTAATGCCGGGATCAAGTTTCGGGGTTCAGATTCCGATATTGCGAAATTGTTTTGTGATTAAGATTATTACGTTAACTATAACGTCGTTTTCATTCCCTTCAATTGCCAAAGTAATGGTGATGGCTTGGAGGGCGAAGGCGAAATCCACCAATTATCAGTTCAGTATTTTCCGGTTTGATAAGAAAAAAATGCATTTTCTAAAAGTTTTTAACAGAACATAGAAATTGCGGGCATTTCCGGACTTCATAAAGCAATCCTATATTATCTCATTTTTTGTATCTTACTTAACTTAATAGGTAGGTACAGTTGATGATGACTTTACCTACTTATTACTTACAAGGTAAGTACTTACAAAATGCACTTCCATAATGGAATATTTCCCAGGTGTAAGTACATATAACAGTGCACAAGTGTACAATATTCAATATATATAAGAAACCTTTATTAGCCATCACTATGTTAGAAAGTAGTCCGCGATCGGGTAATTCGAAGCTTTTATGCCGTGTTACGCCGAGTTATTACCGCGGACGATTACGATGCAGGTACATAGTATATCGGTAGTATATCCTTAGTATATTTTCATTTTTCAACCGAGCAGAGCTCGGTCGCCCAGGGCCTAATAACAATATGATATTTATTGTCACACAACACAACAGGTACAAAAAGAGACTCGTATCGTAGCCATATCGTAGCTCCATATAATTAACCTCCATTTCACCCCTTTAGGGGATGATTTTTCGAATAAGTTCTATTATATGTCCTTCCTAGGGTGTTAAACTATTTCCATACCAAATTTCATCACAATCGGTTCCGTGGTTTAAGCGTAAGAAGGTTACAGAAAGACAGGCAGAGTCACTTTCCCATTTATAATAATAGTACCTATGGAGATGGAGGATGGACTATAGTATGGATATCAAAGTAGATAGGTACCTAATCAAAAGTATTGGAGTCGATTAACGATTTTCAACTGCTTATTTGTCATAATTGACATCTACAAGAGAACTACATCCACGAATTTTTACCTGAACAGTGATTAAAGTGTTTATAGAATGTTAATTGACAGGACACACGTAAATATAAGATGATTGCTTAGTGTAAACAGATGAGATGCACTGTGGATGCACTATAGGATAGTGTATAAGTACCTCGAGGTAATAGCTATTTCGTTGCAAGTGAAGCGACAGTAAGCCGGTCGTGGCTCGGTAACCGGCCCTTGCTATCAAACGGTGCATGTATTTAACTGCACAGCAAACTTGGGTCCTTTCAGGTCCCGCGACATGGCAAGACGCCTGCAGCACTCCGATAGCCGGGTTCATAAACTTGCAGAATTCAGGGCTTGTATTCACGACTCTCTCCGGTATTCATTGGCTGAGGGGGACCAGTGTAAGGACATCAAATACATTTTATCTTACAGACCGGTTCATGTTAGGTACTCGTAAATATGACGCCGCCCCGACTTTCATCCCATACAAAATTGTGAAACTTCCAAAACAATCAGATTTGAACGACGTTTGAAACAACCCGCACTTATTCTGACCGGGTTATTAGGCAATTGGAACGACGGTTCTGGGCCGTTCTTCAAAACTGGGTTGTTCTTCGCTACGCGCTAAAGCGGCTCACCGAACTAGACCTCTATACCCACGCACTAGTACGCATTGCGGTGTCAAGATATATTTGTGGGTGAGCGTTGAGGTGAGCTTTAAATAAGTTACAGAATAGGGGGGCTGCTGACAACTTGCCAGGCGGACCAGTGAGTCTGGGCTCAAGTGGTTATCAATATAGGCGGGTGAGTGGTGTGGTGAGGTGAATAGAAACAGTTTGTGATTCACACACTGCATGGCAGTCTACGTACGAGTATGCCATGCAGAGGCAGTTTGCACGTTGCAGGTCGACACCACGACAGGACTATTAAGCCGAGAGCCGATTGCCGGAGTGCCCAGGCAAGCCAACCCCACCCACCCTCTTACCTAAAATTTATATTTATACATCCTTCATAACTTTTTTTGCTCCAGGTTGCCCGGTCGAACTTTTTCACGCGCCGCCACTGCTAATATATAGACAGACGGTACAGCAAACAAAACCAAAATTCCAACAAACCAAATATTCGGCAGTCGGGTAGCCCCATAGTGGAGACTACCCACAAGCCAGCAAAGACTAGCAGCCACAGCCCCTCAGGCTGCTGCGGTATGAACCAGGTTCAAAAAAAAAACAAAACCAAGTACATTCATATCCTTATTCCACTCTATGCTATAGCTTAGTACCGTTCTTGCAGTACACCACGTAGGACCGTAGATGCAGCTTAACTCACCTCAGCCTCGGGGTCTAGTTATACAAGGGGCGAGTAGGAAAAATAAAGACGTTGTGAATAGCGTAGCAGTCTAACAATGGCCACTGCGGACGGATATAACAAAGCAAGGTTTTGCCCACGACTTTATCCTCGTAGATCTTGTTGATCGTACTCCTATACAAAGCTTTCGAGAAATGGAAAACACACACCATAGTTTGAAAGAAAAGGTTAAGCTACCCTGGACATGGTTAGAACTTTATTAGCTAAGTCGAATATTTCAATTAATCTATTTAATTATCTATATATATATATATATATATATATATATATATATATATATATATATATATATATATATATATATTCCAAATTTTCAGGATACCTAATTGCAATATAATACTTACTATCTACTTAACACAGCATATCCAAAAAATATGGTTTCTAAGTAAGACGATAAACGCGCTTTTCGGTCAAATTAGGGACTCCTACGTACGTAATCTACCTACGTAGTTACCATTTTGCAATTTTGCATTACCTTTGCTGTCGAACTAGCGAATAGCAATTTCTCTTCCTCATCAACCGTAATTAACAGTATTACACTGTCAGATAAAACCTGGCAGTTCAATAATTAAAATAATGTACAACCAAATGGAGACGCAATCCGATTCCAATTTAATTATCACCTCATTCCCAGCCCGCTAACTATCGGCATACGAACGATAAAATATTAAGCGAATTATTAAATACGCAAATCCGATATTAAATTCGTATGTCAGTACCCCCAACAGAGGATTTCATTCGAAAAACCGCATTGACGTGGTCCAAAACTGAAGGTCTCAACACCGTAATCGTTTTATAGGATTTTTTTTCGTAGGTTTAACGTCCGAAAGACAATAAGGTTGATTTTTGTTTCTGCGCGGGGTGTTATATTGCTAAGCTGGGAGCTTACGGCTGCTATAGGTCGGCGGGAAAAATGGGAAAACGGTGACAAAAGACTGAGAGCCGTGATAGCGGGATGAAAGCGTGGTGGGTGTCGCGTAGGGCTGACTTGCTCTGGAAATTATAATAAAGTGATTTTGTTATTCTAATACCTATTTAATTTAAAGTAGGTACCTAAGGAAATATTGCACACTTTGACACTAACCTAAGCGGCACGGCACGGCCTTACAAAACGTCTTTTGACATTCGCAGGCCAACGGTGTGATATTTTAAGAAACTTATGTAAATATCTTTCATAAATTGGCTTTTCATTTGCGCAAAATTCCCCCTTTCCTAGAATAAACTTGTATAAACTAGAATTTGAAAAATTCTGTTTGTCACGTGATACTTTGGGAAAACGATTATTCTCAAATTATTCTCAAATGTAAAGCGAATTTATGAACGTGTTTTAGGTACACACATAAGTTTTTTTTAGATATCACGCCGTTAGCCTGCGAATGTCAAAAAACTTTTTTATGGTCGTCGAACTACAGGTCGACACATGTAAAAAGAACCCTGGCGGCCATACATTCTATATGGCCGCCAGGGCTCTTTTTACGTGTGTCGACCTGTACCTTTACATAGATGTTTCATAAGATATTACTCTAAAATATGTAAAACTCATCAAAAGATTGGTGTTAAATGTTAAATTAAGGGGGGAAACGTAAAAGAGTGTCTTATAGCAGGTAGGTATCATATTCATATCATAACAGTATTTCTTGCCTGTCCCACGTCGCTAATAAAATCCGGTTCGAAGGACCATCATCTACACAAGTTTTGCTGTTTTTTTTTTGTCACTTTGATACCGCGAAGGATACGGGCGACTGAATCCGCGATTAATGTACCTATGGTAATAAGTGATTACTGAATGAATAAGTGATTCTGTGTATGAATGATGAGTATGGTTGTAATGGATAATGGGTGAAATGAAGAATGAACTATGTGCCATTGAACTTTTTCAGGTTATTAACTATGGAGGTGGCGAGTTTGCAAAAAGAGGCTATTGTACTTTCTTTACGAATGATTTCCTGCAGGTTATAAATGGTTCTATATGGGGGTTATGACAGGTGATTTCGTGGTTAAATCTCGGGTTTGTGAATTTCGAGCAGTCTTTTAAAAGGTGGTCGACGGATTGTGAGGGGCTTCCATCGCACGGGCAAAGGTCATCGGTGGTTATCTTGAAGCGGTATAGGTAGGATTCTTGGTAGCCATGTCCTGTGAGAATTTGGGTAAGATGGAATGAGATAATGGTCTTGTTTCGTAAGTAGATCTTGAATATGCTGCAAAGTCGGTAGCCAGTTTTTCAGGTGTGGTAGAAGTTGCTGCTGGATTCCACGATGTGGGTTTTACAAAGTCTCTTTATATAGGATTATGGGGTATACTCGTAGTTTGATGTCGGGTGCTTTATGAAGGGTGGCTGCAATTTTGGCTTCTTTGTCCGCCTCCTCGTTTCCTGGTATTCCAGCATGCGCTTTGATCCAGCAGAATTCTATGGTTCCATTTATTTGAATGTTCTGAATTAAGTGGTGAATATTCTTAATAGTATAGGTAGTTGTGCTGGTATCTGGTAATAGTACATTGTTTAACGAGGGGCGTAAGCGGAATATTGCGAACAAGAGGCTTTTGAAGACTCGAGTTTGCAATATTCTTACGCCCATCTTATACACAATGTTTTTCATCACATTTGCGAGGAAATAAATAAATTTTAGATGAAATTAATAAAAACTTCAACGTGTCAGTCGTCCATTTTGTTGAATTTGACGTGAGGCGCGTATGGGAAAGACCCTTCGGTATATACAGCCACGATTTGAAAATACTTAAAAACATTATACATTCGAGCAAGTGTGATGAAAATGTATTTTTGGACTTGAGGAACGAGGAGGAGGAAAAGTAATGAACTCTTCCCCCAAAGAGTGCCACGATGACTGGCCCTGCGTCACCCGCATCCAGTGAAATCCCGCTACCTTTACCAAGTCATCAGTCCCCATTGTGAAGGCGCTACCAACGCGAATAAGAGCGCGATAAAGGTGTAGAACTTCGATTTTCGTGGGCCATAACACAGGTGACAACCCTGAGTTCTGCGGAAAAATTGCAAAAAGTAAAGTCGCGATATTGGCCCCGCAAGTTCAATTAACGGGCTCTATTCACGTGAGGCGCTCGGGCGTCCGCTTCACACGTCGATACCTACCCGCTTCGACGTTTGTGAGGCAAATTAAATGTGTCATATTGACTATTTCAACGTGAATATTATGAAGTATACTTTTAAAAAAATCCCACTGTTCGGCACAGGCCTTTTCTCGTTTCGTAAATGAGACGGCATGAGCATAGTCCTCACGCTACTCCAATGCACATTGCAGCAGAGTCCATATACTTTGAAATTCACATTTTCCTTAAGCGAAACCTTGGCCAGGTTAGGTAATTCTTCCACTTAGGGCTTGCATTCCGGAATTTCGGACCTTTTTTCCGATATTATAATTCCGGAATTGAGACACATTTAATATCGGAAATTCCGGAATTTAAACAAATATAGTTTGTCGTCTAGTTGAAAGCTAATTATGGGTGGTTCTATGGAATTCGGTTACTTATTTGACATATTTTGACCGAGGTGGTTTTAAATGCTTGTTACAAAACTTTACGCTTTGCACGGCAGGTAAGATACCTATTATAATGTAATTGATGTATCCAAAAGAGCCAGTCACTTTAACGGATATTTAAAGAGAAATTTATGACTTTTTGAATGTCTGTCCTAGGGACTGACGCAGCCTATAGTTTTTTTTTAAATAATAACACCACATCAATGTCAAATCATATTTGCCAATCAAATAAGCGCATATTTAGGGAGAAATTTGCTCTTGCCAGGGACTGACGCCGAACTTAGTTTCCTCAATAAAATCGTGTAAGTACTGTAAACTGTAAGTAGTGTATGTAAAAATGTATTTTATTGCTAAACAAAAAGGAAAGGTTCCATTACGACGAATTATTGGCCGTTTAGCTTTAATAAGTAATAGTTTCAGATATATGATAATTGATAATTCATAGTCATTTATATGACAAGGGATTGACACTTACAGTATGTCGTATTCATTTGGGGTACAAAAGGGCGAATTTAGCAATAAAAATTAATGCTGTGTACACCAAAATGAGTAACCAAATGAAATGAACATTATAATATCACTTAGTACTAAGACATATTGTGTGTGTGAGTGTTTTGTGAATTTTGCTGATACACCCAAGTTAACCAAATTTCGGAGGACCGCCCTTATCTTATCTTATAGGCTCCGCTCAGTGTCCAGGTAATGTTTATGCCACAAGGGTTTGCAAGCGAGTGCCCGAGCGAAACAATATCATTGTAACCGGTTAACACAAATATCTTTGTCCCTTTCCGTTTTCTCACTTAAGTAAACAATAATAAAAATGCAATCAGTTCCCAGTGCAACCCCGTTGACGAAAGTTGTGTGCGACCTTGTATCTGTTAGGAATGTTGTGGTGTTTTAAGTGTGTGTTATGCCTGCCACTGAGTGGACTATTTTTAATGTTCTTCCGTTTAAAAAAATAGCATGTTTTTAATATTATTAAAAAAGTTATACCATTTTCATTTTGCTTTGTTGATTGTTTAAAAGGTCGAACACACAGCACCGTCGCGGGCGCGCGGCGCGCCCGTCGCGGGCGCGCCGCGTGATATTTCCCTACAAACCGCTAGCGCGGTCAAACAGGCTGCGCCCCGCCGGCAACGCGCCCCGCTTCTGCCACGCCCCGCCAACAACCCGCGACGGTCGCGCCGCGCGCCCGCGACGGTCGCGCCGCGCGCCCGCTACGCTCGCGCCGCGCGACCGCCGCGAGCGCGCGGAGTCAAATCAGACTATTTCTGATCCTATCCTATATTACTTTTATCCCTATATTACTAGCTTCTGCCCGCGACTCCGTCCGCGTGGAACTCGGTTATATCGCAGCTCCATACAAACTTTCACCCCCCATCCCCCAGCCATGCCGACATTCACAATGATCAGTGATGACGATAATGAATCGACGTAATATAGTAGGCCTGGTAATAAATTGGGTATGGTGTCCAAATTTGGAGAGTAAATAAATTAGTGTTCGGTACACACGCACACATACTTCGCGAATGATGGAGAATGCTTCAATCAGGGCCGCGCCGCGCCGTTGCAGTCTTCGCTCGCTCTCACTCGCTACGTCAAAGGAAGCCGCCTCGCAGGTATGAAGACGGCGAGTCGCCAGTGCCACGATATCAAAAGGAACCGAATAAGCTTGTAACTAAGCACCTACTAACCTAATGCAGTTTAGCAACTATCATACTTTTAAGGTATATTTTAGGCATAGTATAGTGGTATTCAAATATTCGATGAAGTGGGAACCTAAAAACACATACCTAACTATCTATAATATTATTAGGTACTTTGTTTATACAATATTGTTTTTACATGTGTCGACCTGTACGATGTCACCGTCGCAGACGCGACACATTTGTTTACGGGTACGGGAACGTGGACGATACATTTAATATCAAGCTATATTGATATCGATATAGTCTGTTTATTTTTAGTTTATAAAAAAAAATTACAATTTTAATTAGGTTAGTGTATTACACTTTCCTTTGAGGTATGTTATGTACAGTCGCCATTAGATATATCGGAGCGGCCAGAGTGCTCACAAACATCTGAGCAGGCCTCTATTGTCATGGCGTTAGAGTGCATGTTCAGATATTTTTGAGCACCGTGGCCGCTCCGATGTATCTGATGGCGACTGTTAGTACCTACATATACTAACCGGTTCAGGGGGTCATGGAAAGCCTTACGGTTTTATAATAAAAATGCCGCATAGTTTGGTAGTAATATTATTTTTTATTTAATTACACATTCCACACCTTAAACAATATTAAGTTTTGTTAACTTTTGCCGGTTTGAGAAATAATTAGCAGATTTCTTCAAAAAACGCCTTGCCGCCTTTGTTATATATACAGGGTGGAAAGTTAAAACGGGGCAGTAAGGGCAGCTACTAGATCCCTTGCCGCCACGCAAAAATGTCATTGGGATTTCATTCCTAACTCTTTGAGTGATGACATTCTACATTCACAGATTTTTGAAAAAAGTTCAGTCAGCGAGAAAATCATCAATTTTGCCGATTTTTTTTTAATGCCATTCGATCCCATTCCTATTAAGGATCAAAATACTCTTTGGGACCGACTAAGGTTTGACTACTAGAACGCCGAGAAATCAAAGAAAACTTTTTCCATACAGTAGTAGTCTTTTAGTTAGACGATCACCAAATTGTATGGAGACGGAGGTAACTTTATTTCATCATGATCATCATCATATCATCCGAAAGACGTCCACTGCTGGACATAGGCCTCCCCCAAAGAGTGCCAAAGTGAGCGGTCTTGCGCCAACCGCATCCAGCGGACTCCCGCAACCTTTTTTAGCAGCTTTTTTTAGCAGGTCATCAGTCCACCTTGTCGGGGGCCTTCCGGTACGTGGTCGCTACTCGAGAACCTCTTTCCACCCCAACGGCCATCGGTTCTACGTGCTATGTGCCCCGCCCACTGCCCGTAGTAAGCTTGTCATTAGCTGTCAAATTTACTATTGTCCGCCACCGCAGGCCGCGCCAGTGTGTTTTAGGCCTTATGACGGGTGTACCTATTAACGTTAGTTTTTTTTAACAAAGGAATTAATTCTCTCATTTTTAATCTAAATGAATTAAGTTATCTCCGTCTCCATACAATTTGATGATCGTCTAACTAAAGGACTACTTGCACTTTGGGATTCCCATACTAACTGTATGGAAAACGTTTTCTTTGATTTCTGGGCGTTCTAGTAGTCAAACCTTAGTCGGTCCCAAGGAGTATTTTGATCTTTAATAGGATACCTACTGAATTTTTATTACCCTGTACTGTACTGTACTGTATGGTATGCAGATGGTGGCATAATATATATCATTATTGTTCGATTTGAAAGTTACGATTTATAAGACGGATTATATGTAAAAAATAAATAAATTATAATACTCGTATTTTTAATCATAGTTAGTAGGTACCCGAGTAGGTATTTGATTGCAAGAATGCAAGTATTATTTAATTAAATATAAATTAATCTCAATGACTCTGAGTACACGACCGATTTATCGATATATCGATAAACATTCGTGTTCTCTCCCTTCGTATAGTAGGTATATCAAAACCGCACGCAAAATACCGGGCCCTTAGTAATAAGAAATAACTTGATAAACAAAATGTTGTAATTATTCAGAATCGATTTAAGTATTTAAAGAACACACATATACCAAAGTAATAATAGAATAGTATTAAACTTGTTTGTATACATTTTTTACCATAAACATAGCTTTGGGAGGATAAACTTAGTTTAATTTCAAACTTTTTGCTAATGTTTTTAAATATTGAAAATGCATAAGTAACAACCATTATCATAAACAAACATGAATTAGTAACATTTATGTGTGCCCCGATGGTGCCCCGTATAAATAATAGTCTAGTGGCCTGACAAATGAAGCAATTGTTTTATTTTGGAATGTATTAATTGTGATTGTAAATAAATAAACAAATTTCACAGATTTGAGTAGGGTAGGCAATGTCTTTCTGCTTTTATGTAGTGCACGCCACTGATGTTAAGGATTTACGGTGGTTTTCTTTCAGGGCCCATAGATTTTTCCACCCTGTATAGTTTAGTGTTAGCTTAGCAGTATTTTAGCAGAGTTTTCTTTCTATGCCAAAAATAAAGTACCTAACTACTTTCGTTACTACAATCATTTCTAGATTTATCTCGTACTACCAACTACTTACTCTGCTCTGCTAAACGGACACTAAACTACTTTAAGTAGGAAATCATCTGTTTGTCGTCATTGTTTTATAATGATGACATTTATCATCATTATAAAACATTGAGACATCAAACATAGAACTTAATTCTTGGCATGTTTTAAAATATGTTTATTTAATTAATCGTTTCCCGCTCACGCCATTATTACCTACACCGTTAAAAGTCGCATTTTCCTACTAGCACATCGTCGAAGACGATATACATATTACAAATAATCTGCGTAGGTAATGTAGGTACTTACCTATCTAATTCGCATCTTGGCTTGGGGCACAGAAAGCGCGACCTTGAAAGCGAACTCGGCAAAGCACTGCTTGCGTGCCGCCGCTGCGAGCGAATCTGATCGTTAACACACGCCGAAAGAGTTCAAGTTCAAAATAATTGTAGAAATTAAAGATTTGTAGAATTGAACAGGACCATGCATATTGTTAATTTATTGGTTTTACGTGTAAAAAAAGTCGTATTTCATCGTTTACAGGTTAAAGACAATAATTTTTAGTTAAAGAAATCGTCGTTTATTTGACAGTATTTCTTTATACCTAATTCCGGGTCGAAAGTTTTTAAGATTCGTGGATATACTATCTTAAAATATGTATTTAATGACGGAGAAAAAAACACAGGCTATTATAAATTAATGTTTGGCGAAACCGTAAAATGACAGCGAGCGGGTCCGCGATGCCGGGACGCGCTGGCGGGTTGATGGCGCGAGGCGCGCGGGACGCGCGCTTGACACGCGCTTGACGCGCGCGCGTCGAGCGCGCGTTGCTGGCTTGTTGATGGCGGGAGCCCAGCGCGATGCGCGAGTGCTCTGTGTGACCGGCCGTCCCGCGCGCGTCAAGCGCTCGTCAAGCGCGGCTACCGCCCCGCTGGCAGTTTGTTCGACCCTTAAAACATGTGATGCCTGATTTTAAAATATTACGTATAATTTTAACTGAGAGTACTTTTACATATAACTGGTTTATTAATTTAATTTTGTCGCATTTTTTCGGTATATGAAACGATACATATGATTATCATATGAATATGATGAATGTAAGTAACTTCGTATTGTGTAGTATTCTTACTTTTGTAGTTTTATATAACAACGATTACTTCTGTAGTGTGATAACATTCGTATGTTTTTAAAAAAAAGGCCACTGAATAATTATTTACGTTTGTTCATTATTAATAAATAAATATTGATTACTATTTCTGGTTTTATTTAGCTTAAAATCCAATCAAAACAACATAAAGGAATAAAATCCTTAATTCCGGAACCAGTTCCGGAATTCCGGAATTGAAGAACAATCTCGAAAATCAGTTCCGGAATTTACAACCGTCCGATATTGCATCCCCCCCCCCCCCCCCTGCTGAAAAACAAACAAAAGAAATTGTTGGAACTATGTTGTAATGCTATGTTGTATGCCTTAACATTAGATCGGACTTAACATATCGCATGCTGGCAACATCCTCTTTTGTCACGGGGCTACCGCGAAGAGATAACGAAAATCGTTCGAGTATCTCCCTCTCTGTCGCTCGAACTCGCAAGTGCAACAGAGAGGGAGATACACGAACGAAATTCGTTTTCGTTTTACTTTAGGGCCTCTGAGGGCCTACCGCCAACGGCATTCGAAGTTTTCCCTCTCTGTCGCACTTGCGTACGAACTCGAAAGTCCGACAGAGAGGGAAAACTTCGTATGTCTTTCGCGGTAGGCCCTCTGCCTTCCTAATAGGATAAGTTTGTGTCTGTCCCAATTATTTTATTCTATACACTTTTATTATATGATATTACTCGTGTCTGATTATTCGTTTACAACCTCTCTCGTTCGTACATATAAATAAGTGCAAGAGCAATAAATTATACGTAACTACTTAGGTTACATTAAGTACTGAAAACCGCGTAGAATACTTTGTATTGGTATTTCCGTACTATGTACGTTTGTATATGGTTTGTATACTTACATACTGGCCAGGTACTATCGCGAAATATTGAGGAACAAAATGTAAAGGCGTTGTTAACATTTTAGGGCATAGGTACATCTGCCCCCGTAGCACACTAAGTTTTATGTCGGACATAAAGCATTCGTCCCATTCTGGCATATGTGCGAGTGCAAGAGAGACAAATGCTTTACGTCGGACATAAAACTTAGTGTGCTAGGGGGGCAGAAGTCATATCATAGAACCACGAAATCCAAAATCCGTCAGAACTGAGTAGGTCTAGTAGAAGCATGGATCTATGATACTCAGGACAGGCTTATACGTGATGCCACAACGAGGGACGGAAAAGCTCCTATGCAGCTAAATTAAGAACTGCACGACTATCACGCGACGGCGCGCGAGCTGTCTCGATTTTTCTCGCACTATCCGTTTCTCTCTTATTAAAACACTTAGAACAAGAGCGCGAAAAATCGAGTGTATGTCAGGGCCGTTCCATGATAGACGTGCTGCACGTCTATCATGAGACGGCCGCGACATACTCTCGATTTTTCTCGCACGGTACTATACCTCTTGTTCTAAGTGTTCTAATAAGAAAGAGACGGATAGTGCGAGAAAAATCGAGAGAGCTCGCGCGCCGTCGCGTGATAGCCGTGCTGGTCTTAAATGGCTGATGACTTGCCATAAACAACCTACATAATTTGGACGGGTAATGGGCAACTTCATACTAAATCAGTTGTGTCAAATAAAAAAAGTGGAACTATGAATGATATATCCCTTTCTGTCACAGTGATCGAGATTTGTATGCTACCAGCTCGCTCGCACGTGGTATTATTGTTAGCATAGCTTGTCCAGAGTATCATTAGCTTCATGAGTAGAAATGTAGAGAACGAGCGACTTTTCATGCCGCGTTTATACGCTTGCCATGGCTTGGCGCGTGAGCAAGACGCAGCTATGCGTTAGAGGGAGAGGGCTATAATTCGATCTCATTCGTTTACATAGCTGCGTCCTGCTCACGCGCCAAGCCATCGCAAGCGTATAAACGCGGCATTACATGAATTGATTATTTCCATGATTAAAAACACCGTTTCATTTGCGCATCGACTCCGCATCAAATTGGTTTTGATGTCATTTACATGCGACTCACACTAACTATCAATCAAATTGATCTCAGCATATAGGTAAAGCAAGTGATGACCCAAAGTAATCAAAGCTGCATGGGCACAGAATAAGTAATAGTACAATTACAGAAATTGCACTTCCTCGCAAAAACGACGTTAAGGCATAAGAAACGTGCCTACTCTGTGCATCTCTGTCTATCGTATAACTTGTATTCATTCACACACGGCACGTGTAGCGCTAGGGCTGTCACGCCAAGAATAGATGTCTCTTGAGTAAAGTCAACGAATATTAACACTTTCGCAACCAGGCAAAATTCCGAACAATACCCCAGAAACCGACAGAACTCGCTAGTCGAGCAACGACGTGCAACTCAATGCCGGACGCCGCGAACCCGCTAGTCGGGCATGCGGCGGACGCTCAGGGCTGTGCCAAGTAACTTTACAAGTAACGTATACGTGCATAAAATTAAATCTGCTGCTGCTTAGGTAAAGTAAATAAAAATACAAAGTGAAGTAATAAAATATAATCAAATGTACCAACTTTTAGACCACATAAGTACATAATAATCAGAAGACAGGCAGTGGCAGCCCTGAGGTAGCGAAGATGCAAAGCTTGCTCGACTGTCGGGTACTTTGGCGTCGCGTGAGGGTTTATAGCTCGTGCTGGACTCTCGGGTATGCCGGCATCTGAGTAAAGTTTACGAGTGCCCTAGAGTCGGGTACGCGGTGTCCAATGTGTTTAGTACATGCTACTTCACATACAATGTATGTCAGTGTCATTATGAATAACACCACACATAAAATTGATCTGCCACTTCTCTATTCTCTATTAACTAATTCTATTTAACTTTTGAAGTTTTAATTCGTAAGTTAATTCACAAGTAAGTTCAAAAAGCATAGGTACCTACGGTTTTATTAAGATAAGTACCTACTCTGTTTAGGATTCCGTAGGTACTTTTATAGAAACTTTTTTAAAAGTATATCTAGCTCAAAAAGTTTGCGTTTTCACTGGAAAAGTGCTCCTTACACAAAACGACGTGACTGCCATGATTTTCCTATAACAATACGTTTTTCTATATAAGAATCGGAAAGGTAGACAATATTTGGTAAAGTGCTGCATATAGGTTAGGAAAGGAAAGGATAGACAACAGACAAGACACACTTGTTTAATAAAGATATTTTAATTACAACCGAGCAGCTGTGGCGGTTTGTTGTTTTCAACATGTTTAAAAAAAATATCTTACTTATTAAATAACACGTTATTAGGTGCGCGCGCGAGGTTCGTCGCGTACAAGTCGGCGGCGGCGGCAGGTCACAACACGCACGTGTGCTCGCTCGCGCAGTGCCGGCCAGGGGGGGCACACTTAAAAAGGCCTACATTTTCACAGTTTGCAGCGCCTCTTCGCGGCCGGATGAAGAACTAGAAATTAAAAAAAAAGACTAGCTGTCAACCGCCAAGGCGCCAACGGTCCCCATTGTCAATGTCAACTCTGTCTATGGAACATGGCGGATCGTGCTCCAGACATTTTATTTTTATTTTTATCCTGCTGTTTAATGTATAATTGGATAGCTTATTATGCAGTGAATAGCAAACGTGACGGCTACAGTTAATGAAGAATTTTCCTGGAAATGCGAATAACCAAGTCTTGGGCATCATTCAGCGGTTCGTGGTCGCGGCCGCCATAGTGCGTTGTACTGCTCCAGCTATCACCCTGTGAAGTGAATCGTAAAGCCCTTCCACCGTACATTATGCTAATAACACTGTGTATAGTGAAATGTTTTTCTTATGTACATAAAAAAAGCATGCTTGTTCGTCAAAAAGCATCCTGAACTTTTTAAAAGTAGGGCCGATGTCTTTGTAGCTAAGCAGCGATCTCAATACAAGGATCTATTGTACCAACCTCGTTGCCGCACTGCGATTTATCGTAAAAACGCTTATAATATGTGCATTGTAGCATACAACAACCTTCCCGCATACATGAGACAAATGGAATATAGTAATTTTGTAAAAGAAATCAGTAATTGGCTGAAGGAAAACTGTTTTTATAGTATTAAAGAATTTTTAGATTTTAATAGTTATGACTAAATAGATTATGATAATTGTTTTTTTTTGTTCTATTGAATTGAAATACATTGACATTAATATTCAATTATTTTAATTATTAATAAATCATATTGGTTAAGACATTGTACGCTGTATGATAATTATTTCAGTCCTGTATAATTTTTGCATATCGTTCACCGACTGAATACTGTACCGCTGTACCTCAACACCCTGTACTATATTTATAAGTATTCTGGCAAATAAAATAATTCTTCTTCTTCTTCTTATTCTGTACTTGTCTTTGGCAAAGGCTCTAGAGGCTGCCATTTCTCTAATAAATAAATAATTAATGTAGTATAAAAAATAGTACATCATTGCGTTCAGTTCTTAAAATAGCCATACGTAATCTATACACACATATCATAGGTATGCATACGTATATCTGCATAAATATTAGATATACACACGCACAGGTATCTATACATGTATACTTCTATATATATAGCTATGCGAGTAAACTGCGTTAGTTCATTTCCTTGACACTGGCAGCAGCACCTTTCATACATGCTAGTTAAAAGGCAGAGTTGCCACTCTTCTCCTTAATACTTACTTTAATCTTTGGTGCCGGCCCTCGACTGACTTGTGACCTGAGGTTCCGCGAGCGCTAGGTTATTAACGCGCCGCGCCCCGCCCATTGCAAGCCCCCTGGCATGGGTATCACGGGACGGCCCTCGACTTTTGTCGCGGCGAGATAGACTATCCGTCTCTTTCTAATTTTAAACGCTTTATTAATTATTGGTGTGCTGTGTACACACCAAGCCAACGAACGGCTATGTGTCTCACTCTAACAAATATCTGTCACATAAATGCTTCGCGTTCGATGGTCGTTCGTTTGCTCAGTGTGTAGTACCAGGGAATAAGGATAAACATGGAATCCGGCTTAAAATAAGAGCTTGGCAACAGGTACCTTATTCACTTGCGTAAATCTATAGTTGGCGTGAGAGTGAATGAGACCGCAATCCGTACTCGATTTCACATTTTCGTAGGTTGTCACTAAAATGAACGGATCTAATTTGCTTCCGAGCTCTTTTGGACGTAATTGTAATCCAGCAAAATTAAATATGTCATCATTGTTTAGTAGTAAGTGTCATAACATCGCAACTTAACTTGCTCGCATTATAGTAGCTGTCATATTTTGTGTAAACGAACGGACCGAGTCAGGGAAAATTAATTAATTTGTGTATTGTTCCGCGTTGAATCATTTCGAAAAAGTAGTATTTACGTTTTTTATAGTTTACTGAAGAAAATAAGTAAATGTCATGTGCGATTAAAGGTTGTACGTCCCATACGGGAAGAAAGGAAAATGACCAGGGACCATTAAGCTTTCACCGGTAAGTTTCAATAGATTATGATGTTATTAATGTAAGCTAAGCTAAAATTAATAACCACTATTAGAAGTTTATGTAAATATCATCATGGTCAATTATTCGTGCAAAATCGGCATATAAATGAGACATTTTCCTATAGATTAAAGAGGGTATGTTTATTTACATAGTGATGTGTAATTTTTATCGAACTCGGAACAATAACTTATCGACATTGACATGGATGTATTTATCAGTAATTGGAAAAATCTGTGTTGGAACATAGGAAATTACAAGTTTACTGAAGAATGACAACAAAATGGCTTTCTGGTTTTCTCATGTATTGAAGACAATTTACTGTTGCATACACATTTGTTGTTTCATGTACTCTGCCTACCCCTTTTGGGAATAAAGGCGTGAATGACGTATTTGTCTAACAAAAGTTGACTTTTGTTTTTGTTTCCCAAAGGATGAAGCAACAAAACAAAAATGGTTACTACATGCTAGAAAACGAAATTGGACATGGAGAACCCATAGTCACGTGTGATCAATACATTTCACTCCGGATTATTTTATACCTAATGATAAATTTAAATGGAGACGACTCAAAACAGATGCTTTTCTCACATTATATTTGTCTGATACAGACTAATTGGTAAAATTCAAATATTTGTCATTTATCTATATTTGAACACATTAATCAATATTTATAAGAATAATAATAATAAAAGCCTTTATTTACAGACATTAGTTTGATTTACAGTTCTACCTTTCCACTGCTTCGAAGTAGGCGAAATAATAATGTGTAAGTAAAAATAACTTAGGTATTGGTTTTATTTTTAGTTAGGCACTAACAATTGCCATTACAAAGTCGTACATATGTATGTTGCACTTAGAAGTGCGAGTGAGTAATGTTTTTACATAGACCAGACCCCCTAGCACACTAAGTTTTATGTCGGACATAAAGCATTTCTTCCTCTTGCACTCGCATATTGCCAGAATGGGACGAATGCTTTATGTCTGACATAAAACTTAGGGGGTCAGATGAATTTCAATCTTACTCTTTGGCAATATGCGGCATACACATGCTAAAAAAATATGGCCGTAGATGAGTAGATGGCCGTAGGTATAAATATAAACTATACCGTATTAGGTATATATATGTACTCCATAGAAACCACCTTGATTTGGTTGGAAGCCGTGCTTCCGACACGTATCCACACGTGCCAAATCACGCTGCAGGACTGCATGCAGGCCTGCCGCGTGATTTCGCTCGTGTAGCATCTCCTTACGATAACAGTTTGGTATGATTTCTGGACGTATGCTACTTAAAATTATGCATTTTGCTTATATGACGACTAAAGGAAACCGCTTTTCACACAGTGTATTATTCATTAAACTATAAATAAATGATTACAATTTAGTTTGGTTGTATAATTTATCGATAAACAAGTCGACACAGTACATCCCTAGCAAAGGACAAAACTGGACAAAACTTGTGACAACCTACACAATTGAGAAATAACAAATGCATGTACATCTCTTTCTAACGCGTTAGTACGGCTTAAGGAAGTAAAGTACAGGTATACGTCTCTGCTACCTATTTTAGCCCTCTTTCCATGTTTATCCTTATTCCATGGTGTGTACCCACTGTCATAAACATCAAGAGTTGACTTAAAAAACTCGTAGCCAGGCCATAATAACACATAATAATAATAAAAAACACTGACACTGACAGTGACAGAAGCGCTCCACTAAACTACTACTTTTGCTTCGCACGCACACGTAGTATCTCTTATTAGTCTGTGGCACGCACTCTAAGCAACATACTTATTATACTCTTTGTCTTAGCATTTATAGCCAAGAAAAGTAGGTACACTGTGTTTATAGCGAAGCCTTTAGCCGGCTCTAATCTTATCTTATATAGTTAGTTTCCAAAAGTGCTAGTTCATTTGCTGTAAGATATATGCTATCGTTTTCTATGTAATCTTCAATTAATAGTAAATATCCTGGTAAGCATGAATTTAAAGATTTCATTAGTAAGATGCCAAATTAATCTTTGAAGAATTATTTTGCAAAAAGCAGGTAGAAAGGTCACGATTTGTTGCAAAACTTATATTATTTATAAGGGAATGAACTTATGACAAATGAAACAACTTTTCAGCTTTTTATCACTTCCCCTGCATTTTTATTTCAGATACATTACAACAGTGAATAAGTACAAATATGGCTACTAAAAAAGAAAAAGCTAAGAAAACACCACCAAAGCAACAAAGTTCATCTTCAGTAAGTATTTTTTATTGCGTTAAATAATTTATTTGCATAAACTTACAGAAATCTCTCATTTGATTGCATGGTTAGTTCCATAGGTAGCTATACCTCTAAGTAATATAAATAGTATTATCCCTTCAACTGGCAACCACCATATTGTGGCGGTCGACGGCCACCCAGCGATGTCAAAAACCTGTCTAGTGGCAAGCGCCAGGGACCCGGAGATACCATAGTTTCGTATTTACTAAAAAAATGGGCCACTAAATCTACACCTGTTTTGTTCTTTCTTGTAAGACGTGTTCGTGAATAGATAAGGATGGCGTTACAACACTTTCAAAGAATTTTCGATAGAAATTCCTCAGAGAAATCCAGTCATGGTGCCGCGCAAACACCTGTTTTTGTGGTGTTCTGTTAAACGTATTATTGTATAAATCTTCTTACACAATAGGAAGGATCATGCCTGGGTAAGTAATTAACAGTTTTCAATAGTTATAATGTGGTTTTTCTGATACTTTGACATACTATTTTAATATTTTCATCCAATAACCCGCATCTTCCACAACCTAGGCCTTGACAAATTACTCATTATTTTATCCTTTATTGTATTTTTAACTTAGCTGTATTACTTAAGAATAGTTATACTAATTATTTACATTAAATAAATAAAAAATAAAAAATAAAAAAAAAGCCTTTTTTTTCTGGTTTGACATGCTTACACTAAATATCACTAATTCACTAATTTATTTTGCACCAGAACCCTATTTTGAGGTAAAGGCCTCTTCCAGAGCCTGCCATTTTTTTCTGTCTTGGGCCCTCCAGACCCAGTTCGGCCCTGCCACGGCTGTTATGTCATCAGACCATCGGGCTAAAGGTCAACCTTTCTTCCTTTTTCCTGCTGGTCCTTTCCAAGCTGTTAACCGGTGCATCCATCTCTCGTCTTGTAGCCTATTACATTATCTATGTATTATATCGCCATAAACTCGTTAATACTTTAAGAAAAAGCGAATTTAAATGCGCGCGGTTAAAGATAGACCATCGGCCGGTAAACGGTAGCTATGTCGCGTTCCAAGGCTATGGGGCCATTTTGTGGTGGTATTAATAGTATAGATAGGACTTCTTTTCATTGACTTTGATGTCTTGTTTGACCGGTGGGTGGTTGGTATGGTTTTTATTATACATGTTTTTGGTTTCTTTTTTTTGTTTGGATTGATACTTTGTTTTGGATTTCGTGGAATTTGTTAATTTGTACCAATTTTTTAGGATTCCGTAGCCAAAGGGTGAAAGCGGGACCTTATTACTCAGACTTCGCTATCCGTCCGTCTGTCACCAGGCTGTATCTCATGAACTGTCATAGTTAGTTGAAATGTTCACGCTATAACAACAAATACTTAAAAACAGAGTAAAATTAACATTTAAAGGGGCTCCCATACAACAAACGTGACTTTTTTGCCGTTTATATCTGTCACCAGGCTGTATCTCATGAACCGTGATAGTTAGACAGTTGCAATTTTCACAGATGATGTATTTTTGTTGCAGCTATAACAACAAATACTAAAAATCGGAATAAAATAAATATTTAAGGGGGCTCCCATACAACAAACATGATTTTTTGCTGTTTTATAGATCCCTTCGTGCGCGAGTCCGACTTGCACTTGGCTGGGTTTTTTTTTTGTTTGGCTTGCTTTTTTTGCGGATTTATGGGGAATGTGATTTAACTGGATCTATGTTTTTATTTGCAACTTGTGGTGTTCACTAACTTGCTTGTCCTTTATTTGCATGTTTTTGTTTAGTGAAATAGTAGGGTATGTACACAAGGTAGAAGAGGGAGCTGCAATGGTGTGCGTTCTGTGCGGACTCGCGGTGGTGGTAGAGATAGTAGCGCCTCCACGGGGATGGCGATCGTGGCCGTGGTCGTGGTTGTGGCCGTGGCCGTGGTCGTGGTCGTGACCGTGGTTGTGGCCGTGGTCGTCGTCGTGGTCGTGGCCGTGGCCGTGGCCGTAGGATCAGCAGCGGCAGTGCTGCTGCCGGTGCCGCTTCTAAAAGACCAATTATTGCTGTTGATGAGTTAGTTTTGTATCTTTTATATTCTTACTTTTTTCTTTTCATCTTTTGCACCATGACGATTTTTTTGGGTTTAAATAAAATGACTTTGCAATAATACCTAGTATTGTTTTTAAGCTCGCGATCGTAAACATAGGGGAGCTACCGAGTGGTGAACCTCTGGAGTGTGCAATGACCCCCAGGCGAAAGCGCACTTGGAGCCCGTAAGTACTTGATTTGATGATACAAATGAGTAAGTAATATGTATACATTATTTTAAATGTATTAATAATGACTTTTTTTCCAGGGTTTGCCAAATACCATCATCTCCAACTCCCTTGTGTTCAACGCTCCTGAAACAGGAAGAATTCGATGTTCCGTCGCCGGGCATGTATGACTCTTTACAGTGCTGCCTTGCTGTACATATATTGTTTACTAAAATCTTGCAGAAGGTTTACAAACTGTTTTATTTCAGGTTTGTGGAATATGCCAGTAGTTCCGTAGGTGGCAGCGCGCCCACAAAACCCGCTGCCCAAAGAAGTATGCCTCAGCCCCCTCAGCGTCCTATGCACGACGCTGAAATGGCAGTTCTTAACTTTGGTGAGTATCTTAATGTTTTTAAGTACTAATGGTTTTGATACAAGCTCACTGACAGAATTAGCACATTTATTTTATATTTTTTTAGGAAGTGAAAACGAGTCAGACGACGATAGCGACGAAGACGAAGTGGCCCAGCCCATCATCCCGAGGGTCTTTCGGGCGGCAATGGAAACGCCGGAGGATGATGAGCAAATTGTTGAGTCTCCGCCGCCGCAACAGCCCTCGCCACTACCTCTGGCATCGTCTGCCGCTTCAGTAACCACGTTAGAACCTAATGACTTCTTCGATTTTAAATGGAACTCATTCCCGAATCCACCGATCCCAAGTGGTTTGAGGAGGGAATCGTTCTCCAAAAACAATGTTGGTCCAACAACTCCATATGTTGACCCGTATGACGTATTTGTTGACATATGGGATCGACCATTTATGGAGCACATAGCCTCAGAAACCAACAAATACGCTCAACAGGTGGCACAAACGTTGATCCTTAGCAACAACCTCCATCCCAGTAGTCGTATATGCAGCTGGAAGGATACGACAGCCGACGAGTTGTACGTGTTCTTCGCCATTATCCTCGCGATGGGCGTTGTACATAAGGGTCAAATTATCGATTACTGGAATGTCAATGCTAGCATATTTACTACACCCGGGTTCCACGTGTACATGTCTTTGCGTCGATTTCAGCTCCTTAGCAGTTGTCTGCACTTTCGCGACAACGGAGATATCAACACGTTGAACCTAAATGGTTCCGAGGCAAAATTATTTAAAATCCAACCAGTATTAGACCACTTAAACAGCCGTTTTCAATCCATGTACAATTTGTCACAGAACATCGCGCTTGACGAGTCTCTGCTGCAGTGGAAAGGGTGGTTAGATATTAACCAGTTCATTCCGAACAAAGCTGCAGCAGTAGGCATCAAAAGTTATGAGATTTGCGAATCGCAAACTGGCTACTTGTGGCGGTTTCTGATTCATGCTCACAAAAGTACAGAATCAGCGGTTCCTAGCTCGGATCCGCTACGAGCCGTCACGCCGAGCCTTGTCTTGGAGCTGCTACAGGGGCTCGAGAACAAAGGCCATACCGTTTGGATGGACAATTTCTACAATTCACCGGCTCTCGCTCGAAAATTGAAAACGCTCGGGTTCGACTGCGTTGGTACACTACGTACCAATCGGAAGTTAGTGCCCAAAGAGCTGACAGACCTGACGAAGGCGAAAATGCGGCCTGGTCAGATCACTGGTTTGACATCTGGTGATGTCGATCTCATGGTATGGCGAGATCAGAACCGAGTTGCGACGATCTCGACGTACCATGGGAACGCCACTACCCAAATTAAGGGGGTGACCAAACCGACTCTTATCCACGACTACAATCTGATGATGGGTGGCGTGGATAAGAAAGACCAGATGATGGCCGCTTTTCCCATCGAACGGAAACGTACAAAGGTATGGTACAAAAAATTATTCCGCCGTCTCCTCAACGTTTCCGTTTTAAATACGTATATATTATGTAAATATTTTAATACCATGTCACATCGCTCTTGCCGAATGTCCCTTATACAAAGTATTTTGAGACGTCATGCCCCGCTTGCTCCTGCTGTTGTATCACAGAGCTCGCGGTCTGTCGCCACCGTCCGTGAGCATCACTTGGTGGAATATAGCTTGCAGCCAAATCTCCGAGGCCGAAACCGCCGAGTTTGTGTGGTCTGTAAAAAGCGGGTCACTACATACTGCGCCGGTTGCAATAAAGCAGCATGCATGCTCCCATGTTTTGTATCCATGCATTAGTCTATTTTTTAATTATTAGCGTACTTGTATGTATATTTACCAGCTTTTGCCCGCGACTTCATCCTTCCTCACAACCCAAATTGTCTCCATACCAAATTTCATCTAAATCGGGAATGGGGAATCAATAACCACTGTACGTTATTGATTCCCCATACAAAATTCCAACCCGCTTTTCACCCCCTTAAAGGATGTTTCCTTAAGGGATTAAGGCTATCCTATGTCCTTTCCCGGGACTCAAACTGTCTGTATACCAAATTTCATCTAAATCGGTTAAGCTATTTAAGCCGGAAGAGGTAACAGACAGGCACACTTTCGCATTTATAATATTAGTATGAATTTTATATAATGATGATATTGATGTTTATTAATTTTAAGTGTTCTAGTAGATACTGGTTAGATCCATTTTTTTATATGTACTTGCCTATCTGATTCTGCCTTTCCTTTGTGAATTTGTCATGTCCAAATATAAAGTAAGATGTTTATTTATTTAAAAGCTGGAATTCTAAAATTATTGTTAATTAGTGTGTTAATTTTCATTTAATCATAGGATAATAAAAATATATAAAAGTGTAAATAAACTTGTATTTTCTACGATTAACTGTTTTATTTCATAGTTAGTTATTTTTTATACAAGAAAATTGAAAAATTTAGATATCAAAAAATATACCAAAGCTAGCCAAATTCACATACATAGAACGACCTCCGTTATTATATAAAGGTTATAGGCCATTTTATGCTGAATCCAACGTTTTTTAAAATAATGGTCATTTTCCTAACGTGCATCGAATTCACGATTTCCACCCGTATGGCCCCTGCCACTAATTCCCCTACCAAAAATGGCCGCGCCACACCGCAGACGGATAATGACAACCGCCGGGTATCCGGCGACTGCCACTTGAAGGGTTATGTTTGAATTAAATACTCTGCGGCTCTGAGCTGCTGAACTCGCTCGCTCGCTCTTGGTTGAGAAATATAAATCTCAATCTGAAATTGGCGTTTTTTTCACAGATGAAATTAAAAAGTAATTTAGAACTTGCCATATAAAATAATGGCAAGTTCTAAATTACTTTTTAATTTCATTAGTAGACTAAGATCTAAATCAATGGAATTTGCTAACTATGTAAGCAAACCATCATACTGAAATTGACATTAAATGTCAATTTCAATACATTGTTTGTTTACATAGCAAATTACATTGATTTAGATCTTATGTAACAAAGGTTTTAAATATAAATAATAGGTTTTTAGTTTTTTATTCAGTGTTGCAAATTAAATCTTGTAAACCACCCTTTTCATGTGCTGCCGGTTAAGTGTTTCAATTACTTATGTATAGTTTTATAATGCGAACAATTTTTAAGTAATTAAGATATGATTAATGTAGCTCGAAAGTTTTCTATATTCCTACCAACATTTTGTTTGGTTTGAATTTGACATTGCTGAATAATCCGCAAAATTCAATGTATGAAAATCACAGTTTTCATAAAATTCTCCATGCAAAACGCCAATTTCATAGCCAGAAACTGGACAACCAAAAGAATTTGAAATGGAGAACTTGTTCACTTTGCTAGTTGATTCAATTATGTAACAAATGCCTTGCAGCTAAAATAGCTGTGAGCAAGAAATAAAATTGATATGGTGTTGTAATGTTATTTCAGCTAGGATTAGTACTCTCAGTGCTGGCAGTACTTGCAGCAGGAGCAACATATTATGTGTACCGTGTGATCACCACACCGCCCCCAATGCCGGAGATGGACCTCAATGCCTGGTGGGGCCTGTACCCCATCAGCCAAGACCCTGACGTTTCCATCAGGCCTTTCAAAATTGAGTTCTCTGATGTGGTGAGTATAGTTGGGTTTAAAAATATTTTTGAGTCACGTATTTAAGGCCTCCACACATCGAGCGCGGGTCGTGCTCGGCGCGGTGCGGGCGCGGCGCGCACCTGGCATGTAGTAACACGGGCCCGCTTTACCACCGTGTTGGACAAGTGTTGGTCTCTTTATATTTTTTTTATTTGTTTTAGATTATACTGACGTTATAACTTGATGAAAGTTTTTGCAAACTAAAGGGGGGATTATGGTAGTTAAATGCGATAGGTACTAAATTAAAGAAAAATATCACTTGTATAATCTTTCCTTGGATTGGCTGAGAAAACGCTGTGTAATATCTAAATCAACATCAAAATTCACTATCGTTTTAGGGTTCCATAGTCAACAAGGAACCCTTATAGTTTCGCCATGTCCGTCCGTCTTCGGCTTAGCTCAGTAACCCTTACAACTAGAAAGCTGCAATTCGGCGTGGGTATATAAACCAATCACGCCGACAAAACAGTAGAATAAAATCCTTTAAAAATTTTTTTAGGGTAGGTACCTCCCCTACATGTAAATTGGTGATGTATTTTTTTTCTCGTTAAACCTATAGCGTGGGGAAGTGCCTAAAGTACAATCTTCGTCGAAGACCAAGGCAATCGGTCCAACAGCCACCCGAGCACCTTTAACTTCATAGAATACACCCTTTATATTTCTTTTTTTATGTTAAGACCAAGGCTAGGATACTAACAGCCAAAAGTACGCAATAAAATTTCATGAAATAAACTTATAGTTTTCATTTCCTCGCAATCGAAGTGAAAAGTACAGTGTACAATTCGTCCATAAAACCCATTTTACACTCGATTTTATATCTATACTCGCTCGCAAGCTCGCTCGGATGGATAAACGTCTTGCGTAAAACAGTGCGTTTTATGCACTTGTTGTTCAATCTACTATTTAACACTAGCTAACTCAACCTCAACCTACCGAGGCCGTCCGGTAGGTCGACGCCCTGTCGGACGTCCAAGGTATCGCTGGAGTGACATTTATTTATTTAATCTTTATTGCACAAAAGAATATCTTGTGGTACAAAAGGCGGACTTAATGTTATAAAGCATTCTCTACCAGTCAACCTTAAGGCAAAGCAGATAAAACATGACATGCTCCAGGCGGATCTGCGCGAGCTCCAAATCTGCAATAGGCATGATGACACATTTTGAAAAACTGTTCTATAATGTTTAGAAACATTTATTATGTACAACGAATAGAGAATATAACAGTAAAGAAGTTAAAAAATGCATTTTAGTTTTTAAATTTCAAATTGGCGCTAAAACGCTTTTCAGTGTCATGGCGTCCCGAGTGACGTCACGTTTGTATAAACAGAACGCAAACCTTTTTGCTACCTAGATGCTCCAAGTCTTGCGCGGCCGTGCGAGCGAGAAAGCGGAGACAATGACATATCAAGACCTGTCTGATAACATGGTTCTATCCCTGTCTTACTATTCGTTTAGTACGTAAGTTTTCTCTGTAATTTGTAGTAATGGCCGTTATGGGTATTTGTTTATACAAGTGTGACGTCATGCGCTCTGATTGGTGTTTAACATATCATGTAGGGCGTCCGTATTTTTCGGTTTAATTTTATCAAAATATACAATAATCTCTGTCTTAATTTAAAAAATAAGAGCATTTTTCGAATTCTATGATTAAAAAATCACTAAGAAAATACCATATTTTAGTGATTTTCAATTACTGTCATCATGCCTATTGGCGAGAGTTGGTGCAGAACCGAGAAAAGTGGCGCCCTCTCGTGTCGGAGGCCAAGATTCATTTTGGGTCGCTGAGCCAACGGAGTAAGTAACTCAACCTAAACATCACCCTTCATATTCCAGATAGTGAACGATCTAAAGGAGCGCCTCCTCCACCGGCGTCCCTTCCCGCCGCCGCTCGAGGGCGCCGGGTTCGCTTACGGCTTCAACTCGCACTTCCTCACGCGCGTGCTCGACTACTGGCAGAACAAGTACGACTTCAAACAGCGCGAGCAGTACCTTAACCAGTACAGCCACTACAAGACCAATGTGCAGGGGCTGGATATGCATTTTATGCATGTGAAGCCCAAGCTTGATGGGGAGGTGAAGGTGAGCTAGCTTAGATTATTCAAATACGGGTGAGGACGTTAGTGGTTAATTGGTTCTCGAGTTCGCTCAACTTTGCATAATCCGAACTGAATTCTTCTTGTAAGGGGAATCCCCGCGGCGCAGCACGTCACGTTGACACTTCGTGCGTTCGGATAGACGCAAGTGCGGAAATACGCGTTCGAATACTTCGAATACAGTTCACTTTCACGAGTGCATTTTTTGTTTTTATCAATTGATAAGTATCCATATGTTATTATCACGATTATTAATCATCCTTTCGAACTCTATAAGAAAGAGGACTTAAATTGCAATACCGCTAATAAGTCCTTGGAATTGTTCATCTCAAATAGTTTCAACTGTAAGAGCGGTAACACACGGCGACTTTTAGCAGCCATGCAAACGAAAAACAATACGTTTTCAAAAGGTTAGCTGGAAGAGATCACTTAAAGGAAAAAGTTCGCCTTTGTATATACTTTTTGCTATAATGTTCTTATTCTAACTACCACTGCTACCGTTTCACGAACACGCGACTGTCGCGCTACACTAGCCATAGATTATACAGGGTGAAATATAAGTCGTAAACAGAAATTATCGTTTCTATCGCAGCATCTTAAGGCAAATCCATTGCATTCACTCTAGAAACAAACAATTAAACTTTATTGATAATAATTTAAAAAACTAAACTTATGGTCACCCTATTCGGCAAGACATTAAATTGAGGGTTTAGCGTAGCAATTAGGGTGACCTAACTCAATACACTTAAAACATTTTTTTTAAATTAACGACTTAACAAACAACCTTTACTTATTTTTGCCTGTTGCCACGTCCACATGTTTAAACTACAGTTAAGCGGCAATTACACGGCGACCGCAAAAGTGTAAAGAACACGTTAGTCGGCCGCATTCGGCGATCGACAGCTGCCAACGCTTAGTAGTCGGCGGGCAGACTAATGTGACGACGAAGTTTGTTGGCCTAAGTAGTTTGAAATGAATTCGGCGACCGCATTAGGTGAACGACGCAGTGTAATTGCCGCTTAAAACAGTAAGAAACACATATTTCTGTTGACGACTTCGGATTCACCCTGTATATGTGTGGTTGTTGCAGCCAGTGGTGGTGCCACTGCTGTTGCTGCACGGCTGGCCCGGCTCGGTGCGCGAGTTCTACGAGATGGTGCCCAAGCTGATCGCGCCGCGGCCGCGACGCGAGTTCGTGTTCGAGCTCGTTATACCCAGTCTGCCCGGGTTCGGCTTCTCACAGGTACCACAGACAATGGGGATAACTGACCTACAACTATTTTAAATAATAACAATAAATATCCCTGTCCGCCGCAATCCAGGAAAGGGACGAGTGGAAATCCAGGGGGGAGGCCTTTGCCCAGCAGTGGGACACTCCAAAAGGCTAGCAAAAAAAAAAAGTTTGAGGACATTCTTACACAAATCGACCTAGTCCCAAACTAAGCAAAGCTTAATTTTTTTTTGAAGATTTCTCAATATAATTTGAGACGTCGGCGTTAAGAAGCCCAAGTCTTCTGGTAGATGTCACTACACGCCTCCCTAAGGCGGCGTTGTGTGAAGGAACTGATTGAGGGATTTGGTGCCTGAACCGGATTGTTCCGATAGCTCAGTAGGTTAGTAGCGACGAGCCATGAATGCTTGTGGTCACCGGTTCGAATCCGGCTAGGAACATTAAATTTTTCCTTTGATTAAAAATGTATAAGCAAAGCTTGTACTATGGGTACTAGACGACGATATACATACTTGTATAGATAAAAATACTTATATACGTAGAAAACATACATGACTCAAGAACAAATATTCATGCTCATCACACAAATCAATGCCCTTACCGGGATTCGAACCCGGGACCTCCGGCTTCGTAGGCAGGATCACTACCAGCTAGGCTACAGAGACCGATTTGATAGGAAGTTTTGTGATGTTAACAAGCGTCGGCAACGTACATGGAATATTACAAGATTGTAAAGAGTGGTAAGATGCACTATGTGCAGAACGGCTATCGCAAGACGGCGCGTGAGCTCTCGAATTTTCTCTCTCTTATTAGAAATCTTAGAAAGAGAGGTATAGTGCGAGAAAAATCGAGAGCGCTCACGCGCCGTAGCAGCTACGTTAGCCGTGCAGTGATGAGTATAAAACTAGTACGCCACACAGAGATCAAGGCCCAAAACGCATAAATATCACATTATCCACGTTAATCACCTGACCCCGATCACCCAGGGGAATAAGCGGCAATTATTTTATGTTCAACTAGGAAAAAAAGCAAATATTCAGTTATGGCGTTTCGCCGGACGCTACCGCGTCACGCTCGTTTCGCTCGCTCGGCTCGCCCGCTGTAGAGTCGTTTGAGTTAATTTAATTTTCAACTTTAATGGCATGCAAATAAAGCAATTTTCAGAATACTGTTACCCACGTCTACCGATTTAGAAATAACTACTTAATTGGTATGAGGTTAAAGTTGAAAATTAAATGAAGGCGAACTATCTGTCAGTGGCTAACCCCAAATAATTCTACTGTATACACATACCTGTGACAGGAGATCCCACTCTTCCATATCATATGCTAAGTTAACAAAAAATAACAATGTTTTCATTTTTTTTGTTTTTTTTAAGTATTTAGAATACAAACAGCTATTGTATACATCTCACCGGGGAACATCGCTGATATATATAGGATTAAGAGCAGGAAAGATGAAAACCGTATTGGGCCAATCATAGTGGAGATGACAACAGTCCTGCTGAAGATCGACTTCCTTCAAAAGTGTAAGCAGCACAACCTTAATAAACCAAGTGATAAGCTTTGTGCCAAACACCTTGGATTCACCAGAAATGAGACCTCGCCTGTGTATGTCTCGGAGCAGCTGACTGCCAAAGCGGCCCGCCTGCGCTTCCTAGCGCGGGACCTGGCGAAATCCAAGAATTACACCTTCTGCTGGACATCATTTGGTAGAGTCTTCGTGCGTAAAGATGAGTCTTCGAGGAAAATTAACATAAACAGCGAAGCTCAGATACAAAGGTTAATGCAAGAAATATGACTAATAATAACTCTTATGCTAGGAATTCTTGTATACTTTTACTCTAAAATAGGTACTAAGCTATACTATCGAATCTGTCAACATCTCTGTCTAGTTGACTATCTCTATAGTTTGCGCACTGTACTGGAAAGCTTAACAAAACCACACATTCAAAACTTTTCTCTCACACACGTACACACCACAAATAACACATACCTACACTCAAATAACTTAACTGTGGAAATTGATACATATACAATCATGCATTTAATAATGCCAGCCTACCACCAGGTCGCTGACTTCTTTCGACTACAACTAAATTGCACCCTACACTGCTTACTACCTTTAAGTAATGGATAGTTCCATAACTACTCTAAACCAATTAGATGACATAGACATTGCCGAATCTACTAGCTGCAAAATTGAAGACCTCACACACTATACTAAGTTTCAGTACTCTGACTTTACAATTATTTCACAAAATATCAGAAGTGTGTATAGTAATATGGGCGACCTCCTCTCAACTCTCACCCAATTCAAATTTAATATTGATGTAATTATATTAAGTGAATGTAGACTAAGCTCTGAAAAACCAATTCCCACGATAGATAATTATATAACCTATAGTACTACCAATCACCTTAATCAAAATGATGGTGTGGTAGCCTATATAAAAAACACTCACAAAATCAAAGTTCGTGAAATAAAATTAACACATGCCTCATGTCTAGAAATTACAGTCTTAAACTTAAAGATACTGGGTATTTATCGTTCGCCTTCAAATAAGAACGCTGACAATTTTATTGACTCCATAAGCTCTCATTTAGACACCATTAAATCATCTAAGACTATTATCCTAACAGGAGATATCAACATTAACATTATAGAAAAAAACACTGAATACCCCTATGAAAAATCTAACAGACTAAATTACTTAAATACGCTTGCAACATATGGTTTAATGCCCGGACACCTATTACCTACAAGGGAAAAAACTTGCCTTGACCATTTTATGATAAAAACAAATAAAATGAGATCGGAAGTGTGTATTTTTGTCATAGATACGACAATAACAGACCATGCTACTACATTATTAAAACTAGGTAGTACTAAAATAGCAAAATCACTACAAAAATCTAAAACAAAAATTGACTTTGATAAGGCTCTATGTGACCTGTCAAACAGCAATATCTCTGACCTTTTCTCTATTTTAGATCCCAATCTGCTAACCGATCTCTTAATAAATAAAATAAGGAAATGCATAGTAGAAAACACTATACACGTCTTAATTCCCAGGAACGTACGAATTATTAAACCATGGATAACCATAGGTATTCTACGTTGTATAAGAAATAGGAATGAAATGCAAAGAAAACTAAGATTGGATCCGGACAACTGCATACTTCGTATAACATATAGAAGATATAGAAACTATTGTAATGGTCTAATTAAAAAGCTTAAACGTAAATATGATAAGGAACAGCTTGAAAAGGCGGGTAAAAATTCTAAAAAACTATGGAATACTATTAACAAAATAACATATCGTAAAGAAAATAATAGTGAAGGTAAGGAATTATTAGATGTTAAAAGCTCACCCCTAGAGTCTGTTGATGCGGTTAATAAGTACTTCTGTAATGTTAGTAAGTAGTAAGTAGTAAATCCTTAGCGGAAACTATCTTAGCTAGTAACACTTCCCCTCGCCCGCACCCTAACAAATCCTCGATCTCTCGGGTGTCCTCTTTTGCACTGTTTGAAGTTGAACAAAATGAAGTACTTACTATCTTGGCAAACTTAAAGTCTAGCAGCGCCCCAGGCTGGGACAAAATCCCGACAACATTTCTAAAACTCGCCAGTGGAATAATAGTCCCAATAATAACACACTTAGCTAACCAATGTTTTAAAATTGGAATCTTTCCTAATGCTCTAAAATTAGCTATAATCACCCCGGTGTACAAGGGAGGGAACAGAGACAATATGTCAGACTACAGACCCATATCTGTCTTGCCAGTAATTGCTAAAATCCTTGAAAAACTAATAAATGCTAGACTGATAAATTACTTAAACAAATTTAATATCTTATCTGAAGGTCAATACGGGTTTCGACAGGGTCGTTCTACTGAAGATGCTGTCGAAGCCCTCTCCTCCCTAATAGTAAAGAAAATAGACTCGAAACAAAAATGCTTAACTATATTCCTAGATCTCAAAAAAGCCTTCGACACTGTCTCTGTTCCAACCCTTGTGCAGTCGATGGAGCGTATAGGTATCAGAGGACTCCCCCTTCAACTGCTCAAAAACTACCTTTCTGATAGGAAACAAAAGGTTAAAATAGGTGAGTACATAAGTGATGAGTGTGACATTACTTATGGAGTCCCGCAGGGGAGTGTCCTTGGACCAACCTTATTCCTCATATATATTAATAGCCTATGTAACATGAAATTGGCTGGGGGTAGCATATTCACGTATGCAGATGACACGGCCGTTGTTTTCTCTGGTGACACTTGGGAGGAAGTTCGTAAACATGCTGAAGTGGCACTAGTAGAGATAGCCCACTGGTTAAATTCTAATCTGTTAACATTAAACATTAGTAAGACTAACTATATCTGCTTTACAAATAACATAACAACTCAGCCAGACGGAAACTTTAATATTAGGATCCACACGTGTCAAGACCCCTCACTGCTTGACTGTTCTTGTGCAATCATTGATAAAGTAATTTGTACGAAATATCTTGGGGTGTTGGTGGATCAGAGACTTACCTGGCACTCACATGTAGAATTGGTCATGACTAGGATTAGAAAAATGATCTATATCTTTAAAAACCTAAGAGATGTTGCTCCTAAAAAACTTCTGAACCAGATTTACACATCACTTGCTCAATCGGTGTTGGTATATTGTATCCCAATATGGGGTGGGGCTACTAAAACTAACTTTATTCAACTAGAAAGAGCTCAGCGGGCTCTGCTCAAAGTAATGTACCTTAAGCCACGAAGATTCCCGACCTCAGACTTATACGTAATTGGTGACTTGTTGTCTGTGCGCAAACTGTACATACTATATGCGGTCCTGAGAAGACACAAATCCACTGTATATGAACCAATAGACAAGCTGAAAAGGAGGAAAAGGATTAATGTCATCTCAACTCCGAGGGTGAAAACGGCCTTTGCGCGCAGGCAACAGGCCACGCTATCTGGCAAACTTTATAATATAATAAATAAAGACATCGATATCTACCCAACCACGGTACATGAATGTAAAAATAGGGTAACAGTATGGCTGAAAACGAAAACATACGATGACATAGAAAGCGCCATTCTAAATACTTACAAGCACCTGTAGATGCATGATTAGAACTGTTAAAAAACTTTTCCACACGCTGCACCCTTGCACACACTTTCACACATCCCCACACTCACACACCCACACCCACACACACACACACACACACACACACACACACACACACACACACACTAGCACACACACACACACACACACACACACACACACACACACACACACATAAGTTTCCAACTACTTCCAGATTCCTTAGTCTAAACTAAATTAGATTGAATTAAATTAATTTAAACTACAAACTATACTTACTCTGGCTAGGTTAATAGTATAATTGTGGGGTGTGCATACTTATGCACGCACACATATGTATAAAAATAAGGAGTAGGTAGGTATAAATATAAGTGGTCTGCGTGTGTGTATGGGTGTACGAATATGTACACACATACCTACACGCGGTGATCTATCTAGACTAAGTAGACTAATTAGTTTACAATATAACCTTATCTTACCTTTTTTTTCTCTTAACACAACTGCATTAATTGTTTACCTCCATATGGAAGAGCGGTGCCCCTTAGCACAGGTATTATTTTTACTTAAAAAGGGGACACCAGCACATGTAACATTTGTAGTACTAAGAAAAGAAATAAATCATTTTTCATTTTTCATTTTCATTTTCATACAAAACAGTTCTTGCAAAAATGGACAGAAATTAGGCCTAAAGTTTCCTATATTACTATGTAACATTAACAAGTTAAACGAATCATGATTCGAGAATCATAATCATAATTGTGTAATTTACTTTAACTTGTAAATGTTACATAGTAATATTTGGCCTAAGTTTGTTTGATATCGATATATCAAAGAAACTTAGGCTTAGAAACGTCGGGCTTGTGTTAAATCAGTAATTTCCACCTGGCCAGGGTGCCGCTCGGGCCGGCCTGGGCCCCGCGGAGATGGCCGTGGTGCTCCACAACCTGATGCAGCGGATAGGACTGCCCGAGTACTACGTGCAGGGCGGCGACGCGGGACACGCCATAGGCTCGCACATGGCCACGCTGTTCCCGGGACACGTACAGGGGTTCCATACAAACTTTCCGGCGCTGATGTTCAACCCTTACGCGCACCTTTACACATTTTTAGGTACAGTACATGAATAAATATCACTCCGCAAGTCTTTCCATTGATAACATTGTATTCACCAATGGGTCGATGCTGATGATCTTCATCGGCATTAACCCATTGGGCAATCATCTCTCTCCTCAATATAATTGCATCATACCCCAGGAAAATTACGTTTTTTTCAAACATTAATTTATAACAGCGTTTTTTTATTTGTTTAATTTTCAAATGTTATTCTAAGATGCCTTATCCAAGAATCCTACAAAATTTCCATCGGGAAGTAAATATATAAAAATAAATGACACATCCATTATGTGTTTTTTGTGATTTATTTATTATTCTTGAAGAGCTCCTGTAAATTAACCAAAACAAAAATTAAAATATCATTTAATATTTTTCCTCTTTTTTCAGGAATTGGTTAAATATCGAGTTTTTGATGACTAATGTTTTGGTGGATTTTGAGTCTACGTAATTACTAAAATGATAATATATCAGTGACACATAAAAAAGCTGCTGTTGTGAATTATTTCTAAATTTCCATTTTTTCCATACTAATGAAAATAAAATGCTTGGGCTACAAGTATTTTAGTAGTCTGATCGAAGTTCACTGCCAGTGTGCACGCAAGTTAGTCATTGCGATTGGCCTCTTATGATTTTTTAATGGGGACATGGGCATAATAGCTGATGAATATGGATAGATGAACCCATTAGAGTGCGGCTTTTTTTAACCGACTTCAAAAAAAAGGAGGAGGTTCTCAATTCGGTTGTATTTTTTTTTATTGAGTCTTTTCGAAATGGTTGGGGGTGTTTTCTCTTTAAATAGGAATGTTTTTGGTTAAGTTCATCATCATCATTACATAACTTAAGAGCTCTTGTCGGTGGAGTAACCGCCACTCTTCTCTGACCATTACCAGCCTCTTGTCTTCCTCATACGACTCGGCATCAACTTTATCCTTTACTTGGCTAAAATATGTTACCCTTCAATATTACCTTGCAGTATGTTTAAGAAGCTGTCGGGCCGTATCAGATGGCCTTCTTGCCTCTCCTGTTTCTAATACATCCTAGCACACTTGATTAAATTACGTACAGTCGTTTTCTCCAATAGCCACACAGATAACCTTTCAAAAATATCTATACAGAGAATTAACACGTTCGCAACCAAGAACCCGCCTAGCGGGCACTCGTTATGTTTGCTCAGGCTAGCGAATTTTGTCGGTTTCTAGTGAATGTTACCATTTTTAGTCCGGTTGCGAAGGTGTCAATTTTTACCGACATGAGACACGTGTGTAGATGTTTTTGAAAGGTTGTCTGTATAGATATCGGAGAACTCATGGTATACAGGGCGACATTTTAGTCAGTGTCCAAATTCAAGTATAAGATTCTTCAGCAAAATTATAAAATACTGTTTCATATCATTCAGTACAAAAAAAATTGTAATAGCTGCTTAAATTTATCCCAAAAAAACCTTACCGCGCGGGGGCACCTCAGCGGGTAGTAAGGTTTGCGCACGGCACGCCTCCCCTCCCTCGGCCCCGCCCCGCTCCGCGCGGTACTGAATGCCCAGTAACCACGCTGTACGGATAATTCTTTTGGGATAGACAATTTATAATTTAAAAAATACCTACCAGTTTTTTTTTTTCAAAAATGGAGTTTATTAGTTATACCAAATGCCTACAAAAAATTTGGACACTGATTAAAATGTCACCCTGTATAAATATGATGTGTAACAACGGAACAGGTCAGTTGTGGCCGAGCCTGCTGGTGGAGCAGGAGCTGCAGGGCCGCGTGTACCCGCTGGGAGAGAAGAGCATGCACCAGCTCGAGGAGAGCGGCTACATGCACATACAGGCCACCAAGCCCGACACTATAGGTGACATTTTACTTATCCATACTATAGCGGCAATTACACTTCTTCGTACACCTGCTGCATGCGGCGACCGCAAAAGTGTAAAGAACACATTAGTCGGCCGCATTCGGCGATCGTCAGCTGCCAACGCTTAGTAGTTGGCGGACAGACTAGTGTAAAGACGACGTTTGTTAGCCTAAGTAGTTTAATATTAATTCGGCGACCGTATGCGGCAAACGACGAAGTGTAATTGCGACTTATTATAAATGGGAAAGTGTATGTGTGTGTTTGTCCGTCTTTCACGGCAAAACGGAGCGACGAATTGACGTGATTTTTTTAGTGGAGATAGTTTAAGGGATGGAGATAAGAGATAGTTTAAGGATTAGGTGAAATTTTGTACAGAGATAGTTTGAGTCCCGGGGAAGGACACAGCATAGTTTTTATCCCCGAAATCATCCCCTAAGGGGGGGGGGGGGGTAAAAGTTTGTATGGAGTTGCGATATAAACGAGTTCCATCAATCAAATACTTCTTGTTGTTATGCTCTCGTTAGACAGGTAGGGTACACAGTTAGACTTCTTGGGTACCACATTTAAATTTTTCACTATTACTTTGTGACATGTTATGTTTGGTACCTGCACTCAGGTACAACATTAGATTGGTTTTAATTTTTCTGTTCTTTTTAATTCGTTGTGACTTTTTAATTCTGTGTACATGTTGCACATTGTTTATTATTCCGAATTTTTGGTAACAAATGTATTGTATTGTTATGTATTGTGTTATATGAAATTTGTATACTGAGTTATACTAAACTATCGGCTCTGTCACGGCCCGGGCTTGGCACGGTGTAGTAGGAGTAATCCTTAAGTCAAAAAGGCGGTTGAATTTAAACATTTGAGACCGTCTCATTCTTTACTAAATATTTTTTTCTAGCGAAATCATCAAATCACTTGACTAAATTGTTTATCACAGGCACAGCATTAACCGACTCCCCCGCGGGTTTAGCGGCGTACATCCTGGAAAAGTTTTCCACTTGGACGAACCCAGCGTTCAGGAAGGCGGGCGACGGCAACCTGACCAAGTTCTCGCTGACACACCTGCTCGACAACGTGATGATCTACTGGGCCTCCAACTGTGTCACCAACTCCATGCGCCTGTACGCGGAGTCGTTCAGCAAGAACCAGTTGGCTTTGAGGCTGGACGAGTAAGTATGGTTCCCCTTGGTTATTTTCGAAAACTTTTGGCTGTGGCCCCCCACAGCCAAAAGTTGTTGTTCCCCAACAATTATTTCATAACACGACAGGCGTGCCATACGCCATAGAATATGATGGCACGCCTATCGTGTCATACGCCACACGTTAAAAACATTGATGACACGCCTGTCGTGCCATCCGCACTGAATCAGTTAAGGGGGTACATTGGAAATTATCGCGTGCTTTGAAACGCCGTTCTGACTAGATTAAGAAACAAGGCCTGATTTTCAGATGTATGAATTTTGACTATATGATTGTATATCTGATTTAATGATACATGATGGCCTAAAATTTCCTCGATAGAAAAGAAATCCAATGTTGGGTCTTTATTTGTCTTTTTACCCTACTCAACAATACATTCATTTACGACACAAACAAGTTAATAGTATAGTATTTTATGTCATCTTAAATCTCACTTAATGAAATATAAATAAAACTTCACTAAGTTTATCGAAATTTGTCCAAAAAAGCCATACCCGAAGAGTGTTCCATCTCTTTTTCTCGTGCGTGGAAGGCATAAGCGTGTCTCTGTCAAGGGGGCGTGGTCGACTCGAATCAAGGCATCATCCTCTTAAAGGAAAAGGAATGAAGGCCGCTATGGGCAACCGGGCTACGTAAACAAGTGTCTTGCTAGATGCAGGTCTTGATAACTTTTATATACCCACTAGCTTCTCTTCTGTCCGCGATGTTTATAGTTCTAAACAAAGTTTCCCCCCTTAGGAAACAGACGGACAGACACACTTTCGCATTTATAATATTAGTATGGATATACCCGAACAAGCGAGTATGGTTTCGGTTTTGTCGGATGGGCTGGTCTGGCTGACCCACAAAAAGACGATGATGAGTTCCTGTTATCGTTCATTAGTGTCAGGCCTAATGGCTTTTGTTTTATATGGACACTACACGCCCCGCTCTGAGTGGAGCGTCCACTCAGGCCTTACACGAAGGGAAATTGGACTCGCAAAAAAGGCTCAGTGACGGCAACCAGGCCAAGTTCTGCCTCACGCACCTGAAACAACTTCACGATCTACTGGACCTTCAATTGTGTAACCACCTGTATACAGAGACTTCCGACAATAAGTCTGTTTTTTTTTCGATAGTACTAGTGACGAATGAAACACAGCCTTCTCCTTTGAGCTTGTTGTGTGAGCAAACACAGCTGAGTTTAATCTCTTCTATTTTGATCTCTAAAAGCATATGTGCCTTTAGAAAGAGATCAAGAGTACCCACCTCAATACAATCGACAATACTTCAGTAGTGGTCCCATTTCCTTGATCAACTATTCTCCCACAGAATCCCGACGGAAGTGCCGACGTGGGGCATCAAGTTCAAGCATGAGCTGGTCTTCCAGCCAGATCCGGTTCTCCGGATAAAGTACAAGAACTACCTGCACAGCACCGTGGTGGAAGACGGCGGGCACTTCGCGGCGTTTGAGCACCCGGATATCCTGGCTGATGACGTGTTCGAGGCCGTGGCGGCCTTCCGGCAGTTCCATGCCAGGAAGTGAGTCCCACAGAACAGAACTATTATATACAAGAACTCTCTTTCTAACAATGAATCATCATAATCATCATTAGCCGAAAGACATCAACTGCTGGATGTAGACGATATAAATATGTCCTCCCACTGGAGGTACGTCACTACGTACGTACAGCTTGAATACTAAACTATAGCGAAAGTGGGCGAAGACTTATTTGAATTCCTCCACTTACATAGATTAGTTACATATTTTGTTACTAAGCATCATGTCTCTCTCTCTCTCTCTCTCTTATACAGGGTGTCCCGTAAATTGCACGTCTCTCTCTAACACATTTCCCAGGAGGAGTGGGCGATTGGGGCCGATTTTATGGCCACCGCGTTCCCCGGACTTAAATCCTCAGCACGAAGTCTACTAGAAGCCAGTCAGAGGAGGTGTTCAAGGCACGGTTCGAGGTTCGGAAACCGTGCAACTTACTGGGGTCATGTTAGGTTCGATCGAGTCCTCTTAAGCTGACCTACCTTCGGTGTCAATATGACGTGCCATTTAACGGGACGTTGACAAGATACAAGGTGGAAACTCAGATGAGTCTTGTAGATAGATTGAATTGTACACTGCTTACGTATAAACCGAATATTTTTTCCGCTAATATAGGACACAAACTAACATCCACTTTACCTTTCCAGTAACCCTCAAGAAAAACCGAAAACCATCTACGATTTCACCGTGAAAGATATCAACGGGCAAACCGTGAAACTAGACAAATACAAAGGCTACGTGTCCATAATAGTCAACGTGGCATCCCAATGCGGCTACACAGACAACCATTACAGAGAGCTCAACGCGTTATACGAGAAATACGCAGACAGGGGTCTTCGGATACTGGCGTTCCCGTGCAACCAGTTCGGCGGCCAGGAACCAGGGAGTCGTAAGGACATTCTGACTTTTGCTCAGAGCAAAAAGGCCAAGTTCGACTTGTTCGAGAAGGTAGAGGTGAATGGGGAAGGTGCTCATCCGCTGTGGCAGTTCTTGAAGGAGATGCAGGGCGGGACGCTGACTGATACCATCAAGTGGAACTTCTCCAAGTTTGTTGTGGACAGGAATGGGCTGCCGGTGGAAAGGTTCGGGCCGAGTACGAGCCCGTTGGAGATGGAACCTTATTTGGCTAAGTATTGGTGATTTTTAAGTCTTTAAGTGCAGGGTAGCGCTGCCTGCTATACAGTACCCTGAAGCAAATCCCATATGTAGGGATTTTTTTGTTACGCGAGCTTATTATGTGCGCACTTTGAAAGGATTACAATCAAATTAAGATTAATTCAGGGAATGTAATTTACGATGCAATTAGTTACAAGGATTTTGTGAAATCTGGAGTAGTCATGATTTTGTGAACTCTTTGAATGCAGGCACTGCATATCGAATGTCAGTATACTTCAGCATTATTGCATCCACTGCTGAACAAATGCCTCTTGCGTGGATTTCCATAATGTTTCGTATAGTCCTGGATTTTACGTTCTCAAATTGTTAACATTGTTAAAATTTGTAATTAAGGAATAAGAACAAATTGTCCGTATATAAATAGTAGTCCTAATAGTGCGTTCAACACTCCACGAGGTTTTAGTGTACTTATTACCTACCTCGAATTGAACCAAACCAAATGTCTTCAAACCAAATGTTTCTTGTGTTTCGTGGAAACATTTCTTAACTGTTTTTGTATTAAATACTCTTTGTCTACTTAGCTCAAAGCAAACATTTATACAATTATGTAACATTGTATTTTTAAGTTTAATATGCATTTAAGAATGTCAGAGGTGTTCTATTTTTTTACAATCACAATAAACATTTTATACGATAATCTCATTTTATTTCAAAGAAACATCATGCAATTATTAAACGGAATGTAGATATTTAATTCTTATAAATTGATTCAAAGCAAACGTGGAACGCTCCAGGAAGAAGTTACATTTATGCAAAAGGCCGCGTATATATGGACCAGCGTTCGGCGGCGCGGCACCCGCGTCTGAAGACGCGCAAACATTAACATGACGTTGCATAGCTTCTAGCTACCCACAAAAACAATGGCAATGAAATTTGAATCGACTACAATAGGAAATAGGGTACACTTGGTTTCGTTTACAAATCTAGAAACATATATTTCCATTGAAGAGGATGCCTTTAACATCAGGTGATTTTGCGGTTAGAGAATAGTATTGTTGAGGTACCCACAGGCGTAAGTATTTCCAAATCAATCTTCGCCTGGACATAAACAAGATCTATAGATATCCGCGTCGCATTGAATCAGGCTAGTTAACCAGGCTGGTTGTACAGTCGAGGACAAAGAGATGTATACTACAAATTGTAGGCGACCGCATTCGATTAGGTCCAAAAGTGTATACATCTCTTTGTCCTCGACTGTACAGATAGTTCAACTCATTTTTGCGTGTGTATGAATGTGTGAGTGCGTACCAGTGTTGACATCAATCTGAACTAAATCAATCCGGATTGATCAATCGAATTGACGCGTCAATCCGAATGAATCAATTGGAATTAACGCATCAATCCTCAATTCGGATTAAATCAATTCTCAATCTAGATTAACCATAGGCCCTAAGATTACTTTTCAAAGGTGTCCTTTTATGGGACTTACTTAAACGGACTTAAAGTCGATATCTGAGGTTCCCAGAGGTTCGAAAACATTTTGTCCGAATTGATTTTTTGCCAACACTGGTGCGTACGCCAAACACGACGGCCGTGCCATTGCCACACAAAACCCTGCAAAGTTAGTCTGACAAAAAACTATTTTATGGTCAGGGCAGAGTCGTTTTTTGCTTGTGTTTGTTTGACACAAAGCTCGGCATTCTCGCCCAATCCGCAGTGTGAATGCAGGGGCGGCTTAACACATGTTGCACATGGGCGCACGGTCCAAGGGAGCGCCAAGCGTCACTCGCTGGTCACGCTAATGCCTGAACAGTGCTACTCTGCTTAAAAGCGGTGAGACAGTAGCTCGGCTCCCTTTCTACCTACTATAGGCTGAGTACTGTCTCGCCCGTTGGCTCGGTACCTGTGATCAAGACATTAAGCTGGTTTTCCACCGGAGGGGCGAGACGAGACGAGACGAGGCGAGAATTGAAATCGTATGGGACTTACTACCTATTTCCACCGGGCGCGCGCGCGCGTGGAGGAAATAGGTATAGACGGAGAGCTAGCGACCAAATCGGTCATGTGGCTTCAGCTGTATTGAAACTCCGTTAGCTGCTTCCCTGAACAACCTTTTCCGATAATCTTCGTGCTGGCAGGCCGCGGGTGTAGTGGGGTGGGGAAAAATGTGGACTCGGCGACTTCAATTTTTTTTTCAGACAGTTGTTCTGTACTCCCACTCCCTGTGCACCCAAAAAAAATATATATCGATCGGGTGGTGGGAAGGGGTTGCCAGCGTTAGTTAAAAATACCAAAATAATAATAATTTTCATGTGGGCTCAGCTGGCTTTTTTTTCTGACGCGAAACTAATTAATATGTAAGCCCCAATAAAATATCGGTGGAAAGCTATTGAAAAAAAATGTTGAAATCGTTGGATTTCGTTCGAAAATGTGCTGAGGGGAAGGCAAACGCGGACGTGGAGGAGATATCAGCCGACGAACGCGTCGCGCGCTCACGGCGCGTCGATTGTGTTCGGTTTTTCAATTGTCTCCCCGCGCAACTGTGCGATAGAGACGGCGCGCTACTGCGCCAAAAGGGCTGTATTCACTTTGATTAGTGATTAGTGCGAGTGATTAGTGCAGGTGATAAGTGATTAGGAGAAAATAAGTGTGGACAGCGACTCATTAGTGCAAGTGATTAATTAGCTGCGTAGTAACGTGATTAGAAGCATGTTCAATTTTTTTGCGAGTGGACTGCGAGTAGCCACGTCCCGCACCCCGCCCTTCCCCCTCACTCGCAGCGCCTGCCACTGCCACTAAAAATACGCGTGGACAGGCAGTTTAGTGTTTAGCGTCGGTGCTGGTCGACGGCTAACTGAATTTACTAAACAGAGCCACTAAACAAGAATTGGACACTACTCGCACTACACACCTGCACTCGCACTAATTAAAGTGAATACAGGCCTAAAGAGATAGAGATACCGCCCGACCCGCATTCGGTGTGTGGAGGCCTTAAGTGCCATACAAATCTCAATTCTCGCCTCGTCTCGTCTCGTCTCGTCCCTCCGGTGGAAAGTCAGCTCTACACTGCGCTAGCGCGCGCTACCAGGACGCTAGAGTAATAATAATAACTGCACACGGGCTAAACGCCTTTGAGTGAATGTTGAAATTTATTTTGGATAAACTATACAATCGCGCTCAAAGATAGTTGTATTACTTATAGTATAAACGGCAGAGCTAGCGCGTCATTCCCAGCTTGAGCTTGGAGAAGTCGTTGAGGGTGTTTCTTGAGCTGGACTCGCTCCACTGCAACTCGGGGACCGCCGCGATTATCTGGTGGAAATCAACTGGTTCAAACGAGGCCTTGCTATGCAATAAGTTTTCTAACCAACTTACTGCCCCGTCCTAGTATCATTTGCACCCTTTTCGTCCACTTTTAGAACAGGCACATCGGAATGTCATCTCGCTCAGATTTGGAGCAGCCCAACTGGGGAACCTCATGGAAGATCGCAGTCACATTAATTCCACTAATAAGGGTGTAGACACTAAATGAAATAATCAATGTCATATTTTCTCGAAAAAGAATTAAAAATGTAGTCAAGGAGAAAAAATCAGCGCAAAAGGAACACATTGGACACCGCGTACCCGACTCTCGGGCACTCATAAACTTTACTCAGATGCCGGCATACCCGAGAGTCGAGCACGAGCTATAAACCCTCACGCGACGCCAATTCTGTCGGTTTCTGGGGTATTGTTCGGAATTTTGCCTGGTTGCGAAAGTGTTCAATAATCACGAAGTTGTAAGTGTCCAAAGTTTTAAGAAGGGGCATATTCTGTCCCTTTTTCGCAAAACGCAACTTCATATAAACGATAAGGCTTGTAGATTGTGACGTCACGCCCCATCGTGTTCGGTGCCGCCGTCGACGCGGCCCCCCGGCAGCCTCGCGTATTGTGACGTCACACACTGTTTGCGTTTCTCTCTCTAACAAGCAATATTAAAACGGTTGTAGCTTCGTAATTCTTTAAGATATCTGAATGGGATTTTCGTCACAAGGCATATTTTTTGCCTTCTTTCTTAAGGAGTAATAATAATTTTCGAGCCTACGCCCTATTGTTCCGTACTCTGTAGGTATGGTGTGTTCCTTGTGGTAAGGTCACCATAGCTCCCGAGGACAGGTGTTGAAGGAGTGAGCGTTCATCTCAAACTAACGAATCTTCAAATCAATAAAGAATCGGCAACGCGCTTTTGATTCTTCTGAAATCGCAAGCGGCCATAGGCTACGGTGTCTGCATACAGACAAATACGCCTTCATATTTAACAATGTGCCAAATAAGAAATTAAACAAATATTTATAAAAGGCTAAACAATCTGGGCTATTAGGGTTTGTGTATTTAAAATACTTATCAAAAAATAAGAAACTAGTAACCTGGATCTACTATCTATCTACAATTATTTGTTCGACAAACTATCTAGTGTGTTCAGGGTAAATAAATACACAGTTGTATAAAGGATGTATTTTTTGTATTAAAAGTGAATACTTACAGTAAGATTCTGTGTGGAACCCTCCGGCACCGGTGGAAGCAATATTTCAAATAAACTGCATTAAGACTACATGTTAGATAAATACCATCCATGATAGATATTTCTAATGACATATTTCTGGACTTTTGCGACTTCTAAGAATATAAATATGATAGTTTTTTTGACAATTTTTATGATTGACTATTTATAGTGATAAATAAACAGAATAAATTGGGTTTGTGTCATGAATGTGTGAAGCTACATAAACATGTATCAAATTCAATCTGAAATACTTTCAACAAAGTTAAGATAGCTATTAAGATACAATTTACTTCAAATATTACTTCGAATTACAATACACTGGTTTTTGATGTGGCCATCGTTTCAGATATTTTTTACAATAAAGATTTTATAATCATCTTTTAATTTTTTCGTCGCTATGTGCAGTCACCATCAGATATATCGGAGCAGCATAAGTGCTCACAAATATCTAAACACGTCTCTAATGCCTCGACAGTAGAGACATGTTCAGATATTTGTGAGCACTGGCCACTCCGATAATCTGATGGCGACTTTACAACACAGAAAGTATTCGTAATTTGCCTCGCATCAAAAGCATAACAAGCTATGCCTGCCATCAGCTTGCAATTACACAAGGTTCTGATTACAAACATAGTATGTGTGCTAAACAGGCTAACTTTCCATTCGTTCTATAGAACCGAATCATCACGCAATAAGCTTCGCGCAGTCTACAGAGCCGACAAAAAAAACCTGAAACTCAAAATAAAGCTATGACCACACCATCCCCTACTCTACTTAAGGTATGTCCTTGATAACCTCGGCGAGCTGTTCCCTGGTGTACATGTGGAACATGGCGTCGGGCGTCATGGTGACCACCTCCACGTTGCTCTCCGACAACTTCTCCTCCATCACCTGCTTCAGGATCGTGAGCGCCGACTTGATCGCCTCCTTGAGGGTCATCGACTTGTGGTACAGTTCCTATAAAAAAAATGTTAACTAGTTTTTCCAAGCTTTTATTTAAATTGCACTGTTCGTATGTATGTAAGTCTGCCTGTAGTGCCTTGATTGCCTTGAAAATAGAGACGTGTACAGATATTTGTTAGCACTTTGGCCGGTCCGATATATCTGATGGCGACTGTACGTTCCTGAACCCGAAAATACTACATTATACTCCAGGCAAAATACGGTTTTGAAAAACATTGATTTATAATAGCGGTTTTTTTTGTTGATTTTGTTTTTAAAATGTAATTCTAATATGCTTTATTCAAGAATCCAGCAAACTTTCCGCCCGGAAGTAATTAAGTAGATTTAAATGTAGCATGTGTTGTCTTTTTTTGTATGATTTATCTTGAATATTATAGAGCAAATGTAAATGAACCAAAATAAAATATAATTATTAATATTTTTTCGGACTTTTCAGTAGGTAGTTAATTGACGTTGACGAAATTTTGTCGGATTCTGTCGCTGGGCGACTATTTAATTGATAATATATCAGTTACATAAAAAAAGTAGCTATTATAATTTACTTTCCAAAATTGTAACTTTTTCCATACAAGTTGGCAGTTCATTGCCTGGACTATTATGCCGCAATTAACGGTTTCATCATCGGCCGCAACATCATTAAATGGTGGAAAACGTGCCCAATTTCCAACGAAAACTATTACAAAAACAGTGTTGTATTGGTATTCACACTTACGCGTGCATTAAAATAATCAAGTTAATAGATAATAAAAACACCTATTTAAGTACCCGCATACCGCTACATAAAATGACTGACGCATGTGTGTCAATGGCAGAGTAACATACTTATTACTAGAAAAAGAATGTTAACACTGCATCTGCAGCGTAATTTTCTATCGAAATGGTGTCCTATATACACAAATAGGACATGCGGTAATAGGAACCCGTATGGATCGGTAATTGATGCCGTGGATGTGGGAAAGGAAACTAGTAGATGATGGAGTTGAATAAGCCCAGTGGTTCAGGCATGCGGTTGTCGAGCGGCGGTCGTGAATTCGAATCCCGGGGCGTATAAATATACCAATGAGTTTTTCGGAACTTATATACGGAATATTTACCGTTCGCTTTACGGTGAAGGAAAACATCGTGAGGTAACCGGTCCAATCCCAATAAAATCAAGTTTTCCCGCAGTCAGCAGTCGCTTTCGTAAAACTAGTCTCCTTTAGGGGCACAACCGGGAACCGGGAATAACGCTAGGTTATTGGTAGTGCGAAATAGCCAATACTGCGAACAATTTAGTTGCGCTACGCTCGTAGCGGATAACATGCGAAACTCTGTATGTAGAGGAAAGCACCTACTAGAAGAGCGGGTTCCTCTAGTAGGTGCTTCCCTCTACATCTAGTGATAGCCATGCTGAAAGTGTTTAGATACGTTCAACACTGAAAACACTTATCAATTATCATGTTAAGTGTCACATTAACCATTGACACCATTGTCTAATCTCCGCGACGCTCTGAAGGTGTTAATGTTTGCACTAGGCGTATTAACTACGATATAAATTTCGTGGAACAGCGAAAAACGTTTAATTCCGCAAACTAATCGAGATGTTGCTGCTTCCTATTATTTGGTTGGCGGCGACGGCCCACTGTGTAGAGTAAGTACCAACATACTTCCCTTTCACTTCCACTTTAATAGTATTTTATGCAATCGTTATATAATGCATGCTTTTTCAGTCGAGTACCACGTTTAGGCCACGAAGCTTGCTGAGTGGCCTAATTAAGGTACGAGACTTAAAAAGCTAATTATATAACTATTGTATACAATACTTTTTCTATGAGTCAACTGAACTGATTTAACAAACTTGGTAACTCTTGAAAACGAAGTTCAACCAACGGCTTTTTTTTGTGCGTTGATGTCTATTTATCTTTTGACTTTCTCATGACGGCGTCCTATATATTGGTCAAATACATTATAGTTCAGTAAAGGCGCCACGTGATTGTTCAATTTCATTTTAGTTGTCTCAAGAGTTATGAAATGTTGAGTTGGGAGCTCCATAGTAAAAAGTATGCGATTTAAGTTTGGTGTACGAAGTTTTAATTCAAACATTAAGGTTGATGAGTATAAAAAATAATTTTACATCACTCTTTCTAATTAGAATGGTTAGAAAAGACGGATAGTCTATGTTGCCGAGACAAAGATAGCCGTGCCAAGTGTGTAATGGTGGCTATTGTAAAATCCTGGCCAGTACTTTTTGTACAGTTTACCACGGGCGGTAATAAAGAAAGTCTCGGATCGTATATTACGTCAAGTACCTGCGCTCTGTGACATTCTTTGTTTTACCACTCTAGAAATGAAATAAAAATCAGTGTCACAAGTGGATTCTTAGGAACACAGCCCAAAGTGGACTTTAATGGTATTCATGATGAAAAAATCATCAAATTCATGACATTACCTTCAAGCTCTGCTGAGCTCCCTCACTCCCAGAGCCAATTGCTTTGGCATCATACTGCACGAACGTACCGCTGGGATCCATGTGGAACAGCAGGGGTCCCTTCTCATCAATACCTGGAACAGAGAATAAACCTCATACACAGTACCTGGCTGACCAAGCTTTGCTCGGGTGAAAAAGACACTGAATTTTTCCTGATATGAGACCTAACTAGATAGATTTTGCGCCCTCATAAAGTCCCATATCGTAAATTTCATTAGAACCGTTTTCGTGTGATTACAAATCTATATACATATTGCTGTGTTGCAGAAGAATTTCATCCCAAAAACAACACATACTGCAAAAACTGATTATTGTTGATAGAGTGAGCTTCCTATAGCTAACTATACGACACAGCAGCCAAGGTAGCCAAATATTTCGGTATATGTCTTTATTACTGTGAGCACACTCTTATTGTGTTACCAAATATTTGGCTACTCTGGCTACTACTAACTATATGGCGTTGACTGTACTAGCGATTGTGTAGTCAAAAAAGGTAAATAATAGAAAGCCTATGTAAAGAACTGACCTGCAAACATAACAGCTACACCAAAAGGCCGAGACATGGCAGTGCCACTGTCATCGTCACTGTCTCCGAATTGGATGGCGAGGTTGGACACGGCCTGTGCGCATGACTCCACACTCATGCGCTCATTGTACACAAACCAGTGGTTCTGGCACTCCACACGGGCACGCTCCACTAGAGTTCTGTATGATAAATATTTCTTATTTTTTTCATTCTCAAAAGCACCATCGGCTACAAAACAGCTCTAACTTAAAAAGCATCTGAACTAATAACACACAGTTAATTTCGACAATTTTGTCACTAAATTTGTTGATTTTGACTGGAATCATTTCATTAGTTGCTACTACTACTACTACGTAAATTACGTACTATGTAAATTAGTTGCCTTCTGTATGAATTAAAAATTACCTGGAATCAGCCATCAGGCCTGAGACTGCGCAAGCAATGTGGCGATCAACTTCCACGATTTTTTCAATAGTGGTCGGCTCCATAAGGGGCGACGTGATACGTTTCTCGACTGCCAATACCACTCCTTCCGAAGTGCAGATTCCTATAGCCGTGGACCCCAATTTAATAGCTTCAATGGCATATTCCACCTGGAACAGCCTCCCCTCGGGACTGAACGTGTTGACACCACGGTCATACTCAGATCGGGTAAGAAACATCTGCAAAATCAAGCTGTTTGAAACCGGCCGCTAAGGTTATGTGGCAATGACAAAGCGGTTTAATAAAAGCGAAATTTTAATTATTAAACCACCAAAAAACATCTATGGCGTTATACCTTTAAAACTTTCCTTGGATGTAAGATATAACACAATTACAAATTACAGTGAGTAATCAAAAATGACTTCAAGCCCTTGAAGGAAGCGAATAAAGCAAAGCAAACGACAATGAAATGTCAAAATGATCACTGCTTTTTTTTTTTTTTTAAACAGTGCTCACTTCCGTTCAGAAACTGGTAGATAAGAACAGTATTTCAAAACCAAAGTTAAGTTTAGCAAAATTTTGGTAATTTTTTAAAGGCGGTTGTTGTCACAAATTGATATAGGCATGATATATAATAGGTGTATACTTGTATAGAACGCTTAAGTCATTGACACCACATTGACACTTGTCCATTGCCATTCAATTTTGACAGGTCTGTTACATACATAGACTTCGTGAGTAGTCTAGTCTGTGGTCTGTCAAAATCAAAATCAGCCGGCAGTCGTAGTGAGTCGTAGGCAAAGTATAATAAGATTAATAAGTGTATAATACAGCCCGTAGGAGGTAAACATTATTATTATACCTATTTACCAAACTTATAGTTTTATTCTAAGTTTACTCTTGTGCCATATTACAAAATGTGCGAATAAGTTTATCTAATAAATAAAGCGAGCAGTGTAGTGCATAGGTACTTTAACTTTTAATTAATACCTAGGCATAGGCACTTAGTTTTTTCATTTAAAATGTATTAACTTCGTGCGCATTTACTGATTAAATGTACATCCTGTACGTTTTTACATATAATCATATACCTAGGTATCATTGTGGGAAAACTGATAAAGTTCTATAGTTAATTTAATTACCTATTGCCGATAACATTATTAGCTTACTTTACTTGAATGATAGTTATTAATAATAACTTATTATTATTTGTAATAGTGGTTCACTATGGCATCTATAAAAGACACTGCACCCGCTGAATTGTGCAATCTTTGCAATATTATGCTATAAACAACTTCTTGCTTCTCTGTGAACAAGCTTATGTCATTGCTTGCCTCCTCTGATCTTCAATTACCAAAGGTAGGCTATGCTTAGTGTAATATTTTACACAATTTTGTTAGTATTATAAGTATTTTAACCCTTTAATAACAGAGTACTTAAATCCGAAGGTCCATTCCATCTAAGCCTGACAAATATTAAAGTCACTCTTGTGTTTAAGGATGTTCGAGCCCAATTTCTGGCTTTACAGCACTCCCAGCATTGTTGTGGCCTGAACCATAAGTGTGGATATTTAGAACTCGTAATTTGTATATTGTAATTTGTTACATAATATAATATCTTACCGTGTAAGCGTTTTGGTGTAATACTGTGAGCATATATGAGTGTCTATAATAAATAAATAAATAAACTCATATATTCTTAATTATTACGAATAACCCTTTTCATGAAGTCACAAGTCAAAATTGGCAACACTGTGGCACTTGACCAATAATACAACTTAAGAACTTTGTACCTGTGGTCAAGAAGTAAATGACAAAATTTGGTATGACTAAGCAACTATTTCATATGTATGCATGGCTTGTTACAACCTTATCTAAAGAATGCTTATTCCCTATAGACTGCATGCTGTTACCACTTGTAAATCACATTCCAATTGTATGCTGTTTGTTTGTCCTAATATGAAAAATAAATTGTAAATATAATAGAACTTTACATTGATTGACATAGGTGGGCAGTTCCACAATACTTTAAGAAAAAGCATATCAGTAAATAATTTTTCAATAATTCATAATTTTACTAATAATAATTGTATTATTTCTTCCAGATTACAATCAAAAATTAAGAATAAATACCTTTTGGATGGGAGTGCAGCAACAACCATAAACCAATCCTCATTTAACATGGAACAAGAAGAAGTTAATGTGGGCAGAATTACATCTGTAGAGAAGGGAGATACCCATTTTGAAATTAAATATGACTCAGAAGACTTAGGTAGATTATATATGTTAAATGGGCATACATTCAGGTATTATGTGTCTAAAGGAGAATTCCATGACTTCCCGATACCTAATGATGAACATGATCTTGCTAAAATTATGATCAAGAGTGTGGACAGCTATGACACAATCCCATTCGAATTATCCACCATTGAGGAGAATGACGAGTGTTACATAATAAATGCGCAGCATATTCAAATAAACTTTGACAAAGACCATGGTACTATGACGGTAAAAGATAAACGTAATGGGAAAAAAGTATTGCAAGAAGCAAAGCCACTATCGTTCACTGGTAAAAAAACGCGTCAAGTGTTAGTCCATCACAAAGATGAACATTTCTTTGGTGGTGGAATGCAAAATGGCAGATTTGCTCACAAAGGCGAAGTCATACATATTGTAAACACAAACAAATGGGATGATGGTGATGTAACATCACCCAATCCATTTTACTGGTCCAGCTATGGATATGGCGTTATCAGAAATACTTGGAGGCCAGGTACTTACGACTTTGGATCGAAAACATATGAACACGTAACAACTACACACAGAGGAGAATACTTTGATGCATTTTACTTCATCAGTCATCATCCTAAAGATATTTTACTGGACTATTTTCACCTAACGGGTCGTCCGATTTTGCTGCCTGAATACGCCTTATATGAAGCACATTTGAATGCATTCAACCGTGATTACTGGGTGTTAGTAACAGCTGACACGCCTGGTGCGATTCTGTACGAAGATGGGGAGTATTATAAGAGTTATCAGCCTAAGGAGTTGGGCAACCTCACAGGAATTTTAGAGTCGTTGAATGGTGAATTGAATAACTACCAATTTTCCGCACGAGGGATGATAGACAGATACCAGCGCCATGACATGCCACTGGGTTGGTTTGTACCTAATGATGGCTATGGTTCAGGTTATGGACAAACCGACTCACTACAAGGAGACATCAATAATTTAAAAGAATTTGCGCAGTACTCAAGGGCCAATGGTGTGGAAGTAGCGCTATGGACAGAATCTAATCTCGAACCCAAAGACCCAGAACATCCCCAAAAAGGAGAAAGAGATTTGGCCAAAGAAGTTGCTGAAGCCGATGTAGTGGCCCTAAAATGTGATGTGGCTTGGATCGGATATGGTTATTCCTTTGGACTGAACGCCGTTGAAAATGCTACCAAAATTTTTGATGTATCTACTAAAAGAGGCGCAAGGCCATTCATTATAATGGTAGATGGATGGGCAGGCACACAAAGATACGCGGGAATTTGGAGTGGCGATCAATCTGGTGGACAGTGGGAATATATACGATTCCATATCCCTACGTACGTGGGAACAGGCCTTTCAGGTCAACCTGTCGTTGGGTCCGATATGGACGGGATATATCGCGGAGGTGATAAGGAAGTTAATATTCGCGACTATCAATGGAAAGCGTTTACTCCCCTGCAACTGAATATGGATGGATGGGGTACGCTACCCAAAACCCCTTTCTCTTTTGATGAAGAAGCTATTGATATCAATAGAGCATTCTTGAAACTGAAATCGATGCTTATGCCGTACACTTACTCGATCAACTACGAATCTATTCGAGGTTTGCCAATGGTAAGAGCAATGTTTCTTGAGTTCCCAGAAGAAACACCAGCTTACACAGATGACTCCAAATATCAGTACATGTGGGGGCCTAATATTCTCGTAGCGCCAGTGTACACCCCTAGTCCGCTCAGGAATGGCATTTACTTACCTAATCCAAACCAAGTGTGGATAGACTTCTTCACTGGAGAAATGTATCAAGGTGGTAAAATTTACAACAACTTTGAAACTCCTCTATGGAAGATCCCAGTTTTTATAAAAAATGGTGCCATAATTCCTATGACACCTCCAAACAACAACCCCTACGAGATTCAAAGAGATATTAGAATCTTTAATCTTTACCCTTCTGGCGAATCAAGCTTTGAAGTATATGAAGACGATGGTATCTCAATTGAATACGCAAAAGGACATTTTGCGAAAACAAAAATAAAGATGGCACTAACAGACTCCAAAGAGAATGAGCCAAGTGACCTTTACATAAGTATTGCGAAAACTGAAGGAAAGTACAAAGGTATTGTAAAAGAAAGAACAACCTTGATAAGGATAATGACTTCTATTGAGCCAAAGGAAGTCGAGTTGATGTCCGGTGGAGATTATATTAGCTTAAACAAAACAGAATCAGACGCTGAATTTGATTCTAAAGAGGATGTCTATTTCTTAAAGGATAACTTCATTGTGAACCCTTATCTTCAGGATATTGCCGGTAATAAACTCGAGCAAAAGTTTCTTTTGATAAAATTGAAAAAAATCGACGTGACAATAGAAAAACTCCATCTAAAAGTTACTGGTTTTGCTAATAGACGAACAGTGTTTGGCAAAGAGTCTGACCTCAGTTCTACACTCACACCGACTAACTTTAGTGAAGTGCAAAATAAGACATCGGCAACATCTGTGACTTTATCATGGGATGAGATAAAGGAAGCAGCTTATTATGAAATCGAGAGAGACAGTTTCATATTCAGTAACATTAAAGGTACTAAGTTTATTTTTGATGGCTTTAAGTACGCAACGGAACATACGTTTAGAATACGTGCCGTCAACAATGGTACATCGGAATGGAGTAACGTAGTCACGATCGTTACAAAAGAGGATCCTCATAAACACACGGTGAAAGACGTTAAGGTTTTATGCAATCTTCCTTGTCAACCGAGCCAGGAGATTTGCAAACTGACGGATGGGGACGTAAGTTCTCTGTGGCACACGCACTGGGGCACACCTGGAAAAGCAAATCCTGACAAAGGACACGTCTTGACGCTAAATTTCGACTTGGGACATGTGTTTGATATCGAAAAGTTAGAATATGCCCCTCGTGAGGATGCTGGCAATGGGACATTCCTTCAAATTCAATACAGGCACTCGAGCGATGGATCTAACTGGACGGCGTTGTCCGAAAAGATTAACTGGGGTTATGACTCGTCGATAAAAACAATCGAATTGGAGGCTACCTTCAGGTACATTGAATTACGCGTTCTAGAGAGTATCGGTAACTTCGGATCGGGGAAATATATACATTTTTATAAGAAACAAATATTATAGGATTAAATTATTTATGTAAATTGTATATTGAATATTAATAAAATACACTTATTTCAGTAATATTATATGAATTATAATAACTAAATATATTACGAAGTTAACGACGACTCTCTATGCTGCCATCACCCATTCATTTCCAGAGTAAAATATTCTCGAGAGTTGTTAGATATGCAATCGTTAGAAGTATTCATAAGCAGTATACGAATTATTGATTCACAATTGTACTTTATAATGTTATACAATAAATTCTTATATTATTTACTTTGTTTTCTATTATTATTGTATTACCTATATTTATGTTAAGGATCATTTTACACCAAATACGCTGACTTAGATATGTCATCCGTGAAAGTACAAAAATACCCATCCGCGAGGCTATAATATTACGAACACCATGACTAATTGCATACGGTTGTCGGTTGGAATAGAGAAACAACTACCTGTGCCAACAGATTGTAATTGTGCTTGCATAAATAAATTATCGACATTAAAACAGGCAAATCCGCTAAGTCTGCTGCAGCTCGTCCGCGCTCCGCAGAGCGACGATGGTGCAGACTGCAGACGCAACGTCAAACACGCAGCTTATGGACAGGTCCTCCAGCACACAGCTGTACTCGTGGTCGGGGTAGCGGCTGCGGACGTAGTGGGACCGCGGGTCCGACGCCAGCAGCCCGACGATGCTGCTCCGGAACGACTGCGCTCTGTCACCGATTAACTCGCCAAGTCTCGTTAATGCGTCGTCTGTAAATCTGACGTCGTAGGTTTGTGTAGGCGGGTTCGCTATCCAGGGGGCTACTCTGATTCCGTCATGGCTTAGATTGACCAGTTGAGCGGATTGCGGTGGTGTGAAGCGTTCTTGTCCGTCGGGCGCGCCTCGCTCGGTGTCGGGTCGTCGGATCGGCGACCTCAAGCTGCCGTCCAGCTGGTCGATGGGGCTATCTGGCAAGGAAGACGCGGGGAGGTTGCTCTCTGGAGAAGGCATGCCGTCCTCGATCGAGCGGACGGGGCTCGTGTCGGTGCCTATTGGATTCGTTTGGCTGTGGCTGAAACGAACGATATCATTTTAATTTTTTATACTTATCTGCCCTGTGGGAAGTATATAGGCTGATTTATTATGTATACTTATCTGCTATTGCCATCTAAAAACCCCCTTTAGCAAATTTTTAGACAAAGTAAGTTTTCTCATGATAGTCATTAAGTCAAATTAGCAATAGTATTTATAGCTCTTTGATTAGCTTATCTGCAATGCTAATTCCTAGTTTGCCCAGGAAGGGAGTGCCAGATAGATAGCGCAAGAATTCCTCTCACCTTCTCGCGCCATAGTTATCATCATCAATCTGCAAGTTGGCGAGGTTCTCCACCGCGCTGGTACCCTCTGTGGGTGGCCGCACCAGGGAAGACATGGGCGTGTCACCGAACACTGGCACTGGGTAGTCGTACTGCGGTATGTAGGGCTTGATATCGAGGACTGGGGTCCCGTTCACCATGTCCACTCCAAAGAAGTGGATTCGATTACCTGGAAGAGTTATTTTTTCATAGCAGACATATGTGAATCTCAACTTACCTGGATTGATACAAGCTCAAAAGCACTCAGTGGCGCAGATGCCGATGTGCGTCTCGCCAGACAAGTATGGTTTTCCTGCTTGTGTGAGATGAAAACCAAACCTAATCCATATTTTTCGCTAATATCGTCAAAATTAATAACAGGAAAAGGATAACATTATTTTATTTTATTACCATCAACTTTGTTATGTATTAGATAGGGGGGTAGTTTATACTACCATACTATTTGTATATGAGGGTGGGTTTCATCTAGGCCGTTCAGTCTGCGAATATATGTACTACACACCACACGCCGTCTTTTATTTATCAGTGGCTGACGAGGATAAAGTGTAAAGGCCATGTCTGTAGGAAGAATTGGCGAGTTCGACGTCCAAAGTGGTAGCTGGAGGTCATATTGTGACAGGCTGGAGAGCTACTTTGTCGTCAATGCAGTGAAAGCGGAGCTGAAAGTGCCGACGTTAATATCGGTAGTTGGTGACGCGGCTTACGAATTAATGGTTAATTTGTGTAGCCCGAAGAAGCCGGCCACGATGGCCTACAACGAAATAGTGGAGGTGATGGAAAAACATCTGCAGCCAACCCCTTCTGTGTTGGCGGAGCGGTTTAAATTTCGCCAGTACCGACAGGTCACAGGTCAAAGGACAGCGGCGCAGTACGTGGCAGAACTTAAAAAGATGGCGAGATTTTGTGAGTTTGAGGCGACATTAGATGAGAACATGCGGGATCAATTTGTATGCGGCTTATTGAGTGATGCGTTAAGGCAGCGGCTATTTGCAGAAGGTAACATTGGTTTTAAAAGGGCAGTGTCATTAGCGTTATCGCTAGAAGCGGCCGAACGAGATTCAACGGTGGTCGAGGGGGGCGGCGGGGCAGCCGCCAGTGGCTCGGGAACAGAGCTACTTAGTACAACAGTGCACAGTGTTCGTTCGGCAGGGTGCATAGCGTGCGGTGATTTTCGTCATATGCAGGCGCAATGCAAATTTAACAGTTACGTGTGCAGTCGGTGTAATGTTAAAGGACATTTACGCCGCATGTGCCCAGCTTTAAATGGCGAGATAGGCGGGGTGGTACCTAGGCACTCGTCAAGTGGCAGCACCGGGAATCCGGTCTACTATGGCCGACGCGGAGCAGGCGCAGCGGGCCGAGGCCGGTACGGGCCGGGGACCGCGGCCTCGCCGGGCCGTGGCGGAGCGCGGGGTGCGCGCGCAGGCGGTCGCGGCAGGGGCCGTTTTGGAAATTCGCGCATGCATTGGGTGGATGACGATGGCCAACTAGACCAGGAGGAAGTAGACGAAGGCAGCGAGGAACCTATTTACCAAATGAGCCTCGACCAGTACAAACCGGTAAGCATGCCAATACGGGTGAATAACAAGATTATAACTTTTGAGATTGACACAGGGTCGGCTTTAGCGTGTATTAACGAACAGACTTATAATACGTTGTTTAAAGATATACCGTTAGAACAGTGCAATTTGACCTTGAAGTTTTATGATGGTAGTATGACGCGACCGTTGGGTTTAATTGTTGTAGATGTTCAATACGGAAATGTAAATAAGAAATTAGATTTGTATGTTATCCATAGGGGTACTACTAGTTTATTAGGTCGTCAGTGGTTGTCCGAATTGGGTATAACGATACCAAAGCTAACGTTATGTGAAAGTATTCTCTCAAGCGAGGCGGTGTGCAAACATAAAATTTCGGATGTAAGTTCCAGGCATAAGGAGATATTCGATGGGGCCCTGGGGGCGTTCACCGGCGGGCGGGCCTGGCTGCGCCTGCGGCCGGACGCGGTGCCCGTGTTCTGCCGCGCGCGTCCGCTACCCTACGCGTTGAAAGACCGGGTCGACGCTGAACTCGACGCCATGCTGTGCGCCGACGTCATTGAGCCGGTGGAGCACTCCGACTGGGCCACGCCATTGGTAATTGTAAATAAGCCAGATGGATCTTTACGACTGTGTGCTGATTACAAGACCACATTGAATCGCGTTTTGTTGGTGGATAAGTTCCCTATTCCCAAAATTGAAGCTTGTTTGCACAACTGAATGGCAGTAGGTATTTTACCAAGTTAGACTTATCGCAAGCTTACAACCAGATTATTTTAGAAGATGACGGCTCTAGGGATTTAACAGTAATAAATACGCACCGGGGTTTGTTTAGGTATAAGCGCTTAGTATACGGCCTCTCTTCTTCTCCAGGTATATTCCAGAGAATAATGAGTAACCTTTTCAAAGATATTCCTAATGTGACATTTTTTTTAGATGATATCTTAATAACTGGAAACACATTAGACTCACATTTAGGTAGTCTACAACAAGTATTACAGACATTGAGCAAAAACGGGTTAAGGATAAAGAAACAAAAGTGTTCCTTTTTAGTGCAAGAGGTTAAATATTTAGGGTTTGTGATTGATAAAAACGGAGTGAGGGTAGACGAAGACAAAGTTAAGCCAATCTTAACAATGACGCCACCTAATAACGTCTCCGAGCTCAAATCGTTTATTGGCATGATAAATTTTTATGGCAAGTTCATTCAAAACCTTAGTGAGTATTTAGCGCCATTGTACGAGTTATTACGGAAATATAGGAAGTGGTTGTGGTCGGTCGAACAAGATAGGGCTTTTGAACAGGTAAAACGATTGTTGAGTGAGGCGCCAGTACTAGGTCACTACGATGCTGCACGTGAACTGGTCCTGACTTGTGATGCGGGGCCTCACGGCGTAGGCGCCGTGCTGGCGATGCGCGCTCGCTCGCGCGGCGCGCCCGACACCGTCATAGCCTACGCTTCGCGGGCGCTCACGCCTCCCGAACGCAACTATAGTCAGATTCACAAAGAGGCCCTGGCGATTATTTTTTCGGTAAAAAAATTTCATCAATTTTTATACGGTAGACAGTTTACTTTGAAAACTGACCACAAACCGCTCGTTAGCATATTTGGACCGGGCCATGGTATTCCCAGCATGACGGCGAGTAGGTTGCAACGCTGGGCGTTAATATTATCCGCGTACGACTTCAATATAGAATACGTAATGTCGGAAAATAATATGGCGGATGCACTTTCTCGACTTATAGCGGCACATAAGTCGACGGGACCCATGTTCGAGGACTGTCCGGAACAAACATATTTACATTTTGCGACTGACGCTATGCTTTTAGATTATAATACGATAAGCAAGGAAACACGTAATGATGTATTATTAGGTAGAATAGTGAGTTATATTAGAGATGGATGGCCTCAAGAAACTGAGATTAGAGAATTGAAGCCTTACTTCAATCGTAAATCAGAACTGTATACAGAGCTGGACTGTGTAATGTGGGGTCACAGAGTGGTGGTGCCGACGGCATGTCGGGAGCGAGTCCTTCAAGAGCTGCACGAGCCACATATGGGGATCGTAAAAACTAAAGCGCTGGCGCGGAGCTACGTGTGGTGGCCCGGCCTGGACGAAGCGGTGGAGGCTATGTGCCGCGCGTGTCCCGTGTGCGCCGCGGTAGCTGCGGCGCCGCCACGCCACACGCCCTGCCCGTGGCCCTACCCTAGTCGCTCGTGGTCTAGGATTCATTTAGACTTTCTAGGTCCAATAGCTGGAGTTAAGTATTTAGTACTCGTGGATGCTTATTCTAAGTGGATAGAAGTAGCGGAAATGACCAGTACTACCTCCAAAATGTTAATTAAAAAACTGAGGGAATATTTCGCTAGGTTCGGCTTACCTAAACAGATTGTTAGTGATAATGGGCCTCCATATGCGAGTGAGGATTTTAAGATTTTTTGTGCGAATAACGGAATAGACCAATTATTTTCAGCACCCTACCACCCGGCATCCAATGGAGCCGCTGAAAATGCAGTCAAACTGTGCAAACGGGTAATTAAAAAAGCCATAATTCAAAATACCGATATAGATACTGCCTTAAGTACATTTCTATTAATGTATCGTAATACCCCACACAGTACCACAGGCGAAAGCCCAGCTAAGATTCTCTTAGGTCGAGCCGCGCGTACCCGCCTAGATTGCCTTAAACCCGATCGAGAACAGAGAGTGAGTAGTCTCCAACATCGGCAAAAAGAGGCTGCGGGGGGGACGCGGCGTGAGTTCGGTATAGGAGATTTAGTCTGGTACAGATTATATAACGTAGGTCACGCGCAGCCCAAGTGGGGTGCTGGTAAGGTATTAGAACGGATAGGGGAAACTAACTATAAAATAGAAAGCTCATTGGGAATTAATCATAGGCATATAGATCAACTAAGAAAACGCGATTCAATAGGTACGGTCAAGGAAAATACGCAGCGGGGCATGGCGTTGGCGTATCCACCAGCTCAGATGCCCGCAGTCGATCCGATTGCAGGGGTTTCGAGTTCAGGGTCGGCGGAGAGTAGTGGTAGTAGTCGCGAGGGGGGCAATACACGCGGGGAGTCGCGCGCAGAGCCGGAGTCGAACCCGCCGACGGGACTCGCGCCGCCCGACCCGGCCGCCGCTGAGCGCACACGGCCCGATCGACTAAGACCCATTATTGAGCCACCTAGACGCTACGGTTTTGAGGATTACTTTTAATCTAGTGTTTTTGTGCATTAGTCCAGTCGGTACCTTGTAAGTATCGGTAACACTAAATAATAATAAAAGTAAATGGTACAGAAGTATACTGTATTGTAGTTTAAGTATCACTCATCACTATAAGACTTGTTAATTTCCATAACTATGCTCAGATCTAGGTATTAATAGATTGCTGTGTAAAACACATGTTATTGTCACCTCTTGAAATAAAGGCGAATGATTTAGTTGCCGCCGCAGGCTTGACAATCAAATGTTCCTAAGTATCACAATGTTATCACTATTAGCAGTACACTAACATTTGAACATTCGATTGTTGTGCGTGCTTTAATCTACTCACCTTATTGTAAACCTAGACGTAAGTACCTAGTAGCTCGGGGTAAGTTAGAAAATAAGGGTGGAGATGTTATGTATTAGATAGGGGGGTAGTTTATACTACCATACTATTTGTATACGAGGGTGGGTTTCATCTAGGCCGTTCAGTCTGCGAATATATGTACTACACACCACACGCCGTCTTTTATTTATCAAACTTAAGGTAAACCATAAGCTTAATCTATGTATAGTAGCACATCATGAAGTTTTATTCCAATCCGAGCTTGCAAATAATAAATGAAACATCCTTTGCCCAGCACTCAAAATATACCAACCCTCCAAATAAATCTATGTCTCCTGCATATATAATGCAATGTCATATAGTTCAAACTACAACATAAAAGGTCGGTAATGTGCATGCGACTCTGCTGGAGTTGAAACTGTCCATCAGGCGGTCCATACGACTGTTTTCCACCAACATGGTAAAAAAAAAGTATTGATATAAAAGACACTCAAGTAAAATAATAGAGCTCACCTTCAATACTCTGTATTTTGACAAGAGATAGGCCAATGGGGCAGGGTCTGTGCGGTGAGCGCGTGGCGAAGACCCCGCGCCGCTCGCCGCCAAGACGCGGCGGAGATACCTTCGCTGGTACACTATTGCTCTCTGTCATATGGAAGTGGAACATTATCCTGAAACATAATTATAGTGGTAAATGAGAACCTGGATACAGAACAACAACCAAAAACAAATTGCGTTCATGTATCTCTCTCTCTGATACTCAATCAAAAGTTCGTTTTCACTTTGCGGTAGCCCCCCCAGGTCATCTAAATATTATTATTTGTTAGCATTTTTTGCGACTTCGTTCGCATACATTCACGCCTTCATTCACAAAAGGGGTAGGTACAGCACATGAAACTTAAGTGCCACTTTTAGGATAAATGTGGGTATAAAAGATATGATATCAACAAAATGTAATATTGCAGTGATAGATTGGTAGCTCATCGCCCACAACACACTTCAACCCTGGTCCCTTTGTATGACTCCTATGATACCCACAGGAAGATGGGGTGGTGCCATTCTAATTAGACACTACACAGGGTTCATCCATGTAAACTCTTTTATTTTGCCGATCTCTGCGTGCTCTCAACAAGCTCGACACCGTGCCACTCTCCTGTGATGTGTTTGCGGATGGCTGGCCGGTGGTTGAAAGAGGATGCTTGAATCTGTGCGAAACTATATCCTAGCGTGTGTTTTATTGTTACATCGATTGTGTCAATGTGTGTCTTATGTTTTGTGATTAGTATTAGTTATTTAAAAATGTAATGCCTTAGGATTGTTCCTGTAATGTTACATGTTTTTTTCCATAATAAATAAATAAATAAATTTACTTTCATCCTATCTGGTAATCCAGGTTGTAAACATTTTTCATCAAAATCTGTTCATACAATTTTGCCTTATTGAGTGAAACATCCAAACTTTCACATTTATGCTTTTCCTAGCTGCTCACTCAACCCCTCAGATATTTACGGAGCTCCGAAGAAACTACCAAAAGATGTAGTAGTTTTGGCTCTGAATGCTACCCAATTTAACAACAAATTAAAGATGTTTCCTATTTCAACTCAACAAGTACATTATTTTTTATTTATAGCCTCTTTTCAGAAAAATACTTAAAACAACACTAACCGTAAAAAAATCCTGTGTGCCTACTGGCAAAGGCATCTTTTTTAACCAACTTCAAAAAAGGAGGAGGTTTTCAATTAATCATAATCTTTTTATGTATGTTCCCCGATTAATTGAAAATGCCTGGACCGATTTGGAAAACTCTTTTTAGAAAGGGTATCCCTTCCAGAAGGTCCCATGGTCATCAGGTCAGAATCTCTTGATGGAATCCTGGAGAAATCCAGGGAACCTTCAAATTTTACTAATACTATAGGCACACTAGAAGCGATTTCTTGAGAATTACTTTTTACAGACATCATCAGTTGTTTCAACTGTATGCCTGACATCTATAATAATATTATAAACAGTGTATGAGGTGGTAAGTTTAATATGTACATATTAAACTTAGTACTTAGTAATTTCTGGAATGTCTGACTTTGGAAAAAATATTTCACTAGTATAGAGAATGGACCTTGTGTTGGACATAGGCTGTATAATCCACACCTCCTTGGTGGTCTGAAATACGCGGGCTAAGTAGATCTAATTTGAATACTTACCACATATGAGAAAACTCCTCCAAACCACTCAATGCATGATCCGGATTGTTAAAAGCGCTTGAATCAATGACCACCGCTCCCCGAGCCTTCGCCAGTACCGACGGCTGCCGCGGCACCCCCCGTTTGTTCTGAAAAGAAGTCTCAATCACCCCTATAGGCCGGTATGCAATGCCACCATCAACTTCTGATGAAGAAGATGGCTGCTGAGTTCTCTGAACTGTTGTTGCTGAAAAAGTTACAGTAATTTTATTTGGTATGAAATATCAGAGGAGTAACAAACGAACACCTATTGTGAACCCTGTTTACCTGCGTCAGCACAGTTGGAGCATCGTAATTCGCTCAGGGCAGATTTAATCGCTTTAATCTCCTTAAGATGCTCCTGTTTCAAAGAAGATAGCTGCTGCCTGTAAAAAAATACCACAATGAAGACTACGAACCCAGTAATATCCCGATTTGCATAATGACTTCTTAGTTACAGTTTACCATACCTTAAATTCTTTATTTCAGTTCGAGCTAAAGCTATTTGATTGCGATAATGTTCCACATTCTCTGTCATTTTTCACGTCCCTGTGATAGTTGTATTACTTTTATAAAAAGGAAAATTCGCAAACAGAATTCTCAATTCCATTAAAACACTATCTAGCGCGACGATTTTACTCTGTCAACCAGGGGCATTTCACTCAGTACTTGACAGCTCCCATACATTATGCCGTGCCGCGTTTATACGCTTGCGATGGCTTGGCGCGTGAGCAGGACGCAGCTATGCGTTAGAGGGAGAGGGCTATAATGCGATCTCATTCGTTTACATAGCTGCGTCCTGCTCACGCGCCAAGCCATCGCAAGCGTATAAACGCGGCATTAAAACTTGCATGTTTTAGTGTGAGACTCACTCGACAGATGGAGCTATTTCTATAATTTAAATTAGTATTATTAAGATGAGATCTGATTTTAAATTCTTATTTTATTTATAAATACATACATAATAAAAACACAGTAAGACGTTATTTGGAAATATCATGAATAATGATTGTAATGTTGCATAACTGGCAACTTTACTGCATAAAGCACAGATTAGATTTGTTTTCCGTTCCATTCCACTAACTTGTTTAAAGTTCCTAAATTGCAATTATTATATGAAAACAACCGTAAATGTTCCAGAGTACTTTAAATTTACCAAGAAATATAATTAAATATTTTTATTTAAAAACAACAGCCCTAGTAACAAGTACAAATATTGTGTGCATTAACCACATAATACAATTTGGTGTAGAGGAACGCAGTGCTTAGTTTTATTTAATTTCATTCCAATGGCGGAGTCAGTCAGTCAGTCACAAATATTAAAGATACGCTTAATCGTAATAGGAAATATTATGATCTCGCACTATTTATTATTTTGAATATAATCAGGAATGTAAATCCGAATCCCATCGTACCCATTGGATTTTAAGGCCCTGTATCCGCCAGAGATGTGCGAAGCTGTATTTTTCCATTATGTCAAAGACGAAAAGGTGACGGAAGAAGGTGTTCTTATTGTGTTTAGCTATTCAGCTAAGTATCAAGCCTAATATGGAAAAACAGCTTCGAATATCTCGGTGGAAAAGTGGCCTACAAACAGTGATCGTACAATGCTATGCATGTCTTATATATATATATATATATGTCGAATTGTGATAGCGGCGCCAACAGTCGGCAACGATGTTTATAATTTTAAAGTGGGTAATCTTATGTAAACAATCGGTTGTTGTTTGATCGCTGTCAACTGGTAGTGACTCCATTTGACAGTTAACGTAATTCATTCGATTTTATTTGCTGGTAACACCCTACTTGTTTCAATTAAATTGTGATTTAAATGGCAATGTTATGTTTAGAGTTAAGTTGGCCAACCTGTAGACTAATGTCCGGTGGTTCTTTATTCTGATTGGCTGTCGATTGTAATTTTATGTTGGTACACTGGAAACCCAAGCGTTGGGCTGATATCTTGACGCTGATTGGTTAAACAACTTTGTCCCTCGCTTGGACATGGCTCTTGGCGGGAATCGGTATCTAGCTGGCGGGAATAAACCGCCATTGCGGGACATTCTGTATTGAGCGCTTGTACGAATTAGACGTTCTCGCCAAGAGACTTGTTGGTTTCCGATGTAGTGCATACCTAGGTACCCTAGTATAATGTTAAGGTCTATGGCAAATAAATAGCTTACCGTTAATAGTTGTGTGAATCCGATTCGATATTTAGTTTAGTGTTACTATTAACAATCTTTTAACTATGTGAATGCGAATAAAGCATAAGTGGTATATTTCGTCTGATTTTTATTTTCAAACGTGATAGGAAGTCCGTCGCCATGCCCGATATCCCAGAAGAAGCCCAATTACCCGCTCCGGTCAACTTTTTTCCAACATCAGAAGCGGGATGTAATCAGTGCCCACAGGATGTGAATAAGAACGTGCACATGTGTGAAATGCTCATGGAGCAGCAAAAAAAAATGGCTTTATTGGAGGCAATCACACCATCACCTGAGTGACGTAGATTGATTTCTGGTACGACCGAAACAAAATGAATTGCGTACAGGCCACAGCAAGGATGATGACTTCGCTTATGTCGAGATGGTCTGGGCGGTCTACTGAACAACTACGTTGCCCAATTTAAATGACGTGCTCATAAATCCGGTGAGGTCAAACCATTTTTATTGTTTTTGCTATGTTGATACAAGATTTGACGTATTTTCCGTTAACAATAGTGTTTTTCCTACGTTCTCCTTAAAAGTTGTCGTGTTTACAAAATTGTGGTATATAAGTGTAGGTAGTCATTTCATTTTGATAGCTTTGTGAAAATCTAACTACCTACTTTCGTATTAACTTTTAGAACAGTGTTAAAATTTCATTAATTTCATTGTTTTGCTTAACAACTTTGTTGCAATTGGTTAAAGTACCTTGATACCGTATCGGGGTTGAAAATATTTGCTACGCGTTTGAAATTAATGTTTCAGTGTGACATGGCGTACATCTATAAGCAGTACTACTGACTGCAAACGTCTCGTCCAGTAGCGTGGATCATTGAAGTTTCGAGACCGTGCAGCATCGGCGGTTCTCGCACGTCGGACTATCAGAGGACACGTGCTGTGCTGAAGCTAGCTAGGACACTACTGACAACGACTGTATTGAAGCAACAGAAATAAAAGGACGGTATTCGTTCCAATTGATTTCATGCAAAATTAGAGCCAAGAAACGGTAATTAGTGTTTCAATCATTATTGATGAGATTTGTATTGCTATTTTTTATGTTGTAGACCACGGCATTGGAGTAATTTTCTGAATAATACATCAATTTTAATTTCAAATTGAATTCAAGACAAATTAGTTTACTTGAAGAATAGCTTGATGTAAACGTCGTCATGGTCTGTAGGTATGATAAAACTGATACCACACAAATTGCCATTTACAGAATGAAATGCGGTACTTCGTCGCAGTGGAGATTTCGTGCTTTTCGTGGTGAACTCGGCGAGCAGGCGGGCGGCATTGGCAGTGACGAAATAACAGAAGACCCTCTTTCCTTACCGTGTGCGTCGTGGCAACGCACCATGGCCTACAGTTAATCCGGTGAGCAGTTCACATTTCATCGGAGTTTTTATGCAGTTCTCACGTGCTATAAAATCTTTTTTTTGTCGAAATTATATGGGTTTAGAGTAATCATTTAATGATAGAGTGAACTTGATCATATTGTAACTGGCATTCTAAATTGAAACTGTAGAGTTACTTACTACTTTAATCTTGTCATCTCTTATGATTTATTTGAGACATCTGCTGCTACTGTCATAAACATGCAGAATAGCAAACCCAAGGGCAATGAGAGAGCAGGCTTTCCGAAATATGGTGGAAAGTGCGGATTATAATCAAAGGAGGTTCGATAGTAATAAAGTTTAGATTCAAAGTTTCTAAGTAGGTGATTATGTTTTGATCAAGAACGAGGAAAGCAACCAATTAAAATTGGACCCAAAGTTTCTAACCTTTTTATGAAGTTATTGAAGTATTAGATGGAGATAGGCATTAGCTAAAATGACTTGACAGCTAAAAGAACATACAAATACCCTCATGATAGAGTCAGGAAAATGCCTGAGCAGCAGGTTCCTCCTGAACTTGATTTGGCCGACAATGACTTTGAAAGCCCCTCTGTTTCAGACTAAGTTCAGATTCACACTTGAGTCTTTTGGTGCTTTCGATGGACTGAAGGCACGCCCGATGGACTGGGCATTATTTGTTTTGAGTTTGTGCTTTCGATGGACTGAAGGCACGCCCGATGGACTGGGCATTACATGTCTGATGTTGTGCTTTCGATGGACTGAGAGCACGCCCGACGGACTGGGCACGATCTAGTAACTGCGTCAGAGGTGCCGGAGCATGTAAGAGGTGCACGTTGACTGCTTTTTATTATGCGGTATGCTCTTTGCGAGGAGTAGCACTTACGCGGCTGAGATGGTTAACTTCTGACGAGTTATTAGTTCTAGCGAGCGCCGAAGGACTGGTGTGAGTCTGTGTAGTGTGATTTAGATTGACTGTATGGACTGATTTTTCAATGTAATGACTTTAGAATGTAATTCACACTGTGTGTGTGAATGTAGGTTGTCTAAGCTTAAGTTTTGTGTCAGGTTAGCCGAGCGATATACTCTCAGATTATTTTATTGTTCACAGTTAGCGCACCCGAGGACGGGTGATGGTCATGATGGCCGTGTCGAATTGTGATAGCGGCGCCAACAGTCGGCAACGATGTTTATAATTTTAAAGTGGGTAATCTTATGTAAACAATCGGTTGTTGTTTGATCGCTGTCAACTGGTAGTGACTCCATTTGACAGTTAACGTAATTCATTCGATTTTATTTGCTGGTAACACCCTACTTGTTTCGATTAAATTGTGATTTAAATGGCAATGTTATGTTTAGAGTTAAGTTGGCCAACCTGTAGACTAATGTCCGGTGGTTCTTTATTCTGATTGGCTGTCGATTGTAATTTTATGTTGGTACACTGGAAACCCAAGCGTTGGGCTGATATCTTGACGCTGATTGGTTAAACAACTTTGCCCCTCGCTTGGACATGGCTCTTGGCGGGAATCGGTATCTAGCTGGCGGGAATAAACCGCCATTGCGGGACATTCTGTATTGAGCGCTTGTACGGATTAGACGTTCTCGCCAAGAGACTTGTCGGTTTCCGATGTAGTGCATACCTAGGTACCCTAGTATAATGTTAAGGTCTATGGCAAATAAATAGCTTACCGTTAATAGTTGTGTGAATCCGATTCGATATTTAGTTTAGTGTTACTATTAACAATCTTTTAACTATGTGAATGCGAATAAAGCATAAGTGGTATATTTCGTCTGATTTTTATTTTCAAACGTGATAGGAAGTCCGTCGCCATGCCCGATATCCCAGAAGAAGCCCAATTACCCGCTCCGGTCAACCTTTCTCCAACATATATATATATATATATATATATATATATATATATATATATATATATATATATATATATATATATATATATATATATATACATACATACTATATATACTATATATATACTTACATACATGCATAGCATTCTACGAACAACTCGATACAGATAACTCGAGAGTCGATCCATAGATGGCACATAGAGGAAGCTGATGACTCTATCTCAGTATATAATAATTTCCTCTATGCTGTCAACTCTGTGGCGTGAGTGTGGCGACATCGACAATGTGACGCGGCACAGACTATACTGTCAGTCAGTACTGTCACAATCATATTTAAAAAAAAAACATGTAACATTAGACCATTCCACACCTAGAAATTTGTGACAACAACTTACTGTAAGCCCTGCAAGGGGGATAAGACAGCAATACATATCTTTTCACTTCTCATGCTCAAAAAGTGAATCATATTAGACTTGGCAAGCGGGGCTAAAGTAGTACATTTAGCCCCTAGGGAAAATATGTATACATATTTATGATTTATAAAACATTTTAATTTGACCACTCACAACAGTTCAATGTTACATTCACCAATCACAACTCTTTAAAAATACATTAGTATTTGCTATCTACTAACCAGAATACAGCTAGACATTAAAATCGACCAATCAGGAAACAGAATTCAATTCAAACGTTGGGTGTTTTTCAAGCGTGGTTAACTGCATACATGAGTCATGTATGCAGTTAACCACGCTTGAACATTTGGATGGAGCTATAGTCGAGTCGGTCAGAGGCGTTTATTTTTGTAATTATTGTAAATTAGGGAATGAAAAACTCCTAATGTTTGAATTGAATTCTGTTTCCTGATTGGTCGATTTTAATGTCTAACTGTTTTCTGGTTAGTAGACAGCAAATACTAATGTTATTTTAAAGAGTTGTGATTGGTGGATGTAATTACATGACATAATCTATGAAGATTGAGCGGGATAGACTACGCCCCTATTAGACGGTCAGAGGCGTTTATTCGTCTTGTGAATATTTTGTATCTGTATCAAAACAGTTTATTAAAAAGAATGGCGCCAAATTGAACAATCTTTTTGCCTTGGTAGAATTGTTGATTGTGGATGGATAATCTTTGTTTTTACTATTTTCTCGCAGTCGAAGTGAAAGTAGAGTGTATATCTCTGGTCTAAAAGCCATATTACCCCTCTAACTATTTCCCCTCACTTCGTTCGGGAAAATATCCATCTCGTGGTAATATGGCTTACTTTAGACCCTTGTCATACAACCTCCTATTAATTTTATATGAAGTTTAAGCCGGTGATCCATTGGCGAGCCGGCGAGCTACCGTTGGCTCGGCTCGTCGACTCGCGTTGGTGATCCATTGATCCATTAGAGTACTAAACAGTCTACTCTCATCCAAAGAGTATAATAAGTACATTTCTCTCATCGTTGGCGTAGTCATGTCGTGTTCCCAGACGGAGTTATAAAGCTTGAAATTCTAAGGCCGCGGTACGAAAAACCGCCAGTGGATCACGCGACCCGTGACCCGGCGAACCGACAGTCTTTTTGCTATCTTGGTGGCGAACGGACGTGCTGCGCTGCGCAATTCGCAACATTTACTAGGCCAAATGGATATACGCTCGTTTCGATAATAGATGTTTAAAGGGACACGATTGCCTAAACAAAAACTGAAAAACGGGGTCTTGTTTTTTTTATTAGAGGTGACACTAAACCGATCAGCTCCATAAACACTTCCTCGGACATCCTCAAATAATTTCGGTAGTCGTTTGGTTCACCAATCAGCTCTGCCAGCAAGTTTAAATGGGACAAGCGTTGTCTTTCTTGCAGCCATTTTTTCACCCAAACTTTATGGCGTCTTTTTTTCTTAATTTTATGTTCATCCTCCTCATGTAACAGTAGACCGATATAACAAAGTAAAGGCGGAAACACATTAATCATTATTAACACGCGACGCGACCCGATACCACGCGACGCGTGTTGAGTCGAATCAAATTGTAGTATTTTCTATGACCAGAATCACACTATGAACATGCGACGTGGCGTCGCGTCGCATGTTCATAGTGTGATTCTGGTCATAGAAAATACTACAATTTGATTCGACTCAACACGCGTCGCGTGGTATCGGGTCGCGTCGCGTGTTAATAATGTGCTGGCACCTTAACTCCGTCTGGGAACACGACATGACTGCGCAAACGATGAGAGTAGACTGTTTAGTGCTCTAATGGATCACCAACGCGAGTCGACGAGCCAACGGTTCAACGGTTTATACCGTTAGCTCGCCGGCTCGCCAATGGATCACCCCCTTAAGACCGCAGACTTTGGAGTGCTCCATTGGCGGTTTATACCTTTGGCTCGCGAGTTTGTTGACGTACCGGCGGTCTTACTCGCCAATGGATCACCCCCTTAATATTTTAAAGTAATAAGTGCAAAATGGTGCAACAAATTGCACGGTTTGTATTATTTGCAATAAGGCGCGTCCGACGAGAGCGAGAGCGCTAGGCGTAGGTAGGTATATGCTGCACTAGGCGTAGGTATATGAAACGCTGAGACAGTAAATAAATATGTTTTTCCATTTAAAATATTTCCAGAACTGAGTCATTTACATATATCCAATATCCATTAATACATTGTATGCGCGAAACGAAAAAATAATGACAACTGGCAACGGTCATTGAGACAACCGTTGTTTATAAAATCGTATCAAAAAAATATTAGCAAGCACAAAACCAATGTAACCAAAAAAAACGCAAAAAAGCTGAAAATGGATAACAATTATTACAAATGAATCCATGAAGTTGCCGCAGGTCATGGGTCTGCTGCGACACCTGGTCATAATCTACTTAGTCACCTACATCACCATTTATTTAGCTCTAATCGGTGCTCTTGTTTACATCAGGAGCTGTGTAATGCAGAACCAATTCGCCAGGTATAGTTCTTTCAGATTCCCTGCTCAGATGATTCTATGACTGTAGATGCAGTGACGTGGGAAAGACCTACGACCAAATGACTGATCCAAGAAGGAATCAGATGAAATTTGGCCTCCGACACAACCGCCTCACATTTTTCGGTTCTACGCTAACTCTTGCCAATTGCTAATGGCTGAATGATCAATTTATTTTGCACAGGAATTGATTGCTGGTAGCTCTATACCTACATACATATTTTAACCGACATTGCGCGAATTTCAGCGCGCAGAGTTATCTGTTCATTGCGCGGTCGAGACGCGCAGCGCAGCACTTGGTTAGTTGGAATCACACGCAATGAATTATGGTGGGTACACACCAAGCCAACGAACGGCTATGTATCTCACTCTAACAAATAGCTGTCACGTAAATGCTTCGCTTTCGTTGGTTGTTCGTTTGCTCAGTGTGTAGCCACCATTAGAAAAACCGCTCGCCGCCGCGCAATATCCTGACCGAGCCGTTACTATCAGCTTTGTTCGTCAATTTCCAAGTCAAATAAAATTTTCCTTTACTTTTCCAGTCCGCCAGAAGAAATATACACTCAACAGTAAGAATGAAACAACTGTATCGAATTAAACAATATATTTAATACAAAATGTAAAAGCTCTCTAAAATGGACGGCTTCTAAAAACACTAATTAACACCCTGTTCCTAAAAGGTCGGGTTGGCGATTCATTAAATAAGTTTGCCTTATCTTAAGAAAGAAAGTGTGACACAAACTTTATATTTATGTTAAATAACATTGATTATATGTGTGTTTCACTACGGTCCGTTCTCCAGATAATGAGACATATCTGTACTAATTAATATTTGTATTATTTAAGGCGGAATCCTCTGTCACTTATAATACGCGCGAATGTACATCAAGTTTGTCTACTGATCCTTTGGCGCGTAGCATATGCCCCAGTAGGAAAGTAAAGTAGATACCTACTTTAGTTTTGATATAAATCGAATGTGCATAGGTACTGTATAACTTATGCTATGCGATGCGATGGACTTCCCGATTAGACGACAGCTTATAACCTCTTTTACGCTACATACAGTATGTTCAGTCATTCAAATTGATGACGTATTCACTACTACAGAATTATTTTGAACGGTACGGTCTACGTCGATGATATGTTTACATTTTTCGCCTTATTACAAAGGTACAAAAATGTAAACATGACTTTGAGTCGACTATACATAAGAAATGCTATATGGAATATAAAATGTAACTTAATAAATGTATAGCTTGCTATGAGTGGTTTTTATTTTATTAACAAAAGCATTATTCACAGCTAGTCTTTGACAACACTATCGTGCACTTTGGAAGAATGGTGAATCCTAACCTAAACATTTGAAAGTGATATATCGGGGTCCCTTTGTTTCCCATAAACTTATTGTTCCGAATTTCGATAGTCAGAAATTGATATCCATATAATTTATAGACATAAACATCAGTAGTCATAATATTTGTTAAGTATAACGTTTTGTAGTTCTAACATTAATGACCCATAATATTAAGTATTATAATCACAAAAGTCAGAAATTGATGTCCATAACGATCAAAGGTCTATCGATAATTATTCATAAATATTCTAAGGCATATATTTCAACGTACTAATGATTGCTATTCATATCGTTTTAATGCCTAAAGTGAATTACGTCTAAGAGACCAAATCTATAACATCCAAAGTCATATAGATAATTACTCAGAAACATTTCTAGACATACATTTGAAAGGGGTACTAGGTACTACGGCGCGAAAGGTTTATGACTGTTTCGTAAATAAGCATGTTTTATTAGAAACTTTTTCTCTGAAATTAAAAATGGCCAAGATATTGGACTTCTAAGGCAGGTCGGTGTAGGTACGACGACGAGCGAAGCGAGGAGGAGTGTTAGTTGTACCGTGACCCTAGGCGCGCGAGCCGAGCGAGCGAAGCGAGCGTGCCGCGGCAGCGGCCGGCGAAGCGCCAGAACCAATAACGACACAACATTCATCGAAATGTTGACAAGTACATATTTTTCCTAACTTTCGGGTCAAATATTTCGGCCATTTTTGATTTTAGAGAAAAAAGTTTCAAAACAAAACATACTTATTTTAACGTATTCTGACCACTAAACAAAACAGTGAGCGGCATAAATATCTTTCAATTGCATCACTCTTTATTTTTGCCAAAGTACCCACATTAATTATAATTAATGGGTATGTTATAAAGCAGTCTGGAAGAACGCGTTCAGTAACGTTCTGTAGGAAAAAAACATGTACTTATTTTATTATTTTTCTGGGAGTGTGTTTATGGGCTTTAACATTATGAAGAGTGACACCACCGTGAAATTGAATGATATGACTAACTAATCAGATGACTACCAATCATTATGACTCGCGAAAAAATACCTTACAATAATTATTACAGACTAGATTATTGCCTGTAACATTATGTAATTGCATACCACCGGGACATTGAACGTTATGGCTAACCAATTTTATGACTAACAATAATGATGACCTGCAAAAATCGGAACTCCAATGTATATTGTAAAATTTTATGACTTTCGACTATATGACTAAAAAAAATATGGTGGAAAACGTTATGGACTGAAAAAATCGGATCTTAAATTTTATGGGAAACAATAGAGACCCTAGATGGTTTTTTTTCGCGATTTTATACAACTTTTTTGATCAATTATGATTGAGATAACCCACCAAATCACCTCCCAAAATTTGAACGCTGAATAAAATTTCACCCTGTATAATAAAAATAGCGAAAATAAAGAAATATTGGAATGAACCTTTACAATAATATCATGCTGCTGTAGCTATTACCTCCTCAGGAGGCTTGATGCTGAGGCTGGATGCGGGTGGCGCAGGACCGGTCATTGGCGCACTCTTTGGGGGAGGCCTTAGTGTGGTCCAGCAGTGGACGCCTTTCGGCTGATATGATGATTATGATGATGAAGCTATTAGCCCATGTAGCGCAAGTGTGCAATCATTTCCGTAGCGCCCAGTGACAGCGCGCTCGGCGCCCCCTAGGACCGCTGCGTCCGTGTGCAACGCACACCCTGCACCATAGGTAAAGCCACCTCTGCTATTAGACATTCCTATAGCTTCTTTCCTCCGAGTCCGTGGTCACAACAATCAATATGTTGCTTAAAAAACATATAGTACGTTCCACATAACTTTGCGTCTCTGATTTTAGTTCGCAATTGTGTTAGAGGGACAAGACTTGAGGCTAACTTGGCTATTACTGAACCAGTGAGCGGCATCTTAGGCTCTATCGTCGCTTACCATCAGGTGAGACTAGGGTCAAAAACTGGACAGACTTCAGAGACGCAAAAATATGTGGCGCGTATTACAGAATTGGTCATAAAACAATTGAATACACTTATAAGCTAATACAAAGCTGATATGTTATATAATTTTCAAGTATCATATTCATAACTTCACTGGAAACTTAATTATTCTACAATTGCTTTTTTAAATGCTTGTGGAATAGTCTCAATCATACTATGTTAATTGATTTTATACACAGCTCACGCGATAAGAACGAGATAGTATAAATTATAATTATACATAGCATACTCAACAAGACACTTTAACCTTTTGGACGCCATTCTTCACGCACGAAAGTGACACAGACGCGCAAACTTTTTTCCGTAAGAGAGTAAACTTTCCTTGAAAGTGACTTTGACAGCGTACGTCATAATACCTACAGTCGGTCAAAGAGAATATTGAATATATATCAGTCGGTCTTGACGCTGCGAGTGCGACAACACGCGATACCTTTGCGTTTTTCGCGTCCAAGGGGTTATTTACAATATCATTATTACTTTAATTTTTTGGTTGGAAGAAATACTTATAATATTTTTAATTGAGTCTTCAACTCTTTTTACGTGAGTGTTAGTCAGTCTAAAATATGGACGGCATGAAATATGAGTCAATAACTAAAAATGATTACAAGAAAATATAAATGAAAAAGAGACAGAACAGAAACAACATAAACGTAAAATATCCAGATTAAAGTACATAACTAAGTACATCAAAGTAATATAAGTAACTGAAAAACAATAATATCAGATAATATCTCATTGGCATGCTACTATGAGATTCAAAACTAGTTCAGTCTCAATGATATGGACGGCACGCTTAATACTAAAAATAAATGTATAAAATAGACCATTAAAAGAGTTAAGCTCAATATAAAATAGGTAGTCTTAAATCTGAATATATCAAAGTAATATAGACCAATTGTAAAAAATGACAAATAATCAAGAAACAAATCTCTAATATAATGAAACTAAATATGGACACCAAAAGTGGTACATATGTAAATATGTGTATACCCATAATGTAGTAATAAGGCATATTTTCCGATTGAGATTCACATAACGTTGTGATGACCTGTGACATTCCGAGGCCTCATCTGCACCACACGTGGTGTTGCGAGCATCGAGATATATGCTAAATGCGATGTACAGTTAGCTGCAGCTATAAGTAACCCTGATTGCATAGAAACGTTCATTCAGGCAAAAGGTACAGTCTACGCCAAATATATTGTATACACTTTTGGCTGCTCATTCCATTGTAATAAGACGACTATTTATAAGTATTTTTGACATCACCTTTCTGTCTGCAGACAATTTCTTTTTTCTATTGCCATAAATAACATACGATGACGTTTATCCTGCATTACTACCCTATAACCTTTGCCTGAGAACGACACATACTCAATCGCCAATGTTTGACTTTTTTCGCGCCACGCGAGTGCACTAAGGCCTAATCATTGCATCGTCTATCTAAGCTTATAAACTAAGTATAAAACGGTCAACAGCGCAGTAAAACTGCTCTTAATAGCCGCAGCACCGGCCAGTCTGCACTTGAACATGTCCAGACGGGTCTTCTTGTCTTCTATGATGTTCTGGAACTCGGCCTCCATGATCTGCCCGTCGTAGTAGGTGATGGCGTCTTCGAACGGGTACTCATAGCCTTGGAGGCACTCGCACTTGTACCCGCCGGCTTCGAACCCGCGACCGAGGATTGGGACACACTGGAGAATTAAATAGTATAAGGGAATGTACACATATAACACATTTAGAAAGTTTAAAATTAAAGTGAAGGAGTTTTTCTTGGAAAAAATAAAATCTGAATTGGAAATGTAGTCTAAGTGATCACGTCAGCCTCAGCTGTACATTCGAAAATAAAATTATCTAACTAAAGTAACTAGCTAATAGCTAAGCTAAACCCATCTATTTTTTTGTAAGGGAGTCCCTCTGCCAACTGTCCTGCAGTTTGGCAGAAGAAAATGCTGTAAAACAAGGGTTGTTTAAGTGAATAAATTTAGATAGGCAGGTTAGGTAGTTAATAAGTTTAATTCTGGAGAAAAATACTAACTGTTGAGTTTGTTTCGGCGTTTCTTCTTCACAGTGGTTTTAAGAAGCGCGCCTAGATTTTGATTTCTAAAAGTGCCAATGGCACCTTGTTGCAGAATAATGTTCTTTTCTTAGATAGAAAAATCGGCCAAGTGCGTGTCGGGCCACGCGCAGTATAGGGTTCTGCAGTTGCTCGTCTTTCTTAGTTACATCGACACGCGCGCGCCAACTAAATGGTTGCGTCGGCCGTATTTGTACGAAAGTTGGTGTTTCTAAGTACATTTTAAGTTGGTCGACTATTACTCGGTAACTAATTATGCCTACTTAGCCGTGATAGTTTTCCTTTTAAATTCTACTACTACTACTACTACTAATTAATTACTACTGCCACGATTTTACGAACGAACGCCCGAAAAAATTCAACACACGATTTTATGATATGTCTACGTTGCAGACGTTGCGTAAGGATATAACTATTGTGCGCACTCCTCCGATTATTTCCAAATTGGACCTTCTGCCGAGGCCAAAGAGTTCACAATCCTGCAAAAACGTTTTTCATCTAGAGTTTCTGCACCGCGAGGTGCGCGCGCTGGTGTAGAGTAGCCACACTTCCTTGGCCTTTCATGAAACTTACATAAGAAGACAGCCGGTCGCATTTGTCCGTGCCCTTGAACGCGTTGGGCACGTAGTACTTATCGGGGCACTGGTTGATGTTCAGCGACATCAGCTGCATCGTCACCGCCACTACACCCCTGGAAATACATATTACCGACTGTTACAGTACTACCACAATACACGGTGTTTTTTTAACCGTCTTAGAGCCGAACCCCTGTTAATGTATACATTACAAAGAACTAAAAAAAAGGTTTTTTTTTAGTTTTTATTGTTTTAAAGATTTTTTTAAATACATAAAATATTGTTTTATTTGTATTAATATTAATTTTAATCATCCAGCTGAGTGACCGCAGTGTCCGCTAGCCGCCATCTTATGTAGATAGGTACGAACTCTAACCGGGTGAATGAACTTCGCTCCGTGCGCCATAGAGAATTTATCAAACTTAATTACGTTTTATTACTAAAAACTTAACTAAAAAAATTATTTTTTTCACGAATGATTAGTACCCTTCGGATACTTTCAGTGGGCTTCGGCTCTAAAACGGTTAATAAAACGCGTTGTATTAGTTTATCTAAGCACATATCATTAGTGCTCTAAAATGCGTTCAGAAACCGTATGACCAGCATTATTCCACCCAATTTACTATGAGAACTTTCTCGTCTATGGTAATAGGTAAAATCTGTACTGTAATGTCATTACAGTGCAGATTTTTGTATCATTGTGAGTTTAAATTTGGAACAGCTGTCAAAACTCAAGCGGGTCTCTATTCTAGTATCTATATATATTAAAACATTTATCGATACGGAACATCAATTCAGTACGTTTTTTTAATATAAACCGCACGACATTTGATCTCGAGTGATATGAGTATAGGGACTTCATTCGTTTGTCCATTATTAAAAAAAAACCATTCGTCATGACGAATTGCCGCCATTGCTGTTGTCATTTTATTGTTGGTTTTTTGCTGTTACTTACCTACTTATGATATGTGTGTAGATAAAGTAGTGTATGCAACTATACATAATTAGGCCTTAAAGATCCACAACCACACTCCTATTTTAATGCTCCTCATGGATCATTCGCATAAACTACTATAAAGACATAGATATACCACATGTTATTGTATATGCAAAGTTTCTTCACAAACCATAATCCAACACGTAGTTTTAAAATGAGAACGGAACTCCGTTTGTATGGGAAGGTGAAATTCGGCTGAGCTTACTGCGGACTCTTAAAACAACAGATTTATATAACCCAACAAGTTTCTGTCAAAAATTTAATTTTTGGTACTAGCTTTTAATGCCGACTGTACTTTTCTGTATACAATCATCAACTGCTCATTGAGACGATTCTAACGAGCCCAAATTCAAAGGGGTTACGTGTTTTAAGTACTGAATACCCATGGCCACCTGTCTCCATCATCAGCTCGATGGTACCACAATATTGAATTGTCATCCAAACTATACATATACCCAAAATTTCAGCTCAATCGGTCACCGGGAAGTGGGTCAAATTTAACTTGCAAGATTTGATTACAGACAACAGGACAAGTGAAACTAAATAAAAGCTTGTAAAAACAGTACTCACTTGAACTCCAACTTGACTTTAACACTGTCCCACCCAAAGAAGGGTGCAGCATATGTGGTCACCCACTGTTTCAGATGGCCCTTGCAGTCGAAGTACGGCGTCGTCCAGTGGCCATGCTTCAAGCTGGCCGCCATATAGGAAGTGGGAAATCTCTCGTAGTGTTTCAAGTACTTTCCAAACTCGTCGTCGCGTATCTTCATTTTGAGGAAGAACTTCTCGAGACTGTCGAAGTTGGTCGACCAGCGTTGCTTCAGGAATTGGAACCAGGGTTGGTTCGTGTAGAGCTCCTCTGGAATTGTTGAGACGAATAAGTTGTTGTCGAGTCATATTACTTAATGCTAAGTTAATGTGGCTGTAAATGAACTCGGAAGCAAAGCTGTGTGGGCTGTGGTTGGATGTTATGAAACCCTTGCCTCACTGTCGATAAACAAAATATTTTTCCTTCTAAATTACTATTTAATTTATTCATTTGATTGTGTCTCAAGGGAGTAAAATAAAAAAAAAATACGGCGAGGGCGGTATCTTGAAAGAAAAGCTAAAGAAGAAACTTGAACGTAACAACGCAACGGGGTCAAATGTTTACGCCAAACTCGCCAAAGACGCAAATAAATTAACACCGAGGGAAATTTTAATTAAAAAAGCGAATATCAGGGAAGAAAAAAACTCCTTTGATACCACATTTGAGGGCAACAATATCTCTTTTCTGAATAGCTGATGTGAAAACAATATTTACACTTAGCGTACGATATGTAATAAATTAAACGTATGCAATGAAGTTAACTTACCGGTACTGTTCAATCTGGCCAGGTCCTCGAGTTTGTATTTCCTAGTGTTGAGTTCGGTCTTGTAAGCGAACGGGGCGAAGAACACGCGGTCTTTGAATTTGTTTCTGTCCCAGTATATACCTGCAATTTGAATTGAGACTCATTTAGGCAGATAGTCATTACAGAACTCTACTCGTCTTCCCTGACTCGGCAGTCATGAAGGTAAATATGTAAGGAGTCGCGAGTCAAGGAACTCTTCTACTCCCGTCTCGCTTGCACTGAAATAATTCATATAAATTTTCTCGCGGCACAATTACGGAATGAGGCCCGTAGCGTAACGTAATTTCGGAAGGGTTAACGAGACATATGTTGGTATATGTGTAAGCCAGCGTTGCCCCGAACATCTGGTCCTCAATGGCTCACCAAAAGGGTCTACTGGCTAGATGATTAGCGTGGGCATCGGTTTCTGCGAAAGCGAGGCCCATCTGGTTTGGGTCGTCAGAAACTACCCTCTGACAACCCACACCAGGGACAAAAGCCAAGCTTACCTGCAGACCATATTTTGATCATCTGGTCCTCGGTGCAAGACGCGCTGATGCACCGCCATCTTGACCTGGGCTCGATGTCACTGTTCATAAACTGGGCTGGTGTTGTCCACCTAATTACATTTAGGGAAGAGTCCCTAACCCTGTTGGGTCCGCTTGCTAGGCAACCCCAAGAATTGGCGTAGGCACTCCTTTTAGACTAGGGGGAAAAACAGACATTCTCACACCAGTGAGAATGTCTGTTTTTCCCCATTCCGTTTGTATCTAGGGACTCAGGGTTCGCTAGATCAGCCGAAGACCTGGCGTAGGCAGTAGTTCTTGCGAAAGCGACTACCAACCTCACGAAACTAGACTTCCTTACCCGCAGACCATATCTTCGAGTCCCCAAGCACCAAGGCCAGTGTTTCCCCGATCATCTGGTCCTCGGTGAGCGGCTTGTCGGCGACGCGGTTCCCGCTGAACACCTCGAGCGGGTCCGACACCTGCAGGAACGCGCTGATGAAGTTGGCCATCCGCACCGCCATCTTGGCCTGGTTCTGGAACTGGTCTTCTGCGCCGAAGGCGACGTCACCGTTTAGGACGAGGTCTGACGGGTTGTAGCTGCGAAACAGGATGTGAGTTTTTATGGGAACACATGGGTATTGCAATTGCAACAGAATAGAGGCTCAAATACGACGAAAAAAAACAGTATATGATTCTTGACTATATGACTGTTTATCTGATTTGATCGATAGATGATTATTTAAAATTTCCTCTATATAAAAAAAAAGCAAAGTAGTGGGTCTCTATTTTCCTTTTTTTACTCAACCTACTCAAACGATACATTATATTACGACACAATCAAGTTAATACCATAGTATTTTATAGCATCTAAAATATCGAAAATCCAAAAAAGACATTCCCGAAGAGTGTTACATCTATTATCCTCGTGCGCGGAAGGCATAAGCGTTACTCTGTGTAGGATGCGTGTCCGACTCAAATCAAGGCACCCCCTTAAATACTCACAGTGAGCAGTTGTGCGGTTGCACGCTGTTGATGAAGTTGAGCACCTCGTAGACGTTCGGCCGCTCGGTGTGGAGCGCCGCGGGGCCCGCGCTAGCGTTGACGTACTCGTAAAACTTGTCCAAGTACATCGCGCGCAGGAACGGGAGAGAGCGCTCCCATTTCACCGGCAGCCGTTGGATCCCTGACAAACGCAACAAGCTGTTAACACGATGGACTCTATTGCATACACAATAGAATTACGCCTATAGACGTCTACTGTCCATCAATGTTCTAACCCTTAAATGCAAGATTTTTTTATTTTTGGTAGAAAAAAAGAAGAAGTAAGAGAACTGAGAAAAATAAATGAAAAAATCCAGCTTTTATATTTACTTGTTTATATACAAAAATATACATAGTTGCCAAAAGGCCACAGTTTGCGTTTAGTTAAAATTTTGTTATTTCATGTTTATAACAAGATAGTTACGCTTTCATTTAAATATATTGGTTCACAGCCTATGGACACTTACTTCACTCCGAAAGAAATAACGTATTTTCACTGAAGAAATAACACTTTTCCTAACGTGAAATCAAGAATAAATTTACCGCTCCGCTAACTTTAGCAAAAACTACGTTGCCGTCAACTCAAATGTATTTTTTTTTTAAAGTGCGCAGATTTTAGTGTTGCCAGTTATTATTTCCCAAGAACACTACTTTACGTTTGGTATAAAGGTGCGTTCAAGAACGTAAGCCTTTTTTTAAATTCTGGGAGCTGTCTAATGCTTTGTAGACATTTGGCAACACTATATTAAGGGTTAAGGGGCTCCACGCGCTTTTTAGCTAGTTTTACGAGTTTTCAGTTGATAATCCTCCGTCAATACTATAGATATATTTATAGCACAAACACTTATTGGTTCTTCAATCCTTTATGTACATTTGCACGAGAGTTTTTTTTTCGAACAAAAACTTTTCATTTCCAAAAACTATATAGACAAAAATATCTATAGAATTATCGAACCTGCTAACAAAATTTCACGAGAATCAGTTGAGAAATGCGACCTGTACGAAAGCATTTCTGCTCAAGCTGAAATGTAGAACTTCGTTCGCTCGCGCGTTAATTCAATGGGGTTGGCCGGACGAAGGTATTTGCAGATGGCGCCAGCATAGGTTTTACCTGTCAGTCCTACCATCGTCCTCCTAGCGTTATTCCCGGTAATGCCCCTAAAGGAGCCCGGGGTCCGCTTTGACACCTAATCCCAGGATTTGGCGTAGGCACTAGTTTTACGAAAGCGACTGCCATCTGATCTCCAACCCAGAGGGTAAACTAGACCTTATTGGGATTAGACCGGTTTCCTCACGATGTTTTCTTTCACCGAAAAGCTAACGGTAAATATTCCGTACATAAGTTCCGAAAAACTCATTGGTACGAGCCGGGATTCGAACCCGCGACCGCCGCTTAGCAGCCGCATGCCTGAACCACTAGGCTACCTTAGCTCCCCTACCTGTCAGTCCTACCAAAACTGTCAAATTCTTGTTGTCTTTTTCGAAATTTCCTTGTTTAGAATAAAGCCGTTAAAGCCAATTCCCACAGAAAAAGGCTAGTGATTAGGTAAAACCCATGATGGCGCCATCTAGTCAAACATTTGACAGTAGCCAACCCCATAAGGCGTGCAACACACTGGCGCGGCCTGCGGTGGCGGACATTAGAAAATTTGACAGCAGCGGACAAGTTCACTATTGTCCGCCGCGGCCAGGCCGCGCCAGTCTGTGAGAGGCCTTATTTGAGCTTCAAAGACTAAAGGTGTCTAAGCGTCCGTATCCGCAACACAATAAAAATATATATTAGTTATAATTCCTCCATTGAGAACAGGAGAGGCAGGATGTTGGGCCACTTGTTACGACACGATGATTTTATGAAAACCATAGTAGAAGGGAAGATAGAGGGAAAGAGGAAGAGAGGGAGACCAAGAAGATCTTTTATGGACCAAATAAAAGAAAAAGTAAACGGCGCGTCGTATCAAGAGGTCAAAACAATAGCTGAGAACAGAGAGGAATGGAAATTGCTCCACCGACAAGATTTTGAATCTTAAATATAATGAATGATGATAATTCCTCCATTGCGAATTGCGATAAAAAGTTTCGCGTGTAATAGTGGTGTAGACACTAAATAAAATAGCCAATAATGTCATATTTTCTCGAAAAAGGATTAAAAATGTAGTCAATTGGAGAAAAATCAACGCAGAAGGTTAAATGATTACGATGTTATAAGCGTTCAAAGTTTCAAGAAGGGGTATTGTTCGGTCCCTTTTTCGCAAAACGCAACTTCATATGAAACGAAGACGCTGGAAGATTGTGACGTCACTAATAGACGGCAACGTGCCGCGCCCCGTCGTGTTCGACGCCGCCCTCGACGCGGCCCCCCGGCAGCATCCCGTAACGTGACGTCACACACTGTTTGCGTTTTCTCTCTCTAACAAGCAATATTAAAACGGTTGTAGCTTCGTAATTCTTCGATATATCTGAATGGGCTTTTCGTCACTAGGCATATTTTTTGTCTTCTTTCTTTTGGAGCAATAATAATTTTAGAGTCTACACCCCTATTGTATTTTCGTTTGACGTCTTAAAGGTTACTTTGGCATTAATGATAAACACTTGCAGCCACCCCCGCAGGCACAGGGCCCCATGTGGTGTCGGGTTAGAATAGCACCACCCCCTTTCTTCCTGTGGGTGTCCTAAGAGTCGAATAAGGGAACAGGGTTGAAGTGTGTTGTGGGCGATGGGCTAGCAACCTGTCACTGCGATATCGCATTTTATCGATCTTTTATACCCACATTTATGCTAAAAGTGGTACTGGAATACAAGTTTAATGTGCTCTGCCTACCCCCTTCAGGGATAAAGGCGTGAATGTATGTATGTATGTATGTACTTACAGCCAATGGGCAAGCAGTCGAAGTTGTTGAAGTACTGGTCGGAGGTGGCTCGTTCGACGATCTCGCCTAGATACGGGCGGCGCACGACGCTGGGCAGCCGGTACCGGGGCTTGCAGCGGCACTGGTAGCCGCCGCGACGGAAGCCCCACCCGTGAAGCGGCTCGCACTGAAACAAACATTCGTGGTCGAACAACAAGGTCAATTGCATATTACTGGCCGCCCCCCAAAAGCTGACCACTTCGCAAAAATATATGTTGATATTTTTTTATAACAAATCGGTGAAATCCTGAAGAAAGGTCAGGTCATCAACAGTACCCTAAACCGACGAGCATGTATGCAGAATGTAATGAAAGTGAACTAAGCAAAAAAGGTTTGTCTAGATCATAGCAAGTGAAAATCCGTGATCTCTGCCTACCCCTCTGGGAAAAAGGCGTGGTCATATGTATGTATTTATCATCATCCTCATCCTCATCATCCTCCTCCTCATCCTCTTCCTTCTAGCGTTATTCCCAGTTGTGCCCTAAACAAGCCCAGGCGCTGCTTTGACAACTAATCCCAAGCTTTGGCACAGGCACTAGTTTTAAGAAAGCAACTGCATCTGACCTTCCAACCCAGAGGGCAGACGAGACCTTATTGGGATTAGACCGGTTTCCTCACGATGTATTTCCTTCACCGAAAAACTTGCGGTAAATATCCCGTACATAATTTCCGAAAAACTCATTGGTACGAGCCGGGATTCGAACCCACAACCGCCACTTGACAGCCGCATACCTGAATCACTAGGCTACCGTAGCTTTATATGTAAAGATGAAACGTCGACAAACTCTAACGAAATGAGCAATAAAATGGGTGGCCAGTAACTGAAAAATATTCTCCATGAGCAATGCGGGTGGCCACTAACTGAATAATATTTTCGTAAGTGTTGAGTTTGCTGGCGATTTACCCTCGCGCCCGCGTAACTGTGATTCTGTTCTATCTCACTACATTTGAATGTCCAAATAAAATATTTTGCGTATGGTCTTTTCATGTTACAGTTCGACACATGTAAAAAGAACCCTGGCGGCCATACTTTTTATATGGCCGCCAGGGCTCTTTTTACGTGTGTCGACCTGTACATTCGGGGATTTGTCACCATTTCCAAGCATCGCCCACCATAATCGCAAGTAAATCTTCTTCACGTGACCGCTGCGGACACTCATCACTCATTAGTGTTTTCCAAGCTGCTCGGTCTTTGGCTTGGTGCATAGTGTGCATACTAGCCTGTAGTATGGCTCTCGTCACAGACATAAGTCATAAGTTAATAAGTATAATCATAAGCAGAAGTAACAATGAAAATGGAGTAGTCAACATTCTTTTTCTAGTTCTTTCACTTGCAGAACTGACTGTACCTACAGCTTTAAAATTGAATGCTTAGGGTCCTATCGACGCGGAATCGAGTGTTTTTGTACCACACTCCTTGGGATCGAAGAAAAATTTGGAAAAAGGGAAATTGGAGGCAAACCTGGTTCCTGAATATTTGTCCCACGGGTGCTTGATGGAATTGGACGCGACGCTCACTCCTTTTACTTCTTCTGCCCGAGGGAGTATGATTGGCGATAGAATCGCGCTGATTGTCTTGGTGTCGTCCACTCGCGGTATTTTATTTTGAAGGGAGCGTGTGCTCAACCCGACGCGCGCAGTAGTAGAGAGATTGTCATAGTTTTTGTTTTCCTACCCCCAATTCACGTATGCGAATATATTGAATTAGGATAGGGTAAGAAGGGTAGTTCTACATTATTAGTGATGGGATGAATCGGCATTTGCCACTCCTCGTGTTTTGTTCGTTATCCCGTCGATGGACGTCGCTTCACGTCGGCCGAGCCGATCGACGTCTTCCTCGCTCTTATTGCGTGGACACAAAGAGTTTTTTGATCGGCTAACACCAATTCCGCGTCGATAGGTGTGGTGAGACCCTTAATGTGCATTTTCTACTGCAGGCGACCCAAGGTTGTATCTTACCTCTGTCGTTTCGTTCTTGCATCTTGCCGTTGCTTTAAACCGGTTGGGCTTGTCATTGCCCATACTCTCAGGGCACTGGTTTATGTCTATCCTGTCAAAATCCATCTCCATCACCACAGCTGCCGTATATCTGTATGGGAATAACACGGAAAAAATTAGACTCATAAAGATCAATTAAATAGGCATGATAAGGTAACATAAGTTATCTGAGACTAGTGTTTGTAACTTTGTAGATTGCAACTACTAAACTTCACTTTTGGCTTGAATCTTCATTTTGGACATAAGACATTGTTTTCGAAGACCCTAAAGTGTTGATTTCTTAATAATGCTTATCGCCAAGAACCCGTTAGGTTTGTTTATAATGCGATCCCACACGAAAACGGCGTTTTAATAAACTATAAACAGTCGTTTAACAATACAGTTGGGAAATGGAATTTAGTGATTGCGATAAGTAACCATTTTGATCTGATAAGCCATTTACAACAGTGAAAATTAGCAAACAAACAAATCACATAACAATAATTGTTAAATCATATCTTTTTTTTGCATCGTCTCCACCACCCAAAGGTTGTCTTTCAACAGGCGGTCTTATCTCTTTTAATTGTTTATGTTTAATTTACCTCTATTTTTCTTATATCTACTATTTTTGGTGAGTAATAAAGAATATTCGTATGGTCAACAAGCCAATGCCTTTTAACCCTTTCTTGAGTGAAACTGTAGATTATTGTTACTATTTGTGCAATGTTTTAGTCACAACAGAATTAAATTACTGATACAGTATTTGATAACATTACCCACGAACAAAACTTACAAATACACACTGAAAATATCAAGCAAAAACTTATTATACAAATACGTAAAAACCGAAATAAGATGATGTTTGATCATATAACAACAGAATTAAATTACTGATACAGTATTTGATAACATTACCCACGAACAAAACTTACAAATACACTCTGAAAATATCAAGCAAAAACTTATTATACAAATACGTAAAAACCGAAATAAGATGATGTTTGATCATATAAAACTTGTAGCTACTGTCCAGCCTTTATTTCCCTACAAACTTCGATACAGAGTGTTATTGGTGTTTCACTGTAACTTGCTGAATTGACTTGATATCTTCATAATATGTACTTGATTCTGGTATCAATGATGCAATAAAAACAAAATAATTAAAATACAACTTAAACTATCTAAGAACATGTCATTGGGCAGAACACTCATTTAGAAGTCATTTTGTAAGGTGAAAAAATATCTAAAGAGAATATTGGGTATCCTATTGCAATCACTAAATTTCAATTCCTAACTGTATTGTTTGTCTGAATTTTCGTTTCGGCAAAAAGCCAATTTTTCTTTTTTTTAAATATTTTCCTGTAGGGTAGCTTAGGTTTGTTTTATAATAGTCCTGAAAATGTCATAGCTTTGGAGAAAAGCGGCTTTTAGGACAAATATAAATTCGGTAAAACAATACAGTTGGTAAATAATTTTTCGATTCATATATATTATTGGTTACCAGAATGGTAACAAACAAAAAATTTCTTAATAATTAATTTCATAAATTAAAATAGTAACTCACTTGGGATATTCAATATGTCTGAACTGTGTGTGCCGAGGAAAGATGTCTGCGACCGGGGACACTGCTGCCACAAGCCACTTGTTGAGCCTGCCACAGTCGAAGTAGGGGCGGGTCCAGTTCACAGGCCCAGGCACCTGGTGCATAAACATAGCTTTATGAAGATACTACCACATACTTAAAAAAAAATACAGAAGATTAGGCACTCCGCAATCAGAGACAAGACAAAAGTTAAGTTATACGCACTAAGCCAGGCCCAGAAACAAAAATGGAGATGGGCTGGCCATGTCACTAGACTACAGGACAGAAGATGGACCTCTGAAGCCACAGTCTGGAAAGGGCCCAGCGGCAAGAGAAAAAGAGGACGGCCACTGGCACGCTGGTCAGACAACATAACAAAAGTGGCAGGGGCCAGCTGGATGTGGGAGGCCCAAGACAGAGTGAAATGGAAAAAACTGGAAGAGGCCTTTACTTTCTAAGGGTTCTGGAGCGTATCCCACAAAAATAAAAATAATATTAGGTTTAAACCCTAGACTAATTATTTCATAGTTTTATAGTTTGTAATACTTTCTAAACCAGAAATAAAAAAGGCTATTTTTATTTATTATCAAGATAAAGTAGAATGTGTATTTATTGGTATCCTCACGTTACCTAAGCAAGACCAGTGTCTCCCAACACAGGCATTGCTTTGGTTACATTGGGGCTCCATCCTATATGAAATCAAGAATGTCAATTCATCATTTTTGAATTACATCAATACAAATTAATTATAAGTGGATTTTCAATAGACATGGTTCCCAATAAGATAATATCTTTCACATTTACATGCAATTCAAGTTTTTTAATACAAACCTCATCATTACCAGGTGGTCCGTGGAATGTAAATGTCTCATTTGTATTATTGGCATATCTGATCTCCACCTGATAAGTAGTTTTCGTATCATGCCGATCCCCAACTCTATCAGGGAGCCACTTGCTGTACCACTCATTAGTACGGTAAAAATCTGATGTATAATCCTTGGACAAGCTCTCGGGGTCAAATGCACCCAAATCTTCCGCAATAAATGTATTCAAAGTTGAGATCTTTTGTAGATGCACAGGATCGTTAAAATCATCAGCTCTGTAAGCTCTAGGGGCAAACCTAGGCATGGTCTTATTGAAGAACCCTCGGTATGAAGACGTGTAGGACATATTTGGTGAGAAATAAACAGTACTAGCGTTTATGTACGGGTTAGCTGAGACATCTGCTATTGATGAGAGAAAATAATACATCATACCGGGATCGTATGTATCATTGATAGCCGGCCGGATGAACCTAGACTGAAGGATGTAGCTCCAGAAAAACGCACGGTTCATTGCCATGTTGTGTAAATGAAGCATCGCGGTTCGGTTAGGAAACACGGGGTTTATATTTATCTCTTTCACATCAGGGTGATGCGATACAGAGTCAGAAGGAAGGAATAAATCATCGAGATGTGTAATGTAACAGTTATCAGCGGAAACCCGGTCCATCCTGCCTCGAATTTCGTCGAAAGCATCTCTCAATTGCCATTCGTACTGGCCGGCCACACCCCATAACAAAGCGCAGAGGGATATTAATAGCAAAGTGCTATTTATCTTGTCCATTTTCACTAGTTCACTTAACCGAGCTTAGTCACTAATTGATTAACACATTTCTTTATAAAAACTAGTCAAATATAATACAAAACTTCGTGGAAAAGGTAAACCTAAACAAGCTGCCTATAACCGCAAACCATATCAAACTACTAATGCTAAGGTTGTTTGGTCGAGCTATTGAAAAAAAAGAGCTATTTAGTGTCAAATTTCAAAAATAAGTCGTTTTGATGTTTCGCTTCCTTGAAAACGCGTCGTTAACAATCATCGGACACCGGTCCGCGTCGTCGGTGACCTAGAGATAATCAATTTTACTGCACAGTATGGGGGGATACCCATCTCAACTGCACATATTGACAGAAAGTGATGGATAACTGATATTGCGCAATATATTTTAAGTGTAGAGTGCCCCAAGATATGCTATTCGAGACACATGTTAAAACGACTTCAATTCGTAATTAATGTCAATCACTTAATAATGTCACTGTCAGTAGTGTCAGCCTTATGTCAATGTCAATCTAAGTGATAGAGACTGTAACCCCTGTAACCTCAAAACTCTTGTTATATTCTCTTTGCACAAAACCGTAAAATTCCCTGAAGCTGAGCATAATATTTGATGAAAATAAACTGAATTGATCATTGGAAAAAATATTTAAAACCATGGCAGGAACGTTATTTCGTAAGTTACTTAATATGAAAGCATTAGGCATGCAGTCTAGTAGTGTAGTATAATAATTAATAATAATAGTGTACATCACTCTAAATATTGTGATATTATTTTAGGTTCCGTGCTAAACAGTACGTTGTCGGCTTATAAGACGAACTCCACCAATTTGGTAAGTCATGTATTAGTATTAACCGTAGGAATTGTGTTGACCAATTGCCAAGTTAAACCTTGTCAATCTTTTTTCCAGCGTACTATACACAGCTCGGCTATTTCTTATGCTGCACGCAAAGGTACTAGAGCGAAGGCCCGCGCCAAGAAAGTCAAAGTTGAGATTACAAAAGTTGGGTTCATTCCTCATAATCAAAGAGGGGCTAATAAGTAAGTTAAATTTCTATATTTAAATGTCTGTATATAATGAGATTGTAGGTAACGGGTCGCCCTGTCCGTACAAGAGGGCCAATTTGAGGCTCAGCTCTAGACAGTTACTTCCAATCATAAGCTATTTTAATATTTTTTAGATTAATTAAAAGACTACATCTTTCAGTCATTTTTGGGGTTTCGAAATTTTATACAAGTGTCTAATTACATTACACATCATGTATAAATTATTAATGGATATTTTTAATTCAAATTTGGGTTAATGTAACTAGAATTAGCATTTTTTTTTGATTTTTGGAGGAGGAGGAAATAGTTAAGAACTGGTCCCCAAAATTACGTTTTTTAATATATGAATATATGGGTGAGATGACCTCTTTACTATCCTCTTATTGAAGGAAGAAAAGGAATAATTCTGCAACACATAATTCCAATCTGATGAAAATATATGAGTTTATAAGTATATCTCTGCAATGTGTATGTTAACCCTTTCCTAGAATAATAGACAATAACACTAACTTTTTAACGACCGCTTTAGCCTAGTTGGTAGTGACTCTGCCTACGAAGCAAGAGGTCCTGGGTTCGAATCCCGGTAAGGGCAAACATTTATGTGATGAGCATGAATATTTGTTTCTGAGTCATGGATATTTTCTATGTATTTAAGTATTTATATCTATTATATATATCGTCGTCTAGTACCCATAACACGAGCCTTACTGAGCTTACTATGGGACTAGGTCGATTTGTGTAAGATTGTCCCCTTCTATTTATTTATTTATATATTTATTTATATGCAATGGCACTTGTTAATGGAATTACTCAACGTATATGTCGCAGTGAAATGGCCAAAACAGAGATTTGAACAAATCCCTAAGGCATATGATCAAATCACGCAGGATGTGTGTGTGTGAACCTAGCATATCAACTTTCAGCATCTCAACAAATGATGATAGTTCTTGTAGCATCCCAAATAGTTCTACAGTTCTAGATAGTTTTTTTCAGTAGTTCAGCCAATTTCAGGAAAAAAAATGAAAATTTAAAAATGAGATGTCAACTTCGCAAATGAACTATCAGCATCTCACACTTCCTCGATTCCTAGACGTAAAATATGGATTGGGATGAAAAGTTCTACTGTTTCTAGACTATATCAATAGTTCTGGCCAAAAAACCAAAAAAAATTTTTTTTACCTACTTGACTCAAAATTTGAAAATAATTTCAAAGTCTACCAGCAGGCATATCACGCTTTAGAGAGGCTTTAAATGCGGCATCTTATGTGTTATCGATCCTTACACATAAAACAAACATATATCTCAACATTTCTAGCGAGACTAATCCAAAATGAAAATAATTTAAAAAGAAAACGTATCAATATGGGAGAAAAATCGATTTTGTACGATTACTATAGACATGCGATGTCTTTGTGGACTTCCAGGCCCAGCATCTCAGGCGTTCTGGGTGGAAACACGTTAAGCAATCATAGAGCTAGATAGTTCCTGTAGCTGGACGCCAAACTGAAAGAGTTCTAGAAGGAAACTTAGCATAATATGAGAAAAATCGATTTTGTAAGAATATTACAGAAATACTATGTTTTTATGGGCTTCCAGGCCCAGCATCTCAGGAGTTCTGGGTGGAAACACGTACAGCTATCATAGAACTAGACAGTTCCAGCCGCTGGATGTCAAACTGATAGAGTTCTAGAAGGAAACTTAGCATAATGTGAAAAAAATCGATTTTGTACAAATACCACTGATATACTATGTTTTTATGGGCTTCCAGGCCCAGCATCTCAGGCGTTCTGTGTGGCAACACGTATAGCTATCCTAGAACTAGCCAGCTCCGGCAGCTGAAAGTCAAACTGAAAGAGTTCTAGAAGGAAACTTAGCATTATGTGAGAAAAATCGATTTTGTACGAATACCACTGATATACTGTTTTTATGGGCTTCTGGGCCCAGCATCTCAGGCGTTCTGGGTAGCGACAAGTAAAGCTAACCAAGAACTAGACAGTTCCGGCACCTGGAAGTCAAACTGAAAGAGTTCTAGAAGGAAACTTAGCATAATGTGAGAAAAATCGATTTTGTTGGAGTACTACTGATATGCGATGTTTTTGGGGGTTTCCAGGCCTAGCATCTCAGGAGTTCTGGGTGGAAACACGTAAAGCTATCATAGACCTAGACAGTTCCAGTAGCTAGATGCCAAACTGAAAGAGTTCTAGAAGGAAACTTAGCATAATGTGTCAAAAATCTATTTTGTACGAATACCACTGATATACTATGTTTTTCTGGGCTTCCAGGCCCAGAATCTCAGGCTTTCGGAGTGGCAACACGTAAAGCTATCCAAAAACTAGACAGTCCCGGCAGCTGGAAGCCTAACGGAAAGAGTTCTCGAAAGGAATTTAGCATTATGTGAGAATAATCGATGTTGTACGATAACTACTGACATGCGATGTTTTTGTGGACTTTCGGGCCCAGCATCTCAGGAGTTTTGGGTGGAAACACGTATAGCTATCATAGAGCTAGATAGTTTCTGTAGCTGGATATCAAACTGAAAGAGTTCTAGAAGGAAACTTAGCATAATGTGAGAAAAAACGATTTTGTTGGACTACTACTGATATGAGATGTTTTTCTGGGCTTCCAGGCCTAGCATCTCAGGAGTTCTGGGTGGAAACACGTATAGCTATCATAGAACTAGACAGTTCCAGCCGCTGGATGTCAAACTGAAAGAGTTCTAGAAGAAACTTAGCATAATGTGAGAAAAATCGATATTGTACGAATACCACTGATATACTGTTTTCATGGGATTCTAGGCCCAGCATCTCAGGCGTTATGGGTGGCAACACGTATAGCTATCCTAGAACTAGACAGTTCCGGCAGCTGAAAGTCAAACTGAAAGAGTTCTCGGAGGGAACTTAGCATTATGTGTGAAAAATCGATTTTGTTGGGTTACTACTGACATGCGACGTTTTTGTGGGCTTCCAGGCCCAGCATCTCAGGAGTTCTGGGTAGAAACACGTATAGCTATTCTTGAACTAGCCAGTTCCAGCCGCTCGATGTCAAACTGATAGAGTTCTAGAAGGAAACTTAGCATAATGTGAGAAATATCTATTTTGTAAGAATACTACTGTTATACTAAAGTTTTATGGGCTTCCAGGCCCAGCATCTCAGGCATTCTGGGTGGTAACACGTATAGCTGTCCTAGAACTAGACAGTTCCGGCAGCTGGAAGCCAAACGGAAAGAGTTCTCGAAAGGAATTTAGCATTATTTGAGAATAATCGATTTCGTTGGACTACTACTGATATACGATGTTTTTGTGGGCTTCAGGCCCAGCATCTCAGGCGTTCTGGGTGGCAACACGTATAGCTATCTTAGAACTAGACAGTTCCAGAAGCTGGAAGCAAAATGGAAAGAGTACTCGAAAGAAACTTAGCATTATGTGAGAAATATAATTCACATTCAAAATTGAAGTCAATAATTAGCGTTTTGTGAAGTTAATTCGACATACTGACATAGCTAGTCAGATTTAGTTATTAAAATTTTGCAAAAGTTGATTATTTTTTAAGATTCAAATGTTAGCAATTTTTTTAAAATTATATTTGACATTTACCTGAATACCTGATTATAATTAATTACTTATTTGTAAGTTAAAGTTTCAGTAATGTTGATTATTTTCTTCACAAATAAATGTTATTAAAAAGACTTGTTATTTACCTAGCTACTTACAACTACAATGTTTTTAATTAAATCACATTGGTCTTGTGTCTTATTGATCCGCAGTTTTCTGCTTTTAAGCCAATGATTGGATGAGGTATTGGGTTAGCCCTTTATGTTGATTTATTTGTAAGATGATTCGATTTTTGTTAACAAAGAATGATATTTGTTTTAAGTCGCTTATTATATTGCTGCAAATGTTACAGTTATCATAAGTTAATCACATTAAAAATTGAAGTAATCATTAGCGTCTCGTCAACTTAATTTGACATACTCACATAAATAGTCGAATTTAGATATTAAAACTTGTATAATATTGAAAAAGTTGATTATTTTTTTAAATATTATTTTAAGATGCTGCATGAAAATTATAAGAATGTTTAGAATACGGTGTTTTTAAGTATTACTTACTACCCATGTTATGATGTTATGATTACGATAATGGCCGATGACTCCTGATACCTGATTTATTAACTAACGGTGAAAAATGATCGGTGTATATTGAATATTTTTTTTTACTTTCTTCACTGTATCATTTTTCAAATTATTGCAACGATTTCTTACAGGATTTTCAGTTAAATTATGTCATAAAGAAAAAAAACTATCAAAATAAATCGGCTAAGCATGAAGAACCGGGAGAACCGGGAATCCCGGTACCGGCCCCAACCCAGAACCAACAAAATCGATTTTTCTCACATACTGCTAAGTTTCCTTCAAAAACTCTTTCCGTATGGCTTCCAGCTGCCGGAACTGTATAATTCTAGGATAGCTGTACGTGTTTCCACCCAGAACTCCTGAGATGCTGGGCCTGGAAGCCCACAAAAACGTCGCATGTCAGTAGTAACCCAACAAAATCGATTTTCACACATAATGCTTAGTTACCTCCGAGAACTCTTTCAGTTTGACTTTCAGCTGCCGGAACTGTCTAGTTCTAGGATAGCTATACGTGTTGCCACCCATAACGCCTGAGATGCTGGGCCTAGAAGCCCATGAAAACAGTATATCAGTGGTATTCGTACAAAATCGATTTTTCTCACATTATGCTAAGTTTCTTCTAGAACTCTTTCAGGTTGACATCCAGCGGCTGGAACTGTCTCGTTCTATGATAGCTATACGTGTTTCCACCCAGAACACCTGAGATGCTGGGCCTGGAAGCCCAGAAAAACGTCGCATGTCAGTAGTAATCCAAAAAAATCGATTTTTTACACATAATGCTAAGTTCCCTTCGAGAACTCTTTCAGTTTGACTTCCAGGTGCCGGAACTGTCTATTTCTACGATAGCTTTACGTGTTGCCTTCCAGAAAGCCTGAGATGCTGGGCCTAGAAGCCCATAAAAACATAGTATATCAGTGGTATTCGTACAAAATCGATTTTTTCACATTATGCTAAGTTTCCTTCTAGAACTCTATCAGTTTGATATCCAGCGGCTGGAACTGTCTAGTTCTATGATAGCTATACGTGTTTTTACCCAGAACTCCTGAGATGCTGGGCCTGGAAGCCCACAAAAACGTCGCATGTCAGTAGTAACCCAACAAAATCGATTTTTCACACATAATGCTAAGTTCCCTCCGAGAACTCTTTCAGTTTGACTTTCAGCTGCCGGAACTGTCTAGTTCTAGGATAGCTATACGTGTTGCCACCCATAACGCCTGAGATGCTGGGCCTAGAAGCCCATGAAAACAGTATATCAGTGGTATTCGTACAAAATCGATTTTTCTCACATTATGCTAAGTTTCTTCTAGAACTCTTTCAGTTTGACATCCAGCGGCTGGAACTGTCTCGTTCTATGATAGCTATACGTGTTTCCACCCAGAACTCCTGAGATGCTAGGCCTGGAAGCCCAGAAAAACGTCGCATGTCAGTAGTAATCCAAAAAAGTCGATTTTTCACACATAATGCTAAGTTCCCTTCGAGAACTCTTTCAGTTTGACTTTCATCTGCCGGAACTGTCTAGTTCTAGGTTAGCTTTACTTGTCGCTACCCAGAACGCCTGAGATGCTGTGCCCAGAAGCCCATAAAAACAGTATATCAGTGGTATTCGTACAAAATCGATTTTTCTCACATAATGCTAAGTTTCCTTCTAGAACTCTTTCAGTTTGGCATCTAGGTGCTGGAACTATCTAGGTCTATGATAGCTATACGTGTTTCCACCCAGAACTCCTGAGATGCTAGGCCTGGAAGCCCAGAAAAACATTTCATATCAGTAGTAGTCCGACAAAATCGTTTTTTCTCACATTATGCTAAGTTTCCTTCTAGTACTCTTTCAGTTTGGCGTCCAGCTACAGAAAGAAACTATCTAGCTCCATGATAGCTATACGTGTTTCCACCCAAAACTCCTGAGATGCTGGGCCCGAAAGCCCACAAAGACATCGCATGTCAGTAGTTATCGTACAACATCGATTATTCTCACATAATGCTAAATTCCTTTCGAGAACTCTTTCCGTTAGGCTTCCAGCTGCCGGGACTGTCTAGTTTTTGGATAGCTTTACGTGTTGCCACTCAGAAAGCCTCAGATGCTGGGCCTGGAAGCCCAGAAAAACATAGTATATCAGTGGTATTCGTACAAAATAGATTTTTGACACATTATGCTAAGTTTCCTTCTAGAACTCTTTCAGTTTGGCATCTAGCTACTGGAACTGTCTAGGTCTATGATAGCTTTACGTGTTTCCACCCAGAACTCCTGAGATGCTAGGCCTGGAAACCCACAAAAACATCGCATATCAGTAGTACTCCAACAAAATCGATTTTTCTCACATTATGCTTAGTTTCCTTCTAGAACTCTTTCAGTTTGGCGTCCAGCTACTGGAACTATCTAGCTCTATGATAGCTTAACGTGTTTCCACCCAGTACGCCTGAGATGCTGGGCCTGGAAGGCCACAAAGACATCGCATGTCAGTAGTAATCGTACAAAATCGATTATTCTCACTTAATGCTAATTTCCTTTCGAGAACTCTTTCAGTTTGACTTTCAGCTGCCGGAACTGGCTAGTTCTAGGATAGCTATACGTGTTGCCACCCAGAACGCCTGAGATGCTGGGCCTGGAAGCCCATAAAAACATAGTATATCAGTGGTATTTGTACAAAATCGATTTTTTTCACATAATGCTAAGTTTCCTTCTAGAACTCTATCAGTTTGACATCCAGCGGCTTGAACAGTCTATTTCTATGATAGCTGTACGTGTTTCCACCCAGAACTCCTGAGATGCTGGGCCTGGAAGCCCACAAAACCGTCGTATAGCAGTAGTAGTCCAACAAAGTCTTTTTTTCTCACATCATGCCAAGTTTCCTTCTAGAACTCTTTCAGTTTGGCATCTAGCTGCTGGAACTATCTAGGTCTATGATAGCTATACGTGTTTCCACCCAGAACTCCTGAGATGCTGGGCCTGGAAGCCCACAAAAACATCGCATATCAGTAGTAGTCCAACAATATCGTTTTTTCTCACGTACTGCTAAGTTTCCTTCGAGAACTCTTTCCGTTTGGCTTCCAGCTGCGGGAACTGTCTATTTCTACGATAGCTTTACGTGTTGCCTTCCAGAAAGCCTGAGATGCTGGGCCTAGAAGCCCATAAAAACATAGTATATCAGTGGTATTCGTACAAAATCGATTTTTTCACATTATGCTAAGTTTCCTTCTAGAACTCTATCAGTTTGATATCCAGCGGCTGGAACTGTCTAGTTCTATGATAGCTATACGTGTTTTTACCCAGAACTCCTGAGATGCTGGGCCTGGAAGCCCACAAAAACGTCGCATGTCAGTAGTAACCCAACAAAATCGATTTTTCACAAATAATGCTAAGTTCCCTCCGAGAACTCTTTCAGTTTGACTTTCAGCTGCCGGAACTGTCTAGTTCTAGGATAGCTATACGTGTTGCCACCCATAACGCCTGAGATGCTGGGCCTAGAAGCCCATGAAAACAGTATATCAGTGGTATTCGTACAAAATCGATTTTTCTCACATTATGCTAAGTTTCTTCTAGAACTCTTTCAGTTTGACATCCAGCGGCTGGAACTGTCTCGTTCTATGATAGCTATACGTGTTTCCACCCAGAACTCCTGAGATGCTGGGCCTGGAAGCCCAGAAAAACGTCGCATGTCAGTAGTAATCCAAAAAAGTCGATTTTTCACACATAATGCTAAGTTCCCTTCGAGAACTCTTTCAGTTTGACTTTCAGCTGCCAGAACTGTCTAGTTCTAGGTTAGCTTTACTTGTCGCTACCCAGAACGCCTGAGATGCTGGGCCCAGAAGCCCATAAAAACAGTATATCACTAACAGTATAGAGAGCTGTAAGTATCACCTGTACGCGGACGACGTGCAACTTTACTTTTCTAGCTCGCCGTCAGACACATCTGCTGCCATAGACATCATAAATGCTGACCTTGACCGTATTTCCTCTTGGTCGGACAAGAACTGTTTAGTTCTTAATCCTAGCAAGTCGAAATATGTGGTTTTTGGGTCAAAACATCAAATCCGTAATACCCTTAATAACCTTGAAGCTCTAACTTCCGGGAATGTTGCCGTCATGGGCGAACCAATAGAACGGGTGGTAGAAGCAACCAACCTCGGCCTTCTAATGGACGGGAATTTGCGCTTTGAGAACCACATACTTAATGTTGTGAGTAACTGCTTTTATCGCCTTAAAGTTCTATATAATATACGAGATTACCTTAGTGTCGATTTGCGTGTTGACCTATGTGAATCACTTATATTATCTAGGTTAAACTATTGTGATGTCGTGTACGACGGGTGCATTACTGGTCGTTCCAAGAGGCTCATACAACGAGTGCAGAACGCATGTGCTCGTTTTTGTTTCAGAGTCCCTCCCCGATCCCACATCACTCCATACTTGAACGCCGCTAACTTGCTTAACATGCCTGCACGCCGACGCCTACACCTGGCCACTCTGCTGTTCGGGGTGGTAAAACACGAAACCCCCACCTACCTTTTTCATAAACTGGTATGGTCCAAAAGTGCGCGCAGGTTTAAGGCAATGGCCATTATACCTATGCACCGAACCGCTGCGTTCAGAGGTAGTTTCAAGTATGCGGCGTCTAAGTGCTGGAATGATATCCCTCCTCCTATCCAAGGGGCGCTTAGCAGATACACCTTTAGGCGTATGCTTAAAGGCTATTTGTTGACGCTCCAGAAATCCAAATCCTAATCCCCAGCACTGTGACAGCAATAAATATGCCAATTGTTTATTTATTATCTAATTTTATTGAGCTGCATCTAGGTAGTGTATACATGTATTATCTCACTTTTTATTTATGTTTATTTCTCTTTCACCTATCCCAAAAAATGTTAGTAGTTATTTATTACATTTGTATGACGTTTCCGTGAGTCACCGACGGTGCTGGCTGAAAATCAGCGCTGCAGGTGTCTGACACCTCAGCATAATGCTGAGCCAGTGTCCGGTTCACTGCCGCAGAGACACACTGGTTTCATGTCTTATCTGTTTTTTTTTTTCATTCTATTGTTTAATATGTGTGTCCTGTGTGTTTGTGAATAAATGTATCTTTCTTTCTTTCTTTCTTTCTATATCAGTGGTATTCGTACAAAATCGATTTTTCTCACATAATGCTAAGTTTCCTTCTAGAACTCTTTCAGTTTGACTTTCAGCTGCCGGAGCTGGCTAGTTCTAGGATAGCTATACGTGTTGCCACCTAGAACGCCTGAGATGCTGGGCCTGGAAGCCCATAAAAACATAGTATATCAGTGGTATTTGTACAAAATCGATTTTTTTCACATTATGCTAAGTTTCCTTCTAGAACTCTATCAGTTTGACATCCAGCGGCTGGAAATGTCTAGTTCTATGATAGCTGTACGTGTTTCCACCCAGAACTCCTGAGATGCTGGGCCTGGAAGCCCATAAAATCATAGTATTTCTGTAATATTTGTACAAAATCGATTTTTCTCATATTATGCTAAGTTTCCTTCTAGAACTCTTTCAGTTTGGCGTCCAGCTACAGGAACTATCTAGCTCTATGATTGCTTAACGTTTTTCCACCCAGAACGCCTGAGATGCTGGGCCTGGAAGGCCACAAAGACATCGCATGTCTATAGTAATCGTACAAAATCGATTTTTCTCCCATATTGATACGTTTTCTTTTTAAATTATTTTCATTTTGGATTAGTTTCGCTAGAAATGTTGAGATATATGTTTGTTTTATGTGTAAGGATCGATAACACATAAGATGCCGCATTTAAAGCCTCTCTAAAGCGTGATATGCCTGCTGGTAGACTTTGAAATTATTTTCAAATTTTGAGTCAAGTATGTAAAAAAAATTTTTTTTGGTTTTTTGGCCAGAACTATTGATATACTGTCTAGAAACAGTAGAACTTTTCATCCCAATCCATATTTTACATCTAGGAATCGAGGAAGTGTGAGATGCTGATAGTTCATTTTCCTCCTGAAATTGGCTGAACTACTGAAAAAAACTATCTAGAACTGTAGAACTATTTGGGATGCTACAAGAACTATCATCATTTGTTGAGATGCTGAAAGTTGATATGCTAGGTTCACACACACGCAGGATGTTAAAATGGCGAATCCATTTTATCATTTGCCTAATACAAATCAGTAATTTCATCAAATCTCTGAATCTGTTTAGTGAAATGACGAAATCGGACAAAATAGGCAACTCGTTTTTTCAATTCACTAGATTTGTTTTGTGATTTGATAAAATCCTTGAAACGCATCAGTGAATTGACGAAACTAACTCGCAGATATATTGGCTCCTAAATCATTAGTCATTTAAACGGTTCTGGGACTCGGATGGCGGATAGGTTAGAAGACGGTGTTCATGGTAATTTTTTTTATAAAAGAGCGGAAAAAACTTAATCGCGCCCCCTTTGCTATACTCTGACCAGATAAACACTGAACGAGTTCAGAGATTTGATCAAATCACTTATACCATATTACAGTAGAGACTTGATCATTTCACTAAACATGTCTAGTGTAATGATAAATCGAGTTGACTCTGCGAGTTAGTTTCGTCAACTCACTGACGCGTTTCAGGGATTTTATCAAATCACTAAACAGTAGTGACATGAAAAAACGAGTTGAATTTTTTGTCCGATTTCGTAATTTCACTAAACAGATTCAGAGATTTGATCAAATGACTGATTTCTACTAGGCAAATACAAAAAAAAAAAAAATACAAATTATTTATTCTGCAAATAGGCCACAAGGGCACTTTTACATGTCAAACGGTAGTTTACAATAAAAATAATAATCTTACAATAAAGGGTCGGACAAACTGCCAGCGGGGCGGTAGCCGCGCTTGACGAGCGCTTGACGCGCGCGGGACGGCCGGTCACACAGAGCAGTCGCGCATCGCGCTGGGCTCCCGCCATCAACAAGCCAGCAACGCGCGCGCGTCAAGCGCGTGTCAAGCGCTTGTCCCGCGCGCCTCGCGCCATCAACCCGCCAGCGCGTCCCGGCATCGCGGACCCGCTCGCTGTCATTTTACGGTTTCGCCAAACATTAATTTATAATAGCCTGTGTTTTTTTCTCCGTCATTAAATAAATATTTTAAGATAGTATATTTACGAATCTTAAAAACTTTCGACCCGGAATTAGGTATGAAGAAATACTGTGAAATAAACGACGATTTTTTTAAATAATAGTAGATTGTATAACAAGGGTCTAAAGTAAGCCATATTACCACGAGATGGATATTTTCCCGAACGAAGTGAGGGGAAATAGTTCGAGGGGTAATATGGCTTTTAGACCAGAGTTATACACTACTTTTCACTTCGACTGCGAGAAAATAGTAAAAACAAAGATTATCCATCCACAATCAACAATTCTACCAAGGCGAAAAGATTGTTCAATTTGGCGCCATTCTTTTTAATAAAATGTTTTGACACAGATACAAAATATTCACAAGACGAATAATCGCCTCTGACCGTCTAATAGCGGCGTAGTCTATCCCGCTCAATCTTCATAGCTTATGTCATGTAATTACATCCACCAATCACAACTCTTTAAAATAACATTAGTATTTGCTGTCTACTAACCAGAATACAGTTAGACATTAAAATCGACCAATCAGGAAACAGAATTCAATTCTAACATTAGGAGTTTTTCATTCCCTAATTTACAATAATTACAAAAATAAACGCCTCTGACCGACTATAGCTCCATCCAAACGTTCAAGCGTGGTTAACTGCATACATGACTCATGTATGCAGTTAACCACGCTTGAAAAACACCCAATGTTTGAATTGAATTCTGTTTCCTGATTGGTCGATTTTAATGTCTAGCTGTATTCTGGTTCGTAGATAGCAAATACTAATGTATTTTTAAAGAGTTGTGATTGGTGGATGTAATATTGAACTGTTGTGAGTGGTCAAAATAAAATGTTTTATAAATCATAAATATGTATACATATTTTCCCTAGGGGCTAAATGTACTACTTTAGCCCCGCTTGCCAAGTCTAATATGATGCACTTTTTGAGCATGAGAAGTGAAAAAATAATAATAGTTGTTTATAATCGTCAACATACCAATAATATTGTCTGTAACCTGTAAACGATGAAATACGACATTTTTTTACACGTAAAACCAATAAATTAACAATATGCATGGTCCTGTTTAATTCTACAAATCTTTAATTTCTTCAATTGAACTTGAACTCTTTCGGCGTGTGTTAACGATCAGATTCGCTCGCAGCGGCGGCACGCAACCAGTGCTTTGCCGAGTTCGCTTTCAAGGTCGCGCTTTCTGTGCCCTAAGCCAAGATGCGAATTAGATAGGTAAGTACCTACATTACCTACGCAGATTATTTGTAATATGTATATCGTCGTCGACGATGTGCTAGTAGGAAAATGCGACTTTTAACGGTGTAGGTAATAATGGCGTGAGCGGTAAACGATTAATTAAATAAACATATTTTAAAACATGCCAAGAATTAAGAAAATTTCTATGTTTGATGTCTCAATGTTTTATAATGATGATAAATGTCATCATTATAAAACCATGACGACAAATTTAACAGATGATTTCCTACTTAAAGTAGTTTAGTGTCCTTTTAGCAGAGCAGAGTAAGTAGTTTGTAGTACGAGATATATCTACAAATGATTGTAGTAACGAAAGTAGTTAGGTACTTTATTTTTGGTATGGGTAAGAAAGAAAACTCTGCTAAAATACTGCTAAGCTAACACTAAACTATACAGGGTGGAAAAATCTATGGGCCCTGAAAGAAAACCACCGTAAATCCTTAGCATCAGTGGCGTGCACCAGAGGCGTATTTAAAGATTTGGCGCCCCGGGCCAGTTAGCTTTGCCGCCCCATTAAGTGACGACAAAGATGTGGTGTGAAATAATAACTGAAGAAAAGTCTTAAAAATGAACAATTTATTCATTAGGTTTGTTTTCTGTGTACATATTGGTTGACAAAGTCGTCAATGACGCTGTCATAATTTAAGGCGTTTATCAAGCTTTTATCAACTCGGCTTCTATATTCAGAACAGCTAAGCTGTTTAAGCGCCGTTCTTCGCTTTTGTGTTAATAGCGTTTTTTTTTTAATTTTCTTTTTAAAAGTCTCTGTAGTCAAACTTTTTAGCGACTCTCATCATCACGTTTCTTCCTTTTGACAACTCTTTTTTGGTTGTGCTTGTAGTTTTCGGGTGTTTTTAGGGTTCCGTAACAAAAAAGGTAAAAAAAGAACCCTTATGGTGCTACTCCGTCCGTCTGTCCGTCTGTCTGTCTGTCTGTCTGTCCCAAAGTGAAATATCTCACGAACTACTTAAGCTATCAATTTGAAATTTGGAATGGTTTTCCTACTGGAAAAGTATAAGTTTTCCTGTATCGTCATTTTTGATTTATTTTCAAAAATCATTCCCTAGTTAAATTTGCAATATAATCAACTTTAAGTATAGGTATATTTTTGTTTTGAAATTCCTATAAGACTATAATAGAAGTATGTAAGTACTCTCTTTCAAATAAAAAATTGAGATCGATTTACGTGATAAGCAATAATAATAATAATAAAATAACGTACTAAGCTGATTGCCCTTGCACGTTAGTACCAAATGGGACCGATAGATGGCGCTGGCCCCATTCCTACTTCGCGCTGTTAAGATTTTTCTATAATTAATGGGGTTGGGACGGGTATATTATATTTCAACAGCAGGTCAAAAATAAATCGTGATTCAATTGTCTCGGTAGTTAGATGGCCTTGCTTGGTGTAAAACGTGTTCGTTGTTTGAAATTGAATTCAATTGTGTTGGGTTAAAAGTAATTTAGCAGGTAATTTAATTTAAGTAAATTTAATTGATAGTTTGTACGGAACCCTCGGTGCGAGAGTCAGTCTCGTACTTGACCGGTTTTTTGTACCCATCTCTTCGAAATCGTCAAAATATTCTCTTTTGGTTTGATTAAATTAATTAAAGTGTCTTAAAGGCTAGAAACGACCTGCAAGTCCGAGTCAACCACTTGCAGAATTTTTAAATCTAAGTATTTAATATACTTAGATTTGCTTCAAAATATGTAGCTACCCTAAATTCTGACAAGATGGCCGTTTCCATGGAATTTAACTTTTTAATAGTGGTAGGGTTACCTACCGCTTCATTTCTGACCAACGCCGTTTGGTTGCCAGAGTCACCTTTTATGGCTTCAAAGGCCGCTATTACTTGATTCCAGTCTTCCACTTCCAGACTGGAACAAGCATCGTTCCTAGCTGAACATCTCGTCTGGGATATACCTTTCAAAACTACATTTTTGGATTTTTCGGGCGCCGTCAAGAAATCTTGCAGTACTTAGTTTTGCGCGCTCCATTGACGCTGTAAAAAATACGCAACCATTTTGCAGCAACCCGAAATACATTGTAACTTCTAAGCAACATACAGCAGCCGACGAGGTTTTACGAATGTGCCGCGCAAGGCACGTATGTCGCTCATTTGCCTTTTTCTTTTATCTTGGCCATAAGACCATTATTATATACCTACTGGTTACATTTTTAATTAAAGTGACATTAAAAAAATGTACATAAACATGACAATAAAAGGCGCCCAGAGAAAGCCGAGAGGGGCGGCTGAAGCCGCCCCTCGCAGCCTGCCGCCCCGGGCCATGGCCCCCTTGGCCCTATGGTAAATACGCCCCTGGCGTGCACTACATAAAAGCAGAAAGACATTGCCTACCCTACTCAAATTTGTGAAATTTGTTTATTTATTTACAATCACAATTAATACCTACATTCCAAAATAAAACAATTGCTTCATCTGTCAGGCCACTAGACTATTGTTTATACGGGGCACCATCGGGGCACACATAAATGTTACTAATTCATATGTTTGTTTATGATAATGGTTGTTACTTATGCGTTTTCAATATTTAAAAACATTAGCAAAAAGTTTGAAATTAAACTAAGTGTATCCTCCCAAAGCTATGTTTATGGTAAAAAATGTATACAAACAAGTTTATACTATTCTATTATTACTTCGGTATATGTGTGTTCTTTAAATACTTTAAACATTTTGTTTATCAAGTTATTTCTTCCGACTTGACCCTTATTACTAAGGGCCCGGTATTTTGCGTGCGTTTTTGATATACCTACTCGAAGGGAGAGAATACGAATGTTTATCGATATATTAACTGTATGGAAAAAGTTTTCTTTGATTTCTGGGCGTTCTTGTAGTCAAACCTTAGTCGGTCCCAAAGAGTATTTTGATCCTTAATAGGAATGGGATCGAATGGCATTTAAAAAAATTCGGCAAAATTGATGATTTTCTCGCTGACTGTACTTTTTTCAAAAATCTGTGAATGTAGATTGTCATCACTTAAAAAGTTAGGAATGAAATCCCAATGACATTTTTGCGTGGCGGCAAGGGATCTAGTAGCTGCCCTTACTGCCCCGTTTTAACTTTCCACCCTGTATATATAACAAAGGCGGCAAGGCGTTTTTTGAAGAAAGTAGAAGAAGAAGTATATGTACTAACAGTCGCCATCAGATATATCGGAGCGGCCACGGTGCTCAAAAATATCTGAACATGCACTCTAACGCCATGACAATAGAGGCCTGCTCAGATGTTTGTGAGCACTCTGGCCGCTCCGATATATCTAATGGCGACTGTACATAACATAGGTACCTCAGAGGTAAGTGTAATACACTAACCTAATTAAAATTGTTTTTTTTATAAACTAAAAATAAACAGACTATATCAATACCAATATTAAATGATATTAATTCTTGATATTAAATGTATCGTCCACGTTCCCGTACCCGTAAACAAATGTGTCGCGTCTGCGACGGTGACAACGACTAGTTAGCCGCCCTCCCCACCCCCCGCACTGCCGTGCTTGCTAGCCAGATTTTGTTTGTGCCGTCTCTATGTAGGTACGTAGTACATTATAGTTCAATGTTTTAAGTATGCAAAGTATTTCTGTTACAGTTTAATAGACAATATTGTATAAACAAAGTAATAATATTATAGATAGTTAGGTATGTGTTTTTAGCCTCATCCCACTTCATCGAATATTTGAATACCACTATACTATGCCTAAAATATACCTTATAAGTATGATGATAGTTGCTAAACTGCACTAGGTTAGTAGGTGCTTAGTTACAAGCTTATTCGGCTCCTTTTGATATCGTGGCACTGGCGACTCGCCGTCTTCATACCTGCGAGGCGGCTTCCTTTGACGTAGCGAGTGAGCGGAGTGAGAGCGAGCGAACACTACAACGGCGCGGCCCTGATTGAAGCATTCTCCATCATTCGCGAAGTATGTGTGCGTGTGTACCGAACACTAATTTATTTACTCTCCAAATTTGGACACCATACCCAATTTATTACCAGGCCTACTATTACGTCGATTCATTATCGTCATCGTCATTACTGACCATTGTGTATGTTGGCGAATGAGGGAACGAGACTTGTTCTAGCCAAGAAGAAATGTAGGGAGCCTTAACCGTGATTGTCCTCATTTCGTGATATTAATGCATCAGGTACATTTCCGAGCATGTTTGATTAGTACATTAAATATGGTAGGTAGATTACAAAAATACCATTTCACAAGGTCTATTTTTGACCATGACTCTATAGTATCTTCTAATAAAGCGCATGTTACCCACGAGCGTTAGAGCGGAAAACCGAGGTCATTCATCTCCCTTTGTCGCTTTTTCATCAATTCTATACGTGCAATCCAGCACAGCTATCACTTGTCTTGTGCCGTGCAGGATTGCACGTATGGAATTGAAGCATTCAGATTTAATAATAAGTTTCTGACAAAAATTTCATTTTTGGTACAAGCTTTTATTGCCGACTGTATTTTTCTGTATACCATCATCAACTACTCATAGAGACGATTCTAACGAGCCCAAACTCAACGGGATTACGTCGGTTAAGTACTGAATGTCCATGGCCACCTTGTCTCCATAATCAGATCAGCTCGATGGTACCATAATATTGAATTGTCATCCAAACTATACTTATACCCAAAATTTCAGCTCAATCGATCACCGGGAAGTGGGTCAAATTTAACTTGCAAGATTTGTCCCATACATACACGGAGTTCCTATGGTCACCTTCCAGCTCCATCATCAGATCAGCTCACGTCATCAGAATATTGCATTGTCACGCAATTTGCATATTCGTGCAAAATTTCAACTCAATCGGAAACCGGGAAGTGGATCAAATTTAACTTACTTACAAGATTTGTCCCATACTAACACGGAGTTCCTATGGCCACCTTCCAGCTCCATCATCAGATCAGCTCCACATCATCAGAATATTGCATTGTCACGCGATTTGCATATTCGTGCAAAATTTCAACTCAATCGGAAACCGGGAAGTGGATCAAATTTAACTTGCAAGATTTGTCCCATACTAACAGGGCAAGTAGAATAAAAGCTTGTAATAAAAATAAAAAAAATACAAAATAACAGTCCCGTAGGATAGGATCCGAAATAGTCTGATTTGACTCCGCGCGCCCGCGGCGGTCGCGCGGCGCGAGCGTCGCGGGCGCGCGGCGCGACCGTCGCGGGTTGTTGGCGGGGCGTGGCAGAAGCGGGGCGCGTTGCCGGCGGGGCGCAGCCTGTTTGACCGCGCTAGCGGTTTGTAGGGAAATATCACGCGGCGCGCCCGCGACGGGCGCGCCGCGCGCCCGCGACGGTGCTGTGTGTTCGACCTTTAAAAGATTATAATCTAACACAATAATTTAAAATTTGCACATTAACGACTGATATAACAACACACTAAATGTCACAAAGTAAATGAAAACAAAACAAAATACGACCATTACATTCGATTAGAATAAGGTCTGTGCATTAACAGAAAGTTAATGATATTAATTCAGTATTCCAGAGATGTAAAAGGTCTCTGAGCGTCCAAGTACAATTAATAATTATTCAATGTTCGTAGAGATGTATACGGTATCTAAGCGTCTAAACAAAACAATAAAAAAAGGAATATTAATGTAATATTGTCAGTGATGTACATGGTCAATAACAATAAAACGTGTCAAGATCGGAATGATGTCTCTCGTCAATACGATAATAATAAAATAACACTAGTATTTAAGAAGTTGGGTACTATGCCCTTGCAAGCATGAACAGTCCGGACTCCACAAACAGCACCCGATCACGAGTATGACGCATATCTCAGCCATCGCCTCCCTCAACCATATGTTAGGGAAGGTGGCGACCCGATCAACGACGCCACCGTAAGCAAAGCCCTTTAAGCGAGCATGACATATTCAAGCCACCGGACAATGTTAAAAAGCAAAGATTAATAAGCGACTTGCTCGGCGAGAAACAGCATTACGTGCTCTCTTCTTACATAAAATGGAACAATTATTTCAGGTAGGTACTTATAATGTGTATTTAGGTATATTCCTAATAGAATTAGCCTACTACTGGCTTAAAGGCATTTTTGTCGTTTAAGAAATCGTTGACAGTATAATACGCCTTGCTTAGCAAATTACTTTTAACATGAGACTTAAATTGACTGAACGGTAAATTAACAATTTCGGTGGGTATTTTATTATGAAAACGTATGCAGTTCCCCACGAACGACGTGCTAACCTTGCGGAGACGACTGGCCTTCACTGCGATCTTGTTTTTACTTCTGGTGTTGTAGTCGTGGATATCGCTGTTGAGTTTGAACTCGTGAAGGTTTTTTCGCACATACATGATATTCTCAAGAATGTATTGGCATGCTACAGTAAGAATGTTTGCCTCCTTAAATTTGTCCCTGAGAGATTCTCGAGCTTTTAGTTCGTATATGGAGCGTACAGCGCGTTTCTGTAGCACGAATATGGTCTGGATATCAGCTGCTTTCCCCCACAACAGGATTCCGTAGGACATAACACTGTGGAAGTAACTGTAGTACACCAGCCTGGCGGTCTCAACGTTTGTTAACTGTCTTATGCGTCTTACTGCATAGGCTGCCGAACTAAGTTTTCCGGCTAGGGCGGTGATATGTGCCTGCCATTGTAGTTTTGAGTCCAAGGTGATACCTAAAAACACTGTTCTATCTTCAATTTCCAGTTCATCACCCTTTAATTTGATCTTGGTATTGTTTATCTGCTTGACATTAGGTAAAGTGAATCTGATACACTTTGTTTTCTTGGAATTTAGCAGTAAATTATTTGCTGTAAACCATTTCACAACAGTGTTGAGTGCATCATTAATATCATCGAAGTTTTCCTCTTTCCTGTCTACCTTGAAGATAAGCGACGTGTCGTCTGCGAATAACACTATATCATGTTTATCTTGCAACATATTTGGTAGGTCATTGATGTAAATCAGAAACAGAAACGGACCCAGAATCGAGCCTTGGGGAACACCAAGAGCAACAGTTGTCCCTGCTGATTGGGTCCCATTGATGACTACTCGTTGTGTTCTCTCCGAGAGATACGATGTCACAAGATCAAGAGCACCTTTTTTTTATTCCATAATGTTTCAACTTTCTGATTAAGTTCTCGTGATCAACGCAATCAAATGCCTTTGATAAATCACAGAACACTCCAATAGCATCTTGAGCCTCTTCCCAGGCATCAAAGATATGTTTAATTAGTACCACACCGGTATCAGTGGTAGAGCGACCCTTAGTGAATCCGAACTGGTTGGTATTGAGCAGTTTATTGCAACTAAAGTGGGACATAAGCTGATGGAGAATAAGCTTCTCAAAAACTTTGCTTAGTGCCGGTAGTATTGATATTGGCCTGAAGTTGGTAGGGTCAGTTTTCGTTCCTGATTTAAACAACGGGATAATTTTACTGTGTTTCATGAGGTCAGGAAATACTCCAGTATCAATACATTTATTGAAAATATTAGCTAAGAAAGGTGCAATTGATTCTACAATGGAATGTAATACTTTGACTGAAAGGCCCCAAAGATCTTCAGTTTTCTTTAAGTTCAACAATTTAAACGCTTTTATAAGAATAAGTGGGGTCACGTGACTGAATCTAAAGATTTCTGTACATTCCGTTACATTTGCTTTCAATAACGATTCAGCGACATCTGGTGATGAGTTTAAAGACTTCGTGGTCTCAACGGGTACGTTAGAAAAGAACCGCTCAAAATGATCCGCTACTTCGTGGTCAGAACTTACTAAAGTATCATCAATTCGTAGGCTGTAGTGCGGATCTCTTATCTTGCGTTTCCCAGTTTCAGTGTTGATAACTTGCCATACAGTTTTAACCTTATCCTTGGAGTTCTGAATCTTTCTTGACAAGTAATCGGCTTTAGCGGCGACACACATTAACTTAAAAGATTTCGAGTAGTTCTTAACATACTCTAGAAATTCCGGCCTCTTATCAATAGTTCTCGAATCGTACAAGTCGTAGAGACGGCGTCTTTTCTCGTGAATATCCGGGGTAGCCCAGTCGCTAAATTTAGTCTTGACCTTGCTTTGAATTTTCCTTAAATTAAAACAGGCATCAAATTCCATTTTGATACAGTTAAACAAATGATCACACAAACGGTTAGGACTTTCCTGTGTAAATGGAAAATAACGTAATCGTTTCACAATATTACGATTGAATAAATCTAATCTCTTTTCGGAAATAGGTCTGCACATGGTGTCTCGTGGAACTTCGTCCGTTTTCCCGCTGAAGGAGACTTGTTGTCCGCAGTGGTCAGAACTTAATTTGTTTATAATACATTTATTAATTGCATCCTCATTACTGAAAACGTTATCTATACATGTTGCACTGGTTGCTGTAATTCGAGTAGGTTCACAAAACAGGTTCACTAAGTTGAACGATTTAAAAGTATTCACTAAACTCACACACAGGGGCGATTTCTCGAGTAAGTTAACATTGAAATCACCACACACAATAACACATTTAGTACTTAAGAAAATACTACTGAGCACTTCATCCATAACTGACTCGAATAGTCTGTAATCCGCTGATGGGGGTCTGTATACGCATACAATTATGAATTGATCCAACTAGACAATAGAACAAGATAGTTCTATTTGGCGCTCGATGGATTTGTCAACAATATCTTTACGTTCTTTACTTTTCAAATTGTGTTTTACCATTATCAACGAACCTCCACGCCTACATGACTTTCTAGAAAATGAACTTACTATGCTATGATTGCTAAAATTAAACATTAATTCATGACCCTTAAGCCAGTGCTCGGTTATACAAAGAATATGGATATCTGAGCATTGTATAAACAAGTCAATTTCAAGTGCCTTACTAGGGAATCCCTGTATATTTTGGTGTACCATATAAATAACATTACTGTCTTTATGAATACTAGTGTTACAGCTATCAAGGGGTTGGGAGCCGGTGGAAGCACAAGCACGCGTTGTCGGAGTGGTCAGTTTAAATTACCCGCCGGCTCCGGCTCCCTTCCAGATCCCACGCTACTAAAACGTAACACGGGGTCCGCCTTACAACTATCAGTCATCGTGCTAGTCACGACGGAGTCTACAATATTGTATGCTAACAGCTTAGCACAATCGCGCAAGTACCTCCTCGGTAGATAGGTACGTTTACGAGTCAGGACGAAATGTTTTATAAATTTATTCGTGTCAAAATACGAAATCGTACGGCTGTAAATGGATAGTCTAAAGAATATGGAATTGAAATAATCTACTTTTTTACATTGCTTTTCCGACATGGCCCCTGAAAAGGGCAGTGCGCAAAAAATAATTTTGCTTACTCCTAGTTGGTCAATTTCAATTAAAGTCTCGCATAGTTTGGTGACGTCCCGCTCGGTGCATCCTAAGGTATCTCCGATGAACACTACCAATGTAGAGAGGCAATCGAAGTCGTCAGCGGCAATACATGATGCCAAACGATCGACCGAGGCCCCTGGAAGACAGTTGTTGGTCACCTTCTGCGCCAAGTGGCCCGCCAGCAGCGCACCGAGGCCGGCGCCCACCTGGTCCGTGTACAGCACGGTGCGGCGCGGCCGGGCGGCCGCGGGGGGAGAGGGCGGTGCGGTGGGGCTCGACGTGGGCGGCCCTTGCTCCGCATGGCTCGTCGCTGGCGTCTTCGGTTCGGTGTGGCTCGTCGTCGGCGGCCCCAGCTCAGCGTGGCTCGTCGTCGGCGGCTCCAGCTCGGCGTGGCTCGTCGACGGCGGCTCCAGGTCGGCGTCGCTCGTCGTTGGCGGCTCCAGCTTGGCGTGGCTCGTCGTCGGCGGCTCCAGCTCGGCGTGGCTCTGCGGTGGCGGCGGTGTGGGCTCGGTTCGGCCCGACAGCGGCGGCCATCGCGCCGCACGCGGTGCAGACCCGAGGGTGACAGGTGCTGTGGCGTGGTATGACCCGGAAGGACGGCCCGGTGCCCGAGGAGACTCGAAGTGCACTGGTATGCCGCTCCCCGGTTCTAGAACACAATTCATAAAGCGTATGTACTCATGTAAGGCTTTATTTGAGTGTTCATGCTTGCCGCTAATGTCCTCCAGCTTTTTTTCTAATGATGTAAGTTCTTCGGAGCGATTACTTAATTCTATAACTGCCCGGTCTAGTTCTCTTTGACAGTTTAAGAGCTGCTCATTCAATTCTGCATAATTATATCTAGATGAAACTGCTTTGAAACATGATTTGTGGCGTTTCAATAAAATCTTAGATTTCTTAATGAGTCTACTTAATCTCAAATATTTTTTTACTTTCTTTGATCCTCTCATCATAATATTTTGATCAATTCTACTCCCTATACAAACAGAATTGGTCAGATCAATAGTTTCAACTAAAGGGGGACTTATAATACTATCGTGCATTATGTCTATCTCACAACAACTATTTAATTCAGCAAATATACTTAAATTGTTATCAGCCAGCCCGGAACAGTACTTGCAATTGTCTGAATGATAAAATGGATTCGCCATTTTAACATCCTGCGTGATTTTTCCTGATCTACTTAAGACGGGCATCATAAAGCCAATTTATAAGAAAGATGATAGGGAAGACATGAGATCCTACAGACCTATTGCACTCCTGTCAGTCTTTGCCAAAATATTTGAAAAGTTTATTCATAAAGAATTATATACCTATTTTGAAAAGAAACGACTTCTGATAGAGGAGCAACAAGGATTTCGAAAAGATAGGTCAACAACCATGGCAATTTTCAATCTCCTTAGTATTGTTACACAAAATGTAGATAAGAGGAAGCCTGTCTGTAGTATTTTCATGGACATGACCCAGGCCTTTGATTTCGTAGACCATCGCACTCTTTTAAAGAAACTCTATGCTTATGGAGTGAGAGGAAATGTTTACCAATTAGTCGAATCTTATTTAAGCCAAAGACCTCAATATGTTGAAATAAACAGACTAGATACCAAGACAAAAAAAGAAACTTCATTTCTATCCGAGAGTCAAATAATGAAATATGGAGTACCACAAGGCTCAGTGCTAGGGCCATTGTTTTTTATTATTTATATTAATGATTTGCCAAATGTAGTAGATAATCCAATGACTTTTTTTGCAGATGACAGTACAGTATTAGTTGAATGTAATGATAGAATGACATACGAATGTGATATATATGATACAATAAATAATGTAATCTCTTGGCTTAAAAATAATAATCTTAGAGTAAACATGGCGAAAACCAAGCTGATGCACTATGGTTAACGCAGATCGAATATACCACGCACCAGCGTCTCATATGAGGGCAGTAAACTTGAGGAAGTAGAAAGTGTTAAGTTTTTGGGGGTCTATATTGATCAATCTCTTACCTGGAAAAAACATGTTGAGGTAATATGTTCAAAACTAGCCAAGTCCTCATACGCGTTGCGCCTGTACTAAGGCAAATAGTGGATGTAGAGATTGTTCTGTCAGCATACTATGCGCTAGTAGCATCTATATTGAGGTATGGCGTAATTTTCTGGGGGAATTGTACTGATAGGGAGAATGTCTTAATATATCAAAAAAGATGTATACGAGCAATGTTTGGCCTGAAACCATTGGACAGCAGCAAGCCGTACTTTATTAAATTTAACATTTTGACATTTCCTTCAATTTACATTTATGAAATAGCCGTATTTGCTCATAGTAACCCCGATCTATTTCAGCGAGTGAATAGTGCAAACAGTTGCCTAAGAGCACGGGACAACAGTAAACTAAGGACACAACTCTCAAACACAGCTTTATTCAGGAAAAGTACCTAGAATTTATAATAAGATACCAAAGGGAATTAGAGACAGTACGATTTTAAAGTTTAAGAAAGAATTATTGACATTATTATTGGATAAGGGTTACTATAGCATAAATGAATTTCTAAATGACAGTAGTTTTTAATGTAACATATTTAATTTTGACGTGCATGTTTTATTTTGACTTTGATGTATTATTTTTTATGCAATTTTAATTTTAAATTCAATTTAGAATTTTTACGCCGCAAGGCAAAACATGGACGGAAATATTTTTAAATTTAAGATCTGAATGTAAATTAACCATGTTTAACAAATAAATAATCTTTATCTTTATCTTTATCTTTGATCATATCCCTTGGAGATTTGATCAAATCTCTATTTTGACCATTTCCCTGGGACATATATACTATTCAATTTTTTTATAACCATATTTACAAAAGTTGTTTCCCATCCTGGTAAATTTACACCAACTAAATATGAAATCACAAAGTCATAATTTGATTGCAATTTTTGTAAATATCTTCATCCTCCTAGTCTTATTCCTAGTTGTTGCCTAAAGGAGCCCAGGGTCCGCTTTATGGTAAATAATTTTTCAATTGAGAAGAATAAACTGATTGGTTCAAGTTACAAGTACCAAAGGTTAATTAAATCCTTGATCAATAAGTTACACGTTGTTACATTTCAGAGCAGCAGCGAAACTCCTCACACCTAAACATATAGACGATTCCCTAAAACTGGGATCCAAAGATGATGTATTCCCCATGAAGTATTACCAGTGGGTAGTGTATTCCGCTGAGGATGCCGTGAGGGCCCACCAGGAAACTCACCATCCCACCATGTACAACGAGCCTAATGCATTTGTGTATGCAAGAGTTGAGATAAATATGGAGGCTGCGAAAAAGGTTAGTTGAAAGAAGCACTTTTTTATTTTATCGTCATCATCATATCAGTTGAAATGTTCACTGCTGGACAAAGGCCTCCCAGGCTCCCCAAAGAGTGCCATAATGACCAGTCAACCACCCAGACCACCTGGATCAAGCTAACTCCTGGCCTAGTAGCATGATATGTTTTATCCTTATGTTTGACGTGACGTTTCAGTACATTTTCGCTGTAATATGGGCCAATAAAAAACCGGCCAAGTGCGAGTCGGACTCGCGCACGAAGGGTTCCGTACCGTTATCTATAAAAACGGCAAAAAAATCACGATTATTGTATGGGAGCCTCCTTAAATATTTATTTTATTCTGTTTTTTAGTATTTGTTGTTATAGCGGCAACAGTAATACATCATCTGTGAAAATTTCAACTGTAACTAACACGGTTCATGAGATACAGCCTGGTGACAGATGGACAGACAGACGGACGGACAGCGGAGCCTTAGTAATAGGGTCCCGTTTTCACCCTTTTTAATAACACTGGGAACTCCTATGAAATAAATCACATAGATATTCACATATTTTAAAATATTTCACAGAATCGCTTCGTGGATCCATTCGTGCGGTTGGCTCTACTGCCCCACCATTTCCCGCGCGATGAAGAGCGCACTATCCTTGCCTTCTGCAAAACCCCCGAGCAAGTGAAGCAAGCCAGCGAGGCGGGTGCTACCACTGTGGGAGGAACTGATTTGATTAAGAAGATACAGGTGAAATATTTGTTTGGATTTTTGGTCGGCTTGCCATGTCTACCCGAAGTTCAATCGAGATGAAATAAAGCTGGTCTGATTATGGAGATGAAGCTGGCCACAGGAATTGGACAAGATAAACCCGTAGTCCTCCTCTCAATTAGTAAATGATGACTGCACAAAATTACACTCGGCAATACAAGCTTGTACCAAAAATTACATTTATGTCAGAAACTTATTTTTCTTGTTTATTTTACGTATTTTGTGGCTTTTTGCTACTTAGGCACTTTGCCAATGTCAAGTGGAGGGAGATTTGGATTTACGGATCTGTGGGGTAGAAACTTATTTTGTGCTCTCATTGTATTTGTAGCCACACATACTAATCCTCTCTGTCTCTATTCAAACTGGGTCAAATATTATCGTGAACAAGATAGTAAACTAACCTATCAATTCATAGGAGGGCGCCATCAAAGTAGCGGAATACGACTTCGTGATAGCGCACCCCAACATCCTCACCGAGCTGGTGCCCATCCGTGGGCTGATGAAGCGCAAGTTCCCCAACGTGCGCGCCGGCACCGTGGACACCAACCTCGTGGACATGGTGCGCAAGTTCGCCGCGGGCGTCCAGTACCGGGTCGCGAGGGACGAGTACCAACAGGACTTTGGGAGCTGCAATGTCCCCATCGGACGGGTAGGTTCCATAGTTAGTTGTTCCCCAACTTGCGGCACCGTGGACTCCAACCTCGTGGACATGGTGCGCAAGTTCGCCGCGGGCGTCCAGTACCGGGTCGCGAGGGACGAGTACCAACAGGACTTTAGGAGCTGCAATGTCCCCATTGGACGGGTAAGTTCTTTTGTCTTCTCATCATATCAGCCGAATGACTTCCCCAAAGAGTGTCACAATGACTGGTCCCGCACCACTGGCATCCACCGTCTTCCCCCACGCTTCCGGTACGTGGTCGCCACTCGAGACCATTTATTTTGTTCTGTCCGTGTATAAATAATGATCCCAACGTGTCGGCACCGTCGACACCAACCTTGTGGACATGGTGCGCAAGTTCGCCGCGGGCGTCCAGTACCGGGTCGCGAGGGACGAGTACCAACAGGACTTTGGGAGCTGCAATGTCCCCATCGGACGGGTAGGTTCCATAGTTAGTTGTTTGTTCCCCAACGTGCGGCACCGTGGACATGGTGCGCAAGTTCGCCGCGGGCGTCCAGTACCGGTTCGCGAGGGACGAGTACCAACAGGACTTTAGGAGCTGCAATGTCCCTATTGGACGGGTAGGTTCTTTTGTCTTCTCATCATATCAGCCGAATGACTTCCCCAAAGAGTGCCACAATGACTGGTCCCGCACCACTGGCATCCACTGTCTTCCCCCACGCTTCCGGTACGTGGTCGCCACTCGAGACCATTTATTTTGTTTCTGTCCGTGTATAAATAATGATCCCAACGTGTCGGCACCGTCGACACCAACCTCGTGGACATGGTGCGCAAGTTCGCCGCGGGCGTCCAGTACCGGGTCGCGAGGGACGAGTACCAACAGGACTTTGGGAGCTGCAATGTCCCCATCGGACGGGTAGGTTCCATAGTTAGTTGTTTGTTCCCCAACGTGCGGCACCGTGGACATGGTGCGCAAGTTCGCCGCGGGCGTCCAGTACCGGTTCGCGAGGGACGAGTACCAACAGGACTTTAGGAGCTGCAATGTCCCTATTGGACGGGTAGGTTCTTTTGTCTTCTCATCATATCAGCCGAATGACTTCCCCAAAGAGTGCCACAATGACTGGTCCCGCACCACTGGCATCCACTGTCTTCCCCCGCGCTTCCGGTACGTGGTCGCCACTCGAGACCATTTATTTTCTTCTGTCCGTGTATAAATAATGATCCCAACGTGTCGGCACCGTCGACACCAACCTCGTCGACTTGGTGCGCTGTGCCCATTAGACGGGTAGGTTCTTTTTTTAAACTACGGCAGCAATGGTTTAGGATAACCTACCTCGTGTATATAAGGGGTAAGTAACCAATGTCAGTGCTCCCGTCCGTCACTCTTTAACGTAACGTATGTTACCAAAGATGTCGACGTGGATCCAGAATGTACCGCCCAATAATCGGCGTCCACTGTATCTCTGTCTCTTTAACCCGTGCGTAAAGAGAGAAATACGGACGCCGATTATTGGGCCGTGCATTAACAGGACCCGTTGACGTCCTAATGACGTGGGTCATGATGACCCTGCAACTTCGTACAATGTGCTGTTGATAAACTTTCAATTGTTTGTTACAGTTAAATATGGATGTGAAACAAGTGGCTGAGAACATTGCAGCGCTGCTAAAGGATATACAATCTGTGAGACCAAAGAGAGATGGACTCTTTATTGCTAGGTAGGTGCAGCAGATTGTTACTTAGATTGCATTGAAGAAGTCCTATCCTGTTAAAGGAGCAATATTTGTATATATATTTGAAATCACGTTTTTGGAAACTGCTCTAACGGTTTCGATGAAATTTGGAATATAGGAGTTTATGGGGGTCAAAAATCGATCTAGGTAAGTCTGTTTTAAATTCGTTTTCTCCGTATATTCTCTGTTTCTACCCGAGCAGAGCTTGGTCACCCAGGGACTAATTATTATACGCCTATACAGGTTGTCCGAAGATATGTTGACAAAGAATTTTTGGTAAAATCGTGGCCGCAGGAAAGGACGCAGTAATACATTGGAATGCGTTGGAAGTATGTCTTTCTCCCCCTAACGCATAGTTGCGTCCTCTATGGCGTGAATTGTACATTATGTTATGACGTAAGGTAAAGGCACGGCGCTGGCGCAGCGCAGGCATGATGCCGCTTCAAACGATTGTAGAACTTAATACGATGGAATAAGGTTCATTGGCGAATTACTCTCAAGTGGTGCGGTGGCTCCGCCTTCACCTTACGCTGTCTCTGTAAAATTCGCGCCTGTGATGGCCCATTGTGTAAAGGAGACTAACATGTAGCTCCTTGAAACAGGCCACAGGTAGCTTTGCGGCAGTAGCATAGTAGCTGAGAGCATCACTTTCTTAATTCTTATGCTAGCTGTACAGCCTACAGCAAAACGAAAACGAACTTCGTTCGTGTATCTCCCTTACTGTCGCACATGCTAGTTCGAGCGACAAAGACGGAGATACACTAACGAAGTTGGTTTTCGTTTCGCTGTGGGCCCTCAGATATGATTTGAGTATTGATTTTAACTACTTTGCAGTTGACACACGTAGCTGTACCTACTTCCGTTATAGTCCGATAACGACATAACATTGTGTTCCAGGTGTCTCATCAGCAGTCCACCATCGACAGAGAAGCTCAAAATAGATCCATTTGTCTACGTCGATCGGACACTAGCGCAGGCGGTGCAGGATGACAGTGATGACGAGGAAGAGGCGGTGGCGGCAGCCCAATGAATACACCCACCACCACACTTGTGTACACCTTAGGATTGATTAGTCGTATTTGATAAGAAATAAAGGCAGTGGAAATTAAGCCTTCATTAAACATTTTATAAACAGATGACTATATTTATTCTTGACACTACAAACGATGCAACTTGTCACAACAACCGACAGAGACGTAGCTGTAATTAGAATGGTATATTATATTGCTGTCTCATTCCAACTATAGCAAGTTATTGTTACAAACTGCTAGGTGTGTAATGGCCTTTTTGATTTTGTCGGTGGGCACAGAGTACTTTTCTATATATTCGGCGGTTGTTCGTTCGTCAACACTGTGCTGTCACGAGTGCGTTCAGATATGCCACGGGTTTATTCTGAACGCGGAACCTGAAACCGAAAATCGTGGTTATTATCTTTACCAAACATTGTCCTAGTAAACGAAGGGCACTTGTGACAACATTGCGTTATTTATCGTGATCCTTCCCTTAGATTATTAAAAAAACACCAGCATGTGAAAATTGAACGGGTGGGTTAAAATCATGAAACTAGAATACTCTGGACAGGCTGTACATGATGCCACAGTGAGGGACGGAAAGGCTCCTATGCAGTTAAATTAAGGACTGGTTTTAAAACGGCTGATGACTTGCCTTAAACAACCTACCTAATTTGGACAGGTAATGGTTTATGTGCCACAACTTCATACTAAATCAGTTGTGGCAAATAAAAAAAGTAGAACTATGACAAGGACAATGAATAATATTTCCCTTTCTGTCACACTTATCGAGATTTGTACGCTACCAGCTCGCTCGCACATGGTATTATTATTACCATAGCCCACAGAACACCTCCGTGGAGGTGTTCTATGCCATAGCCTGTCCAGGTTAAATTACATACCAGTATTTGAACGTACATGAAAATTAAAAAAAAAACTTAGTAGAGGCCAATGTTTCTGAAAACTGACCAATCACAGAGCCACTTGAAAATCAAAACTTTGCTAAGATTGGCTGACGGTAAAATTTCATTTCGATGACGACATCGTTGGTTTATCTGCAATAAAACGCCTTTGGTCACCGTTCGTGAGTGAGGGGGGCGTAAAGTAATCCGCCATTTTGTCCCTGAGACAATTTAGATTTATAATTATTTTAAACCTGTGAGAATACAATTAATCCGTGTATAAAAGTGATAATTCGGAGGCTGTGCAGTGTTTTGAGAAGCTGTGATATTTGTGTCTCCAGTTATTTTTGTTTACTTTCATCTTGACGTTTTATATCTGACCGATTTTGACGTCGTATAGAGCTCTAGATAATCAAAATGGGCACAAGAGAGGACGAATACGACTATTTGTTCAAAGGTAAGTTTTTAGAACTACCTTTAACCTTTATGCGATTTTAGTAGGATATACTCTTGCAAACCCTAGGTCTTTTTATTTAAAAGTTTCTTTTTAACCGTTGTCCTATCACTACGTAGGTAATAATCAAATCTTATAGACCATAATCTCTTTGTATTTTGTGTTAACATATTTCTGAAAGACGACGTAGTAACTACGAATAGATTTTTAATAGAGGGGTTAACATGATCGTAATTTATCGTGTGTTTGTAATCTTAGGAATCAGCTGATTTGGGCGACAACAATCGATTTCACGTAAATTATTAAAATGAGTCACCTTCAGGGCGGTCTTTGTGAGCAGTTCTGACCCAACCTAACGTTGAAACGACAAAATCTAAAATGTTTATTGTATGCTTTTGTTCCAGTTGTCCTAATAGGAGACTCTGGAGTGGGAAAGTCCAGTCTTCTCTCTCGTTTCACTAGAAATGAATTTAATTTAGAGTCCAAATCAACAATAGGCGTGGAATTCGCGACAAGAAGTATAGAGGTGAGTGGTTTTTTTCTGTGATTCATTTTCTAAGGCCATTATGTTATGCTAATTTATCTGATAGCATAGCTAGCATCCTATTGTTGTTGAGTGAAAATATTCCTTTGTGTGACAGGTACATTTTACTAACAAATATAGCTTTAATTCTGTATGTATAGATATATAATAGTTCAGCTGTTTATATTACAATGTAGTGCTTACTAAACTGGTATTTGTCTCACTGTGTAAATTTGTTTAGGTTAAACAAATGTTCTATCAATTGACCATTCAGATCTGACCTATTCACAAATATATATATTTTAAAGCTTGTTCTAAACATGATTGAAATGTAAGAACTAGTGTTGTATTTAAAATGATTGCTGTGAAAAGTTAAAAGCATCAATATTCTTTAAATAAAGTAAGCAGTACTAACTTATTTATAGCAACCTTATCCTGATTATTATAACTTTATGACTTCATTGTATTGTTTTACCTGTTTGTAGCACACTTACACTCCAGCCCAGCTAACAGGACAGGTTTTATGGTCATGTTTAATGTGAGGTTTCAGTACAGTGAGCCTTAAAACATGACCATAAAACTTTGTGCTAGCTGGGCAGATATAGACATACCATTTTTATGTAGCTACAACAATAGTTATTTGATCAATAGCATCACTTTTAGGCTTATACTTTGCTTTTACTTTATATACTGGTGACCATTTATTTATTTAAAGTATTTAAACAGTTGTGACTTTCACCCAGAGTTTCAGCTATGACTGCACTATAGCTATACATTGCAGAGTATCACTTTACGATAGACACAAGTTCATATACTATGTCATTTATCAGCTTTCAATGATCACTCCGAGTCATCACTTAAGTGTTCCAATTTTGATTTGGAACACTTATGTGATCATTTGGAGTCTGTCACAGCCAGATTTTGACACTACATCCCCATTCACACCAGTTAATAACTATTCTCACTCCTTATAAGTGACAATGATTGAATAAGTAGGTTTTTAGGTTGTTTATGCTATCTTTATAAGTATGCTACAATGGGCCCCTATTGTGAGCTAGATATCAGACTTAAGTTTATGAATTTGCCATTTATGTTAGTGTCTTATGGTGCCTTTATCTGCCAATTAACAAGTTTTACAAATTAAGAACTCATTGTATACAGTGAAATGCTCTATTCACCATTGTATCATGGTCGTGAGAAGTCTCTTTTTGTGACTTCAAGATTCACACTTTAAAGACACACACACACAGCAATGTATAGAGCATATGATGTAAATAATATCAATACTTGCTAGTATAGTTACATCCCACCAAAAACATTCTGTAAACAACTAGCCAAGTCTCGATGGAGCTGCTTGTTTATCTCTAATAAGTAATGAAATCTAGACAAAGTCGAGCCAAGTCTAAGGATCCTTACTGCGAATGTTGTGTGACTTGGCTATTGACTTGTAGGTACCCACTAACGTATAAAGAATGGCCTAAGGTTTAATAACAATTAACAATGTATTAGTCATAATGTATTTATACGTTAGTGGGTACAAGTCAACTGCCAAGTCACACAACATTAACTATAAATAATAAAGAAATTGCAGTTAGGAACCTTAGACTTGGCACGACTTTGCCTAGATTTCATTACTTTTTAGAGATAAACGAGCAGCTCCATCGAGACTTGGCTAGTTTTTTACAGAATGTGTTTGATGGGATTTCACTTCTTTTTGTAGAAACATGGGCTTATTGATTTATTTTATTAGAATAAAAAAAGTTGAATATTTTTTGTAAAGGCGGTATAGATATATCTCTAATAGTTTGGCTGGGCTCTTGTGTTTTATAATCAGGGTCACCAGGTACTCCAGATCTTCGATTATCCTAGTTTTTATAGTTTTCCCTTTATGTGGCAAAGGACCATGCGTCAAAATGGTCCTGAAACCAACAGCACTGAGAGTTATGTCATTAAATAGGTCTTTAAATCTACTTTATTTCATTCTATAGGCACAAAGTCTAATTCCATTGCAGAACGAAGATATTCGTATTTTAGCCACAGTCAGTAGTACGAGCTATGAAAAAACGCATTCGGAGAATATTCATGTTTAGTATTCTGGAGGGTAGATATGACAAAATGTACTAATGATGAAGAAACATCGAGCGTGGCATATATTCATATTTTATTAATAAAACAATTAATTAGCTACAAAAAACATGTTTATTTTACACACTAACCTTACCTTAATAATTCTGAATATGTATTCACTGAGAGAACCCGTTTTCTCATAGACCCTACTCACTTTAACTTAAATAAATGAATATCTCAGTTCTGCAATGGAATTCAACTTAGTGCCCATAGAACGAATTGAAGTAGATTTAAAGACCTATTTAATGACCTAAGTTTCAGCTTTGTTGGATTCAGGACCAGGCTCCATACAAAGTTGCCCATGGTCCTTTCAGCTCTCTGAGTTTATGGGAAGTACTAGTTCTATTTTTATGATCATGAGTGAGTGTCATAAATGCGAAACTTTGCTTTTGCTTAACTTCGGAACTAAATGACCTACAGACTTGAAATTTTGGATTTTAAGTATGTGATTATAGCTTACTGGATGACGAAAATTTCTGTGTTCTGGTCTTATCCAGAGGTTCTCAAAAAATCTCTAGGGGCCTGAAAATGCGGCGAAATGGTTCCAGTAAAGGATGGTATGGCAGTGTTTGCTTCGCGCTCGACTTGGCGGGGGCACTGCCGTGCCCCCAGATTATATTATTATTGTTCAATACACTAGCAGCTATAAGCTGATGTGTGTATATTGCTGCACTTGTTGTTTTAAATTTCACTTCTTTTTACCCGACTGCCCGAAGGAGAGGGGGGTTATGTTTTTCGAGCGCATGTATGTACGTATGTGGCATATTCTTCGGCACGCCCTGCAGCCTAAACCGTTTGACGGATTTCGACTTATGAGGTGTTGTTGGATTCCTCTTAATCGTGGGAGTGACATAGGCTATAAAATTTTAAAAAACAGTTGGGTTTTGAAAAATCTTTTGAATTCACTTGTTTACTAGTTTGTTTTAAAGTGTTGACCAAATGGGCACTTAAATCACTGTCTCTGGTAGTTAATTCTACTCATGTACTACACGATTTGACAGAAAGTGCTTCCTAGGATTGTTTGTACAGTCAAGGCAAGGGTACAGTATACACCACATAGTCGTAAAAATATGAAAGCTGACCTTGTAGTATACATATTTATGAAACTTTACACCCGTTTTCGAGAATTATAATTAATATTCAAGGGTATTTGAAAACAGTGAAAATAAATAGTTTTTTCATTAGCAACAGATAAACATTCCTACCTTAACTATTCCGAATACCTTAGAATATGCATCTCAGGTCTGGAATCCTCGTTACAAATGCTTCAAATTAGGTATTCGCTACGACTCAAATAAGTATTTGGACCTGTGCAGGAGATTCCATCTTCTCCCACTTGTTGAGACCCTCGAAATATAGCCGACATTACATACCTACTTAAAGTTGCATCGAATTTAATCGACAGCCCCTTCCTTGGTAAATTGAACATCCGTATACCCAGTAGAGCTCGGCGTAAGCCGCCACTATCCGTGCCATTATCATCCACTAACTATAGGCAATGATCACCTGATCAGAGCGAGCAACGGCTTAAATGAGGTGTTTCAGAGGTTTGACGACCTGGACCTATTCAGTGCAAGTGTTCCTTTAGTAAGACGACGCTTATCTCGACAATTTTTCGGTAGAGGTAGGGAAATGGTTTAGGTAGGAACTCTTTTTAGTCTATTTAGAAATAAGTACTTAAATTATGTAGCCGTGTCAAGACGCAAAAGCGCTGTGTTTTCGTTTGGTTTTTGCTCACTTATTTTTTACATATTCATCACGCTATCGGTGAGGATCTGTTATTAGCTCACTGTCACTACTGTTTTAAGCTACTGTGTAATATTTAAGCTGACGATCTTCCTATACAAAAAAATCCTTTCCGAAAATACTCGGAAAGTATTAATCTTTCACTTATGTTTGCTATTTTAAGATTTTTAAATTCATAAAAACTTACAGTGAAGACCTTGTTTGATTGTGACATCACTGGCAAGTAATCTTTAGAAATTTCATACTAACGGAGCTTTTCATAATAACCCTCCTCTCCTTCGGGCAGTCTGGTAAAAGAAGCTGATTTTATATAAGTGAAATTGTTTAATAGTATAACAATGTGTGTCCGCATTTATCAAGTAATTATATAATGAATTAATATAATAAATAGGCACACTGGATATCGACTTGCGGAAAATGCCCAGTAACACTAACTAAAAAGGTTAAATAAGACTGATGTTGGCACAAAAGTTACTTACATCAATGTTTAGTCACAAAAAATACTTGAGTGAAAACCAACACATGACATAAGTACCCATTTTCAGTCTGACCAGCTGCAGCTCTTTAAATATTGCTGCACTTTTTCATATTTCTAAATATTTAAATTAAATGTACCTAATGTAATTACATTTGCATGTAACATACATGCAAATGTACCTACTTATGTAATTTTTTTTATGTTGCCTCATTTTAATGGAATTTTGATTTAGATTATGCATTTGATTAATTAATGTTATGTGATGTAATGCAATATTTAAAATATCTCTTACTATATATCCATCCTGTCATTACTAGTTACATTTTATTATCTGATTGATAAAAACAGAGCCCCATATCATATTACACAATTTCATGTTGATTCTGATAGCCAAATATAGCTTACTCATAGAGAGGTCAATACTCTGTGACAGCTATGAGCCACCAAACATAAATTCATAGATATGATGATGATGATTATGATAGTATCCATGTCTCACCAGGGCACACGGCTCCTTGTAGTGTTCCATCGGGAGATGGGCATTAATCAATTATTTTTTTAGTTAACTGATCAATCAATTAAAAATATCAATCGTCATTTAGTTGCAACTAAATTGGTTGTGAGAATGTTCGACTAACAATTAAATTAGTTTTAATTTCAATCTACTAAATTCCACGGTTAAATTTATATTAAAATTCGGTAGTCGCTCGTTTTTGCATTTTTTATTTAACTTGCAATATGTAACTACGAGTAGCTAAGACGAGTAGGTATGTACAATTGTAGGTACTCGTAAACATGTTGTAACTATGTTGGTTTGGGTGGAATCTTGCAACTTATTTTGAAGCAGATATATATCTTATCTTCAACCGATTGCGCTGAAATTGTGTGTACACGTTTAATTTGAAATGTTTGAATGACAATGCAATATTATGGCACCATCGAGCTGATCTGGTGCTGGAACCGGCGGGTGGCCATAATAACACATAAACTAGATCTCGGACTCGTTGATGTCCTCTGAACGCGTTAATGGCGATTGTCAAAAGAGTACAGTCGGATGTAAAAGATTGTAATAAAAAATATTCAATAAGTTATTGATTAAGATTTGTGTCTAAAATATTGAACATGTTTTCATCAATCATCTTAGATTCTAGGTACCTATTTATTTCAATATTTACGGTGCTCATACGATTAGTACAGCAAATGTAGGTAAAGGTTTAAGGACACGGACCCCAGGCACAGATTATACATATAATAGTTCCACCCCAGGTAAAAAATAAGAAATAGAACGATGTATGAAGGAGGGAAAACCCTACATTACTGATACATCTTATCGCTCATTATATATAAAAAAGCGGCTAAGTGCGTGTCGGACCACGCACAACGAGGGTTCCGTGCCTATTAAAAAGGTCGTATCGTTACTGTAATCTTATGGCACTACATCCTTTTCTTTAAGGAAGGCAGTTTTTTAGAAATATCTTGAAAACCTTTGAACCGAACTTGTTCAAAACAATTTTGGCTGAAAGAATTTAATAAGCCCTATGTACATGTTTTTTTTTCATATTTTTAAAATACACGGTTCAAAAATTAGAGTGGTGGGGGGACACACAATTTTAACTCTCGGGGCCATTATCTCTGACTCTATTCACTTAATCAAAAAAATTGCTGAGAAACTTTATATTTATTTTGAAAGGCCTATCGATAGATGTGAAATGATGTCTTTTTAAAAACAATTTATGTCAATAATTTATTTTGCTTAATTTTGAAGTAATTTTTGAAGCCTATATTTGAAGTAAAAAACTTCAAATATAGGCACTTTATATATTTCATACGGTTTTTAAGTTAAAATACTTCTTAAATCAGATTTATAAAGATTTACAAAAACGTGGTCCTTATTAGGCGAACTTACCTTAGTAAGGGTTACTGAGCTAAGCCGAAGACGGACAGACAGACGGACGGACGGACTTGGCGAAACTATAAGGGTTCCGTGTTGACTACGGAACTACTAACTAAAAGCAAACTATTAACAAAAAATATTTTTCCAAATCGGTCCAGGCGTTTTAGAGTAATCGGAAACATGAATAAAAAAATCAAGAATTGTCAACCGCCTCCTTTATTGAAGTTGGTTTAGTGAAAACGTATTTTTCAATTTAACATCGGTTTTTCAGTACAATGTCATGTGTTAAATACCTACTTACCTAGTGATACACACAGTACCAAGTATACATGTATGTTATCAAATGTTTGTATATTATTTTAACGATGCTGTCAAGCACCTGTTCATTTCTTATCGGAAACTGTTTGAATGGGTATGTACTTATGTCTAAGTATTTGTACATTAAATCACTATACAACATTCTGTATGTCCTTAGCAAAGAAGATAGTTTTTGATTGATTCTTTCTTGTATGAAGACTTATTTGTTAGATTAAACTAGTTTCCTGTAGGCAATCAAAATACTCAAAATAGTTTCAACTAAGAACTAATATGAGCACTTTCACATTTTTAAACTGTCTGTTATAATAAAACAAGGTAAGTCATTCCCGTGACAGCTCGTGTATCTTGCCTACGTCATCAGCATCTTAAAAATGGCGGACTGTCAGTGTGTTGCCACTGTGTGAAAGTAATTTGCATTATTTCACTTACGTGCTTTCAATCAATAGTTACGTTGAACTACAACGTTTTACGTTTTTTTTGTGTTTTTTCATAAAGGATTTCGGCTTTTTCTAGGCACACTATACATAGTGACATCATAGTTTTGCTACTTATGTCATTCATTACCTTACCAACCTCATAGGCAGTAATTTTTTATGGTTTATAAATTGTAATCATAGATATTTTTTGATTGAGGAAACATTTTAAAATGTACCACTTTGCAACTAACTATAGTTTTGTGTCACAGATCAAAGAATACAACTTGTGTGCTATTATTTTTTATGATGCCGTTCAAATCAGTTTTTAGAGAAGACCTAATTGCCTGTATGAGGACCAACTAAAATTTAAATATAACAAAAGACAAAAATGACGAAAGTCGGACATTGCTAGGCAGTGCTGAAAAATCATTGACATGTAAATGTGACGTCACAACATTGGAGCCAATGTTGGTTCTGAAACACTGTGCTTAGGTACAAAGTTGTTATTTAATCTCTTTTTTATTTGAACATTAGCTGCCCGTGCAGATAGTATAGTCGATTGGGTGTTCTAAATATGTAGCAGAAGTCAATGACATCAATATATCGTAATGATCAGTTGAACCAGTTCAAACTAATTTCAGCATTACTATTCTGTCTCAGAGGTACCTTCTAATAATGGAACAATACCCATTTATATGACTACCTAAGGGTCAGTTCTCACTGAACAGTTAAATTGATTGTAGATACAGATGTTAAAGGAGTACTTTCCAAATCAAAGATTTTTATTCTTTCAAGCTTTTATTTAACTTGCTTTGTTAGGATGTGCGGGTCACATGTGACTGAGTTCACGTAGTCCAATCGATTGGAAATTTAGTACAAATTGCGTCAATTTCATACGTATGATAATATTGATAATACAATGGAACAAGTTGCATAAGTGTGAACATATATATATCTTTGCTGTCAACTGTACACTTGTGTAAGTCGGATAACAATGTAATATTATGGTACTATAAAGCTGGTCTGATGATGGAGATGGAGTAGCCATACACATGATAAACTCGTCCCATATGAGCTCACTGGAGCCCTCTCAACTACCAGTGTGGAAAAAGTACAATCAAGTGCAAAAATATGTATCGATAACATCCTCTCATAAATAAGTACCAAAACCTTAATCCGCTGACATAAGAGTTATGGAACATATTTATGAGTTGTATGCATCCATATTTTTACACTTGACTGTGCCTACAGTCGGTTATCTTGTTACTTCTTTCTTTTCATTTTGAACTGATATGTAGAAGACAAAGTTTACAATGGGGACAAAAGCATTGTTCTAAAACATCTCGCTATACCAAATTCTTCTTTGACAGAATCTTATATCGTAGTTGCGGAGTTTCAAAAAAATGGCAGGTTAAGGTTAACTCAAGTGATGCTTATGTCACGTCTAACCTGTCCGTTTTGTTACTAATTGTATGCGATTGACATTGACAGTCGTTATTGTTACTATCCATAACCATCCGACACAAATTAATTAATATGCCCAGTTGTGCATCTCATCAACTTGAGGAGCCAATCTAACACTTTACCTAACAGTTTCAACTATCATTCCCAGGTGGATGGCAAAACCATAAAGGCCCAAATATGGGACACGGCGGGCCAGGAGCGGTACCGCGCGATCACGTCGGCGTACTACCGCGGCGCGGTCGGCGCACTGCTGGTGTACGACATTGCCAAGCACCTGTCGTACGAGAACGTGGAGAGATGGCTGCGCGAGCTGCGCGACCACGCGGACCAGAACATACTGATTATGCTCGTGGGCAACAAGAGCGATCTTAGGCATCTTAGGTGCGTCACAGTTCACACTTTCAGTTGTTACGCTGTTTCATCGACAAGCACCTGTCGTACGCGAACGTGGAGAGATGGCTGCGCGACCACACCCACCAGAACATATTTACAACAAGAGCGATCTTAGGCATCTCAGGTGCGTCACAGTTCACACTTTCAGTTGTTACGCTGTTTCATCGACAAGCACCTGTCGTACGCAAACGTGAAGAGATGGCTGCGCGACCACACCCACCAGAACGTATTTACAACAAGAGCGATCTTAGGCATCTCAGGTGCGTCACAGTTCACACTTTCATTTATTATGCTGTTTCATCGACAAGCACCTGTCGTACGCGAACGTGAAGAGATGGCTGCGCGACCACACCCACCAGAACGTATTTACAACAAAAGCGATCTTAGGCATCTCAGGTGCGTCACAGTTCACCCTTTCATTTATTATGCTGTTTCATCGACAAGCACCTGTCGTACGCGAACGTGAAGAGATGGCTGCGCGACCACACCCACCAGAACATATTTACAACAAGAGCGATCTTAGGCATCTCAGGTGCGTCACAGTTCACACTTTCAGTTGTTACGCTGTTTCATCGACAAGCACCTGTCGTACGCGAACGTGAAGAGATGGCTGCGCGACCACACCCACCAGAACGTATTTACAACAAGAGCGATCTCAGGCATCTCAGGTGCGTCACAGTTCACACTTTCAGTTGTTACGCTGTTTCATCGACAAGCACCTGTCGTACGCGAACGTGAAGAGATGGCTGCGCGACCACACCCACCAGAACGTATTTACAACAAGAGCGATCTCAGGCATCTCAGGTGCGTCACAGTTCACACTTTCATTTATTATGCTGTTTCATCGACAAGCACCTCTTCTCCTACGTGAACAAACGCGATCTTAGGCACCTCAGGTACGTCACTGCTCACAATTTCAATTTTAATGTTTTTTCATCGCTACGAGACAGAGAAAAAGGGCGTACCGTTGAGGCTAGAAGATTCAAAATACAATAACAAATTTTCCAACAAGATTTTCAATCATTTCAACTATACATGTCACATTACACACTTTCGTTTTTCACCCTAAACTTGGCAAAATAATAAATAAATCGTGGGTACAAGCCTCAGTCGCGCTGCAAGGAGTGTACAAAAGTGAACACTAAATGTGTACATATAAGGCTACAATCAACTGCCTAGTATAATGAAGTTATTTCAACTTCCAAATTTAAACCATATTCGATGATGTGCCATAAAACTATGCAATCATAATAAAAAACAATTTTGGCAATATTGATACAGTTTTAACCAGTTTTGGTGTCGGTGATTAATGGTTGATAATTTACAATGACAATAATTGGAATCGGCTGTATGCAGCGTGACGTCAACTTTGCGTTACGTGAATATAAAATAAAGTATGGGCCGAGCGGTTCGCTTAATAGGGTAAATCGCCCCCCGTCGTACTAAAGCCAGTGGCCAGTTATCAGTTATTGAATGGTGGCCAGTAATTAACACCTCATACTAAAAATTAATTCTATTATAGAGTTTATTTTTAGTATGAGGTGACCAGTTATTGAATGGTAGCCAGTTATTGGCGATTTATTCTAACTTGTAAATAATTGGGAAAACTACCGTTCAGCTATTTAGTATTTCTTGAAATGGTTTTCAATTTAGGCGTCATTACATATTTTGAAATGAAGTCAATTAACAATGTGCAACAATTGAAATTGAATAACCAACATTTTTACTCTCCAGATCCATCCCGACAGAAGAGGCGAAGGCGTTCGCGGAAAAGAACGGACTTAGTTTTATTGAAACATCCGCTCTGGATTCTACTAACGTGGAACCTGCATTCCAGAATATTCTAACTGGTAAGTTTTACACAAAAGTTGTACCTAGTGCGTTTTCTATTCATCGTTTCACTTATCGATCGCATAATGTGAATGAAAGAGTCCACATGGAACAATATATTGGCTTAAAGGACTCGTATCCAGGCAATATCAATATAAAAAATCATGCAACAATATAGTTCTACCAAAGACTATTGGTCATTCTAAAAACACCAAATTAAGTTTAGATAATGTTCTTCAGATAGCGCGTAAGTGCGCACAGGCCAAAAGGCCATATAAGTAGATGATAGGGGAACAGTAGAGTCATGTTCGCCTTTGCCTGAAGGCAAACAGACCTAACAGATGTTGTTGAAACTGGAAAAACATGTTAATTTCTGTATTATACACTTACCGTCTGACTAAAAAGAGGTATATTATTATAAAGAATAGTGGTAGACGATAGAATAGTGGTTATGTGGGCGAACTGGGCGAAGATCTGTTAGAATGTTACGCTTCGCGACTACGGTAACAGTGACTGCGTTAAAGCAAAAAGTCTGCGTGGGTGGCTCAAACAGTCTTTGTTGTCAAAAATATCTAGATGTGACTCATTTTCAATAGTTATGCTAGGCTTGTGTCTCTGTGCCGGATTTTGCTACATTACGTCGTCTTTACAAATGTTTCATCATCTATACACGTCCTACTGCTGGGCACAAGCACAGTATACGTGTAACTTAAAGCTGTAAAACAAATCCGTGCAAACATTCGTTTTGACGCATACACGCGCGTCGCGTCGCTCAAATGAAATTACGCGTACTTGGCGGTGCCACTGTGTGTGTGCCTCGTAGAACTCGCTTTTAATGGAGCGAAAGTCCAAAAAGGTCTCTAGATACTCTAATTGATAGATGCTCTAGTTGAGAGACTGCTTTAGGTAATATATTTACTGTGCTACAGGCCTCTTCTCGTGTACGATTTTTTGCGCCCGAACATTTAAGCACGTTGGTGCTCAATCTGTACAACTTTATGTATGACATATGACATCACATCACACACAGCGTCTAAAGGCTAATACGCATTCAGTTAATTGAGCGCCGATTCAAATATTTTTTTGTCAACTTAAGGTGCGACCACACCGCTGCTTAAAATACGGCGACGGTACGGAATCGCAGTGACGCATCGTATCCGCACCGTTTTTGACGCATGTTCCACGCAGCGGTGTGTGGAGCATGCGTCAAAAACGGTACGCATACGATGCGTCACTGCGATTCCGTACCGTCACCGTTTTTTAGGCATTGGTGTGGGCGTACCTTTAAAGCGGGTTGCATGAACTTATCTGGTGAACGTTAAATATGGCGCCGGCAGCTGTAATTCCATCTAGAGAACTGTCATTCTTCCCTTACAATAAATGAATGAATGAATGAATGAGATTTTAACACACGTGACTCACGATTACCTGCGGTTCTAAGCAATTGGTACTTGGCAAAAATGTAATTGGTCATTCGAGTTTCTTCTCAACACTGCTTGGTGCTCGGTGACTTCTTCGCAAGGCGCTCCTGGGGTTGTGCCGGGTCGCGTCACCGCGACTGTGAACCGTCATTTTGAGGACGTCTACAATAATTAAAAAAATAAACAAACTAAGCAAAGCTTGTACTATGGGCACTAGACTTCGATAAACATACTTATATAGATAAATAAATATTTATATACAAAGAAAACATCCATGACTCAGGAACGAATATTCGTGCAAATCACACAAATAGATGCCCTTACCGGGATTCGAACCCAGGACCCTTTGCTTCGTAGGCAGGGTCAAACTTTTTTTATAAATTCTAATCAGTCATTGGAATTACCTACACTTATTTCTGCATTGATATACAGGGTGTCCCAGAATTTGACGTCAAGCCGTAAACGGATGATAGACCAAGTCATAACAGTTATCATAAATATACAAAAAAAAAACAACTCATGTTCTTTAAAAATTATGGTCACTTTAGAGAACATGAGTTGGTTTTTTTTTGTATGTTTATGATAACTGTTATGACTTGGTCTATCATCCGTTTACGGTTTGACGTCAAATTCTGGGACACCCTGTATATCATAAAAAACCATTGGATATATATCGGATATATGTCTTCGAACCCTGTTATAGTCGGTATGTTTGTGTTCCGTTTGCAGAGATCTACAGGATCGTGTCGCAGAAGCAGATGCGGGACCCGCCGGAGGGGGACGGCGCCGTCATCCGCGCCGACGCCGAGCCCGCCGAGCACGCCGCCTCCGACAGCGTGCGCCGCCAGTGCTGCCAGTAGTCAGTACACACACACACACACACACACACAGCTCGCTAACCTAGCCCGCCACAAACATCCACAATCCACCAGCGGCTGCAATACATCCTCCATTTAAGGCCCAAACGCACTGACAGCGGTGGCGGAGCGGTGCGGCGCGGAGGCGGTACCGGTTGTAATGTTAGAGCTAATATGAAAGGATCCGCACAGAGCGTCGGGCACGGAGGGTGCCGTACCATTATCAACGGGGTGTATCAAAAATGGGATGTGAACCGAGCAAGGGCATATTCGGTAGCGCATTGCGATTCGAAATGCAATTTGTTAATGTTTTTTATTTTTTTTATTAATTTTCTTTACATTGATATTTTTGTTTTTGTTTAAATTAGTCTTTGTTTTTCTTGACATTGCTTGTGTATGACAACATTTCCCCGCGTTGGGTTTATTTCATTTTCAACCGCTGCGCGGACAGCAGTGTTATGAAAACAAATGTTTTGTATGTGTTTTTTTGACACGCAGATGACAGCTTTTACGTTTTTGGTGTCATGCACAAGCAATGTCATTAAAAATAAACATTTCAATGTAAGTAAACAAAAAGTAAATCAAAAATTTAAAATAATAAAGAAATGCATTTTTGGAATCGCAATGCGCTACCGAGCATGCCCCTGATCGGTTCACACCCCATTTTTGAGACATCCTGTATAAAAACGGCAAAAAAATCACGTTTGTTGTATGGGAGCCCCCTTAAATATTTACTTTATTCTGTTTTTTAGTATTTGTTGTTATAGCGGCAACAGATACACATCATCTGTGAAAATTTCAACTGTAAATATCACGGTTCATGAGATACAGCCTGGTGAGAGACGGACAGACAGACAGACGGACGGACAGCGGAGACTTATAATTGGGTCCCATTTTACCCTTTTGGTACGGAACCCTAATAAAAACTGTCTAATTAATTACACGTATACGTATAAAGAAAAACTCAACCTAATCACTTAACTTCTTCAACACTGTTGATATTCTTTAAATTGTTTTTTTTCTGTATTTAGCGAGTTTTGAAGTACCTGACAATATGTTGAAAAACCCTCTGCAAATCAGACCGGCAGGTGTTTAACTGAAGGCAGATTTGAGGCAATTTCAATTTGAATATAGCTAACAATTGAATTCTGCAGCCATGCCCAGTCGGGCCCAATATGTATTGCCGGCTCTTCACTCTTCATAACTGTCCAAATGCATAACATTACTATTTGCTTTGTTACAGAAAGTCGAGTCAATATAGAAAAGCCGGAGAGAAAACAGTTGGAAACACTGAACGCAAACATTATTACGAATCATTCCCAGACAGTGGTGTAACAGTTGCCCACTCGACAATCATCACAATACTTATGGCACGGGTGTCTCACGGCATACATGAGGAACATAGGATGTCTTCATACAATCTCAGTCTCATTCTTGACCAGCCTTGCGTCTAATTAGCGTGTTCATTCATCGTTCAAAAAGGCCTGTGATTTTTACAAGACGATTAGTTAATGACGAAGCGATGAACCAAGATTAAACTACATATGACATGAGTATGTTTGAGGATAGTTAGTTAACTGACGTAAGAGCTCATATTTCACGATCAACGGTATTTTTTGTCACTGTGTCCAGGTAAAACCATCGAGATATTGTTGAGAAGTGGCCTATTTTTCTCTTTTCGTGCAGCCATATCACAATATAAGTAATTCTAGTTATTGATTGGTTCAACATCTGCATGGTGCTCAACGTGTGTGCGTGTAAATCAGACGCGTATACGTTCAATAATCTGCTAAAATGACTTTTATTGTGGCCATAGAGTAGAGCTTGTTTAGTGAAACACGTGTGAAGCAACCCTACCAACATAAGAGTGGTGCATGTAGATAGCTTGTATAATTATCGATTTGTCGGTTTCTGAGTCCGAAGGAATAAGATAAATAATTGTTACAGACTTCAATGAACTAGAGCTTCAGTTGGCACTGAATGAGTTGGCGCTCTTAACAAGTGATTACTATTGGATTTAATGTTTATTTAAGGGAGCAACGTTTTTCTTTCGACTTTAGTTGATAGTCCATGTTATATCTATTTATTATTTAGTAAATTAATGCATAGTTATCTCAACCAGATTTAGTTGGCGTCATGCCACTAGATCTATTGACATTTTCCTTCTATAATTATAAACAGAGCAATAAATACGAAGAACGAAATTTATAATTAATGTTTTAAAAGAGTAACTGTTAAATAGCACACAAATAAATAGCTTGATATTTAAAATGTCTTATTGTTTTCGTATTACACTAGCGGTAGTGTCGAGTAAGTAACGAATAGCTTTTTTAAAGGGACATTTTTGTTTACCGATATTATGTGCCTTGGACATGGCTGGTCATGTACATTTTATTGAAGCTTTTAATTGTTTTGGACCTTGTTCTGCATAGGACCGGGTCGCGGTCGCCGCAGATCATACACTGAGACGTGCAGCGTAGCACAGACTTGCCTGACTGATACACATCAGTCTCGCTTGGTATAGTTCGCATTATGTGAGCACTTCGCGTCACAATCAAGTTCACACGAATCAATGCAAAACGTAGATTAATCGTTATGAACATTTTCTGATGCTTGTGTTGAATGTGTCCGTGTATGGTCGACGATTGTTTAAGTAACAAAATTCTAAGAGTAAATTCTGACGAACAACCGCAAGCAAAAGCTACTATATTGCTTTAACTTTAATGCAGGTTTTACCTTGCGTTTTTGTCAGAATTGACTCTTAGAATTTCGGTTCTACTATAACGGAGTTGCAATGCCGAGCCGCGCCGGGCCGTGGGGGCGGTGCAATACTCAGCCAGCGGCCACCGTGCCATATGCAGGCCGTTGGTGCATTTCAGACGTCCTTATCAACTGGTCACTCTTTCAACTCGGTCGTAAGCCTTCGACCCATTCAAATGTATACGAGCCTGCTGCTGCAGCAACTGCTGGTATTCACACCGCTGCGCTGATCGACCGCTTACGTGAGACTCACAGCATAAGCCTCTAATGGACATGTCCTTAACTGTTTGCAAACTGTCTTAAAGTGTCATTGATTTTATAACGGTTAACATGACCAATAAAGTTCAAATTTGAATAGCAAGATCGTGTTCGAGAGAGCGATCCGTCGATACCTCACGGCTCCGAGCTCTGCCATTTGTGGCTTGGATTATATTCGATACATGAATATGCGGTGTTTGTATTAAGAAATATATAATTGTATTATGGTCTTTACATATGCATGGTTATTTTTTTAGTGCCTATCTGTAATTACTTTATTAAAGACAAAGATAATAAAATATAATGTAAAGTTGGCGTTTAATTTTAAGTTCTCTAACCGCTGCAAACACTACCCTATGACAAATGTTTTTTTAGTCTTCTTTCTCGTCCTTAATCTTTATTTTTGATGACAAATAAACATTCCTTGAGCTCTTGGAAAACGGTGGAAAAGTTCAATTCAATCCAACGATGCCAGGATAGAATTTTCTTGACCACATACATACATACGCTCGAAAGACAACGCTTTAGAAGCAGTCGGGAATATTTACCACATCTGCCAACACGCCGTCTTCCAAATTTTTATCGTGAAATTTTGTCGATTCGTCAATCGTCATTCGAATACTCTGACGATTAATTTAATCGTGTGACGGTTGATTGTTTAATCGATGAATTAAACTTTATGTTAAAAATATCGAATTATGCCATCTCTATATTGACCCATTTATAAAAGGAGCACTAGTCAGAGGAGTTCTTCGTTCGAATATCTCTGTGTTGCTCGAACTAGCAAGTGCGACAGAGACGGAAATACACAAACGAATTTCGTTTTCACTTCGCGGTAGCCCCTCAGACTCGCAGTTTACCGGTTATTTTAAATACCAGAAACAGTCAATTTAACGTCGCTTTATAAGCAAACTTGACATTGGCGAATTGACACTAGTGACACTAGTGAATTTGGCGGTAACTTTTCTAAGAACATTGTATAAATATATTTACTCCTGTACCTAAGTGTGACCTAAGTAAATTGGATGGGACTTGGATGCGCCACATAATTTCCCCACATGGCCACGACTACCATTCAAAACTTTTATGAAGTTGTTGGAAAATGCACGTTTCATCTCTCATATAAGTGAATATGTATATTCTTAAGAAAAATAAATACCTATCTGTAAACCTATAATGTGAGGGATAGGAGATTTAAACCTGTCACATTGATGAGCACCTAGGGTACCTACCTATTTCTCTACGACATGACCTACCTGCCTGTGCCCTATTTCATCTATTTGCATACTAAATTAAAAAAAAACCTGTAGGTACGTATAGTATTACTTTCACGCCTCTATCCTAAAAAACTCAATTGCTTTTAAAAAACAAAGGCCAAAAACCTATTCAGAGTCAACACGTTGCCCGCGACAATGCCGTCATGGCCCTTGCGCCGCCATCCTTGGCTGTCCCCCGACAGCCAAGGATAGCGACGCAAGGGCCAGTCTGTTCTCATATGTCACCACATATTATGAGAACTAGAAGACATTGGCCGGGGGAAGGTTAACGTCTTATGTACGATTCTCATCGACCGGGCGGGGTTGGAGCGCGCCTGCGCGTTTTTTGCAAGTTGCCAAAGGAATTTGAAGCTTTAATATAGACGTTAAATATCATATTTGAATGTACTTTGCTGCCGGTCGGCTCCTCGCGGACGTGGACGGACGAATATTTGTTCCTGAGACATGGATGTTTTCTATGTATTTAAGTATTTATTTATCTATAAGTATGTTTATCGTCGTCTAGTACCCATAGTACAAGCTTTGCTTAGTTTGGGCATTTTATATGGACAGGCAAGGCAATGCGACACCCGAGTGGATATAAGTATAAACGCTGAAACACAAATCCATACCCCATACTAATATCATAAATGCGAAAGTGTGTCTGTCTGTCTGTTTACCTCTTCACGCTTAAACCACTGAACCGATTTAGATGAAATTTGGTATAGTGATAGTTTGAGTCCCGGGGAAGGAGTCGCGGGCAGATGCTAGTGCCATATATTTGTGTTTCTTAAAAGTGCTTAAGGGGCTACCCGAGGTTTCCATCGATTTTTGACAAGTTTTGAATCGTATCTCCTACTTTTGCACTACAGATAGAACTATAAATCAAGCGGTTATCGGTTCTTCAATATTTTATCTCCATTTCAGTCTACCGGATTTTGAAACAAATGAATACTTAATGTTGTATGATCTTATTAAACATTGTCTAAAATAACACTTATTCTGTATCTCTATTGATGTGAAAGATCTAACACATACGAAATCTAAATAATTGGGTTCGTCTGTGACGTCCCTAAAAACTGGTCTAAGTTTTTCATTTTAAACCAATTAACACAAAAGTTATGGCCAGAAACCTGTTTCTTGGCCTAAAATTGTTCAACTTTGATGCCAAATATCTCGAAAACAATGAACTTTGAAGTAAATATGGGATACTATATTGCTTAAAGCCGTTGTTGTTAACATAATAAGCTACAAAAAACCTAAGAAAACTAAGACATTCAGATCGAAGGTACGATCCCATACGCCAATTATAGGAGCCCCTTAAGTACAATTGTACAGAGGTGAGCGTTTACGTACTCACCCGAGCACGCGTGTTGCGCCGCCGCACGCGGCGTGTGTTTATAAACATGGCCTAATTAAATCATCATCATCAATAGTATACCTATATCAGCAGCCTATATACGTCCCCTCGCATGGATGAGAGGGAACGGGCAGTAGTCCCCACGCTGACCCAGTGCGGGGCTGCGGTTGGAGACTTACGGCCCGGCCCGGCCAAGGCATTGCGCGAATTGAGGCGCGGCAAGCGTTTTATCTGTTCATTGCGCGGTCGTGACGTGCAACGCAATGTGGTTAGCTTGGATCACACGCAATGCATTAGAAAAACCGCTGCCGCTACTCGAAGTCGTGGCCGGGCCGTTATTCGACTTTGAATCTCGCTCGCACGTTCCTAACGATGTTTCCCGTCACCAAAACCTAAGCTGAACATGCCCGCAGTGACGTAGAACCACTAGTTACCTTGGCCACTCATTGATGCATAACGAATGACGCACTGACTTTTCAAATTATCTGTATCCATTAAATAATGGTGACTTGCATTTCCGTGCTAACGGCCTTCAGCAGGCATTTTACTATACACTGCCCCTTCCCCTTTCTTATAGTGTTTAGTGTATTGTCGGAATCATACCTACGTACCTACCTAATACCGAAAACTTGTCGGCCAGTGTGAAAAACAGCACTCATTTCATAGGCTATGGGGTTATGCATAGGCGAAGTAACGCACGTTTGAAGGTTCCGTTGATAACAAGGAACCCTTATAGTTTCGCTATAACGGTCTGCGGCTTAGCTCAGTGACCCAAAGTCAGAGCTCATTAGAGTGAGCGCGTGCCCGTACAAATCCATATAAAGAATACTAACCGCTCTAGGCGAGGCGGTGCGGGTCGGGCGCTGGGTGGCTCTAATGAGCTGTGACCGACGCTACAAGAAAGTGTTGGGTATTCCTAGTAGAGTCGAACTCGTTAAGTAGCTGAACACCTTGGTACCTCGTAACTTTCATCCATTTGACAACTTAGCGACGGGGTACCAAGGTGTTCAACCCCTTGTGAATTCGACCGTCACTATTCTCGACTCCTAATCCTAAACGGCTCTCGGCCCGGCCACGATTTCGAGCGGCGGCGCGGCAGCGGCAGCGGTTTTTCTAATTCAGTCCGTGTGATCCCAACTAAACACAGTGTGTTGCATTCACTCTGCGACATATCTCTTGTTCCTAAGTGTTCTAATAAGCGAAAAAAATCGAGCGAGCGAGCGCACCGTCTTGTGATAGACGTGCTGGCATTAGAAGGCCAAACACCGGGAGGCCCCGTCCCATATAGATCCGGTCCGGTCCGGTCAGGTCCGGGAACCTACCAAAGGAACTCGGATCAATTCGCCCGCATCTCCCCTCAAGTACCCAGGGAACCCCGCCCACCTGACTAAGTTGACCTAATTGTATTATAAAGTAGTATACGTTTTTTTTTAATTATATGAATAAAACTAAGAGTAGGTAAATTTACTTATTTTTATTTTGTATTCTTTTTGTAATTTTATGTTCTTTGTAATTTCTTCCCTCTAGGTGGCCACAAGGACCCCAGAGGGGTAATCCATCACCACATCTGTTGCTGGAACACGTAATGTCACGGCCGGGCCGTTAGCAGCGGCATCGGTGCGGCATCGGTGCGGCACGCGTGGGAGCGAGAGCCGCCGCCTCTCGAAGTCGCCAAAAATGGAGAACGCACATTGAAGTGTTACTCTACTTTTGTTTTTCACGAAACGTAAATTGTACCTATTACCACTTGCTGTTTGAAACTAATTTACCTCGCAGTGATAATTAACTTAGTCTAAAGCCGGCTATTCACGACCGCTCTAGCAAGTCGAAAGGAGTAGCGCCGCGCCAAATTAGGTCCATGAATGTCAAATGGACCTCTGATTATTCAGGACAAGCTATGGTAATAATATACCAGGACCGAGCGAGATGGTGGTATACTAATCTCAATAAGTGTGAGAGACGGGGATATATCATTAGTTGTCCTAGTCATAGTTCCACTTTTTTTTCCAATCGAGTTTGTTTGAGGTTGCGGCAAATGAACAATTGTGGTGGCACTCGTATATGTAGATAGTCGTATGGCTCCTCTGTAAAAAATCTACATATAAGTATACAACGTGTAACAAAAATAACGCAAAACCGTTTAAGAGCATAACAGGTACAGTACGATTACTGTTAGTTAACCACTGACAGATAGTTTGCCTTGATTTAATTTTCAACTTTAATATCATACAAATTAAGTAGTTATTTCTAAATCGGTAGACGTGGGTAACAGTCTTCTGAAAATTGCTCAGGTCACCCCAGTCGGCCAACGCTCCATACAAATGTAAAAAGAAAATCGCGTCAAAATAAGCTGAATTAATGTGGACAAAATACTCTAAATAATCATCATCATCATATCAGCCGAAAGACGTCCACTGCTGGACATAGGCCTCCCCCAAAGAGTGCCAAAGTGACCGGTCCTGCGCCACCCGCACCTAGCAGACTCCCGCAACCTTTACCAGGTCATCAGTCCACCTTGTGGGGGGGCCTACCTACGCCGCGCCTACCTACGTACGTGGTCGCCACTCGAGAACCTTTCCGTCCGATCACGCAGAGAAACTCCCAACATAGCCCTCTCCATAGCCCTTTGGGTGACTTTGGGCCTTCTTAGGAGGCCCATAGTAAGCGACCACATTTCAGAATACTCAAAATATTACGTACTTATTAAATCCATTTGTCACAAGTCACAAGTCAAGTAAGTCGATGAATGCCTGCCTTAAGGTACCTATACTAACTGCATGATTCACTTTAGGAAAGTAGGTGCATCTATTCTCACACCTCGAAATTGATATGTTTATATTTTTATACTTGCAGAGTAAGTATAAGTTATGTGTAGCTACATAGGTTAAAATAAAAGGGGTATTAGAGAAATGCGCACGATTTGTTTATAAATGATGAGCATGAATATTTGTTCCTGAGTCATGGATGTTTTCTGTCTTTAAGTATTTATTTAGGTATCTATTTAAGTATGTATATCGTCTTCTAGTACCCATAGTACAAGCTTTGCTTAGTTTGGGACAAGATCGATTTGTGTAAGATTGTCCCCAAATATATATTTATTTATTTCTGTCAGTTGATAGTCCTCAACCCTGTAATAAGCCTTCGACATCAATGTTTTTGTCAAGTAATTTTTAAGATAACAATAACTTTATTGAGTGTGTACAACGGCGTGTAGGAAACAAGACAAACAGATACTAATTGACCGTGAGCATGACTTGCACGATCTCAATAGGTACTCATACTTAAAATGTGAGTCATACTAGGATTAACTTAGTAACTACGTGGCACTGGCGCACATAGTAATAAACCAAGGAAACTTGACATTGTTCCGATATACGGTTACCACTTTTGGTCATTGTGGCATTCTTATGGCCAGTAGTGGACGTCTTTCGGCTGATATGTTGATGATAATGATGATACAGTAGTTATCACGTTATAAGGAGAACCTGAGAGTATAAACATAGGTAAATCTATACTAGCTTCTACCCGCGACTACGTCCTCGTTCTATACAGACTTTCACCCCCATTTCATCCCCTTACGGGCTGTTTTCTGGGATAAAAACGATCGCTGACTACAGTCCTTCCACGGGACTCGAACTATATCTTTACCAAATAAATCGATTGAGCAGTTTTTTAAGCTTGAATATTTCACAATCACTCTTTCTCATTTATAATATTGGTATGGATAGTATCGCCTGTGCCGATGATGCGCTATTACGACAGGGACCTGCATTTATCTTTTTGATTTACACAGCGAGTCAAAAAGCAATAAAACAAAAAAAAACGTTAACGGGCATGTTACTTATCTGGTGTTGAAGCCGTTGCAGGCGTCCATAGACTAGGTTACACCTAGGTTAGTACTTATCTTAGTTGGCTTACCATCAGGCGGGCCGTAAGCGGGTAGGCTCGCTTGCCAAACTTGCCACGATAGTGATATAATGATTAACTTTAAAAACAAAGTTTTAACCGCCTTGCACAGGACGGGTCCACAACATTTCGTGAGCTCAAATACCGCGAGCCATCCGGTTGCCTCTTGGACACGCAACTACGCGTCACAGCTCTGAATTTATGTATATTCGTTGATTATTAGAAAAAAAAAATCGCCCAAGTGCGTGTCGGGCCTGTCTGTCTTAGTTACATTGACGTGCGGTGCGGTTGCGTCGACCGAATTTGTACGAAAATTGGCCTTTCCAAGTACACGGGAGACTATTGTCCAAAGTGCCCAAAACAGCCAGGGTTTTGCCTGGGGTCATGCTTTGTACAGTTTCACAGAAATGTAACATAAGTATTTTAGTGAAGTATATATGTATATAACCGTATTCATACACTTAAGTTTTAATTTTAAAATTGATTTGTGTTTTTGATATCAATAAATGTTGTTAACGAATTTTTTTTTTTTTTATTTCCCATAAAACATACACTTGGCTACCTATCTTGACTGTAACAAAAAATGCATAAAACAAATTGGTTAAACGGAATTAATGCTTGGTGCCATCCAATATGCTCCACTACACTAGCGCACATTTATCGACTCGGACAAAAATTTGGGCTTTAAAGCCCAATATCTCGCAAACGGAGCACTGATTTGAAAAATGGTCACGGGAAACCCATCATATTTTTGAACGACCTATCCAACGATACACACCATGGGTTTAATGAGAAAAAAAATACATCCCCGCTTTAGGTCTAGGGGAAGTAGGGGAGACCGGGGGCAATGGTACCACTTTAGAAACAATGACCTATAACTCAGAGTCTAAAGCTACGACGTAAAAATCGCTTAGGGTATAACATTCTCTTCTCATTGGCTATCAGAATCTATAAAAATATTTTCATTTAATCGCACCAGAATGGTGTAAATTGAGTTTTTGTTCATGAAGTCCTTGTGTTACATTTGACCCCTAGTACGGGTCAATTGTACCAGATAATCAGAAGTAAATAAAACCCAAAATAATGTTTTAATCAATCAGTAATTATTGTTAATTTCTTAAGACGAATTAGTCTGTTACGTTACATCAGTCTCAATTATAGAGGCTCGTATTTACACTAGACAAAGGTAGCATTTCAGTTGAACAAAACGAAATATGATATTTTCCGTGTTTTTGAAACATATTACGACTTACTATACAAAAAATACTTAGGGGTGCTCACAGCACACACCTTTCAAGCAATAACAACATCTCAATGCAACAAAATAACGAACTACTTAACAATTAATAATCCCATACAGTTACAATTGACCCCTGGTACAATTAACCAAATCCTTCACCACAATTTTTTTTTTATAATACCACTGAAACGGATGGCATTGCGTGTATTATAATGTATATACATCCCGAAGTATCGTATGAATCATCGGGATGAATCATAGGTGTAACATAAAACATCTACCTGAGATGTAAATTGTTACAAAAAGGCTTAGTTTCAATTGTCTTATTTTAGCAGTCGTGTAAAAACTTTGGGTCAATTGTAGCACGGGGTCAATTGTAACGTTACAATTAACCCCGAGTGTTGTGGTACAATTGTCCTTTTTTACTCGCACTCACTAACCTTCACAAATCTCGATTTCTATATCTAACTGACTCCCACACTGTGACACGTTATTTTAAAAACATTAAAAACGTTAATAACTAGAGAATTACAATGAAGTACAACGTTCACACTATGACTATTAATTTATAAACACTATTACAAAACGTAAATCGTAAATATGTACTTTGGTCAGTCAAAAATGCAAATCGTCGTATAGCCCATGCTTTTCGCACGGCAGCGAGTCGCCGACTAGTGAGCAGGTAGAGACACTCTCAAGGCACACTGGTGTATACACACACATGCATATTTAGATGTGGTTGCAGAGTTATAGGCGATGGTACTTTTGACCCGTGGTACTATTGACCCCGGTCTACCCTACTATAAAAATATTTGTTCACACCTTTCATTCGGAAAAGTAATTTTTGCTCCACGACGAGAGGACCAAAACGCTACTTTTCTGTTCAAGCTACTTTTTTAATTTATACATTGGCATTGGAACATTAGTACGCAATGTGCCAATTGAACACAGATGTTAATAAAATAATCGATTGTAATTTCATCGTAGTCGATTCAAAACGATCATATTTCAAGTTTTAACTATAACAATGTTGTATAAAAATTTATAAATATTTCGTAATGTTTAAAAATTAGTAATAAAAATTTAGATAATTTAGATATATTTTAACAATGGCTTTTTTAAAATTTCCTCATAGTCGGTGTGAAAAATAGTATGTGTCACTCGGTAGCAAAATTATTTTCGTCTCGGGCGTAAACACTTGTATCCCTCACTACGCTCAGGATCCTACGTTAGAATCCCTCGCTACGCTCAGGATTCTATTGTAGAATCCCTCGCTACGTTCAGGATTCAATACGCCGCCCTCGCCGTAAATATACTATTTTGCTCCCTTGTGACACAAATAACTATTTTCACCTCAGCAGCTCGAACAAGCATATTTTGCTGCGTGAATACAGTGTGCAAAATGCGATTTTGCTCACTCCGTGAGACAAAGTAGCTATTTAATTTTGGTGCAGAGCACTGACATTTCGTCGTATGGGGTCTATTACACATTCCACTACGAAAAAAGAAAATGGCAGACGTAGGTCGATCCATAGTTCGACCATCGAATTTCAAAGTAGACCCCCAAAAAAGCGGATAACAAGTAACACGTTCGAAAACTATCAAATTAACAAGTTTAAATTACCAAAATAATTATACAAAGGAATCTTACATTGAGGAAAATTTTAATAAAAGATCTCTGAATAAACTCCGTTTTTCATAACAAATAGGTAAACATAAATTTTATTATGCTAGCTAATTAATAATTCTAGTTTAAACAATCTTGAATTCGATGATCGTATACTACAGATGCAATTTCCGAACGCAAGCGCGGGGCCCCGCCCCTTTAAAAAAGTTGCGCGCTGTTAATTTGTTTGAGATTTTATATCCTTCGTCATTCTTGCGTAATTGATGTGTGCCCTTGTGATAATGAAAAATATTTCAAAAATATCTCGAAGATTAAAACCTGTGAATTTTAACAATAACACGGTTAGTTTTTAGTGATGTGTTAGTGTCACGCGACACTTCGTATACTTAGATACTGAAATATCCTTTGGTTTCTCGCGCCTTGTCTCACCTTTCTAGTATTGAATAACGGCGCGGCCGGCGCTGAGGAGTTAAAACAAGCAGTAACTAACGCCTAGTTAAGTTTTCTTCCTGAATAATCTTGAGACGAATAGGTAGGTACCTGATACTATGATATATTTTTTGATGTGAAAATGTTCTCGCTACGCTCGTGATTCAATTTTAGAATCTTTCGCTTCCTCAGGACTCAAAATTAGCACTCGCAGCAAAAACAAAGTTTGCTCTCTTGTTGCACAAATAACTATTTCAAAATTTTATTGCAAGTACTGTTTTGTCGGCGTGATTTATTTAATTATATACCCATGGCATGGCGATGTAATGGTAACTGAGCTAAGCCGAAGACGGGCGGACGGACGGACAGACGGACATGGCGAAACTATAAGGGTTCCTTGTTGACTACGGAACCCTAAAAACCATATCGCATACATACGGCGGTCTGCGAGTGGGCCGATAATATTCGAGGAGTTCCGTCGATTTCTCATGGATCTCAGAACCACATAAGGCACTTCTTTAGGCACTTTGGCACGTCTTTTCGGTACACCAACGGAATCATATGTTTTAAGTACTAGAGTTCCATAATTCATGTTTATAGGAAATACCGAAATTACTCAGGCATGCCAAATATATTTGAGGAGTTCCGTCGATTCCTCATGGTTCCCATGATCGGACCGCGAGCGATTTAGACTTTGGTTAAAGTATCCGCATTTGCTCCGGACAGTTCGAGACGATATGGCGTTAGGCGTCGCTCTCGATGGCAAGAGTCAGTCGAAATGGTAATGATCTGTGTATTTTCAGCTCCCGGCGCAGCGTTAAAAGATTGGTGTCGTAAGTTTGATGTGTCTGTCTGTCTATGTATCTGTGTGTCTGTCGGCTTTTCGATTCCTAAACGGCTGGAACAATTATAATGCGTCGTCATGCGTCATCCGAAAGCTGACGTGATCGAGATGATTCTTAGCTATGTTTTAACAAAATCGGTTCAGCCAGGTTAAGATTTGAAATTTGATTGAACTTTGAAATGAAATTGTCGGGGGTTTTTCAAGTTGTTAATTATTATCTGTGTCAGTATATAATCGCAAAGAAGAGTGATGTAACTATAGGTACGGTTTCAGTTTTAAGAATTATTCCTGTTCTTGTGCTACGAGTATAAGGCATTGCTTCATGCCGAATTTCATGATCCTAGGTCAGCATGATGCATCCTATAGGTTTTGAATCATTTGCGCAAGAATCCAAAATATTATACGACACATACCTAAACGACCGTATCTTTTGATTGCAGTGACTGAGAAGGTCGAGTTTTTCACAACTGGAAGGGATGTCATGCCCGAGTATTTCATGTTAATTTTGATTTGATAACTTTACGGTTTTCTGAGATATAGAGTCTTGAATGAAAGACGAACAACGAAGTCCTTGTAACAACGAAGCGTGTAACATCATGCATGTGGAGCAGCCCAACTGGGGAAGTACCTCCGCCTTGCAGAAGACCACAGCTATACACTACTACTTGCTCTGTAGTAGTGTTGTGTTCCTGGTGGTGAGCAAGGTCGCCAGAGCTCCCGAGGATGCGTTGTGTTGAGAGCGAGAGAACTTGTTCCTTCAGCTGTCAACACGGCAAATCCTCAAACATATCAAGGGTCGGCAACGCCCATGTCACGCATTGCATACGTCTATAGGCTGCGGTATCCGCTTACCATCAGGCGGGCCGTACGCTTGTTTGCCGTAATTTAGTGACGGGAAACATAAGCTGCGCGACATCGATTCATCAACATCGATTAGCACGCGGCAGTTGCAATAACTTGTAGGTTTATTCTGTAGTAGGTAGAATATTCGTTTGCGAGCGGATCGTTTGAGCCGGCGGCGGCGTCAGTCGGCTGGTTACCGGGCTATATAAGCGACTCCCGCCTCGCGCCGCGCACTCAGTGCCCCTGTTTCGGACTGTTCGCGTGCCACACGATAATTTAATGTAAGTTTTATTCACTACGACACACATTTCATTCATATTACAAAATATCTAAGTTGTTGTATCGCGTTTCGTATGGTTAATATGCGAAATAATATGATAACACGTTAAACAGTTTCGGCTCCGTATCTTCCGGCATTTGAACAGTAATAAAATAACAAATATTGTGATCTGTGTTCGCCAAAGTATAATATTAGTACATTTTGAAATGATAAAGTACATTCGTTTCGTCGATCGAGTATTCAATTAGTGCGGATTTTGTGCGTGTAGTGAAGGGACATTCATTTATTTTTTATCGATGTTTCCGTTACGTTGCGTCTTTTAATGAGAATATGTGACAGATTCGGCTAAGTATAAGTACGTGCTATTTATAATTATAGTTAGGTATAATATTTAAACACTAAGTAAAATCACATGAATAAAATTATTAGTTAGGTATTTAATATGGTGAAGGTAGGTGGCGCAGATGGGGTCAGTTTTTTGTGTACCCTTGCAACTAGCTATGTATCGAACAAAATTATGAAGGGGTTGAGATCATGTTGAGATACCTAAGAAAGAAAGAAAGTATTTTTTTAAAGTTGAGATAACAAGTATTTAACTATATTGTCTGTGATAACTCAATTTATTTTAAATAAATATAAACAGCTTTTCATACAGGAATATATATAGGTGAACTGATATATCAGCCTATCGGCAGGAATCAGATAAAGTCATGCACCTACAAAAAATATGCCTACAGTTACTTTCTCCACAAAAACGAATCAATTTGGACAATGCCATAAATATAATTGTAGATCGAAGTGAAAGTGAACGGTTTAAGTTGAACCAGTTTTGCCCGTTATTTGCTAACCGTGCGTTTAAACATTCCACCCGCTTCCCACACTCAAAGTACGCACTCTACTCGTAGAAATCCTAATTAGACTTGTTTTAATAGTATAATCAAAGCATTGTCACATTTCATTGTTATTTTTGATATTTCCAGGGAAATTGTATATATCTGTATGTTATAAATGCGGATTATTTAAGTCGTATCGTAGGAAAATGCTAATGAAACCCACAAACTTTTGAGGTCACCTTTTGGGTAAAACCCAAGGTACGAAGTGGTTCACAAAAAGTTGATAGCCAAAAGCCGGCCGGCGCCGGCGCGCCTTCTCAGTTAAACCGGTTCCACGTTACTTAATTGATGCAATGTTTGTAACACGTAAGATAAGGCGTAGTCATTTATACCTACTAATATTAATAAAGGGGAAAATTCGGTGAGGTTGTAAGTTTGTATGTAGCTGCTAATATCCAGAGCTTCTCAGTACCAAACTTTTTTCACTACCATATAGATGGGGCCTTTAGAATGGACATAAGCTCAATTGTATCCCGCGGATTTGTCAGCTTTTTCTGCAACACCTGGGCAGGCAGCTAAAAGTAAGACTAGATATACAGGGTGTTACTTAATTGGTGATACCAAATAGCAAAATGTGAATCTGTCCATGATTCTTAACGACTTTGACTATGGGACCAACTTTGTATTACGCAAAAAAAAACCCCTGTTCATACATTTTCGTGTCTAAACTGAGCAAAGTTAATGAAATTATTGGATTTTTTTGGCAAGTTAGTCCCATAGTAAAAGTTGTTCAGAATCATGGATAGATTCACATTTTGCTATTTTGTACCAATTAAGTAACAATCTATATAGATTTACAGCGTGCTGTAAAACGGAAACACGCAACAACACAACTGTTGCAATCCATTATATTCCTAATATCGGTTACTATTACAAGGTTAATTATATTTCAGACTTCATCAAATAGCTTTATACCTAACCCTTCTGGGTTCTTCGCTATGTTGATGACAATGATGACAATAAAAATGAATACTTACACTTATTTGGAGAAGAAAAACAAGAATCGAATTCATGTTGGTTCTGTTTAGTATTATTTTTGGTGTGGTAAAATTCCCATTATTGAATATTCCTGATATCATAAATTGACAGAATACAAACTATTTTACAAAATATTAATAGCGTTTCCTAAATTGACAGAACTATCGAACTTAAACTTTCGTGAGACAATGTTTAAATAATGCTAATAATTGAATTACACGGTTCAACTCTAAGTATTAAATGTCACTACAGGCTACAGGTGACATGTTAAATAACATGATTAGACAGAACTATGTTGACCGGTCCTAGGCTCTTAATATTAAAGTCGTTAGCTATTTTTTACGCATCAAACGCATTGATATTATCGGCCTTGATGGAATGGATAGATCCATTGAATTATTCATAGATTCATTCGCTACACAGAACAAAATTCGTGCAATTCAATTTATACATTGCCCAGGCAATCGAAATTGGTGTTGGCAACATTTCAAAGCTTAGACTACGAAGCATGTTGTCGTGCGATACATTATGGCATTCACTAAGTGATAATATGGCATAAATCATATGTACAAATACAAGCGTTAATATTGGCCATAACAACGCCAGCAAAAATATCTGTCACATCCTAACTGTCCTTGAAATACCTAAGTACACAGATATTTACACTTACCTACAGATGTTTATGCGCGCCTTGTTGAGGCAGATAGTAATGCTGATGGTTACTATGGTTAGTACTTATTTCGTAGATTATTTTCCGTACAACACTAAGTTTACCTTCATACCATAGAACTTAATTTCCACCTTCATGCTTCGGTTTCTGAAGATATACTACGTTTGACACCGCACCATTGCACAGTTAGTAAAGACAAGTGATTTAACTGAGTTGTTTCAAATTTCGGATGGTATATTGGTCGAGTACGTAGTACTAGTTCAATCGGTATAGAATGTAGGTGATATCGATAGAATAAATGAATAGCGGTATACTCGTATTTTCCAACATGCCATGTCACGCTATGGCTATTTGAATGCTTTTAAAAGGCCTGTGGAGCTTGAACTAACGCTACGAACAATGTTTCAGAAAAAAACTATGACATTAAATTCATAAAAAGGTTTGCCAATACCATCTTCTGTGTTGCAAGGATATTTAATACAATTCACACTTCCAATTTAAGCATCAAGTATTTTTTAATGCGTTACCCTAAGGTTGCATGGAAGACATCGCTCTTTAGCGATAAGACCGCCTGTTGTTATCCTCTACTTCTATTAATTACATGTATTCTGTACAGTGTGTGTTCTCCTGTTGAAGTGTGAAGTAAGGAGTGTTTGTATTATATAGCACTATACTCTCAATTAAATAAATGGATCGAATTTAGAAAGCCATTACGTTTTTGTCAAAGCCTTTTCAATAGTGTCCGACCGAAATTTCGGTTTCGGTTTCGGCCAGTTTCGGCCAAAAAATCAAGTTTCGGCCCGAGTTTCGGTTTCGGCCAAAAACGGCCGAACCCTTCGGCCGCGCCGAAACTTACAACATCGTACCTTCGGGTCGCGCTCGGCTAACGTCGGGCGCGCTCGGCACGGCTGGCAATATGGCGTCGCTCGCCTGACTACGCCGGCAACTACCTAAATCAGTGCGCTTTGCTCGTGTAGACGCGTATACACCTTACATAATAAAAGAAAAGGTTCGCTAAAATGATTACCAAAAGTGATCAATTTATTATTTTGATTATCTAATTATATTTGAATTAGCCATTCGAGGCTAACTGATTGTGATATTTGTGAGTATAATTAAAATGTAAGTAACTGAAAATAAATAAACATAATATATGAGCATCATATTTTAATAATAAATTTGTTTTAATTTATACCACCATTAAAAAATCGCTAACTTTGTGTTACAAACAATGTATTTTTTTCACTTTATAGGGTGGTTAAATTTTCAAACAGTACCTCTGTAACTGTGCTGAAATTTCATTGTGATAAATCTTTGAAAGTAGGAACCTGTAATTATAGGTCGGCGAGATATTAATTTTAGAAAAAAACGGGCTTACTAACATTTTTTCGACTTTTTAAGGACTTTTTTTTTATAAAAGGTTCGGTTTCGGTTTCGGTTTCGGCCGAAACTACAATGAAACCGAACCTTCGGTTTCGGTTTCGGTTTCGGCAAAATAACATGTTTCGGTCGGTCACTACTTTTCAATAATGATGTAATCAACCATAACCGGAAATAACATTTATTGATGATACGTATACCTGCAGAGACGCGAGATTGTAACAAAGGTACCTACTCCCTACCATCCTATTTCAACTACATATACTTACTACATAAACTTACGTAGTTGATTATTTCATTGTCACTGCACCCTCGGTCACACATTATATGTATAATATTAAGCTATCTCGGTAAACGCGTTTTAATTATTTTTTTTTTCATTTATTTAGGTCAATTTAGGTCAACAAACAATCGCTACAAGGTAGCTTAGTTGAGAAATTATAAAATAAATACAAATATGCGCGATCCACACCGTTAACCACCAATTAACATCATAATGTTGCAAGTAAACAAGAATTTTACAAAAATGCTGTTACTAAGCGTATGTGTAAGCTACATTTAAGACTAAAATAAAAATAAAAACAAACAAAGAGACATTTAAGGGAGTATTAAGTGCTACTTTCAGAGAGTATATCTATCACGTATTGTCTAAATAAGGATTCTCTATTAGCAAATATATCTATCTTACAAAACAATCTGTTAAAATTATTGATAATCCTCTGGAGAGGCGCACGCGAACCGGCGTATATTGTAACGGATTTTGTTGTTAAGGGCAATGCATTACAGAGATTAATTGCTTACAGAGGCACCGACAGCCATTAGCATGAGCCATGACATACTTACCTCCTTTAAGCAGCTTCCATTCCACAAACGAAACCTCTAGAAGAGAAAAAAAAACATAAACGCCAAACCCAAATCATAATTATTTCGTTGACTTTTGCCAACAGCAAGATGCCAGACTTATACTACGTACCCGGATCCGCGCCTTGCAGGGCGGTGCTCCTCGCGGCCAAGGCCCTCAACGTCACGCTCAACCTCAAGCTTGTCGACCTTCATCACGGAGACCAGCTCAAGCCCGAATACTTGAAGGTAGGTTCCAGGGTTTCAGTACACGACAACGCTATGACGACTGCTCCACTTTTGTATCACCATTCCTCGAGTAGGTTGAACTGATAGGTTGAAGTTGTTTGTTATAATAGGAAATTGTTATTATTGTTACGGATTGTGTGATGTTAACAAACTAAGCATGTATCTAAGACAGAACCTCAACGGGTTTTAACCGTCTGCGTTGTAGTTGACCATATTAATTTGCATCGAAACACGTATTCGACTTCTTAGTGTTGCTAGTTACAGAACTTACAGAAACATTTATCAAATGATAAATCTCAGATGCATACCTGTGCGGGTCAGTAACCTAATTTAAGCATCATCGTATGAACTTGGAGGCCGACTGGATCAGTTGAAACTGAGAGACATTCCCTTGCTATCAGTCAGTCACTCACAAGCTATAGGAACTTCGTCAATATCGATAAGAATGACATGGCGGAATAGGCCAACACTAAAATACGAGTATTTAAGAGACTGCAGAATCGCATTTTTGTTAACTCTACCTACCTGTATTTAGAGCTAAAACGAGAAAAAGCTGTTTTCGTATTTCTGTGCTTTTTTAACAGAAGTAATTTTTAACTTCACACATCACATCATCAGCCTATATACGTCCCACTGCTGGGCACATGCCTCCTCTCATGTATGAGAGGGAATGGGCAGTAGTCCCCACGCTGGCCCAGTGCGGATTGGGGACTTCACATACACCTTTTTTCTAACTTCAGTTATGTTGAATAGATTAACAATTTTACATCTGTTTTTGCTGTAAAATAAACCAGAATATAGGTACAGTCAAGTACTTCAACTGTTGAGCCATTTAGGTGTCAACTTATTTTGGTATTTTAAAGTTAAACTTTGAAACGAAAAAGCCGGTTATTTTTTTCGTAGCAGCAGTACGGTACGAGCTTCTGGTTGACATAGGTACTGTATAGGTATTCTTGTTTCAACAACATATTACATAACATAAGTAACAAATACCAGATTAATTTATGGTTCACAGAAATATCCTTTATAAACGTTACAAACAAGGAAAAATTGTGGCAGAGTTAGTTAGTTAGTTTACTGGGCTATTTTCCGCAAGTCGACATCCAGTGTGCCGGACAGGAAAAATTGTGGCAGAGTATCCAATTAGTTGTGTGTAATAGTTTCAACATACATACGTACCTGGCCTAAGGATATGTAAGGCTAATGGCTGCGTGTTTTGATATATTTTCCTTTCCGTTAAGTTACACTACTTAATTAGTTACATATTCCTTCATCAGTTCTTTCAAATCAGTTTGTCGTTTAATTACCTTAACTATAAATCCATTTCAAATACCTAGACAAGTACATTACTGAATAATCTGGGACTTAGGTATCTTCAGTATTGCAGGAGCTCAATAAAAGCGTAGCGGCCTCCTTTTTCAAATATCTATCGTTAAATTTAAATAATCACAATTATTTACCACTAGTGTGCACGTGAAAGCAGCCTTAATCCGCTGCCATAAGTAAGAGCGATGGGACATACTCCCGTATACCCGTCACGAATCTAGACCTCTACCTACGCCTACTTACTAGGCATTGCGGTGTCAAGATATATTTGTAGCCTTTGTAGGTGAGTGTTGAGGTGAGCTTACAGAATAGGGGGGCCGTACGGCGCGCTAGCCCGCAAAATCTGTCGGTAACCTGGTAACAATTGAACTTTCCTAATCGTATGTGTGAAACATAAGTACCTACCTTTTCTTTTTTTTTTTTTTTTTTTTAACGTTGGGGAAATGCTTTTACGCATCCCGCCCGCCACGGGGAGAAGGCAGGGCGGGTATGACGGACTAACCGCGGCGAAGCCTTGGACTACCGTCTAAAACCCCAACGAGTGCCAGCTCCGTCTTAAGGGAGGGGCGCCGCGGGATCGCTTTACGCATTCGACCGCGTGCGCATAAGTACCTACCTACAAAACAGATATTTTCTTAAAATAAAGAAATGTAACGTATCGGGGTATGAGATTATCTTGTCTGTCGCATTAGGCGAGAAGCGAGAGGTGAGGGGTGGGGTGACCAGTGAGGTGATGTCTTGTGACGCCGTCACGAAGTATATCATTAATATCATTATTTTAGTGAATTTGACTCCTGTGTTAATTCACTCTTAATAAATTCCTATAGAGTTAAAACCATCTTATCATAATAACGAAACAAACCAAAACAACTATTCTTCTTATCTTTTATACAATAACATACCTGCTATAGTCAGAATAGGAGGTTAAACATGGCACAGCAAACAGCAATTACTTACAAAGGAAAGGCTGGGCTGGGGTCGACGATCTGTTACGAGGACGCTGTTTACCACGGTTACATCATTGCGATAATGATAAGGGTAATCGTTTCGTGACACTAGCACTAGCACAAGCATTGTGTCTATAAAGTGCTGTGTTTTAGAAACATAAGCAAAACTAGCTTCTGCCCGCGACTCCGTCCGCGTAGAACTCGTTTCTATCGTAGTTCCATACAAACTTTCACCTCTGATTTCCCCTCCCATTCTCCCTCCTTAGCCGTCCGGGATAAAAAACTATCCTACGTCCTTCCCCGGGACTCAAACTATCTCTATACCAAATTCATCCAAATCGGGTTAGCGGTTTAAGCGTGAGGAGGCGACAGATAGAGATATACAGGGTGACATTTTAATCAGTGTCCAAATTTTTTTGTAGGCATTTGGTATCACTAATAGACTCCATTTCTGAAATGGAGTCTATTAGCGGCCTGCCCGCGCGGAAAGGTTTGTTTTGGGATAACTTTAAGCAGAAATTAAGTAGGTACTAAAGATTTTTGTACTGAATGATATGAAATAAAAAAAATACACGTATTTTATAATTTTGCTGAAGAATCTTATACTTGAATTTGGACACTGATTAAAATGTCACCCTGTATAGACAGACAGATAGACAGAGGCAGACAGCCACACATTCGCATTTATAGTTTTAAAGTATAAATATTTAGGTGCCGACTAGTTTGTTAGGTAACAAAAACAATACCAAAGCGAACCCCGACCCGGGAAAACGCTACATAGCGTAAATACAGCGTTTGGTGTATTATTGATACACAAAATTTATTTACAAATTTGACCTACATCTAGAATCCTAGATGTAGGTAAATTGCTTATTAGGTTTATCTGGCCAAATATGAATAAAAAACAGCATGTTTAAATCATTACATAAGTAAGTATATATTAATTGGTTCGCAATTAGCATGCGCGTTATTACAATAAAGCACTTTTTGCACAATCATACTTATTATCTTGGTGGGTACCATGCATTCTCATTGTTATATTTATGTGGGTATTAGGTAGCTTACGTTTCACACATAAGTAACTAATATTGTGCACTGCGTGTACTGTGTGTGTGTGTGTGTGTGATATATACATATGTGATATATCTTATATGGACAATTATATGGGTAATTTATTATTTATTAAAGATTTTATTATTATCATTAACACATACGTACGAGTACCTTTTTCACATCTGTAAATATTTGAGATAAACATATTCCAATGGTTGACTCACTAGTTGAAACCTCTATTGATAATATTGCTAGGGCGATTCTCCGAGCGTTTGAACCGATCGGTTTAAACGTCATTGTCGTCTCAAGATTAGAGACAAGAAGATCATCAGAGGTTAAACGTACCGCAGAACCTTTAATAAAAAAAGATTCAGTACTGGTATTAGCTAACATTTTCATCAAAAGTAGACTCTGACACTCGAACCTTTTAATAGTATTTGCCACCTAGGTAATATCTTACGATTTTTAAACTACTTACTCCCGACAGCTCTAGAATTCGTAGAATGGCGTACCTACACTACTCGAAGGTACTGACACTTCCGTTTGGCCCCGAACTGCCTTGAACTGGTTTGTTACGAACCGTAATTGGTTCCACTAGGGCGCACGCTATCGACTGCATGTGAATAAGGGTCATTCCAGGATAACAAATGTTTCAATCTAATGGCGAGAAGACAAAACGCCGGATTTTGTTTTTGTAAGCCCAATACTTATTCACTTCACCTTTACCTGCTGCAAACCTAGCTGGCACTCAGGGCAATGAAACGTTTGCAATAAAATGTAATCAAATCTTTTGTCTATTTTATAAGGACTGGGTCTCCAGTTGAGTCCGCTCGCTGCACTTAGCGACAAGTTGTTTGGACGTGAGTTGTTGGGAGTGTTTTTTCATGCTCAAAAAGTGCGTCATATTAGACTTAGCAAGCGAGGCTAAAGTATATTTGGCCCCTAGGGAAAATATGTATCCATATTTATGATTTATAAATCATTATAATTTGACCAATCACAACAGTTCAACGTTACATCCACCAATCACAACTCTTTAAAAAAACATTAGTATTTGCTATCTACTAACCAGAATACAGCTAGACATTAAAATCGACCAATCAGGAAACAGAATTCAATTCAATCATAAGGTGTTTTTTATTCCCTAATTCATAATAATTAAAAAAATAAACGCCTCTGACCGACTATAGCTCCGTCCAAACGTTCAAGCGTGGTTGACTGTACATGACATAAGCTATGAAGATTGAGCGGGACAGACTGCTGTCTATCTCGCCTTATCATATGCCCCGCGTATGCTGTCCGCCGCGCTCGGCCGTTTAGATGCCGCTATTAGGCCGTCAGAGGCGTTTATTCGTGGTGTGAATATTTTACATCTATGTCAAAGCAGTTAATCAAAAAGGATGGCGCCAAATTGAACAATCTTTTCGCCTTGGTATAATTGTTGATTGTGGATGGATAATCTTTGATTTTACTATTTTCTCGCATTCGAAGTGAAAAGTAGAGTGTATAACTCTGGTCTAAAGGCCATATTGCCCCTCGAACTATTTCCCCTCACTTCGTTCGGGAAAATATACATCTCGTGGTAATGTGGCTTACTTTATACCCTTGTCCAATCTACTATTGACCTATGCTTTACACACCATGATATATTGGTCTGTTCCCCACAGCTGAACCCCCAGCACACAGTCCCCACACTCGTGGACGACGGGCTGTCCCTGTGGGAGTCGCGCGCCATCATCACCTACCTCGCCAACAAGTACGGCAAGGGCAGCACCCTGTACCCGGAGGAGCCCCGCGCGCGGGCCCTCGTCGACCAGAGGCTGTACTTCGACATCGGCACGCTTTACCAGAGATTCGCTGATTACTTCGTAAGTAGCTTTTTAATTTTCTTTTTGTAAATCTAAACACTTTCTTTAAGGCTCGGTCAAACACAGGGCGCGACGCAGCGCGACGTCCGCGCCGCGTGATGCCGGCGCGATGACTGGTCAAACAGGGCGCGCGTGGATCGCGCCGGCCTCGCGCTCTCAACACGCCCGCATCGCGGCGCGGACGCGCGCGAACGCGGCGCGATGCGGGCGTGACTCGCGCCCGGATACAGCATGCGCGTGCGGAGGGTCGCTCATTCCTTGATGTGACCAGCGCTCTGGGGGGTTACCACAACGTCCCATTGCAATTCAATTTAGGTTTGATCTGTCATTTTGAGACAGTTTTTCTATGTAACTGACAGCTTTCGATTCAGTTTAGGTCCTAAAATGAATCGCGTTAACAGATCGTGGTAAGGCCCCAGACCTGTGATCCGACGCTGCGCTCGCGCCGAGTGGACGCAAGGGGCAGAGCGGCGCGGGGCGCGACAGAAGCGGGGCGCGATGCCGGCGGGACGCAGTCTGTTTGACGTCGCTAACCTCGACCGCGGCGCTGCGTCGCGCCCTGTGTTTGACCGAGCCTTTAGTAATCCCGCGCCATCACAATGTCCCTCACGAACAACAAGCGAGGCGGCTTGCAGCGCTCTATAGCCGTAGGAGCCATATGCGTGCCCGCCCTTATTATTTTCGTGGATAAAACCTGCGAACTTGTTACCCAATCACCAGGGGATGACTGGGTTATGTGGTATTTCTATCCACTAAATACTCCACGGTGCCCTGCATCTGCGCATCTCATGCTGAACGCACTGGAGCCCCCCTCGCGCCTCGCCACATTTGGCTCGTCCTAGGGCAAAGAAAATTGTCACCTTCCCTGGGGTTCTTAGGCCCCAGCCCCCGCCAGAACACTGCGACCCTGATGACCCCCTTTAGTCGCCTTCTATGACAGGCGGTGGAGACCGTAGACCTATTTTTGTCTGAGCCTACACGGTATGTGCGTGCCCGCCCTAGTCGATTAGGAATTCTACTTCAAATTGGTACATTTCTGGCAACAATGAACACGCTGTAACAGCAATACAATCGTATTGTTTAAAAAACCCCAGATGAAAGGTATTTCGCGGCAATACATAACTCATTGTATGGCCTAGCTCATTCTTTTGGTAATTTACTTTACCCCCAAAAATGTTACCTATTACTTAACTCCCACCTATACTATTAATATAATAGATTAGTTACTTCGCTTTAGTTATCACCGTGGCCAGGGGCTTACACTTGCCATTAAAACGACCTTACACTGTCAATATAGCGCCTTCTCATGCAAGGGTCTGCAACGATGTAACACCCCTAGATTAGTAGGCTTATACGCTTGCTTTCCCACCATGGTATACATAAAAACGTATTGTTTCCAGTACCCACAACTGTTCGCAAACGCGCCCGCTGACCAAGGCAAGCTGGCGAAGATCGAAGAGGCCCTTAAGTTCCTTGACACGTTCCTGGAGGGTCAGAAGTACGTGGCGGGACCCAACCTGACCTTGGCGGACCTCAGCATCATCGCCAGTGTATCTAGCTTCGAGGCCACGGACATCGACTTCAAGAAATTCCCCAACGTTAAGAGGTTAGCTCAGCTCTAGCAGTAATGCGACTCGCGTTCTGCCCTCATCCGTCCTCCCTCTAGTCTAGTATATGCATCTGACTGAAGCGATGTCGCATGTCATTCATTTATTTAATACAAAAAATAGTGTCACAGTTAGGTATCTATTGTATAACAAGATAACAAGCTCAATTTCTTGTAAAAAATAAGAGTTCGTTCGGTTCTGCAAGGTCTTCGACAATCTATTTGACAAAAAAATCGTCGCTATCGGAGAGCGCTTTAAACAGACATATTGCTGAACAGCCAGAAAATATCATTCATTAATTGGGAACTTCGTCCATTTTTAACAATGGATTTAGTCGAAGTGTCCCGTTGACTGTCTAGCTGCGTTGAAGACTATACAAAAGTGCCTAGAGTCAGCAGCATAAAAACTCGTGTATCTTCGACAGAAGTTGGTATTAATAGAAGACTTTATTAATTTCAGATGGTATGAGACCGTGAAGTCCACAGCGCCCGGGTACCAGGAAGCCAATGAGAAGGGCCTGGAAGCCTTCAAGGGTCTCGTCAGCAGCATGATGAAGAAGTAACTTCTCTCACCCACTCACAGTTGTTTGTTCCACACACTCGTTCTATGAGAACGCTTTGTATTTTTAAGATATTTTAAGGCACAAAATAAATTATAAAAATGTATGATTACCATTTGGTTTTTTATTCCCGTCGACTGGAAACCAAGCAATGATGTCCGTGCCATATGTGAGTTATTTAAATCTGGGTTGGTATTTAAAACGCGCTCATTCGCATCACCTCACCGTCACGCCTAAGGAAACTAGAGCTCTACCTACGCTTAGTGACTACGAATGGCGTCGTCAAGAAATGTTTGTGGGTGAGCGTTGAGGTGAGCTTAAAACAGAATAGGGGGCGGCTTCGTTGTATCCGGCGGACATACGAAATAATTTTTGGCTAATCTGAAACGGAAAATTTCGTTAGCGTAGGTATATTTAGCAAATACCGGAAACCAAAGATTTTTATTCCAGAATTTCAAGGTCAGTTTCAGAGCCTAAGAACACCGCCAGGAGACATTATATATGCGTTGACCCCATAGCAATAGAAGTGAACAACAGTGTGTCAATTATTAAATTGGAGGTGTCAAACAATGGGACATATAGTGCGGGGCGTTTTCAATCAAATCTGAAACACTCAGCATTTAGATTTATTGTTATTTCCTGTTCAGAATCATGAGCACTATTGACCCCGATTAAAAAAAATCGGCTCCATACCAGTGTCCAGCGGCCGGGCGATTCTCCGAGCGTTTGAACCGCTCGGTTTTAACGTCATTGTCGTCTCTATATTATTTCATCAGAGGTTAAACGTACCGCAGAACCTTTAATCAAAAAAGATTCAGTACTGGTATTAGCTAACATCTTCATCAAAAGTAGACTCTGACACTCGAACCTTTTAATAGTATTTGCTGTCTCCGACAATGACGAAAAAAAAACGCCTTAAAAACGCTGAATATTCGCTAGGCCGCGTGCCCCCGTCGCCCGCCAGTCAGAATCCTATCTCTAAATTCGTCTGTCATATGTTAAAATACAGTGTATACATCATTTGTAATAAGTAGTGTCTTGGTTTTTAACATGCTGTGTAATTATTTTAAATAAATAAATAAATCTACCACGCGCTACGCTCGCTTAGGATATATATGTTTTATTTGACTGCTACTCATGCTTCGCTGGAATATATACAGGGTGTTTTTATACATTTGCTTTAAATTTAAGGACAGATTCTTTACATCTTATGTAGATAATTTCTCAAAGAGACGTATGTCCTAACTCGCACAGTTGTCAAAATATTTTAAATCGAAATTGAATCACTAACTTAAGTTAAACCAGTGAAAATTCTTCTTAATTCATAACCAAATATTATTTTCTTGTACGTAATAAGCAATTGCACTACCAGTGAGCTAAAATTAATGACCTTCGTTGACACCAAATTGACGCTAACTCTTCCTTAACTCTAAAAGACCTATAACAATAGTCTGCATTTATATATTAAATTATTTGTATGAAACCTGAAAAAAAATCGAATTTCGTTAAACCGATATACAGGATAACTTAATAAATGTATAAATGTACCAAGCACTATGACGAAGTTAAAGCAAATGAATAAAACACCCTGTATACATGTGAATGTAATGGTCGTTTTGTTGGACTGTCAACTCCAACGCCAAGTCAGCCACTAGAAAAAAATTAAAAAAATATAATTCAGCTGTTTAGCCTGTTCATGAACATAGACGCCATATTTAGATTAAAATAAAAATAAAATACTTCCCGGCCTAGGCCGTCAATTTTGTATGAAATTCCTTTACAGTTCTCTCGAATTGTTCCGCCCGAAATGTGATACTTCGAAGCCTGTTATGACACACGTAACGACGACATTTCATTGCGTGTTTGAGAAAAATATATTTAACAAGTCCGAATCTCAATTACGGCACGATTTCAACGAGCGAGGATATCCCTCTGTGCGGATCACATGAATGACTACGCCTCGTTCACGTCGTCAGTTGGGCTACTTGGGCTTGGAGATTCGTGATGCCCCTTCTTAGGAGTAACGTCTTCTGTACCGAGTAAATAAGAAGACGCCAGACTTCCTCATGTCTGTAGCAAAAGACTCTGGTTCATTCTCTTTTGGCACCGTTAGGCAAGAATGACCCCTCAGGTATACTGTAAACCAGGACACGGTTTCTGGATTTTACTTGATTAAAATAACTTTTGATATTTATGATTTACTTTAAAAACAAAGTCTTAACCGACTTCAATTTAGTACTCCGCCAAGCCGCACGAGAACATTTCCTATTTTTTTTACAATTTACCACATGAACTGATTTCCGACGGCAAATGCGTTGATTACTGTAGAAAAAAACCGAATCTCTGTATGTGGCCAATGGCACTTCATTAGTTTCTATTTGAACGGAATCTTAACAGAACCTGTGACGTACTTTTGCACTTTTAAGTAGATAATTGAGGAATTCGATAAGTCATCTGTGGTCTTCATCATCAATTCCTCGCCACGAAATTTATGATTCCGGGTGTAAATACACGAGTTATAATAGAAAATACCAAAATCACTACACGCGTGCCTAATCAAATTGAAGAGTTCCCTCAATTCCTCATGGATCCCATCATCTAACTGAATTTTTGAAAAAAATGGGACCCACCAGAAATATATACATACGAACAAAAATAAAAAAAATCGAATCGGCTCATCAATGACGGAGTTCTGAGGTAACCAAGCATTAAAAAAAAAACCAAATTGAGAACCTCCTTTTTTTTAAGTCGGTTAAAAAGAGCGTGAAGACAATATGAAGATAGCAAAACCACCCACCAAAGATTTCCCAATTACAATCCAGAGACCCTGTTTGTATGCCGACAATTTATTTAAGAAAACTACACCAGGTTACTGCGTTTAGTTACAGCTTGGATAACTTCGGTTTTTTTTACATTTTCCTTCATAGATCGAAATTTTACCAATGTAGAAAAAAAAAGAAAAACTGTTTCAAAAAGTGCAACTTAAGCCCTTTCAAATGATAACCCACTTGACCTTATAGTTGAATTTTTTTTTGCCCTCTCCTCATATTCGTAATTTTTCATAGAAAAATAAAATGTATGTTTAAAGTTTAAATTTTCCATGCACGTGGATAACTCTCATTTATAACCATTCCAAATTTCAAATTGATCGTGAGATATTTCACTTTGTGACAGACAGATAGATTGGTACGGTACCCTAAAATGGTGTTTTTAGAAATTGTCACCACGATCATGCTGACGAAGCTATTACTAAGTTAATCGAAAATCGAAGTTATCTCCCTCCTTAGCTAGCAGCCGTAGCACCGACGATGCCACCGATTAGGTATTATATAATAGGTATTATATAGTTGTACCGGGGGCTAGCTATATAAGCGACTCCCGCCTCGCGCCGCGCACTCGGTGCCCTGTTTCGGACTGTTCGCGTGCCACACGATAATTTAATGTAAGTTTTATTTAGGTACTCAATATATTTCATTCATATAGATAAATAAATATAAAAACAAATAAATATTAGGGGACAATCTTACACAAATCGATCTAGTCCCAAACTAAGCAAAGCTTGTACTATGGGTACTAGACTAACAAATACTTAAATACATAGAAAACATCCATGACTCAGGAACAAATAATCGTGCTCATCACACAAATAAATGCCCTTACCGGTATTCGAACCCAGAGGTGCTACCGCGAAACGAAAACGAACTTCGTACGTGTGTCTCTCTCTCTGTCGCTCGAGAATTAGCAAGTGCGGCAAAGACGGAAATACACGTACGAAGTTCGTTTTCGTTTCGCGGTAGCATCACAGGACCTCTTGCTTCGTAGGTAGGGTCACTATCACTACCAACTAGGCTAAAGCGGTCGTCAACCGACCAATCAAATATCTATGTTCCTATACCGTGTTTCGTATGGTTAGACCATTAATTTGGCAGTGTCCATCCGGCTGAACAAACTCTTTGGCTGTCTTTTTCTCTTTTTGTATTTTTTGCCAGACTATTACGACAGAAATTAAGGGTTGGAGCGAAGTAATAAAATTAATAATTATGATAACTCGATAACAGAATTTTTGGCTCCGTATCTCCCGCCAGAGTGATATGTGCTCGCAAAAGAATAATATTAGAATATTTTCAACTGATACTTAAAATTTATTTAATCGAGTATTTTATTGGGTGCGGATTATGCGCGAATAGTGAAGAGACATATTCATTTATTGTTTATCGATGTTTCCGTTACGTTGCATCGTTTTTTGAGAATATGTGACACAGTAGGCTAAGTATACGTGCTATTTATAATTTTATAGGTAGGTATAATTTAACACTTTAAGTTAAATCATATGAATATAATTGTTGGGTATTGCACATTGGGCACGCAAATGGATGTAAGCTTATCAGTTTTGTGTGCAATCTAATCTTCCAACTATATATCACCAAAAAGAAGAAGGGGTGAGATAAGTTATGTAAAATATGAGCAAGCAGTTTTTAACACAAATATTCAAAGTAAAACATAGGTACATTATAACAAAGTTGAAATCGTATATGGATAAGGACCAAATTCTTGGCCTGGTTAGTCGGTAGTTAGCCATACAAACTGAAGAAGTTATTAACAAAAGACAAACAGTTGACAAACCCTGACTACCATGAGCCATGACATACTTACCTCCTTTAAGCGGCTTCCATTCCACACACGAAACCTCCAGGAAAAAAACTGAAGTTTACGCCAAACCCAAATCATAATTATTTCGTTGACTTTTGCCCACAGCAAGATGCCAGACTTATACTACGTACCCGGTTCCGCGCCCTGCAGGGCGGTTCTCCTCACGGCCAAGGCCCTCAACGTCACGCTGAACCTCAAGCTGGTCAACCTTCAAAACGGAGACCATCTCAAGCCCGAATACTTGAAGGTAGGTTCCGGGTGGACCCCCTCTCCAACTTTCCCCCCGCGGAGATTCTTAGTTTCTGAATTCATGGTTGTAATTTGAGGTTATAATTATAACAGTGTCAGATTGTAACGCAGTGGGGGGGAGAATGAGGTGGACTCCGTGTCGGCTCCGGTGCTGAGGGACGCGCAGCGCCGCCGCCCTGCTGGCGTAAGAAAGAAGGGGGCTGACCTCCCTCCGCGCCTCCGGGCATTTATATACACTCTAGGGGTTGGGACCACAAAGACCACGTGGGGTCGGGGTTGACGAATTCGGTTCGGTGACAAATATGAACTTTGAAACAGAAAATATGCTCGAAAAAAACTTATCTACGGCGGCTAAAATTGCTTTATATCATTTAAAAACAATATGACAATGATGTGTTCACATATAAATTGGGGTAGGTACAGTATACATAAAATCCCTCATTTATATACTCAATTTATGTACTCTGTTGAAATAAAACAACCCAAAAAGGCCCCTCACAGCGTCAGTTATTAAAATTTGGGGCCTCAGTAGTTTGAACTAGTACTTAGGTTGTTGTAGTACCTAGAATAATTGGTGTCATTCTTGTGCGATGAAAACATCAGAAGCATTACCAATTGCAATGACACGCAATTGATTTGCACCGGAACATGTTTTCTTCTCAACAACACTAAATATTGTTGCTGTTTAAAGAACCCAAAGGAAAGGCCTAGTAAACACTCTTGATTCAAGGTATTTTGTGTTTCCTATGTAAGGCAAATATGAAATTCTTGCGTTAAGGTGTAAAATGTCTCAAAGCTTATTACCTAGTTAACATAAAAAAAATCCAAGCTCTAAAAAGTTTTTTTTAATAGCTTATAATTTTCTGGCCAAGTGCGTAAAGCGTACTGCACACTATAGCTAATATTATATGGATTTTGTCCGATTTTTTTTAATTTAGGGTATTTACGCACAAACTTAAAATAACATACATTTACACATTTATAAATATAATTAGGTACTTTACCAAAACAAAGTTATAACCGACTTCAAATCAGAACCCAAATCGCAACGTGTGCCTATTACAATTTGAAGAGTTCCCTCGATTTCTCCAGGATACCATCATCAGATCCTGGGCTGATGACCGTGGGACCACCTGGGAAGAATACATTTTCTAACATAAAAACATGTTTACAGGCTTGGCAATACGCATCTTCAAGTACTTAATCGGGGAACATACTGCACCTTTTTTTTAACTTGATTAATTAAAAAAAAGATATACCCAAGCAATTGAATAAGAATTTATTACAAACCTTAAAATTCAGTTTCATATGTAATTTATAACTTCAGTGATGTTTTAATAGATCAACAATTTGACATCTTCTTTTGTTGTAAAATAATAGTAGATTATACACCAAGGGGATAAAGCACTGTTTTATGTCACGGGAGCGAATTGAATCCCGAACGTAACGAAGGACTCATAATTTAACTCCTGAGCGTAGCGAGGGAGTTATAAGTTAATTCCTGAGCGAAGCGAGGGAATTAAGACTGAGTCCTGAGTGCAGTGAGGGGTTCAACCGCCCAAGACTAAAACAGTCTTATCCCCGAGGTGTATACTCTACTTTTCACACCTTATGCGAGACAAAAAAACAGGCTCAGTAGATAAATAATGTTTATTTAGCAAATTAAAAGTACATAGTAACATTAGACACGTTAGTCCAATTATGGAAAGATAAGGTAATGTTTTTATTTGGTACGTTTATTGAGGTTGAGTTGTCTAATTTGATAAACTCAGGAGTCAAAACACTTTCATCACTCGACATTTTGAATATTATTTTTGAAATTAAATCTTCTATAGGCACCTACAAGAACTCGATTTGTTCGTCACGCGTGAACAAATGAAGGCGCGCGACGTTCCAAATTCGAAAGCACAAGCCGTGGTCCTAGATTCGAAATTCGAATTTCGAACACCGCGCTCCTCCGGACCGGGGTTCACACGGAGGCAAACTTCATTTATTTTGTCAAATCAAGTAGGCCATGGCCTAGGACAAATTGTGTTTAGCAAAATTAAACTTTAAGCATATAGTAATAAGAATTATGAAAAGTGAAATCATATTATTAACCAGCGGGTTATAATGAAATTCAGTGCAACATTATAACCCGGCTAATACCAAGGGATTTAATGTCTTGCTTTCGGTAGGGTTTACATGACCTATAATTCAGCATTGTCGAGCATGTGGTGTGAAAATTAGAATGTAGGTACCTACAGTACAGTCAAGGATTTCCATTGTTGAGCCATTTAGATGTCAACTAATTTTGGATCTTTAATACCTAGTTAAACTTTGAAGTACTTACTCACAATCAGTATAAACTGAGCTCTAAATAGCCCAACAATTGACAATATTTCAAAATATGTAATGACGCCTAAATCGAAAAGCATTTCGGTAATTATGTTATCTGAACGTAATAAAGTAGTTTTCTGTTTTTTTCCTGCTCGCTTTTAAGAAAATCGCGAAAACGTATAAAAGTGGTTTTCACTGTGTGTGACGTCAGTCTTATGGCTGCCATATGAAAGGTGTCCAAACTGCCATACAGAGTCGTAGTATTGACGTCATAATTTACTTACAACCTTCTGGAATTCGCTACTTTTCAATTTGATAGTTTTGAATGAAAATTACAATTAAGGGAGAAATAAAAAAACACGTGTCGCTTAAAAAAACATTTTCTAGCGAACTAAATCATAAAATGGCCTACATGAAAATATGAAATCCTATAATGTACACGGTACGGTAGTAGGAACATATTTCTCGACACAATGTAAAACATGTTAACTAATAACTAATTTAATCAAGCAACAGTACTTTATTTTTATTCAGTAGGTATATTGTCGTCTGGTTCGTTAGTACCAGCTTTGCTTAGTTTGGGACTAGGTCGATTTGTCTAAGATTGTCCCCAAATATTTATTAAAGTATTTATTTACACACCTTGATATATTGATCTGTTCCCCACAGCTAAACCCCCAGCACACAATTCCCTTGCTTGTGGACGACGGGCTGTCCCTATGGGAGTCGCGCGCCATCATCACCTACCTCGCCAACAAGTACGGCAAGGGCAGCACCCTGTACCCGGAGGAGCCCCGCGCGCGGGCCCTCGTCGACCAGAGGCTGTACTTCGACATCGGCACGCTTTACCAGAGATTCGCTGATTACTTCGTAAGTAGCTAATCAATTTTTAGGGTTCCGTAGTCAACAAGGAACCCTTATAGTTTCGCCCCTTATGTCCGTCCGTCTGTCAGTCTGTCCGTCTTCGGCTTAGCTCAGTAACCCTTACAACTAGAAAACTGCAAGTCGGCGTGGGTATATAAACCAATCACGCCGACAAAACAATAGAATAAAATTCTGAAAAAAAAATTTTTAGGGTGCCTCCCCTACACGTAAATTGTTGATGTATTTTTTTCGTTAAACCTATAGTGTGGGGTATCGTTGGATAGCTTGTTCAAAAATATTATCGGTTTTCTTGCATCAACTACTTTTCAACTCAGTTATGCGTTTGCGAGATAATAGGATTTAAAGCCCTAATTTTTGCCCCTGCTGGTTAAATGGCTACTACTGGGGACGTGAAAAAATTCGTGGCAGTAGTACATATAATGAATTTAAAAGGAAAACTGTGATAGTTCCACAGTTAAGCAGACATAACTAGTTAACGAGTAGTAGACATAACTAATTAACTGGTAAGAAATGCACTTAATTTCGGGTGTAGGTATAGGTATACATTGTCATTGGAATTTGAACCTTTTACCGTGGACGGTAGAGTTGCTTTTTCACGGCACGTTATCTTCAATAGCAAAAACCTTGTCCTTCAGGTTGTCGCTAACCGAAGGTGGTCGCGTTACCGGCGAAACGACCCTATACATTGGTGTTTTATAAAAATAATCATATTTATGATTATTTACGAGGGTAAGCTATAATAAAAACCCCAAAAGCCCCTTTTAAGTCCGCATTCTGTGACAGACGGGCAACTATGGATACGGAACCCTACCCTGCGCGTGGCCCGACACGCACTTGGCCGCTTTCTTTTTGTAAATCTAAACACTCCCTTTGGTAATCCCGCGCCATCACCATGTCCCTCACTAACAAGCGTGGCAGTTGCAGCAGCAGAAGGAGCCACGCGTGCGTGCCCGCCCTAGTCGAGTTCTACTTCAAATTGGTACCTACATTTCTCGCAATAATGGAGACGCTGTAACAGCAATACAATCTTATTGTTTAAAAAGCCCACATGTGAGGTTGTGGCGGTGGAGGCAATACATAGCAAATTGTATGCTAGAGCTCAATGTTTTGGTAATTTACTTTTCCCCTCAAATTACTTAATTTTTTTTTTGTAATCTTATTTTAAGGAGCTTTGTCGTTAAACGAGAATGTCACTCCATACGTCCGCTCGTCGAAATATAGCTATCTAATACACAATTTGTAAGCCTTATAAAATGATTTCGCTTGCGCTGATTAGGATCAGCCAGCGCCGTATTACAAAATCCGATGTGGTAGGTGGCGCGAAGGGACTCCCCCCGTTAGTATACTGGGCTCTTTTCCGCAAATCGACATCCAGCGTGCCTATTTTGCGTGGACTCCCCCCGTACACATTCCATCAAGATGTGATATACGTCCTCTATTACCCGGCAGTCAGCACAGTATGGGTCGGAAACTTTTCCCATAAGGAACTTAAATTTATTAGTGGGAACATGTCCAGAGCGGAGTCTCAACGCTATTACAACATCCTGTCGAGAAAGAGAACACTGACTTATCCAAGGAGACTGTAACGGCTCAGGCTGGATAGTCCTGTACCAGATACCTTTTTCTTGTAATACTAGCAGAAGCTAGAAGACGAAGTCGCGGCCAGAAGCCCGTGACTTCGTCCGCGTGGAACTCTTTTATATCGTGGCTCGTCACAAACTTGCGCCCCCTATTTCTCTTAGCCCCCTTAGACGATGATTCCCGGAATAAAAGTATTATATACTCGTATGTTAATCCAGGTTATGCATTATATGAATACCAAAATTCATTTTAATCCGTTTTTGCGTGATTGAGGTCCAAGCTTTAGCATCATAGCCTATAGCGGCGGCTGCCAGTCGGTTGGATGGGTGACCGCCTGATGCGAAAGTATGGATGGTTAGATGTTTGGAGGTTTAGATGTTTAGATATTGGGATGTTTGTTACTCAATGACGCTTAAACGGCTCAAACGATTTAGATGGAATTTTACACGAAGTTAGTTTAAAGCCTGGATCAAAATATAGGATAGCGTTATCTCGGGTCCGCGCAGACGAAGTCGCGGCCGGAAGCTGGTATTCTATAAATGTACAATTTTCAATATGAATCCGCTTATTTATTATTTATTTTAATGCGTGTTGTATTCAAACGGTTACGTTCGCTACAAAAATAACGCGGGAAATGTGAAACAGCTTACGCCATCTAGTGACCAGTAGCTAACTTTAATTTAAAGTTTTACACTGGCTTCAACTTAGGTACTTTGTTTAATTGTACCCAACTGTGTTTTGTATATGTGAAGCACAATATAGAGTAAAGTATTGTCTAATTGTCATGACATTTTTTTATCTTTATAAATATAGTAGACTATTATCATGTAAAGTTTTACAAAACTTCAAGGGAAGTTATATAAAAATGCGTTTAATAGTTTTTGTGATCGAAAAACTGAAGCAACATCAACAATTCTACTGTGATTTATTCCACAAAAACGTGTACAGCATATGCCATCTAGTGACGGGTAGATAAAGTTGTGGTATTTAGGATTTCTCAATACAAACTTTCAACCAAGTTTTAATCCCTTTAGAAGATGAATTTTCAAAAACGCTTTTTGTTTCCTTGTGTTTTAATATGGAATCATATTATACGAAGTTTCAAGTCCCTAGCTCAAAAATTATTCATTCCTCAAACAAATTTCGACCCATTTTTGAACCCCTTAGGGTGTAAACTGGCAAAAACGCTGAAAGCTGTTTTCTCGTATTTTATTAAAGAACCTTTTTACAAAGTTGCAAGTCTCTGTCTTATAAATTAAACTAATTCCCATACAAATTTTCGACCCATTTTTGACCCCTTAGGGTATGAACTGGCAAAAATGATGAAATATGTTTTCTTGTTTTCATTAAAGAACCTTTTCAAGAAGTTTCAAGTTTCTATCTTAAAAAATAAATGAATTCCCATACAATTTTTCGTACCTCTTATCACCCTCTGAAGAAACATTATCTAAAAAAAGGCCATGCTATGTCCTATTCTGAGGACTAAACTACAATATTAGAAAGTGCCATTAAAGTCGGTTCAGTAGTTTTTGCTAGAATTTTCCCCTAAAATTATACTTAATCTTATCGCCGCCCCGCGACGTCCACTTGACAACAAAAGATGTCGCTGTTGCGTATACACGACTTTATCCAATCTGTTAGTCTCAAATTTGGTCTGCGGGTCACCGGAACTCCATCAAACTTTTTTATACGTTTCATATGGTTTGACAAAGTTAAGACGCCGTCAAAAAACTGGAGAATTACTTACTAAGGCTAGAATATGCGTGAAAATTGGTGATGTTCTGCATCGCGCTATTCAAGTTTTTAATTTATGTTGTATAAATACAATATCTTTCGGATGCTGCGGACAACATCAAAGAATTTTCACATTAATAATATTAAGTGTGAAGTGTGATGGTGGCAACCCATCTGTTTACATTTTTGATCTCGAATATCATCTCAGACTCTTATGGTGGGTACACACCAAGCCAACGAACGGCTATGTATCTCACTCTAACAAATAGCTGTCACGTAAATGCTTCGCGTTCGTTGTCGTTCGTTTGCTCAGTGTGTACCCACCATTAAACGCATGTGATGGTTAAATATGTTTAGTTTGTAAGTTCCTTAAATAAATAAAATAAAGTGTCAAGATAGCGCCTTCTCATGCAAGGGTCTGCAACGATGTAAATGTAACACCCCTTGATTAGTGGGCTTATACCTGTGCTTATACGCTTGTTTTCCCACCATCGTACTTAAAACGTATTGTTTCCAGTACCCACAACTGCTCGCAAAAGCGCCCGCCGACCAAGGCAAGCTGGAGAAGATCGAAGAGGCCCTTAAGTTCCTTGACACGTTCCTGGAGGGTCAGAAGTACGTGGCTGGACCCAACCTGACCCTGGCGGACCTCAGCATCATCGCCAGTGTATCTAGCTTCGAAGCCACGGAGATCGACTTTAAGAAATTCCCCAACGTTAAGAGGTTAGCTCAGCTCTAGCTGTAATGCGACTCGCAAAGAGACGAACAAGCTCAAAATCCTGTACAAAAAAATAAGAGTTCGTTCGATTCTCGAAGGTCTTCGACAATATATATATGTGTCATGAAAATCATCGCTATCGGAGAACACTTCAACAGTTACCTATCGCTGAACATCCAGAAAATGTTAATCAGGAATTCAGGAATTGGAAACTCCGTTAATTTTTACAAGCTTTTTTTTTTTTGCCCTTTTAGTATGGGACAAATCTTGCAAGTTAAATTTGATCCACTTTCCGGTTTCCGATTGAGTTAAAATTTTGCACGAATATGCAAATCGCGTGACAATGCAATATTATGATAACGTAGAGCTGATCTGATGATGGAGCTGGAAAGTGGCCATAGGAACTCAGTGTATGTATGGGACAAATCTTGCAAGTTAAATTTGACCCACTTCCCGGTGACCGATTGAGCTGAAATTGAAAGTATAGTTTGGATGACAATTGAATATTATGGTACCATCGAGCTGATCTGATGATGGAGACCGAACGTGGCCATGGGAATTCAGTACTTAACCGACGTATAACCCCGTTGAGTTTGGGCTCGTTAGAATCGTCTCAATGAGTAGTTGATGATGGTTTACAGAAAAGTACAGTAGGCAATAAATACTTGTACCAAAAATTAAATTTTTGACAGAAATTTATTAACAATTGATTAAGTCTAAGAGTCCCGTTGACTGTCTAGCTTCGTTGAAGACTGTACAAAGGTGCCTATATAGAGTCAGTCATAAAAGCTCATGTATCTTCGACTGAAGTTGGTTTTAACAGAAGACTTTGTTATTTTCAGATGGTATGAGACCGTGAAGTCTACAGCGCCCGGGTACGAGGAAGCCAATGAGAAGGGCCTCGAAGAATTCAAGGGTCTCGTCAGCAGCATGATGAAGAAGTAACCTCTCACCCACTCACCATTTGTTTGTACCACACATTCGATGTTTGAGAACGCTTTGTATTTTTAAGATATTTTAAGGCACAAAATAAATTATATAAATGTATGAATATCATTTGGTTTTTTATTCCCGTCCACTAGAAACCAAGCAACGATGTCCGTCCCATGCGAGTTAAATCTGGGTTGTTATTCAGGAACGCGCTTATCACCTCATGGGGTATACAGATTAAGTGACTCGATGTTGAAGCCAACGAACGGCTATGTACTCGTATCTCACTCTAACAAATAGCTGTCACATAAATGCTTCGCGTTCGTTGGTCGTTCGTTCATGTAATGGTGGGTACACACCAAGCCAACGAACGGCTATGTATCTCACTCAAACAAATAGCTGACACGTAAATGCTTCGCGTTCGTTGGTCGTTCGTTTGCTCAGTGTGTACCCACCATAAAAATGCAACTACAATTTCATTCAGTGTGGCCGTGGCCAGGTAACAGTAAGAAAGCGAAAATTGCCGCATTCAAACGGTCCTGCAAAGCGGCCTGCGAGAATGTTACTATCCTACGAGATAGGGCGAGACTGGAATTGTATTTCATATCCCCACCCGGCTTTATCTTACAGCTTCATATAGCACGTGCAGTCAGCAATGCAGAACCGTTTGGTGCTCGTTACAGGCTGTCAAAATTGTCTTTACTTTGAAATAAAAACAGAAAACAGTGTTCGCTCTAGCGCATGTATTCCTATGTGATCTTAGAGGATTCTGATAGTGATTCTGATTTTATATGATTAAAATAATATCAACTAGCACGACTCTCCATAGTTATTCTTATTCCATCTATAGCTACAAATTTGTGTCGAAATATGATAATTACAGTGTTAAACGTTAAAACAATATTATGTAATGTATTTACTTATATTATTTTTTAATTTTCATTTATTTGAATGAAATTTTGTGAGAAAAAGAAACAATTGACAGATCATGCAAATTCCATGGTTTGGACCATGGAATGAGACCATGGAAATATTTATGATCAGCCAAGTTTTCTGTCAGTTGATTTTGAATTTTGGAAGTAAAACATTTAAATATTATAAAATAATTTGTAATTAAACGCGTGTTTGTGGAAATACTTTCCACTTTAACACGCATTTATTAAATAGTTTGTATCTTAAAGGTGTTATACCTAGTGCTATGAAAACGCGTTTTATAGTCGATTTGATACTGAGACACGCTTTGATGTCTGTGTTTTTTTTAAAATCACGTTTGTATCTAACTGCGAATACCGATATATTTGGTAATATAACAGTGGTAATATACAGTGGTTTGGTACCTATAGCAATATTAGCTTTACTAAATGGTATCCCTAACACTAACATAATTCTGGCTGGTCTTCGATGCATAATGTATATCCAGCTACTGCGGTCCCAAGTTAGTCTGGAGTCGTAAGGTCGTGTAAGACTAAAAGACAATCCGTCACTGTCGATGTCGGTAAATGTATGGAAAAGATGTTTACTCACCGCCCAGTCCGTTATCGGAACATACTGTAACCGAAAACAGTCGATATCGTATCCCGCACCGACAGTTACGGATTAATGTGAACATGCTCTTTTTTGCTACCGATGGTGGCTAAAGGCGACGAAAGGACACCGGGGGACCGATTTTTGACTTTCGAGCGCTCGACTCGAAAACTGACAAAAATTATGAAATGCTATTTTGAAATAGCGATAGAAAATTGAAAAACGATTGGTATTGCCCACTCGTATTCAATTCTATTGGTAGAAATTAAGTGCCGGCCATTTTGACACTACAAACGTATTTACTTTTATTTGATTTTCGAGCGCTCGAAAGTCAAAAATCGGTCCCCGGTTTCCTTTAGGGCAAAACCGGGGGCTGGATATACCTATTAAAGCGAACGTAGCCCTCAAAATGTGTTCTCAGCACTCGCTCGCTTATGTCTGCTCGACGTGCCGTGCTCTTGGCTTGCGTCCGTACGCAATCCGTCCGTCGTCTCCGTAGAGTTGCGAAAGTCAACCAAACGTAAATGACGATGATTGATGACTGGGAACAACGGGCTCTACCAGTTCCCCGGGAGCTCGAATCGCAACCCGCAGTCCTCGTGTTTTGTGAGCCCTCTTATACAACTGTTGCGTAATATACGTATACTACTTATAATAGTTAAGTATTATCTTGTGGAATTGTAGTTTTTTAATTGAGTAGATAATTATCTACTTGTTATTGAAGGACATTCATTATGCAAGTCATCATTACCGGCCCAAACGGATTTGTAAACATCATGCACTACTAATAAATGTAATACTATGATGGCACAATACATGACTTGTATATAATAATCTATGAATCATTTGTGGTGTCAGTTAAGTTTTATATGGGTTCCGTTTTAGGGTTTTGAACGAGGGAGCGAAGTGAATGAAGTTTTATGCTTCAGCTTGGGCCGAAAATTGTTTGTATGTCCGGATGTGCCGCTTTCCCGCTGGGGACCGATTTTTGACTTTCGAGCGCTCGAAAATCAAATAAAAGTAAATACAGTGGGTACCCACTATTAGAAAGAATGGCGACAAATCGAACAATCTTTTCGCCTTGGTATAATTGTTGATTGTGGATGGATAGTCTTTGTTTTTACTATTTTCTCGCAGTCGAAGTGAAAAGTAGAGTGTATAACTCTGGTCTAAAAGCCATAATATTACCCCTCGAACTATATTTCCCCTCACTTCGTTCGGCAAAATATCCATCTCGTGGTAATGTGGCTTACTTTAGACGGCTTTTACTTATTACTTTATATAAAATTAAAAAAATGGAACACCCGCGCTTCCGAGCAAGCATCCGTCGCGCTCACGCTTATGCTCAGTGGTGAGAGGGAGAGAAGACCATGAATCTACGGCGCCTTAATCAAATTTCTAAAATGAGTGAGACGCCCGCATATATACACCTTAGATTAAATTTTTGCGCTGTAACGGGCCCCAAGCAGATAAGGAGAATAGATTAAAAGGAAAGGAACGCTTGTTATCTTGATACCACTGACTTGACTACACTACGCAGTGCCAGTGTTTTCCACAACATTTGTGTTTATTTTATACATGTTAATTTAATATAAAATAATTAATAGATTCAGAGCCTAACATTATAAAGTCCTGAAAACAATAAATGTGAAGTTACCTATTACCATACCCAGTTAAATAGTAAGTATAAAACATAAAGCGCGGTGAATTTAATTGAGAGTAATTAAAAAAAATACGGATAAGTGCGTGTCAGACCACGCGCAGTGTAGTTTAGTAGAAGTTTTCCTTTTAAATTCATTATAAGTAGGTGACATTATCCGCTTTAGGTGTAGGGGAAGTACCCCAAAAAAAACTTTCCAAGATTTTATTCTTCTGTTTTGTCGGCGTGATTGATTTATATAGGTACCTACCCATGCCGAATTACTGTTTTTTAGTATTACTACTAGAAAACCCTACTGGTTACTGAGCTAAAAGCCGAAGGCGGACAGACGGACGTATGGCCAGACGGACATGGCGAAACTATAAGGGTTCCTTGTTGACTACGAAACCCTAAAAAGGTTCTCAATTCGTCGGAATCTTCTTTTTATGTATGTTCCCCGATTACTCTCTGTATACAAATGAAGTGCTTAGCTGACGTACAACATTAGTAGCCGAGTTCTTTATCAATTTGGAAGACAATATATATTATCGGTTACTGAGTTAGGTATGCTAACATTGCTAACTGTTGTTTGTAAATTGGCGCTGGATTTTTCTATAATAAATATTAGGGGACAATCTTACACAAATCGACCCAGTCCCTAACTAAGCAAAGCTTATACCATGGATGAACATACTTATATAGATACATAGGTAATTACTTAAATACTTACATAGAAAACATCCATGACTCAAGAACAAATATTCGTGTTCATCACACAAATAAATTCCCTTACCGGGATTCGAATCCAGGACTTCTTGCTTACGAAGCAAGAAGTCCTGGGTTCGAATTCTACAGGGGTCACTACCAACTAGACTAAAGCGGTCGTCGATATTCTTCTGGGATAGTAAAGATGGCGTATTCGTTTAATAGAAACTGTTCTACTTAATAACCTGTTGCTTACATACAAAAAAGACTTAACCTTGCAGGTGCTAATAAATACTTTAGTAGCTGCTCTTATAAATTCCCAAAAAATGTATGTAAAGTTATATGTTTTCAGAACACAAAAGCGGCCAAGTGCGTGTCGGGCCAAGCGCAGGGTAGGTTTCCGTAGTTGCCCGTCTGTCACAGAATGCGGACTTTAAAGGGGCTTTTGGGGGTTTTATTATAGCGTACCCTTGTAAATAATCGTAAATATGATTATTTTTATAACACACCAATGTATATAGGGTCGATTAAATTAAGTGCATTTCTTACCAGTTAACTAGTTATGTCTACGTTTTCCTTTTCAATTCATTATGTGTACTACTGACACGAATTTTTCACGTCCCCAGTAGTAGCCATTTAGCCTGCAGGGGGGAGGGGAAGGGCTTTAAATCCCATTATCTCGCAAACGCATAACTGAGTTGAAGAATAGTTTTAGAAAACCCATTATATTTTTGAACAAGCTATCCAACGATACCCCGCACTATAGGTTTAACGAGAAAAAAATACATCACCAATTTACATGTAGGGGAGGTACCGTAAAAAAAAACTTTTTTCAGGATTTTATTCTACTGTTTTGTCGGCGTCATTAGTTTATATACCCACGCCGAATTGCAGTTTTCTAGTTGTAAGGGTTACTGAGCTAAGCCGAAGACGGACAGACACACACAGACGGACGGACATGGCGAAACTATAAGGGTTCCTTGTTGACTACGGAACCCTAAAAATTACACAGAATTGAGCTCCATACTAAAATGAAACAAATGCATTTATCATTTAATCAAAGTTCAAATATTCTTAAATATGGTACCTAAATGCAGGCTGGGCAATACTAATACAATATCGCCAATCTTATGGGCAATCCACATTACGTGATTTGTCAGCCCCAATTCATCAGAATCTGACTAATTGCTATCGTGTGGATGCATGTTCCAACCGTCAAACGAGTTGTCCGGACTAATTGCATCATAATCATCATCATATCAGCCGAAAGACGTCCACTGCTGGACATAGGCCTCCCCCAAAGAGTGCCAAAGTGACTGGTCCTGCGCCACCCGCATCCAGTGGACTCCCGCAACCTTTACCAGGTCATCAGTCCACCTTGTGGGGGGCCTACCTACGCTGCGCCTTTCGGTACGCGGTCGCCACTCGAGAACCTTTCCGCCCCAACGGCCATCGGTTCTACGTGCTATGTGCCCTGCCCACTGCCACTTAAGTTTAGCGATTCGGAGGGCTATATCGGTTACCTTGGTTCTGCTGCGGATAGCCTCATTTCTGATGCGATCACGCAGAGAAACTCCCAACATGGCCCTCTCCATTACCCTTTGGGTGACTTTGAGCTGTCTTATCAGGCCCATATTATTTTTCTCGCAAGATCCGTCTCTTTCTCATTAGAACACTTAGAACAAGAGGTATAGTGCGAGATAATCGAGAGTACGTCGCGGCCGTCCCATTTTGGACGTGCTGTATTGCCCTATCTCATCGGTTAGTAACAATCTTGCAGTCCGCTTCGCAGGACCGTTTGAATGCGGCAATTTTCACTTTCCTACTGTTAACTGGCCACACTGAATGAAATTGTAGTTGCAGTTGTTACGTCTGTACGCTACACCCAATTCTGACTTCGACATGTTGTACTGACAAATTGGGGTAAAATCACATAATGTGGATTGCCCATTAATTGCACATCTCAAACAGCCGGCTTAGCACAGGCTTCTATCGCTTGTCACGCGATAGTAGATATGATTTTTATCGAACTTGATACGTTAACCAAACCATATAACATGGCCCGTCGACAATTTGGCAGCATATCGCTTATCCCACGATATATGACATTGACCAGCTATACTATATCTCTTGTTCTGAGTGTTCTAATAAGAGAGAGTTAATGCGAGATGATGCTTCCGATAATGCGAGAAAAATCGAGAGAGCTCGCGCGCCGTCGCATGATAGCCGTGCTGGCGATCTTATCGCTCAGTGGCAATCTCTTCCAAACAACCTTGAGGTATTTATACAAGCAGTAGTCTCTGTATGTATTTCACTGACAAGTTTTTATTGAAATACAACGAGATCAGTTATAATTGCTTGTAAAGCTTGCGAGTGAAAAAATAAGGTACAGAATTATTATCATAAAGACAAGCGACTAGAGCAGACTGATCTTCCGAAAACTCCCGCTCCGTCGCTGATACGACTACGTCGTCTCCTGCATCTCATCCTTATGGAAACAGCTAGCAATGTGCAAACTGCAAACATTCTCAAAATATCCGAAAAGTTCTCGGGCAATGTCCGGAAACTTTCACGAGAACTTAATAATTAATGTTCGTCAGGTACTTTCCGATAGGATTTTTTCATGGATGGATCTAATGTATATACTTACAAGGTATCACTAATTACACCTATTTTTCTTTAAAGAGGCAATTGACCCAACCCCAACTGACTAATTTCGAACTTTGGAAACTTATGTGCAGTGCGAAGAAGAACCTAGAAACACCATTACATGAATTCACATTGTTTTTTTCATTTGTAGCATATCCTAATTACGTAATTACTATACAAATTGTACAGAACACAATGCCTATCGACGTCTACTACACGGCGCACTCGCCCCCATGCCGGCCCGTGCTCATGCTGCTAGAAGCACTCAACCTCAAGCCGAACCTCAAGCCGATCGATCATTCGACGATGGGCCATCTTAATCCGGAATTCGTCAAGGTACGCTCCCACTGGACAAGCACCCCTATTCTGTAACTTGTTTTAAACTCACCTTAATTTAAGGGTCGAATACACAGCTCCGTAGCGGGTGCGCGGCGCGAGCGCGCCGCGCGATAGTTCCCTACAAACCGCTGACGCGGTCAAACAGGCTGCGCCCCGTCGGCAACGCGCCCCGCCAGCAACAGCAACCCGCCGCGCACAGGCGCGTCAGTGTGAGTGACGCCAGATTGCGCAGCGCGCGGTGCGTACGTAGTGCTGGCGGTTTGATGGCGCGAGGCCAGCGCAATGCGCGCGGGACGCGCGCTTGATGCCGGCTGATTGATGGCGCGATGCGCGCGTGCTCTGTGTGCGACCGGCGGTAGCGCGCGCGTCACGCGCTCGATACGGCAGTCTGTTCGACCCTTTACGCTCATCCACAAATATATCATGACAACCGCATAGGCGTAGTAACTAAGCGTAGGTAGAGATTTAGCTTCGTGACGGGACTGACGGGTGACCGGCGGGATGAGCTGTATTAGCGCTTAGCGAATAACAGTCCCAGATGCCGTAAAAAGGTTATCTACTAAACCCCAGACGCTTCCACCTTGTCGCTTACAAGGTTCGCTTGACGCATTCTACTTTTTCTAGATCAACCCCCAACACTGCGTCCCCACGATCGTGGATGACGGATTTGCGCTCTGCGAGTCTCGCGCCATCCTCACGTACCTGGCCAGCAAATATGGCGACGGCTCGCTGTACCCCGCAGACCTCCAGAAGAGGGCGATCGTCGATCAGCGCCTGTACTTCGACATGGGAACTCTTTATCAGAGATTCAGTGACTGGATGGTACTGGTGTTCTAACCTTGACATAAGATACATGCTCCAATGTTCGCAGAATTAGGCGTCTCTAGCCCATGTAGCGCCCGTGTGCAAACATTATTCTAGCGCCCCCTAGTAAGCGCGTTCAAAACGGAATGGTAGCGGGCGGCGCCCGGTGCCCCCTAGGACCGCTGCGCCCGTGTGCAACGCAACCTTCATTCTAATCATCAACTCAATGGTCTTGAATATAATGGCAGAGGCCGAGTATTGAGGTGACGAAAGGTGTAAAGTTTTCAACTAATAGACATTAAGGTGTGAAGCATTGGGAAACGACCTGACCAAGATATGTACAGCCAGCGTCATATTATAGTACCTAAGTAGCAGCCAAGATAGCCAAATATTTGGCGAAATATTTGGCTACTCTGGCTGCTACTAACTTTGTGACGCTGACTGTAGGTAGGTTAGATATTAAATTGTACTAGATTAGATTATTGAAAAACATATATAAATACCTAACTACTCTAATTAGTGAAAACGTGCACAATTTGTAAGAATAGTACATTACGTAACTAGGTCGGTGAATTCGTGAATGCCCCAGATCGCAGGTGTTTGTGCGGCGTAAATATTTTTACGTCACACCTGGCCATAATGCGAGTTTCACTGCACGCTGCGCGTACAGGAAAACTCGCATTGTGGCCAGGTGAAGACGTAAAATTTTGTACTTAACACGGGCGGTAATTCGTTAAGCCCCAGAGCGCATGTTTATGGCCCTCACCTTCGGTTCGGGCCACAAACACCTGCGATCTGGGGCATTTACGAATTCACCGCCCTAGTTACGTAATGTACTATTACGTCACACCTGGCCCTAATGCGAGTTTTACTGCACCCTGCGCGTACGGGAAAACTCGCATTGTGGCCAGGTGAAGACGTAAACTTTTGTACTCAACAGGGGCGGTAATTCGTAAAGCCCCAGACCGCATATTTATGGCCCACAATCACCTGCGGTCTGGGGAATTCACGAATTCACCGCCCTAGTTACGTAATGTACTATTACGTCACACCTGGTCATAATGCGAGTTACCCACAGACACCTGCGATCTGGGTGGGGCATTCACGAATTCACCGCCCTAGTTACGTAATGTATACTATTATCTACGCACACCTGCCATACAGCAGCGGCTCTTACGCCCTTACACTACTTACGTATTGTTCACGTGATTCCGTTTCTCAGTACCCACAAATTTTCGCCAACCTACCCGCTGACGAAGAAAAATTCAAGAAAGTGACAGCGGCTCTAGATGTACTGAATACCTTCCTGGATGGCAACCAGTGGGTTGCCGGCTCTACCCTCACGGTTGCAGACTACAGTATACTCTCCACTCTATCCGTCTTCCAAGCTTTGGATGTGGATATCTTCAAATACCCAAATATTAAAACGTAAGTATTTGTACATATCGACTTATTCTCGTACTTCTACTTCAGATTCTTAATGTTAATTAAGGTCTTCGCACAGTATATCAACTCCACGCCACTGCGGCAGCAACTCTGCTCATTCTTTCGGATCCACCCAATAATGGTCACTAATGGACAACGCGGTGTCAAGACTGGTTAGAAGAAGGGAGGGCACGGGGCGGACGGGTGGGCCGGCAAATGGTTGCCCGCCAGTCACACACACGTCAGTCGCAAGCGCATAGTCGGTAAGGTAACGGCGCCTATTACCGGGGGTATCAAATTCGGCTACCATTACCGTGGCATTTTCAAAAACGCATTTTAAAAGCAAACCGTTCGATTTACAATAAAACATACTTTACACAAATGAAGCCTAATTTAGTTGACTAACGGTCCTGTTTACGCAAATGTGTGTGAATGAAATAACAAGCACGCAATCCGTCAGTTTCTGCGACGGCGGCGTAGGAAGAGGTTGTGTCATACAAACGCACGGCGTCACTGGTAAGTATACCCGAATCTTATTTATTATTTCATGCAATACCTATGACAATTGAACAAATGCTATGGATTTTAAATGGTTATCTATAGTTTTCTGCACAACTTTTGCGTACTCTTTATATATTTTTTGGCCTGGAAATTAATTTAAAATGGAATATAAAATACAGCGGTGATAGACGCCATTTTTAGTTGGGGAAACTAATACCGTGGCATACCACGGTAATAGTTAAGTCGGCGATTTGCTTCTTTGTGCTTTATCTTTTTTATATGTCATCGCTTATAAAATCTCTTACAGCTATTCGAATCTTGATCTATTGACGCTATTAAAGAACTATTTCCGTGGTATGGAAAGTATCCAACAAACCCTTAATTTTTAACCAAAACTTTAGTACTAGTTTCCAACCCTTATTTTGTCATGTCGTTTAAATATTGTAATAATTAACTATATTTACTTACCAGTTATGTCATTTTGGTTTTATATCAAGCTTGTAATATGTATGTTTGATTTGTAATGAAAATACAATTGTATCCTAAAGTTTTTATGGATCGGAATTAGATTTTACAAAATTCTAAATTAAGTCTATTACCGATGGTAAGATCCCACAACAATCGGTAATAGTAACTATGGGATGTTTTTACCGACCCATTCAATATTTGTTTGGCTCGGTAATAGGTTAAAAAGCAGTATCTATTACCGAGTGACATTTTAGTTTTCTCTTAAAATAAATCACATCTAGGGTTCCGTTCGTACAATTTCATTTCATAAAATTGATTTCTCTGGTTCGTATTATTAAGATGTGTGGTGAACGGAGATAATTACATATCCCAGCAAAATTTGTAAATTAAATAAAGTCCGAAAACATTAAAACAACCCGGAAACGACACATAAGTATAGATAAAGGTGTTACTTACCTACACAAAACACAAAATATTGTTTTCTAGTCATTTAGCCTGTTAGTATGCTCAGTATTGTACTTATTAGGTTTTTTAAAATACCCCGTATTTTATTTATTTAATCTTTGAATACAAAATACCGAATCCATAGTATAATGTAATGTAACTGCGATTTAATAAAAGGTTGTCTTTACCTGCTATGTATGCAAGTAGTAGTTATTCTTATAACCAGTGGACATCATTTTGTTGATTTAAGTATGTTTTATGTTTTCTTTATTTTTATATAGTACGGAACCAACGTCATGAATATTATTTTAACCCTCGATATTGGGTGCCGAATTGTGTATCAGGTTACTATTACCGATGGTAGAAAATTGCTGCTTTTTGTACCCTCGGTAATAAAAGCTAATTTCGCGGTAATAGAATCACATCCCATCCATTACCACGGTAATAGAAGATTCTCCTTTCGTGGTTTCAATAATTATTTTATCAAATATAATAAACTAAAATTGGTTCAAAAAGTTACGACTCTGAAAGTTAAATAAACACTCTTCAATAAAAAAAAAAATCTAGGACGTTAAGGAGCTTTCATACCCAGCATTTTTTATAATCATTTGAAAACTACCTCGCGTACCACGGTAATAGGCGCCGTTACCTTAGTCGCCGCGGGCGGGGACGACGTGTGGTCAACGCGAGACAAACGTGTCGGAGTTGACCTTAGTGTATGTGTATGTACGACGCGTCACACGTCGTACCTACACTACTTTAATATCTTTTACGTCACACCTGGCCTTAATGCGAGTTTTACTGCACGTTGCGTTTACGGGAATACTCGCATTGTGGCCAGGTGAAGACGTAAAACTTTGTACTCAACACGGGCGGTAATTCGTAAAGCCCCAGAGCGCATATTTATGGCCCTCACCTTCGGTTCGGGCCACAAACACCTGCGATCTGGGGCATTCACGAATTCACCGCCCTAGTTACGTAAAATTTCAATACGGTCATTTCGCCGATTAGCGACCACCTAATTTCATGTGCCGGTTGGCGACCACTTACCTGAGTTGGTGAACTGAAAGGATAATTCTCGGTTTTTAAGTAGGTTTCTATTCTAAAACAACAAAAAAATGCATTTACAACCAATTGTCTCAATAGGGTCTGTAGAATTGGTGTTATCTTCAATAGAAAAAACCTTTTCCTTCAGGTGGTCGCGTAACCAGCGTAATGTAATGACCCTATTCGGCATATAATCGAGTCGCCGTTGAGTTTTTATGATGTGCGAAGAACTTTAATAAGTAATAAGTTAAGATTGCACTTATTGTTTTACATATATCCTCGTGTTTTTTAGATGGTACGAGAGGGCAAAAGTATCTGTTCCCGGCTTCTCCATATGTGAAGAGGGCATTGTAACGACTAAACAAGCAATACAGGACATAAAAGCGAGAAGCGCGTCTACTTGAAGTGCCCATAAATATGTCAAACAAAAACATCGTGGCTCAGAATATCAATATAGCGTTGGCGTTATAGTCGGAGTACCATGTAGAGAGCTTAGCTGAAACTGAATTTTCCATACAGGGGACCGATTTTTGACTTTCGACTCTTTCACTCGAAAACTGTCAAAAATTATGAAATGCTAATTTTGAATCGGCGATAGAAAATTGAAAAACGAGTGGTTTCGACCACTCGTATTGAATTCTATTGGTAGAAAGTAAGTGCCTGCCATTTTGGCACTAACAAACGTATATTTACTTTTATTTGATTTTCGAGCGCTCGAAAGTCAAAAATCGGGTCCCAGTATTTATTCTTTGACGTATTCTCTTTATAGTTGACTACTTTCTGATTATGTAATACTTTGACGTATATAAAAGTATCTTTAATTAGTTTAAAATAACAATATGGACATTATCATAATATGAATTACAAATCAAGTCGGAATACAATGGTGTAAAGAATGATAAAATTAAAATACGTAAAAATAAATAAAAGTAATACTACGAGTACATCCCGCTCTGCGTCAAGCCCGAACCAAAGGTCCCCAAAATGCTAGCGGCATTGCCTCGCTGAACAGCAATGGAGACCTGTTGGACGAGCCATGACCCGGAGCGGGGGTCAAGGCCCCTGTCCCTTAATCGTCTGCCTAACTCCTTGCACAGCCCGAGAGCCTCACTGCCCCAGGGCCCAGCTGTCTCCACAGCAACCGGAACGAAATCATAAGTCGGTTCCAAGGCAGAGTACTTTGCGTGTTTGAGCTTGGCGGCATTTTCGGCCGCCGAACCAGCTGACTTAATTGTGTGCTTTAGATGGGACGCTGCAAAAGTGCTAACACAAGTTGCATCCCATAGGAGGCACCGCCCTCTCTGCCAGGGAACCAACGTCAACCCGTCCGGTCTTTTTCCGTCAGTCCGAGACAGACCCGGGGGCTCCAGGATGCACGGTACGTTGGCGGACACCATAGCCCGACGCACGATCTCATTGATAGAATGGTGTCTAGGGAACCGACCCGCACATCTTTTGCAGCTTAGCCCGTGGTGGCCATTCTCCTCCACCATTGTCCCACAAACGCATCGGTGCGCTTCGCATACCTTGCTCCCCAGCCTTAAAGCAACTGCTATCCTCAGGGAGTCGTTGTCGAGCAAAGTGCCGAGTTGAGGGGAAGGCAAGGCATGCAGCCACGCACCGGATTCGGGCTTTGTGAGAGCCTTGAGACGTGCTAGGTCAGTCCCCGAGGCATCACTCAACAAATGAGAAAACGTTTGCTGACATAGAATATCGTCCCATCCTCTTTGGACCGTTAAGCTATCCGGATGATCATTGGACGGACATAGTGTCGCCCACCTAGCCAGGGCCTCGGTTACGAATGGAACTCGAATGCTGCTGCCATCAAATGATAATATTCGAGCAACAAGATCCGACGAACCATGTGCCGACGCTAAAAAGGCTACCAGACCTATGTCCTGGACCCGACGCACGCCCAAGCCACCGTACCGAACTGGCAGAGCCGCCTGACACCATTGTTTGTCGTCTAAACTCACATTGAGTATTGACTCTAAACAAGATTTAATAGTGTCATCGAACGATTTCAAATCCGTGTCATAAAGCCAAGTTGGAGACGTCCGTAACATATACACCATGCGAGGCAGAGCAAAGCAGTTTCGCAGCAAGATAAGGGAAACATGTCCCGACAATTGTGTCAAATGTTCCTGTGCCGCCGAAAGTGCTTGTCTTTTGGCTTGAAGGGCCGAACTAACACCCTCGGTGAAAATTGGAGCACCCAGTAAATTGAAAGAATGTTCGTGTATTTGTCTAATGCCAGGTAAAAGTGACTCTATTTCTGCGAGAGAGTTGGTGTCTAAAAAACTGCAAGTATAAAACTCGCACTTAGACGGGTTTATTTCAAGACCAATTTTCTTCAAGGCAGGTATCAATGTTTTCAAGTCGTTTAAGACCACTTCTGGACTTCCTCCTATAGTGCCATCATCCAGATACCACACGTTAAGGGGCGCCTTTAATCCAGAAATAATCTTTTGGATGCCGAGACAAAACATTAAGGGCCCTAATGGGTCGCCCTGCTGGGCACCAACTTGCGACTGTATTAAACTGCCTGAGAAGAAAAGATTACTTGAGGAGGCGTAACATTGGTAAATGAAAGGGTAAAGAGAAGGAGTTTGCTCTAAGGTTTCGTTGAGAATAGTGTCCCTTTCTAGGCTATTGAAAGCGTTTTTGATATCGATTTTAACGATTATGGTATTGGATGATCTGCGATGTAAAGCAAAAGACCGGGTGGCATGTATTGCCGCCTCACAACCAAGTCTGGTACCGAAGCCCATTTGAATTGGTTGCAGATAGTCAGACATAGCTTCTCTAACAGATTGGCAACAGAGCTTAGCCGTAAGACGACGAAAAAAGCTGCCCACCGCAATTGGTCTAATACCACCATCTTTTTTAGATAAGGCACATAACGAAGCACCATATAGGAACGGTCTCACCTCCAAGTTTAGCATACCTCTCAGTAAAAAATTGCATAATTTTGTGAGTGATTCTAACAATCGGGGACCATTATTTCCTGCGGAGGGTGAAGTCAACTCTTTGAGATGCTGCGGTCGCAGACCATCTAGACCGGATGCAGACCCATTGTAGAAAGACGCAATTGCGTTGGCTACGTCCGAAGTTGTAACAGAAAGGAAAGGGCTTGTTAAACTCGGTTCAGGTGGTAAGATTATTGACCTCGATGGGCTGGGGTGTTTGTCTTTCAAAGCATGTAGTGTAGTTTCATTCACAGGAGCGAGAGTAGCGTCGGAAAGGAGCAAACGAACCGCTCCTCTTAAGTCTCCGTCGTGTACTTTGGCTTCGATGGAACGATATATCGAAGTTTGTTTTATTGGGGACTGTAAAATAGCGAAGTACAAATTAGAGTCATTGATATTATTTTTAACTTTAGTCGTCAACGATTTCTTTTCAGTCTTATCTGGTACCCTCAAGGCTGAAAAAGAGAAAGAGAGTAAAGTAAACCAATTTTCAACACTGTTCGAAAGCAAACAATCCTCAATAACCGTGCATAGCTTACCGGCAGCTAAACATCTGGCACCCTTGGGAATATGGGTCAAAACTCGAATGCTAGACTTTAAAGTTGGTAAGTCGTTTAGACTAACGTTCGCATGTTGCGTTTGGGAAGAAATGTCCGAAGTCCCAAGGAGCGCTGCTCGAGCTAGAGGAATATGATCTTGCCATATTTGGGTTGTTTGTGTGGTGTTTAAAGGTGTTGGAGCAGGTGGCTGCGTATGGTTAGCATGAACACGACTTATATGGATGTTCAGTCCCCTCTTTTTAAAATAACGAATCTGGGGGCAATAGGGGCATTGCACGGAGCTATCCAGAGGCAGAGACAGGGGAGGAGCCATATTTACTTGGTTTGAAGTGGATCCTATTATGTTGAAGAGTATGATTAAAACTAAACAAGAAAAACTTACAGTTGCAAATATAAAAATGTTGTATAAAAATACCGCAACAAAGTAGAGCATGTACAGTCCTTTACATTATTGTTTAGCCGCTGAGAAGAGCGTAGGCAAGGACGTAAAATATAAATACACAATGCACTAAATATTAATCACACTTAACTGATTATAAACAAATTAGAAAACACAACAAAGAATGACATCAGTGACACTGGAAACTGTCAAAAACCCGGGGCGCAGCCCCCCATACGCAAGCGATTTTCTTGTTTCTCGGGCGCGGATTGTTTTCGGACAGGACTCCGAGTGTGCGGAGGCCGTTGGCCGTGGCCGGCGATGTTTACATGTCCCGACAAAATCGTCGGATCGGTCTGGATGGGTCCTCAATGGGTCGGATCGATACGGGGATCAATGAAATATGTATTTCGCCGAGTTATAACAATTGAAATACTTTTTCTGCGAATCTTCGTGTATAATATTGTACACGAAAGTATTTAAAGTGAAATAGGTGCCTACATAATCACTTATTAATTGTGTATGTATATTTTAACGGTATTTATATTGTATTTTTACTATGATTTTAATACGTAAATTGACATTGTTTATTTTTATTTAGAATTAATTATACTTTGACTAAAATTTAATAAAAAGAAAAAATAAACATCGTAGACCATTTTCTTTTCTGTCTTTTTACAAATACTTTACTTTGTTGTGGCATAGGTAGTCCTTCTTTTCGCAATAAAACTCAACAAATAAATAACTCTGACAATAAAGTAAATGAATCATTATTACAGCAAACTAACCGCTTACCATCAAACGGACGATGCGCTTGTTTGCCACCGACCTAGTATGTAAATTAAAACTACTTTACCATTGGCCGAAAGTGTTATGGGCGACAGCGGGACGAAGACGGGGTGCGTGACGCAAACGTCAACCGATCTACCAATCAGGCGCTGGCAGCTCACCGACCCCTCGCGCGGAAACCTATTCGCTTCTGCACCCTCTTTATGCCTATTCTCAACGGGGTGGCCGCAACGTCAAACATAGTCACCAAAACCTCACTATCAATTTTAACCCCTTAAAGTATGGCTGAGAAATAATGTCCAGGAATTATTTTATTAATATAGGTTAGGCTCTTACACCAGCTTGTAGCTGATTTATGTACTGTGACTCTTCCCACCGGATTTTATTAAGCACAGAAAATACTGAAAGGAACGAGACGCGTTGCTTTAACACTTTTCCCGTAGATATTTACAAGCTTGAATTAACTTGTTAGAATATTTGCCCTTCATTGTATAACACTGTATATTATAAGAACTCGGTGCCAAACACCATGTATAAACACGTGTCTTTTTGAAACAACAAATAAAGACATAGACGGCACTTAATAAAAAAGGCATTTAAGTAGATGGATATAGGGAGGTAATCAGGTGAAATACTTTCAACTATACTTAAATACTTAACATAGTTGAGTAAAATAACACAGTGTTTAACACTCCATCTGCAGCGAAGTTTGAAATAGGTACTTTTATATATTGGGAAAATATGCTTTACTTAGATAAATGGGCTACTTATACTTATTAACGACCGGCAATTTCACCCGTGCTCTTAGACTTGTAAAATTGTACCTAACTGTACAGTCTAGTCTAAATTGTACAGTCAATCGTAAAAATATAGGTGCATACAACTTACTCATAAACATATCAAGTCAGCGGATTAAGGTTTCTGTACATATTTATAAGAGGATTAAGTTTTAAAAAATTTGCTATGCTTCCGGAGATCACTTAGACAAGGAAGTTCTTAAATTGGCAATATACAACTCCATTACTATCATTTGTGCCGATACAGCTCGCAGGTTGATAGTAAAACTACCAAACTTCTTACAAAACTGAGGTAACTGCAAGGTTGTCCAGATTTATTAGTTGGCAGAAGAGCCTAAAGCATTGACGAAACGTAATCTCACAGACTTCGATGGTTGGGTTAAAATCTGCTGCGAATGAAAGAGGATCACGAACGACTACTTTTGGGGTAGGTAGGTAGGTATCGTCGTCGGGGAGATAGTGTGAAAGCGGATCTGGGGACCGATTTTTGACTTGTTTTTTTTTTTTCGCTTCCGACCGCTGTGCGAGCACGTTGTCGAACGCAAAAGAAAATTAATATCTCAGTGTTTTCTGTGTTTAATCACTTTAATTTTGTGTTTATTTGTTTTGTGCTGTTGTAGTTGTGCCTGTGTTTGTATCTTTAATCCTTGGTAAGTAAACGAACGCGGGGGAGGTGGCAATTACTTCCATGTGAGGTACTTGCCACCTTGTCCTGGGCGAATTATGTCGTCCAACAATATTTTTGACCCTGGGACGGACCCGGGGAGCCTTCCGATTGTTGATAACCCACCATCTCCCGGGTTACATGTCGAAGTCACGAATGTTCAGGAACCTTCTTGCCTTAAGAGAGACCGCAATGTTCTAGATTGCGCAGACGACAGTCCTAGCCCTACGGGTCTGGCTGCTCCGAGTAAAATTCCCCGTGCCGACTTTAATCTCTCCCCGGATGTGTCCCAGGATATCTTGCAAAACAAGTTTAGCCCTAATGCGCCTTCAGCCTCCAACCTTATGCTCAGTGAACCGGCCCTTATGGCAAAGGATGACCTTAAGTCTCAAAAGCCTTCCCATTTGACTCGGGCCCCCCCTCTTGTGTCTCAGGAGTTCATTCCTGAGACCCAAGAGATGGTCCCTATGTCTCAAGAGCCTTCTCAAACTCAACAACCATCTGCAACCCTATTAACCCCCGCTCCCCACAGAAATGAATACTTATCTACGGATTTGGGTCCCTTTGTTGTCCATGTGACTAAGGAATCTCAGGAGTCTTACCTCAACCAAATCAAGTTTGGCCAGCTTCTTCACAACAAAAGTGTAGTGGGAATTAAAGAAGGTGGTGTAAAGAAGGTGGGCCGGAACCGAGTCTCGGTGGAGTTTAAAACTGCACAGTTGGCAAACAACTTCCTTTCATCCCCTCCCTCGGGGGATCTCAAGACTTTTATACCATCATTTCACATCACTCGGACTGGTTTTGTTAAAGACATTCCCAAAGACTTCTCAAATGAAGAGCTTCCTTCTCTCTTCTTGTCTCCCCACGGTTATGGAAAAATTATAAAGGCGCGTCGCATCAACTACAAACAAAGAGATTCCAGTGATGGAGCCATTCAATGGGTTCCTTCAGAAAAAGTAGTGATTACTTTTGACGGTCAGGCGCTGCCGCCTAGGGTATTTTTATTCAATTGTTCTGTGGAGGTTGATCCCTATAATTTCCCCACTATTCAATGTTTCAAGTGCTGTAGATTTGGCCATGTCAAGGCTCATTGCCGGTCCCGTCCTAGATGTGCAAAGTGTGCGCAACCCCATGAGTCCTCGGAATGTTCTGTGGATGAGAACTCTGTGTCTTGTCTGCACTGCTCTGGCAATCACAGAGCCACTGATAAAAAATGTCATGAATATAGCAGACAAAAACTAATAAAAGTGACTATGTCAGATGAAGGTGTATCATACTCAGAAGCTGAAAAACGACATGCTCCCTCGAGACGCCCATACAGTGAAGCTGTCCAATCCTCCCATAAAAAAACTGTTTTTATTCAAAAAAAAGCAAGAGTGCCTCTCTCACCTAGCTATGACCGTAGGGCCCATAATGATATCATTGACGGCTTTAATGCCTCTTTCCCCGGAAATGGGACCGCTTATCCCAAAGACCCTCCCCAGTCGAGGTATATTCATCAGGAATCTCAGAATCAATCATCTTCGCCTTCTGCCCCCTCGTTTGACCTCCCATCTTTTTTTGTTTCTTTCATCGATGGTATCATCAATTATTGATTTTCTTATCAGCAATTCCTCCTGTCTACCGTTCAACGTTGCCGACATATTGAAAATTCTCTCTCCCCTCTTAGTGAGGGAGCCTCGCCCGGGGCTCCGTCCTAGTCATGGCTCACACGATCCTGCAGTGGAACATTAGAAGTATAAATAGTAATAAATCCGACCTCCTCTATTTATGTGGTAAACACTCCCCTTTAATTATTGCTCTCTCCGAGACTTGGTTAAGACCAGATTCGACTTTTAGGCTTTCTGGTTACACTTGTCTTCGTCACGATAGCTCGGACGGATATGCGGGTTGTGGTTTGTTTATTAAAAACGGTCTCGATTATTCCCACATGGTTTTCTCTCCCACTCCGTCAATTTTTATCACGGCAGCGCGAGTCATAGATATTAGCGTGGTTTCAGTCTACATCCCTCACCCCTCCCCTAGCATTGTGTCCTCTTTCTGGTCCCTCTTATCCAATATCCCTCCTCCGTTATTAATTGTGGGTGATTTCAACTGTCACAGTCCCCTATGGGGCTCTGTCTCTGACGATTCCTCGGGCCGCAAAATGGTTGAATTTCTAGATTCTCAAAACCTTTGTATTTTGAATGATGGGCGGCCAACCCGCCGCGTCTCGCACCTACAAAACCCCTCAGCAGTTGATCTTTCTGTATGCTCTCCTTCTCTTGCCTCCGTTAGCTGCTGGGATATATCTCCTTCTGCGCTGGGTAGTGACCATTTCCCTATTATAATAACTCTCTCGACTGGTTCTTCCCTGCCATCTCCCTGCCCCCCTTTACAAAAATTTAATCTTATAAAAGCTGACTGGCCCAAGTTTATTTCTTCTCTAGACGAAAAAATTGCCGACCTCTCCCCCGTTTCATTAGACAACTGTCTTGAAGTATACTCTAGTTTTGAGAGCTGCATTATGTCTTGTGCTGAGGAATCCATTCCACTTAAGAATGCAGTTGTTAACAGACGGCCCTCCTTGCCCTGGTGGGACCCAGAGTGTTCTGCCCTGGTTAAGAATCGAAAGGAGTCTGAAAAACTTTATTGTACTCAAATGACTACTGAAAATTTTATTGCATACAAAAAAACGCAGGCCAAGTGTAAGCGAGGTCTAGCTGCTAGGAAAAAAAATGGTTGGAATAAATTCTGTGAATCTGTCTCCCCTACGACTCCGCCTTCGTTGGTTTGGAAAAAAATTAAAATCTTTCGATGCTCGAGCGTTGCTTCTCCGACTCCCTCGTCGTTTTGTACTAGGCCTATGTGGTTAGAAGACTTTTATGACAAATTAGCCCCTCCTTACGTCCCTGATTTATCAGAGTTACCTGCAGCTTGCTCGTCTTCTTCTCACAACCCAGACAATTTTTTGTCTTCTCCAATTCTAATGTCTGAACTCCGTTGTGTCTTGGAAAACCTATCAGATTCTGCTCCAGGCCCTGATGGTTTAATTTACTCTTTTTTAACTAAAGCTGGGCCTAGGACGGTGGCGTACTTTCTAGAGATAGTCAACAACTTTTTCAACTTAGGATTGATCCCGGATTCTTGGAAGGAGCAATTCATCATCCCTATTTTAAAGCCCGGCAAGGATTCGGGCGAAGCGTCTTCTTACCGTCCCATCGCTCTTTCGTCTACCCTTTGTAAAATAACGGAACATCTTCTAAAAAATCGTTTAGATTGGTTCCTGGAGAACCATAATTATCTGTCGCGTTTTCAGTTTGGCTTTCGCAAAGGCAGAAGTGTATCGGACAGCCATTGCATCCTTTCCACGGATATCCGTCTAGCCTTCTCTAGGAATGAGTCTGTTGCCGCAGCGTTCTTAGATATTTCCTCAGCGTACGATAACGTCATACTTTCAGTGCTCAGGACTAAAATGTCAATGCTGAGTATTCCTTCGAAGGTCATTGACTTTATCTGCAATCTCCTTATGGGTAGAAGGATTAAGGTAAGATGGCAGGGCAGAATTATTGGCGAGAGATGTTTATGGAAAGGGCTCCCACAGGGGTCAGTCCTTAGCCCGCTCCTTTATAACTTATACACCATGGATCTAGATAGGTCAGTCAATTCGCATTGCAAAATCCTACAATATGCCGATGATATTGCAATATACTGCAATGACAGGTCCCCTCAAATAGCCTCCGAGAAAATTAATTCCGCTCTTGAGTCTCTTCAGTCTTGGCTTTCCTCTCATGGTCTCTCTCTCTCTCCAACCAAAAGTTCTGCTATTGTTTTTTCTAGGAGCAGACAATCTCCACAGTGCAATATTCATCTCGGCAATGAGGTTATCCCCGTTAAAGACTCCATAAAATTTTTAGGTGTTATTTTCGACAGACGTCTGCAAGGCGTCCCCCATCTTTCTTACGTGGTTAAAAAGTGTGAAAAAAATATTAATTTGTTAAGAGCTCTTTCCGGTGCGTGGTGGGGCGCCCACCCCTACTCTCAAAAACTCCTATATAACGCTTTGGTTAGATGTCATTTGGACTTTGGTACTTTTATTTTTGAGCCATGTAATAAGGGAGCGCTTAAAGTGTTGGAGCTGATCCAAATGAAAGCCCTCAGAATTGTATCTGGTGGTATGAAGTCCTCCCCCAATAGAGCTATACAGGTGGAGTGTGGTGATCCTCCTCTCGACCTTAGACGCAAATTCTTGTCGGATCGATTCCTATTCCGCGCTGTAACCCTAATTTCCCACCCTTTGATACCCAAACTGAAACTGCTGCAGAGCTTTTGTTCCTCTAAACCTTATTGGCGGAATAAACCTAAGCCTAACCTTGTCCTCAGTCTTGAAAAGGTTTCTTCACTTAGAGCCCCGGTGCAGAGATGTTCTTCCTTACCTATATACTCGATCCCTTATGATGCGATTCCTCTTTTTCCTAATGTTTTTTTTTAATACTGGTATATCCAAGAAAACAGTTAACTGTAATTCTGCCTTTAATGAATTTGTTCACTCCAACTTCCCAAATCATCTTTATTTTTACACGGACGCTTCTAAGCTTGCTGATCTGGGGTGTGTGGGCTGTGCTGTGGTCAGCCCTAGTATTAGCCTTTCTCTGAAATACAAGCTTCCTCCTGAATCCTCAGTTTTTTCGGGCGAAAGTCTGGCTATCTGGTTCACTGTTAACTTTATTCTCGAAAGGAAATATCCCAAAACGGTTATTTTTACTGACTGTCTGAGCGTTCTGCAGGCTATCTCTACTTATCCTTTTAAAAACTGTGCTCGTAATTATATCATCGGTCAAATCAAAAAATCCATACTTTTATGTCAATTAGCTAATCTTGATGTATCTTTTGTCTGGATCCCCAGTCATAGTGGTATTCTTGGTAATGAACTCGCTGATCAGGCCGCCAAAGAGGCAGTTATCCATGGCTTCGATTCTTTTTACAAAATTCAACCTACTGATTTAGTGAACATCCCAGCCAAAATCTTGTCTAAAAAATGGTCGTCGCGATGGAATTCATCAAAAAAATGCTACTATTCACTTGTGCAACCAAAGATCCCCTCGCGTCCTTGGTTTTTTAAAAATCGTTCTCTCTCCAAGAGACACACCAGTACCATCATCAGACTGCGCCTTGGTCGAGTTTGCTCGCCAGAGCTTCTTTTTAAATTTAAGTTAAGAGATTCCCCTCTGTGTGAGTGTGGTGAAGAGGTCGGTTATATCGATCACATATTTTTCAACTGCCCACGTAACTCCCCCTCCTTTAATCTCTACTCTATGCTGCCAAAATTAAATGTCCCCCTCCCAGCGAATGTAGCCTCTTTAATCTGTCTAACAGAAAACAAAAAAGTCTTCCGTTTACTTGCCAAGTTCGTAGAAAAGAATAACATAAAACTTTAACCTTTTAACTCCCATAACACCCCATTTGTGATGTTTACCTCTTGTAACTTTTTGGTTTGCAGTAGTTTTAACTATGGTGTTTGGTAGTTGTTATGTGTTTGTGTTTTCCGTCTGTTCACAGGTCTAGAGCAGCTGTCATGCAACTTGATTCTGGCAAATTTGAGCCGACTTAGTTGGCCAGAACGCCATTAATAAAAAGAAGAAGAAGTAATAATGCACCGTGTTCATGCATACATCTTGCTGCCAGGTGCCAACGTAACTTAATCGGGATATAACCATAATACACAAGTATCGTAATATTATAAAACACGCCTATTTAATACCCAGGATTATGAGCCTAAAAGCGACATAATAAGACGTAGGTACGTTACGAGCAAATGTGTTGAAAAATAATAATGAAGAGACCGAAGCCGACGGCGCTCTGAACGTATTAAGAATGTAGAGGCGGATACTTATATTTACCTACTACAAGTGTCGGTTACTAATGTTACAATATAAATATAATTGAACGGTAAAACCGTGTTCATTTGGGAACTTAACCAGAATGCTGCTGCTTACAGTTATCTGGTTCAACGTGTTTACTATACTATATGCTCAGACCAACAAAACTGGTAAGAAATCGTTGTGTGTATTGTTATAAAATTGTTGTAGGTACCTACCTACGTGCATGCAAGTAAGACATTTGTATATAATTCTAGGCATACTTACTTAGTTTCCACACTTGACTGTATCTCATATTCAAGATTTTGAGGGTTTCACTATTTGTAAAATGCTGGCGTAAATTCGGCAGTTGTAAGTCTAATACGGGCGATAAATTAAATCGGACATAGTTTTCATTAGTGTAATCATGAAGTAAAAGGTTTTTTTAAATTGCAGGTCATTACGATCCCATAAATATTAAAAAAAAAAATTCTCAACAGCAAAGTACTGTAAACATGGTTGCGGTACCGAAATGTCAAATGTTCATTAGCAACTGTCAACGAGCGTGTTTGCATTACATTGCGGGCTGAATTATTTTGTATGGACAAAATTATGGTTGCAACTTTAAGTAAATGTTATCTAATTACCTTTACTTTGCCCTATACTAACCACCGTACTAAGAGATTCGCCCGTATTAGACTTACACACTGTATAATCAGTATAATCAATTAATCACTCTAATAAAAATCTTCTATGCAATTGTACCATGAGACACAACTGGTTTGTATCATAATTTCTAACACGAGTTTTGGCAAAAAAATAATTAATTGCAGGTGATGACTTATCATCTCGTGTTTGGTACGGGGAGAGGGCCAATATAAAAGACTTTCCATCGTTCGCCGCACTTGCTAATTGTGGTGCTGCCATCCTCTCGGAGTGGTGGCTGGCCACGGCGGCTCATTGCGTACAGTAAGTAGAAGAAAGCGACAGTTCTCGAGAAATTTTCAATTTTAAGTGGTTTGGCGAACCATAAACCATAGGAGCTACAGTCGACGCGCGTTTGTTTCAAAGCACGTGTAAAGCGACTGTGATTCCCAAGTTCCAGAATTTTATTAGCAAGCAATTAATAGTACATTGTGATACAAGTGAGCTATGTTGATAATTACATCAGAGGCGGGATTGTTCACGCGAGCCGCAGGCGAGCGTGATAAGAGAGCCGAGGAGCGTAAGGACTTGGCTCTATGAAATATCCCACAACTTTTTACGGTGGAAGAGTCTCGAGACTTGGCTTATTTTTTACATGGAATGTTTTTTTTGATTATGTTTAGAAAATATATTGTTTTTGCAGAGTTCAAATTTTATATCAAACAGGCAAACGGGTATGGGTTGGGAAAGACAGCAGGGTTCTAACCAGCCACTCTAGCCAGTCTTACACATTCAATGAAGTTATTATCTACCCAGATTACTGGGAGCTTTATGGAATCATCCCTGTCAATGATATCGCGCTCCTGAAATTGACTCGGCCGCTGAAGTTTAGCGATAAGGTTAAACCGATAAAACTACCAAACCGGAGCTATGAGCTACATGCAGTCTACGCGGTCGCTGGGATGGGAATAGACGAGGTAATTTACTAGATCATTATACAACATATAAAAATTAACAATGCACCGCGGAGAAGTTCCAAAGTTGCGCTTCTAATGAGAGTTCTCAGGACTTAAATTGTACAAACACTGACTAGAATTTGACAAGATTTTTTTGGAATAATTCCCTGCCTAAACTAAATAGGAAAATGCTTTAGTCAACGGCGCGGAACAGAGAAAAGGATATGCAACGATAAGTTGACACTCTTTTGCATGAATACCTACCGAGTAGCTACCGTGTTTAGGTTACGAGGCTTGCTGAGTGGCCTATGTACGAGTAAGTTACGAGATTTTGAGAGCTAATTGTGTAATTATTGTAAGTATGTTACAATACTTTTTCTACGAGTCAACTAGTGAAATAATTAAAAAAGCTTGGTATACATGGATCCCTGTCCCTCGAGTGCGGTAGACATGGAAATACCCGAACATTGATTTCGTGGTTATAGCCTGGCCTGTGTGCTTGTGCGTACGTCACGTCACTTCACGGACACGTACGCAGGCCCGTCTACGTCAGAACAAGAGAAATATGCCAGTCATATTGAACATTGCTAGTTGTGTTTAAAATGTTGTTATGACCACTACCTGTAACGTCATATTCAATTTACTTATGTTCGAAAGACGTGCTTACTTAGCAGCACTTGAAAAACCACAACATTTTCGCACTTTTTTTGGTCTTGTCGAGAGTCCTAATCCTAAACAATGCTGTTTTAAAAATAAAACTCCATACTTTTTTATATAGACTATCCTCATCATCATCATATCAGCCGAAAGACGTCCACTGCTGGACATAGGCCTCCCCCAAAGAGTGCCAAAGTGACCGGTCCTGCGCCACCCGCATGCAGTGCGCAATTGCGCATATATAGAGTATAATTACTACTTGTTTGCTCCCATACACGTTTTTTTTTAATGTATTACATATTTACATCCATATGGGATAGTTATTACAAGAAACAAGTAAATTAAAAACAAACAAAACAAAACTTATTATCTAGAAAGAAAATTGCCCGCCCTCAACACACCCCAATGTTGCCCGGGGCATCGTGCATCGTGCCCAAGACGCTCGCCGCGTTTCCCAGTTGGATCGCCAGGCTCAGGGCGGGTTGCACCGACTTACGATTACAGACCGATCAACGTTAAATATGGCGCTGACAGCTGTCAATCCATACAAACTTGTCAAACGTTCCATACATTGAGATTTTAACGAACACCGCTTACGATTACAGACGGTTTGGTGCAACTCACCCTCAGCCTTCGGGCGAAATATGAGCCCGCCCTGAGATCACCTGTGACCCCGATCAATTTTTGGGATACGTAATTATCCCTTAAGAAAGCGTATTTGCGGCACTTGACTGTTTGGGCGTCATTAGCGGCCGAGCCCGGCATTTTGGCAGACCGCACGACATGGGACGGGGCCTACGTATCCACGCAGGTCACGTCCCATGCCAATGGACGGCCCAGATGCCAAGGCACCAGAGTGCAACCGTCGGGCCTTTTACCGTCTACTGCAGACAGACCTACACGCTGCAGGCTAGAGGGAATGGCTGCAGAGCCGAGAGCCCGGTGAATTAGGTCATTGAGGGCAGCGTGTCTGAACGGCCGACCGGCACTCGACCGGCAGTGAAGGCCGTGGTGACCGAAGGCGTCAGCCGATCCTCCGCAGCGGCTGCGGCTCACAGGCCTTGATTCCTAGCCTAAGGCACACAGCTACACGTAATGCTTCCGGGTCCAACAGGGAGCCAATGTTCCGCGACGGAAGAGCATGTAGCCAGTGCCCCGACTCCGGCTCAGACACTACCAGCAGTCGAGCGTGATCACCAGTGTTGAGACTATTTTGTAGGAGCGTATTTTGTGGAAGGATTTGACATTCAAATGATCCCAGGCAGCTTGGCTGGCTTTTTCAGTAGGTGGTCCTTCAGTAGGGTACCCAGCTCTCCAAAATGACTCTGCATCAGCCAAGCCTGCCACTACCACATCAGCGGGATCGGAAACATTTAGAATTCCACTGATGAGGGTAACAGTGCTGTGGACAGACGAGAGAAAGGCAGGAAGAGCCAGGTCACCTGTACGCCGAATGCCCAGTCCGCCATATTTAATAGGCAGAGTTGCCTGGGACCAAGTAAGAGAATTGAAGGAAATAAAATATTACTCACAGTATCTTTTAGCACATTGTCAATAGATGATGTCAAAATGGGGAATTTCCAAACCGGGCAGCACCGAAGAATATATAAGAATTTTGGAGAGAAAATACACAAGCGTAAAATGTAAATGGCAATGTGAGGGTGAATCTTAAATAACATGTCCAATGAATTGTGGAATATATCTAATTTGGAATTTATTGTTGGGGCGATGGCGTCTTCATAGATTGGAGCACCGAGTAGGGTGAGAGAATCGCGGGACAGTAAAGAAAAGTTAGGTGTGACATTATTGAAACTTTGTATGATGTCATCCCTAGTACTGACAGGAAGGTTGTCTGATATAAAAACTTCACATTTATTCAAATTTAGTGTGAGGCCTATCTCAGCAAATCGTTTTGTAATTGTGTCGTGTAACGAACCCGCTCACAAAATTTCACGTGAATCGGTTTAGAAATGTGAGGAGGACGGCTGGAAAGCGGGACAACCGGACATCTGCACGTCTATCATGGGACGGCCGCGACGATTTTTTTCGCACTATACCTGTTGTTCTATGTGTTCTAATAAGAGAGAGACGGATAGTACGAGAAAAATCGAGAGAGCTCGCGCGCCGTCGCGTGATAGCCATGCAGGACATACGAGTACAAACTATTTTCGGCCCAAGCTGAAATAGGACTTTATTCGCTTCGCTCCCTCGTTCAACAAGGTATATCCATGACAGATTTCCATCGGAACATTCCTATGCAAACTTGTTCTTAAAGTCTAGTGAAGTTTTCCGGCAATTTCTGAGAAATTTCCTGAAAACCAGGTAACTACTTAATTGCCTACTATGGTTGCTATTGCTTTGTACTTAACCTAAGTACATTTTTTTATTCCAGACTCGAGAAGAGTCGAAGCATTTGATGTCAATTAATGTGCGCACTCTAGAAGCAAATGAGTGCTTGTCTTACTTGCCCTGGAAATGGAGATATGCATTGCGTCTTCATTTAGACCAGCTGAAACAAGTTACAATTTGCACTCAACGGGATGAAGACAAGCCTGGAGTTTGCCATGTAAGTGAGCCGCCTGTCCCGCCATGCCGCTCTCAACGACATCCTTTAGAAGGGCGCTCGTCAGAGCCAATGTTCCCGCCGCTCCGGAGCCCCAGATCGTGCGGAGCGATGGTAAGCGTACCACCTCCAAAAATGGCCAACATTGCTAATTCCTAAATGTAATTTTTAGCAAAACAGTTGAGTTGTCCAAACACCCGGTCGATAAGTTGCGCAAAATCAGTCTGTTGTTATTTCCTAACCTGGTCAGAACGGCGTTTCAAAGTACGCGAGATATTAATTTTGAACCCGGTTTTTGGGGTTTTTAACAGCCTTTTTCTGTAATAAATCAATGACTATAAACTATCATCCTCAGGGTGACTCTGGCAGTCCTCTTGTCCGAGGCGACAGTCTGGTCGGAATCGCGTCTTACATCAATAACCTCGACCGCGACTGTTCAAAAGCCAGACTTGGGATGTTCACAGACGTCGCCCCTTTCGTGGGATGGATCAGAGAGGTCACTGGAATCCAGTAAATCAAAACGAACTGCTTGGTAATGTTGATTGAATGTTAAAAAAAACTTTGTTTCATTAAAAAATCGTTTTATTTAATCCCCTACACTTGTGCATTTTTTCGAAAATACAATGTTGTTTTACATTAAATACCTAGTTAGTTGAGCTCAATTAAAGGAACCGAAATGTCCCAGAGTTTGACATAACACCAATAGAACAGTTGGCACTATCAATCTTAATTCCTAACGATAGAGGTGACCAGCAGCAGTGTGCCAATTATTGAATTGATGGTGTTAAACATTGGGACGTTGAGCCCATTAAAATGTTTTACAGTTCCGTTTTGCCTTTGCTATTCGCAACCAGTTTCATAAATTTATTGAGGCCCTTTTCGTTGGCTTCTTCGTATCCCGGCGCGGTAGACTTCACCAACTCAAACCATCTGGAAGTTATAAGATCAAGTCAATGTATTTCCATTTTCCTGAACTACGGACACGGTTTCATTAAATAAGTTCTTTAGTATTCAGTCAGATAGGTACATTCGACTGCGCAGAAATTCTCATAAATGGTCAGTTCAAGAGGTTTAACGACAGGTATTATTCAACTATTGTGAAGCAGTTTATGGCCTGGCTTTTCAATAACAGCTGGCTGGAATGAGGACCTTCTTAAACGTTCTATGTTCATCCCTTAAATCATAGCCGATTATTCAGAAACGCTCCAGTCCAACACTTTGTTGTTCGATCCGAGATAATTTTCTTTAAAAACAAAGTTTTAACCGCCTTCAATATAGTACTCCGCCAAGCCACGAGAACATTTCCTATTTATTTACAATTTACCACATGAACTGGTTTCCGATAGCAAATGCGTTGATTACTATAGAAAAAAACCGAATCGCTGTATGTGGGCCGATAATATTTGAGGACTTCCATCGATTCCCCAAGATCATCACCAATGGCACTTCATTAGTACCTATTTCAACGGAATCTTATTAGAACCTGTGACTTACTTTTGCACTTTTAAGTACATAATTGAGGAATTCGATAAGTCATCTGTGGTCTTCATAATCAATTCCTCGCCACCAAATTTATGATTCCGGATGTAAATACACGAGTTATAACAGAAAATACCAAAATCACTACACGCGTGCCTAATAAAATTGAGGAGTCCCCTCAATTCCTCATGGATCTCATCATTTAAATGAATTTTGAAAAAAATGGGACCCACCTGGATGTATATACATATGAACAAAAAAAAATTTTTCGAATCGGCTTATCAATGACGGAGTTCTGAGGTAACAAACATTGAATAAAAAAAACAAAAAAAAACAGCCGAATTGAGAACTTCCTCCTTTTTTTGAAGTCGGTTAAAAACAGCTGAAAAACGCTCATTATATCGAATACTCACGTGTCAACTCTAGGATACACGTATAAATCAACTCCCGCTGCGTCCAACGTAGAAATAGTAGCCACTAAACTGAGATCAGCCAGTGTGAGGGTGTCACCAACCGCGTACTTGTGGCCTTTCAGGAACGAGTTGAAGGTATCTAGAGCTTCTTTTAGCTTGTCGTAGAGACCGTGGTCAGGTCGTTTCCCGGCGAAGATTTGAGGATACTGAAAATATCATGCTATTTATACGTCGCCGAGTAAAACGCGATTCATAACTGCGAGTAGTATTAAAGTGAACTTGGCTTGGTCACGGCATCCCAACGGTCGAGCGTGGCAGTCCACTTCGTGATTTCGGCCCGTGTGGACAGTTGAGAGCTGCAGGGCGTCTGGCAAAACTAAGGTCACTTCGTACTGGATCTCAAGCTCCACTCCTTTGATTTTACTCGGCAGCCCGCCATTCTTGCGGAGATGCGATATAATATAACTATAAAGGTGCTACGATCCTGCGTGGCGGACTGCAACCTGCAACACTGCGAGATATAAGAAAGACCGAGATAGGGATATGAATGGCCTGTAATTCATATGCTTATTCGCTCCATCTTATAAGTAGCTTGCAGGACGATTGTAGTCCGCTACGCATCGCCTGCGTTTAAGTCGACGTCTGATAACGAACAGTGGATACCAATATCAACATCCAATACAAACTATACAAAGGAACGAGCTCGGAATTGATTACAAAATGTTATATTATAATCAATTGCTGCAAGTTAGTTATTATTCAAACGCGATAAGTTTGGGATTGGAATAGCAGTCGGCCAAGTCAGCTCCAACCCCATTCTAAAAGCGGTATAAAAAGTATATCTACTTAGGTATGATATAAAAATACATTAGACTTACGAAGAAGTTGGCGAAACGAGGATAAAGGGTCCCCAAATCGAAATCCAGCCGTTGGTCAATCAAAGCCCTGATTAAAACCGAATCACAAATTAAGTAAATGAGTAATTAACATAAATTTATGGACAACCTAATCATAATTTTTGGCCTGATGATACCGACACCGCCAACTATGATGAATCTCAAGCGCGCTGCCGACTCTATGGCCGACTCTTTATTGACTTGAGGGTTCGTTGTCTTGACAGCTCAAGACAAATGCAGCCTCCATACTCTCAACACAGCGCACCCTCGAGAGTTCTGGTTACCTTACTCACAACCAGGAAGACAACACCAAATTGATTATAACGCCGCTAACGAAATTATACATTTAACTTAAAGCATTTTTTTATGTAATGCTCCGAGCCGGATTCGAACCGGCGACCACAGGCATTCATGGCCCGTCGCTAGTAATCAACTGAACTATCGGAACAATCCGTCTCAGGGGCGATGGTGCCGTTAAAGGAGTCTAAGTCCTCTGGTAGATGTCGCTACACGCCTTCCTGAGGCGTTGTAAGAAGGAACTGATTGCAAGATTTAGTGGCCGAAACGGATTGTTCCGATAGCTCAGATGGTTAGCGGCGACGGGCCATGAATGCCTGTAGTCGTCGGTTCGAAAATGTTCAACACCAAATACCCACAAAGCAAGTAGAGTTGTAACTAGCGGTTTTTTAAGGAGCAGGTACTTCGCCAGTTCCTGCACAAATTGTGAGCGATTAATGATAATTAGGTACCTACCTACATATAGTTTACATTATTTTTGAGAGAACACATTATCTCGATTTTAATTCATACCTGCAGGAAAACAAACGCGAGCTATCGTTACTATGGCTGGGTTTATGTGTATGTAAGAATGTACCTTGTTTTTATGTCCTCGGGATACAGCTCTTTGTTATCAAACTTCCTAATGAGATACCGGCTGATGGCGCGGGACTCCCAGAGGGGAAAGCCATCGTCCACCAACGTGGGTACCGTGTGTTGCGGATTCAGCTGGAGAAAGAGATAGGTTTATCGTGTTAGAAAAGTCCAACTAGATATCTTATCATTATATGGGAAGTGCATAACTAAGAGTGAAAAGTAGTCTTATGATTTCATAGTGCAGTAGGTTCCGTGAGAATTAAATCTCAGGCCAGGGTTAACCCTTTCACTTCCAGGAAACCGCCTAGCGAGTGCTTACGCCATAGTCGAGTTCTGCTACATACCGTGGAATGAGGTTACCTTAGGTAAAACATGGGGCTACTTCGATCATTTAGATTTTAGACTGTAGTATAAAAACAGAACTATTTGAAACAAAGAAGATTTAATCAGGTAAACAGTCAGATAAAATACTAATATGTTCACTGCCATAGTTCACCCACAAGTAAACACAATGATTTCGAAGAAAAACCTATTTGATCAAAGTCGCCCCCCGAATCAAAGTAACCCCATTCCACCGTACCGTACAAAAATCACAGGATCAGCATAACGCGTAGCGAATCTTGGCAGTGAATATGGTAATGCGAGAGTTAATTCAATCGGTGTCGGAATACCTACTGAGCAAAAAGTAGTTACAATAAGTAATATACCGACTGAGTAATTGACTTGTCATTTCATGAACAAGAACACTAGATTTGCTAGACGGTAGTTACTACATTCCCTTGTTGTTGCTACGAGACTTAGATAGCGCTAGTATCGAACCTTCAGGAAATCAGCACTGAGGTGCTCCCCGGCTTGCAGATTGAGCTCCTTAAGGTTCAGTTGAATGTCTAGGGCCGCAGCAACTAGCAGGACCAAGCGGCACGGCGGTGAGCCCGCTGTGTAGTACAAGTCCATGGCTGAAACAACAGAATAGTTACTTATAGCTTACCTACAACAGGTGGCGCTAGTGCAGTGCTAGTATACAAGATTCAGGAATCCATCGTACCCTACAAACGGATTCCTGAAAATTCCGCCGATCTCGCCTTGTCTTGAATTTCCTAATCTATTGCCAGCTACGGCACGTACACTACAACAAGTCTCTACAAATGATATGTGTATACAAACTTTTTGGTATCTACACTAGCTGATGTAACAGGCAATAGCTCATACTTTTTACACAAGTTGCAATGGGCGCAAAAATGGGCGTTTGTACCTAGTGTCGCGAATCATGTCAGTTGATGATATCGCGAGGACTAACTCATGGTCGGATCGTGTTATACCGCCTTAAGTTAAGAGATTATTTACTCTGGCAAGGTTGTGTTATATTTGTCATTGACGGTATACGAATGTCTTCTGCGTATTTAAACGTGTAACGCCTGTGAAGTGTGACCTCTTTTATCGTCTACCATGGATGGGCGAGGATCGAAGTACACTGAAGTAATCTCAACGAGGAATTGGAGACTACACAGTTGGACCCTCTTGAAAGCTAAGTGTCTTGGTTCTTAGTACTATATTCGTTCTATTAGAGTTGTTATTGTTCCGCTATAATGGTGATCCGTAACATGCATGCGAGTAGTATTTCACTGTTAATGTAATGATAACGACATGCTACCATTAGCCTGAGCAGGAGTCTAGGTTTAGACCCAGCGTGGTGGCACGATGACGTAATATGTGGATAGAAATGTACCCCTAGGAGAATACGATACTTTAAAGGACAATGAGCATTGACACGAGACATAACGACTGACCGATACCAGTATGACATAGTTGAGACTGATAGTATGTATAAGGACAATACGAGACAATATAGAGAGAAAACCCATCTATAGTTGCTCGGCCGATAGGCGAAACCCTCAGACAAGAATATGAGGGCACGCACCTTTGTGACTAGCCTCCCAGAGTGTAAGATGTTGTCAGTATGAATTGAGATGTGCGAGACGATTAGTATATTTACATAAAGTAGTACGTTTCCAGTCGTTAGGTAGTTAGAACTTATATGTGCTAAGCATCTGAGACCTGAGTGATGGTGTTATCATATAACACTCAACCAACAGGTGTGGCAGACAAGTCCAGCAGAGAGCGTAGCAGAGCGAAGCAGAATTCTATGGATTGCGTTAGAGGATTTAAGGTAGGATTCAAAGTGATATCTCCTTAAATCATATTCAGACATTGTCGTGACATCCTCAAGAGTAACGCAATCCGATTGTATTAAATGAGAGCTAATAACATGTAATTAACATGTAATATACAGGATGTGACGACACCTAGTGAGTGGATTATTATTATTTATGCCTTCTTGTTGCTTAAGACGGTTGGCATGTCATTAATTGATAAGCAAGAACGAGGTATAACTTTATTATGGTTTAGTTTTATCTTTATTTTACTTACCTACAAAAGTACTTAAATCGTGAACAAAGTGGATTCAAGATAAATGAACACTGATACCTACCTGCTGACAACAACGACTCTTTGATACTATCTAAAAGCCGGTCTGCCTGAGCCGGAACCTTGTATTTGTATGAGAATCAGAACAATTTTTATTCCGTCTAACGGCTAAGAGAGGAACTAACATTCCGTCATACTAAATGTATGGTCAACTACACGGTAAAAGCGACATCACACACGGTAAATAAGTTTGTAAAGATGCAACCTTGACATGAACGCTACATCAAATAGGTAGGTTTGTAATTAATAGAAACTCATTATATTTATTGAAAAAAGGGTAACTAATATATTTTATTATATTATGTTTTACATTATACCCAAAAACTGTGCTGTATTAACATATAAGATCATATAATAATAAATTAATAAATAGGGATAAGGGAATGTTAATCTTACAATGCGGACCAAAGTCTCACAGCTGTGAAACGTCAAGTTGACAGATGGTCTACAACGCCAATGTTGGAGTGGTCTTCAACTTTCTTTTTTTCCTTAAATTCTGCTTTTAGTTGCCTGATGATGTAAATATTCTTTTGCAAGGTTGAAGTTAGTGATTGTTGCTTCCCGTTTATTCATTTACAATGGGTGACAGCAGTGATTCCGAGGAGTTTTATGACGCCGAAGAACTCACACCCATCAAGGGTTCTAAGTAAGTAAATTGTTTACACAATCTGCATTCCCGGAACTATTTATTTCATTAGCAGTGCTTTAAGCCAGACAGGGAAGTGTGCTAGGAATTCAGCCTGAAATCAGAGGCCAATTTGGTAAGACTGAGAACATTCTACCATTGCTATAAATTCTGATTCTGCCTTTGTTTCTAGGAACGATATGGCTCGTCCTTGGCTGGTCAGGCGATTGTTAACAGACGGACCAATGACGCGTAACTCATTACCACTCTAGAGTAAATTAATGATTCGTAATATTAGAAGCCCATGCTTTGGGAATAATTTTTGAAGTGGTCGTGGTTGGAAGTCTCATATAGAGCAATCGGTGATAGCAAAATGTGTGATAAGTCATGAGGACATAATAAACTATTACTATTTGATGAGAAATGGTGCGAGAAATTGAAAAACATACAGATAAAGTTTGAGTTTTTCTCTGTCAGTCTTCATAAATGTCACTGATATAGGTTTTCATTTCACTGACCTGTGCAAAAGGTTTTTTCACTATACTTTTAGTAATGTTTGTTTTTGGCACTAGTCAACCTATAAATACCACAATAACTATAACTTATAGGTAATATTAATAAACTAACTACATCTACTAACATGGATTACTACAGTTATAGATAGCAAAATTGTTGTTTGAAGGAAACTGTATCTTAACTTCACTTATGAAATAAACTCAAAGTTACTATAACCCAAACCTCACACTTTGAGTTAACTGTAGTAATAAAAATAAAATAAAAAATAATTTTATTTCTTTTTTAACATAAAAAGCATATTTCAAGGAAACAAAAACACTATTTTGTTTACACCAGAACCTTATTTCTAGGTAAAGGCCTCTTCCAGAGCCTGCCATTTTGTTCTATGTTGGGCCCTCCAGACCCAGCTGAGCCTTGTAATGCCTCTGTAATATCATCAGACCATCGGGCTAACAAACAACCCCTGTTCTTGTTTCCTGCTGGTCCTTTCCATGATGTTACACGGTACCTCTTCCATCTTTCAACTTGTAGCCTGGCAACATGGTCAGCCCAGTTACAGGCGGGCAGTTGATCGCTTGTAGCATTCATTCAGCTTGATTCCCTAAGGCTGGAGCTGAAGGTTGCTGTTGTGGCAGAGTTCCCACATCAAATTCTTCCATCCTTTCATTTTCCTACAGTAGAGAATTACATCTTTAAGGTTGTCATCCGCCGTTGGGGCGGAAAGGTTCTCGAGTGGCGACCACATACCGGAAGGCGCGGCGTGGGTAGGCCCCCCACAAGGTGGACTGATGACCTGGTAAAGGTTGCGGGAGTCTGCTGGATGCGGGTGGTGCAGGATCGGTCACTTTGGAACCCTTTGGGGGAGGCCTAAGCAGTGGACGTGTTTCGTCTGATATGATGATGGTTGTCATTCCTCAATTGACCATAGTTACTATCCTAAAAAATGCACTTTAATTTTCAGGAGAGCATCACTATGCCGAAACATAAGCCTAACAGACAGTTCCAAAGTAGATAAGAAGGATAAACCAGTGAAGACTGAATCTACACTTACAGAAGCCCCAAGTATAGCTTCCAGCATATCCACCACAGAGACAGCCCACACAGAGGATGACCGGGCTACTGTTAAAAGTGTAAGTACTTCGAACATTATATTCTGCAAAATTTAACTTAAATCAAATACTTCAGGATAATCTGTCACAAATACACCTAGTCGCAAACTAAGCAAAGCTTATTGTATTGTAAGCACTAGGCAACATTATATATACCTAATTATATAGATTAATAAATTCCTATTGGTTGGGGTATTCCCTTGAGATTATTTAATGTGTCCAACTTTTTATAAGAACATCATTGCAATTGGAATCTTTTATCTTGGACTATAGAGTTACCTGTACCTACTTACTTTGATGCCATTGGGCTAACTCAACAACTCCATGCAAGTATTAATAATATATACATATATATATATATATACGAGTTGACTTGAGAACCTCCTCCGTTTTTTTCGTCGGTTGATAAAATAGCCTTTATTTTCAGACAATAAGTAATAGTTACAAATGTATAGGTACTAATACTAATAACTAATTTAAAACATCATTATTTTAACAAATCACCTATCTACTATTTCACACTTTTTAAATGTTATGTCCGCCTGCCCTTCAGCAAAGGCTTCCTCCAACATTCTCCATTCTAGCCGGTCCTGTGCAACTCTGCTCCAGGTGCATCCTGCCACATGTCTGATATCATCATCCCATCTCTATCGAGGCCTCCCTTTCTTTCGTTTGCTCTCTCTAGGGTGCCATTGGGTGATTTGCTTGCTCCATTTGTTAGCACCGAATTATATGGCCAGACGCAACTATTACCCAAGTCTATTTCTGGACTTGGTATAAAGTTGGTGGCAGGTGGGTGGCGAAGGTGACACGCTAGAGTTCAAGTCATTAACGGCGAATGGGTTGTCTTGTAGTAGACTAAGGGTGAGTTGCACCAAACCGTCTCTAATCGTAAGCGGTGTTCGTTAAAATCTGAATGTATGAAATGTTTGACAAGTTTCTATGGACTGACAGCTGTCAGCGCCATATTTAACGTTGATCGGTCTGTAATAGTAAGTCGGTGCAACCCGCCCTAAGATTAGCCTGTTCATATGAAAATTACCTAAACTTTTCTCGATATAGTATCGATTTTGTCAGGTGGTGCAAGGCCGGCGGCGGTTCCAGGAACTGAGACGTTGCATGCAGACAGATGAAGACGACGAGGCGGTTGACGCGACCACTGACCGTCACTCCTTCACGCTGGAGCAGCCCTTCAAGTGAGGAACTAATTGTATACACTTCTGAAATTATTATTTGTCGCTTTTTGATACACAACATCAGCGGCCTTATAACAGTTCTTGAGAGTGTGTATTAGGGTCAGTCAATATTTCTTATTGTTATCACAGAATAATTAATAGAAATAGAAATAGAAATAGAAATAGTTTATTCGTGACACATATACATAACTAAACAAACAAAAAAAAAACAAATAAAACATCAATATTATTAGTGTCACGAAACGGCCGCAACTCAGCATTGTTGCTAGCGTAGCCAGCGCTGGTCTTCCGTTGCGACCATTCGGTGAAAAGTGCACGGCGATAACGACCCGGTTACACGCACGGATCACAATCACAATTACATAATAGTACTTAAAGGTACAGAAGGTACGCTGCCTAAGTGATGATGTTAGCTTTTTTTTGTATAGAGAATCATTAACTGAACATCCAATTTTAGTATTATGTTAGTCATCGAAATCATCGTCAGTATTGGCAAGTAACAGTGGTATCATTTTCCGCCTTTGAACGTGAAAAATCTCTATAGCGTCATCCAGGAATCGACCCGAACGGTACAGCGCCATCTAGCGGCCAACTCGACGAAACTTATGTACAATGACCCACGGCTGAACACTTAACTACGTCTCTTACCTCAGTAATCCCAGAATAAGGTAACAGTACTTACAGAAGATTCACTCTCTTAGTGATTTATTATTGAAACATTATTAAGTATGCAAAATTACTGTTTTCACCAAATCGTTACATTGATTCCATACTAAAACTACTATCTAAAGACTAACTGAAAAATCGAGCACTCTCTTCCATTCATTCATCAATCTCGCTATCACTGTCGCAAAAAAAAAACAAATGACATTCAGAGAGTGCCGCGTGGAGCGTGGAGGGAGTTGATGAGTACAGTCGCGCGCAAAAGGCATGTAGGCGCAGTGTGTACGCGCACGCTCAGTCGCCAGCAGCGGCGGTCGTATCACCCCGTATGTCCGAGCAATCAGAGCAATCTATTTGGTTACCTATGAAATTGTCTTTTTTTTATTAATTTCTATTGCAACTTCCATCACTTATTTTTTTATTTAGTGTTTCAAATTAAAGCTTGTAAACCACCCTTTTCATGCGCTGCCGGTTCAAGAGTCTCAATTACGTATAGTTTTATGATGCGAACTATTTTTAAGTAATTAATATATGTGTAACATAGCTTAAAAGTTTTCTATATTCCTACCAAATTTTGTTTGGTTTGAATTTAACATTGCTGAATAAAATCAGTTTTCATAAAATTTTCCATACAAAACGCCAATTTCATAGGTAAGGACATAATAATTAGGAGACTGATACTGTGCACCCTGGCGTCTCGAGTTGTTGACCATAAAGCTCATAATGTTAGCTGCAAAACGCAACAAATAACACTGTAGTGTGAAATGTAAGGGTTGTCGACAGATCAAATAGACCTATCATTACAATATTTGAGTTGTATTGTCGATTTGTTGCAGGGTGATAGCGCACGACACGATGAGCCTCCAGAGCATGACGTCACTGGGCCGCATCGGCAGGATCCTCAGCGGTGCCTCTGATTCACACCGTGAGTCACAACTGTCCATGTCATCATAGTACGGCGGAAATTGGCCAATATTGATATAAGTCGTGGACACGTCTTCTATATACCTAAAACTGGTCTGGATGTGTTCCTTATGCTTATATGTTATATGCTTCCAAATGACACCTCGCACGAACCGATCAGTAAAATAGAACCCGAGATTTGAACATAAATCGATGACCGTCGGCCGCCATCTTTGTGACGTCACAGGCATGTCCGGTATATAGAAGAGAAGTCCACGAAAATCGTGAAAGAAATGACTTTGCGATATTGCCAACGTACGTCTCGTATCAGCTCGTTTTTGTCGAATTTATGTATTTGCGCCGGTTAGTGACCACCTAATTTAGTGTGCCAGTTTGCGACCATTTAGGCGAGTTGAGGAATTGACAGGATAATTTATCGTTGTATTTGTAGTCCTATACGGACCCGAACCAATCTTGCCCCTGCCACAAAGCTACATATACAATCAACTTGACCTATACACCAAAAACCTACACCAAAGACACTGGGAGGAGATAGACACATGCAGACAGACCAAAGAGATTCTGCCATAACGCGACAACAAACTCACAACCGCACTACTGAGGACACATAGAAACCAACTGCGCAAGAAAGTCGGAATAATAACAGGACACAACACCCTGAACAGACACCTCTACAACATAGGTATCACGGACAGCCCCATGTGCAGAGCGTGCATGGAGGCAGAAGAAACGACCAAACATATTCTACTGAACTGCAAGCAGGTAGAAGTATACAGGAAAAAGCACCTAGGGTCCCTGGACACACTACGGGACGCAGTCAAAAACACAAAGGCACTCACCAACTTTCTGGAGGAGCTGGGGTGGTTAGAGTAGCAATACCCCACCATTTCACGCAAAATAGGCACACTGGATGTCGACTTGCGGAAAAGAGCCCTGTAAAACTAACTAACTAACTAACTGAAGTCCTATTATATAACTACTAATATGTTTGCATATGGCACACTGTCTGTTTACTTCGTTATTAATTTAAATATTAAATTGAACACGTCTTTAATTAAGAAGAGTTGACCTTCAGGTGGTCGCTAGCTGAAGCTGGTCGTTATGCGACATATGTTCGGGACAGTTTTTTTTAAGTTACCATTTTAATGATTTAAAAAAATGTTATATTACAAGCAAGATTAACTCAATTATTAACCAAACTACTGAACCAAACTATTGAACAAACTGGACAAACTTCGTAATTTCAGCTCGTACCAAGTTTTTACCGATCCATGATTTCTTCCAGCCAACATTCGAGAGTTTGCACAGCCGCCGGCTCCGCCGAGGGAGACCAGCACGCCTGACGACCCTGCTCCCATGGACAGACCACAAAACGGTAAATATATACTACTATATATATGTACCGGTGCCCCAGCCGGCATGAACTTGTACGACGAAGTCAGAGGGCCATAAATCTTAATGTTTTGGCTGAGAAAAAGCGCCTTTTATAAAGATCAAAGGAGTGTCCCTTCTGTACTTGTACTATTATCTATTCTGTGGTACTACTTTATATTAGCTGCCCGCGCGTTTTCGCGCGCGCATTGCGAAGATCGCAAGGAATCCGCGGGGCCTATATATATATATATATATATACCCATAGCCCAGGGGGGGCTACCACGAAACGTATGGCGTAAAAGATGTTTATACCTATTACATACAAAGCTACAATTTCAGATACTTTGTCCTCTTTATAATATTATTTTAGATATTGCGTTTTTTGTTTTTCTTGACAAGCAGGACATCATTTTAGGACGTGATGCAATTTAACACATTCACTGCCAACGATTTCGTTTAACACGCGCACAACCGTATCTATACCCTACCTACGAGCAGAGCGCCCACCTAGTGGGTTCCTGGCAATTGTTAACGAATGTCTCGTAGTAAACTAGAGACTCGTACCTGCAGGCAAACTGTTAAAAGAGGTTTAGATTAACAATTAAAAAAATATTTAGAATTATTATAGTGAAATTATAGAAGGCTCAAAATTTACAAGATTTCTGGAACTATAATAAATTGTTTAATTCCCATAAGTGATTTGGATACCCATCAGCCGTTCCGAGAGTTTTCCACTACTAGTAATTATCATTCATTGTACTTTAAATAAATAAATCAATAAATCAGCCTATATACGTCCCACTGCTGGGCACAGGCCTCCTCACATGGATGAGAGGGAACGGGAAGTAGTCCCCACGCTTGCCCAGTGCGGGTTGGGGACTTCACATACACCTTTGAATCTATTCGTGGCTGTATTTTACATTGTAATTTACTTCAAAATATTTTATAAGTAATTGAGGGAATGAAACGTTACTTTGCGGAATTCCATGATAACTTTCATAGGAACTAATATTACATTTTGAGCCTTAATACTCAAGCAATAATATCGCGATTTGAACGGATATTGTAACACAGTGGAACAGATTAATTCGAATTACGCGCTTGAAATTATACAAATGTTATAATAAGGTTATGTTGTACTTATGTTTATTTAAGAATATTTGTCATTTGTTTGTGCATAACACTATTAATATATTCACTCCTGTTTTTATGATGATAAGATGTCTGATAGAATTTGTCACTGACGGGTAAGTATGGTACCACAACTCAGTGTCACCTACCTTACTGTATCGTTTGTCGGAGATTTTCGGTTCGCCTAAGGGCATATTTTTTCATACTGTCATCAAAAATGCACAGTTTTACCAAAAAGTGCATTCAAGGTAAATTCTATATTTCATTGGAGAAACGGGGGTAAAACGACATTTTTAAATGTATCTTACACTTATCATAATAACGAACAGTTTGGCTTTCATTGTTCATTATCGGTGGTGGCAATATAAAATAATATGAACAGCATCAACTTATCTGTGGTGCAAAGCTAAGGGCGGTTATACACGGCAGCTTTTGGAAGCGATACATACGCACTTTTCACGAACGCGCGCCTGTATCGCGAAAGTGACACCTGACCTCTCATTATAACCTGTATCGCACTTGCATCGCCGTGTGCGCATCACTGCACAAAGCTAGCAAGTTATCAGTGTAAAGCCTACATTGGAATGCGTTTCGATTTTGTACAACAATACAACTTTTAGGGCGTTAAGTAGATCTAAAAAAAATCATGTAAAAGGTTCTATTTCTATAGTCTTATTTCTTTTTGCACTTAAAAATAAACAAACTAAACCATCTGACTTGCTCACGTAGCCAATCGCATATTACAGTCTTCAGAAATCTGATTCAAATAATTTAATTGATAGAATACAGGTAACTACATTTTTAACTGACTTCAAAAAAAGGAGGAGGTTCTCAATTCGGTTGTATATTTTTTTTTCAATGTTTGTTACCTCAGAAATCCGCCATTGATGAGCCAATTCGATTTTTTTTTGTTCGTATATGCTTCCAGGTGGGTCCCATTTTTTCAAAATTCAGTTAGACGATGGGATCCATGAGGAATTGAGAGAACTCCTCAATTTTATTAGGCACGCGTGTAGTGATTTTGGTATTTTCTATCATAACTCGTGTATTTACATCCGAAAATCATAAATTTGGTGGCGAGGAATAGATGATGAAGAGCACAGACGACTTATCGAATTCCTCAATTATGTACTTAAAACTGAAAAAGTACGTCACATGTTCTGATAAGATTCCGTTGAAATAGGAACTAATAAAGTGCCATTGGTGATAATCTTGGGGAATCGACGGAATTCCTCAAATATTATCGGCCCCCGTGGTGTCGGGCCTCTTGTGGTGTCGGGTTAGAATTTCACGACCCCCTTTCTTCCCGCGGGTGTCGTAAAAGCCGACTAAGGGAGCAGGGTAAAAGTGTGTTGTGGGCGATGGGCTAGCAACCTGTCACTGCAATATCACATTTTGTCAATCTTTTTTATACCCACATTTATGCTAAAAGTGGCGCTGGAACATAAGTTTCATGTGCTCTGCCTACCCCTTTTAGGGATAAAGGCGCGAATGTATGTATGTATGTATGTATGTATTATCGGCCCACATGCAGCGATTCGGTTTTTTTCTATAGTAAACAACGCATTTGCTATCGGAAATCAGTTCATGTGGTAAATTGTAAAAAAAATGTGGAAATGCATGTTCTCGTGGCTTGGCGGAGTACTAAATTGAAGTCGGTTAAAACTTTGTTTTTAAAGTGAATTAAACAGTACAGACGAGAGATTTTCCGATTGGCGTGGTCACGAAACGGACTAGAGTAGGTACAATAGCTTTGCATAGGGGGTATATCATTTCCATATTCACAGTGAATGCTTGGAATATGTCATGCTAACGTATTAACCCTGTGTCAGTGCTAGCGATGGCCGAGCCGGACGTGATCGCGAGTACCAAGGCAAGCAGCATCAAGCAAGCGGGTAGCGTCATCACCGCGCCCGCCGGCCCGCTGCCGCCGCCGCGCCGCAAGAAGCGTAGTAAGTACCTTACCTACTCAGTAGCGCGGTTGTTTTACGCGAAAACGCAGGTACGTGATACACTAGCAGATGAAGCAAGCGGGTAGCGTTGTCGCAGCGCCGCAAAAAGCGTAGTAAGTACTCTTGAGTACAGAGTAGCGTGCGGTTGTTTTACACTAAAAATGCGGGTAGTACGATGGTGACCAGACTCGAGCAAGCGGGTAGCGCCTTCACCGCGCCCGCCGGGCCGCTGCCGCCGCCGCGCCCTAAGAAGCGGAGTAAGTACTCAGTAGCGCGGTTGGAAGGAAAGGGCTGTCATGCAAGCGGGTAACGTCATCACATCACCGTGCCCGCCGGCCTGCTGCCGCCGCCGCGCCCTAAGAAGCGTAGTATGTATTCAGTAGCGCGGTTGGAAGGAAAGGGCTGTCATGCAAGCGGGTAACGTCATCACATCACCGTGCCCGCCGGCCTGCTGCCGGTGCCGCGCCCTAAGAAGCGTAGTATGTATTCAGTAGCGCGGTTGGAAGGAAAGGGCTGTCATGCAAGCGGGTAACGTCATCACATCACCGTGCCCGCCGGCCTGCTGCCGCTGCCGCGCCCTAAGAAGCGTAGTATGTATTCAGTAGCGCGGTTGGAAGGAAAGGGCTGTCATGCAAGCGGGTAACGTCATCACATCACCGTGCCCGCCGGCCTGCTGCCGCCGCCGCGCCCTAAGAAGCGTAGTAAGTACTCGGTAGCGCGGTTGGAAGGAAAGGGCTGTCATGCAAGCGGGTAACGTCATCACATCACCGTGCCCGCCGGCCTGCTGCCGCTGCCGCGCCCTAAGAAGCGTAGTATGTATTCAGTAGCGCGGTTGGAAGGAAAGGGCTGTCATGCAAGCGGGTAACGTCATCACATCACCGTGCCCGCCGGCCTGCTGCCGCCGCCGCGCCCTAAGAAGCGGAGTAAGTACTCAGTAGCGCGGTTGGAAGGAAAGGGCTGTCATGCAAGCGGGTAACGTCATCACATCACCGTGCCCGCCGGCCTGCTGCCGCTGCCGCGCCCTAAGAAGCGGAGTAAGTACTCAGTAGCGCGGTTGGAAGGGAAGGGCTGTCATGCAAGCGGGTAACGTCATCACATCACCGTGCCCGCCGGCCTGCTGCCGCCGCCGCGCCCTAAGAAGCGGAGTAAGTACTCAGTAGCGCGGTTGGAAGGAAAGGGCTGTCATGCAAGCGGGTAACGTCATCACATCACCGTGCCCGCCGGCCCGCTGCCGCCGCCGCGCCTCAAGAAGCGTGATAAATATAGACTTGGCATTACGTTTGTTTTACGGGAAAAACGCAGGTACCAAGGCGAGCGGCGTCAAGCAAGCGGGTAGAATGATTACCGCGCGCAAGAAGCGTAGTGAGTATAGACACGTGACACAGCCGCAGTAAACATATTAGCTAAAGCAGTATTAGCCCAAGCCAGCCAAAAAATAGAAATTTGGAAATAATTTATAACAGCAGCATTTTTGTGTGTAACTGATATATTATCATTTTAGTAATTACGTAGACTCAAAATTCACCAAAATATTAGTCGTCAAAAAAATCGATATATAACCAATAATTTTTGTTTTGGTTAATTTAAAAAAGATAATGGATGTGTCATTTATTTTTATATATTTACTTCCCGATGGAAATTTAATAACATTTGAAAATTAAACAAACAGAAAAACGCTGTTATAAATTAATGTTTGAAAAAAAAAACGTAATTTTCCTGGGGTATATCTCAACACCTGCATGCTGCTCCATTGAAAACCAGTTCTATGCTGCACGTTCGCAGCACGCGGACTGATGTAGCGCCGACTGGCCTGACTTGCGCGTGTATTTTAGCGATTGCATCGGTTTGTACGGATTTATTACTGCTTAGCTATATAATCTACGGTGGTACAGAGTAGCGCGCGATTGTTTTACTCACACGCAGTGCTAAACAAAACGTGAACCGTTTAATTAATTAATTAATTTCGTTTATATTAAACGGTTGATCTTCGTAATTTTTTGAGATTGTTAAATAGGATTTTCGTCATTAGATTTTGGGGTAGTAATAAAATTAAACCCTATAAAGTGTAAAAATATGGGTGCATACAAGTTACTCATAAATATGTCCCATAACTCTTATGTCAGCGGATTAAGGTTTTGGTACTTATTTATGAGAGAATGTTATCGATACATATTTTTTCACTTGACTGTACAATGTCTAGTGATAAGGTTAATGGCGTTCATTCAGTCGGTTTTCCGGTGCGTTCTTACGCATTGCGCGCGCCCTACCAATTTTCCGTCGATTTACTTCAAAAGTAACTTATTTCGGTTCGCGGTGGAGTGAGGCAATTTTGTCCGTAGTAGTTATATTATACATGTGCTGGGGTTTATAATGAATGGTGCCCTTGTAAGAAGTTTTCTAAAGGAAAATGAGAAAAGTTGAATGTATTATATCTAGGTTAAGTATGTCATCCTATTGTTTTCTTGGTATTCGTATTGTAAAAGAGAATAAATTAACACTGAACCTTTGTTTTACTTAAAGGTCAATCAACGGTTGCTTGTTGTTATTCTGTTCCTTAAGCCAAGATAATATTACAGACAGTATATTTGTTTTCATTTAAAATTGGATTTTTATTGACTATTTATTATTATCGTTTTTTATTCTTATACACTCTGACGATCTTTTTGTGAATCTATGCTATTATAATTTTATGAACTGACATGTACATTTTCTAAATGAAATAAACAAATCTAATCTATTCTGCAGAGTTTCATAGGAATATTGTTATAACATAGGCTTCTAACATGCTTGCAAGATGGTTCATAAAAAGGGGTATAAAATAAACACTAACAAAAGTACACTTGGTGGATTTAAACCCTGGCAGATACAGCAGAAAAAAGTTTTTCATCCTTTAATAGTGGTGTAGACACTAAATAAAATAATCAATAATGTCATATTTTCTCGAAAAGGGATAAAAAATGTAGTCAAATAGAAAAAATCAATGCAAAAGGTTAAACACAATCGCGCAATTATAAGTGTCCAAAGTTTTAAGAAGGGGTATGTTCTGTCCTTTTTTCGCAAAACGCAACTTCATATGAAACGAAGACGCTTGAAGAATGTGACGTCACTAATAGACGGCAACGTGCCGCGCCCCATCGTGTTCGGCGCGGCCCCCGGCAGCATCCCATAATGTGACGTCACACACTGTTTGCGTTTTCTCTCTTTATCAAGCAATATCAAAACGGTTGTAGCTTCGTAATTCTTTGAGATATCTGAATGGGATTTTCGTCACTAGGCATACTTTTTGCCTTCTTTCATTTGGAGTAATAATAATTTTCGAGTCTACACTTCTATTGGTTATTGTTTGTTCAAAGGACGATGTATTGTTGCAGACAAACTGCACGGGTCGCAGTCGCTGTCGACGGCGGACGGGGACAACCTCAGCATCTGTACCACGGACACGGACGACTACCACTACGAGAGGAAGGACAAACTCGACTCATTGCTTGTTGAGGTGCGTGCCGTCCCTAGTTACCGGTACACCTCCGAGGTGCACTTGGTGTGCGGTGGATCGTCCCAAACCAAGCAAAGCTTGTAATATGGGTACTAGACGACGATATACAGACTTATACATGTATATAAATACATAAATACATAAAGAAGACATTCGGGAACAAACTTGTTTTTTTGCCGTTTTGAGGGTTCTGTACCCAAAGGGTAAAAACGGGACCCTATTACTAAGACTTCGCTCTCTGTCCGTCCATCCGTCCGTCCGTCCGTCCGTCTGTCTGTGATAGCTAGACAGTTGAAATTTTCACAGATTATGTATTTCTATTGCCGCTATAACAACAAATACTAAAAACAAAATACGATAAATATTTAAGGGGGGCTCCCAACCCATACAAGAAACGTTTTTTTTAAGGCTGTATCTCAAGAACCGCGTTAGCTAGACAGTTGAAATTTTCATAAATTATGTATTTCTTTTGCCGCTATAACAACAAATACTAAAACAAAATATATTAAATATTTAAGGTTGGCTCCCATACAACAATTTTTTTGACTGTTTTTATAGATAATAGTACGGAACCCTTCGTGCTCGAGTCCGACTCGCTCTTGGCCGGTTTTTTATAGATAATGGTACAGAACCATTCGTGCGCGAGTCCGACTCGCACTTGGCCGGTATTATTTAAATCGCGAGTGTCAGTTCCTAAAACTTTACATGCAAGCCACCTCAAATCCCATTCTAATTTCGGTTTGGTAATATTTCTAAATAGACGAGAGAATGCGGTAGAGAGGGATGCCATGATTTGAGTTTTCCAGCTGGCTCTATTAGACAAAGAACCTTCCGTTTGTAAGTAATTACTATTTACGCTTTGCAAATGTAAATTCAGAAACTTGGTCCTCCCACTGACTATTTTTTTTCTTGAGGCATGGGACGTAGACTCTTCCAATGTATAAGCACAGGTGTTACAATCATTTTTTTTCCTAATATGTTGTTGTTTTTCAAGAAATACTCGTAGCTACTGTGAATTGCATAAAGGTGCGAGTGTTACATTGACAGCGTACGCAATAAAAGGTGTCCTCTTATTTCATTGACACAGTCTTTCGAATGTATTATTGTTTGTTTTTATTTCTGAGAAACATTTAAAACTATACATAGTTCGTAGCGCCCCAACCATGTCAAACAGTTAAATAATTTATTGGGCGACGGTCTTCCGAGAAAGCATCTATAAAGTGTGTTTTCTCAAACAAAATATTGACGTTGTGTTCTTCATAATGGGCTTCGAAGTGTCCCGTTTCGGGCGCAGCGAGACGAGAAACCCGTAATGGCATTTCATACAAAATTGGAGATTTTCAATTTCCATTCCATTGTGGCACAGGATCACGGCCATGAAAAATTATTTAATTGCATGTTTGAGAAAAGCACGATACATACCTCGGCGTGAAAGGGGTTGCCAGCCTCATAACTATCCTGCCTCGCTACGGCTCGGGCGTCTATTGGCCGGCAACCCCTTACGTCTGTGGTAATGAACTTTTTATTTTCAGCCTCCACTGGCGAATGCCGTGAGCCAGTGCGTTGCTCTCCCCAGCCCGGCCAGCACCATCGAGTCCCTCACCCGGGAGTTCCAGGACTCACTGGAGCTGTCCACCTCCAAATATGGTGAGATTTAGGTCCTCGTATAATCCGGAGTTAGCTGCCAAATGCTCGGCTCAGACTGGATGCGGAAGGCCAGAGAAAGGGAAATTTGGAAGGAAATGGGGGAGGCCTACGCCGCGGAAACGACTTCTACCTAGAGTATTTGTTCTAAGTATAATAGTTTACAGTATTAGTGTAATTATTATTGGTAGTAGAAATAAAGGCTTTTTTATTTTATTTATAATCCGGAGTACCATTGGCATCAGAAGTAGCTAAGCAAAACCATCATCATCATCATATCAGCCGAAAAACGTCCACTGTTGGACATAGGCCTCTCCCAAAGAGTGCCAAGGTGACCGGTCCTGTGCCACCCGCATCCAGCGGACTCCCGCGACCTTTACCAGGTCATCAGTCCACCAGCCTACCCACGCCGCGCCTTCCAGTACGTGGTCGCCCGAGAACCTTTCCGCCCCAACGGCCATCGGTTCTAGGTGCAATGTGCCTAAGCAAAAGGACACACTCGAAATGACCTACACAGATCCTTATTCCTTAGACATTAAGAGTTCGTGTGGAGATCATTTTGAGCACTAGAACTTAGCAACTTCTGCTGCAGACCGTACTATTGGCCCGCCGTTTATCTGAGACGGGACGGGGGCGTAAGAGACACCAAAAGCTACGGTAGCCTACTGGTTCAGGCATGCGGCTGTCAAGCGGCGGTCGTGGGTTCGAATCCCGGCTCGTACCGATGAGTTTTTCGAAACTTACGAGTATGTACGGAATTTTTACCGTTAGCTTTTCGGTGGAGGAAAACATCGTGAGGAAACCGGTCTAATCCCAATAAGGTCCAGTCTTCCCTCTGGGTTGGATCAGATGGCAGTCGATTTCGTAAAACTAGTGCCTGTGCGAAATCTTCGGATTAGGTGTCAAGGTGGACCCCGGGCTCGTTAAGGTCGCAACCGAGAATAACGTTAGAAGGATAATGAGGTCTAAAAGTTTTCGAATTATTCCTGATACCTGATTCTGAACTGGCTTCCCTAAAGGAAATAACGTAAGTGCCATGAGTTTTCCAAGAAGATTGAGCCTTTTAATATGACATTTGTCATTTACTAATGACTTTTCGCCATACAATCCAATTACAAGCATACTGATTGTCAGTGGCGTATATCGAGTACCACTGTAGTATTAGGTAAGGAAACCTTCATTGTGCGTGTTCGGACAGACGGTTTTTTCCGTATTAGTGTCATTATGCTGGTTACGCGACTACCTTCGGTTGGCGACCACCTGAAGGTTTTTTCTATTGAAAACAAGTTTCTGGCAAAAAATTCATTTTTGGTACAAGCTTTTATTGCCGACTGTACTTTTCTGTATACCATCACCAACTACTCATTGAGACGATTCTAACGAGCCCAAACTCAACGGGGTTACGTCGGTTAAGTACTGAATTCCCATGGCCACCTCCTGTCTCCATCATCAGATCAGCTCGATGGTACCATAATATTGAATTGTCATCCAAACTATACTTACACCCAAAATTTCACTTTCGTCACCGGGAAGTGGGTCAAAACCTGCAAGATTTGATTACAGACATACCTAGACAGACTGACAGACAGACAACGGGACAGGTAAATAAAAGCTTGTAATAACATCAATTCTGCATACCCTATTGAGACAATTAGTCGTACAGTAACCGTCATACAGTTAGTAGCAGCCAGAGTTGCCAAATATTTCGTAACACACCCTTAATCTTACATTAATAAAGACGTTTACCGAATTTGGCTACCTTGGCTCCTACTGACTATATAACGCTGACTGTCCATGTTTTTTTTCAGTTTTCGATTAGAAATCCTCTGAAAACACGTGAACATATCCTCTCAGTTCACCAACTCAGATAAGTGGTCGCTAAGCACATGAAATTAGGTGGTCGCTAACCGGCGTAATTACCCTAACTTGTGTTTTTTTCAGCGTCCGCGCTCGACAAGTCCTCGTTGAGCCACGAGTCGCGCACCTCGTCCCGCAGTAGCACCGGAACTTCGCTTAGACACAGACCGCCCGAGTCCACACTCGACATCAAGGAGGCCGTCCGAGGTACACGACTTTCGACTGTAAACTTACAGGAATAAAGCTCAATTCGCATCGACAAGTCGGGTATTGACACCATAAAAGGAGGCTGTGAGAGGTACACGACTTTCGACTGTAACCTTACAGGAATAAAGTTCAATTCGCATCGACAAGTCCTGTATTGACACCAAAAACCTTCGACCGCCTGTCGTTTTGATCTCCAAACACAGTATGGTAATTCCAACCATAGTGCAGTACAAACTCCAACTAAGGTAATTGATCATATTGAACCTTATTACAACAATATATGCTCATAAAGTGCACGGACAGTCACAGTGCACAAAACGTCCGCTTCAGGTCGACTAAGACTTATCGTGGCTGTAAAGTGTATTGCATTTTCAACCTTAGCGTAGCTCCCAAAAGTTTAAGTTTAAGTACCACAAATATAAGTTACATCGGCAATCTTCGTTCACGCCGACGAGTGCTGACAAGTATCGAATGAAAAAGAACGTATGACCATTTAAGTAAAGACCTTATTGCACTATACGTAATGTATAATATGCAAGGACGGGTGATCTTGTGCTTTCCCGCTCGTGGCGCCGGACAAAATGGCGCCGAAGCTGCCGGCGTTGCGCGCAAAATTTCGGCCAATGGGCGTTGAAGATTTTACCCGCGCAATAATTGGTTAAAATGTTTTCAAAAAATGCTTTATGCGCTGGTACAGTCAGCGTCATATAGTTAGTAGCAGTCAAGGTAGCCATATATTTCGGTACACGTCTTTATTACTGTAAGAATAAGGGTGTGTTACGAAATATTTGGCTACTCTGGCTCCTACTAACTATATGACGGTGACTATACATCGCTGTAACTTATATTTGTGGTACTCCTGTAACTTTACGTCGCCCTCAGCCCGCGCGAGCCCTCTTGATCTGCTAACACAGCGTATTGCAATCCCAACCTTACCGCAGTACACACAGGGTCGTATTTCAGGTGAATACGTGGTGCGGCCCGCGGACGACGAGCAGCGCTGCGGGTCGCGCACGCACAGCGAGGGCCGCTCGCAGCTGCCCACGGGACACTCCAGCCTCGGCGGCGGGAACTCGCGGTGAGGCCGTAGAAGAAAGAGAGACATTATAAAGGCGCCATAAGTTTATGGTCTTCTCTCACTGAGCATAAGCGTGAGCGAGATGGAAGTGCCTGTTATAAATTCTAAATGCACACTCAACTGACATGTTTTTTTTTAATTATTATTTAGCTACTAGTGATATACGCCCAGTGGCGTGCACAGGGTTTTGGGACAGGGTAGACAGTGGGATGAAATGATATTGAAAAGTAGAGAACTCTTTAAACGTTTTCTCTCCGATCGATATTTACCGAGATATTTGGGTTCAAAGGTCAGTCATTTTAAACGGTTCTGGGACTTAAAAAATTTCGGTGTCGTGCAAATGATTTCAATATAACACCTCATTTTTATTAATGTATCCTATATAACGTGCTCAGATAAGCATAAAATGTCAAATAAACTTTTCTCTGTGACCAGCCCCGTTTTGGGGGCGCGCTTTATTTTTTTCCGCTCTTTTATAAAAAAATGACCACGAAGACAGCTTATTTTAGCGTCTTCTATACGATAGCAACATAAAAAATAGGTGTCATAATGATACCGACCACCATCAAAAAATTTCTAAATCTCGCGCCCCCTTTCGATTCTGTATTTACCGAAAGTGTGAAGTGCGAGGCACGCTTTTAAATGCTTTTCCGACTGTTCGTGTTTTTTAGCAGCATTCGACAAGTTTTTCATATCGACAAATCCCGTATCAAGCCAGACTGTTTTAAAATTCGAGAACAAAACACACGGGAAACAAAACAATCTACTTGAATTTAAACAGCCGGCCAACCACTTAAACGTCTCGTAATGTCGAAAATGAAAAACGCCGAGTAACATTAGCTGTTTTTTGATGCAAATCCGGTAATTCCGGCATGCATCTTCCTTTTTGAACCACTTTCACCTTTGAAGCAAAAGGTAATTTGCCGAAATTGCCGTTTACTAATGTTTTCATGTACACAAGATCACCACACAACTCACAAGATAACTCCTCGACCTCCATTTTATTCGTCCTCTGACTTTATAGGCACTAATTCTCACCTCACTAATACTTATAAACTCACAACGCATTAACAACAAAAGAACAGAAAGAACCACGAAACAAATTTATAAAGCTAAATACAATTTCGCGCGTGTCATCCCAAGTTCGCAAACAATAACACCACAAACAGGTGATAAAATTACGATATATTTGAATGGGAAATGATCGCTTGTTGAATGAATACTTCTAAATTTGGTCGCCTAAAATCACGAATATGGTGGCGCTCGGCAACGGCGGGCGCTCTCGGAACTATTCGGATGTAAGAAAGAGAAAGAAGATATCGGATCGCAAATTCAGTGCTTGTTTATTGTGGGCATGATATATCATCTAGCCTACATGACGCGCAATGATCGCGCAAGCCAGACGGTCGGAAATGAAGAACTGTTTACTTGAGGATTTGGGTTACAGATGTGTGAGTTATGTATGCGTGTGTTCGTAATTTATACCGTTGAAGTCGTACTTTTTCCGAAGTACGCCTCAAGCGGCAAACGGATCAGAGGTTAACAATTCGCGACATTCACGTGCGCGTGGCCGTGGGTCACCGCGAAATTCAAATTTATAATTCAATAAATAATAACTGTGATTGTTTATTAATAATATTACCGTGCTATACTATTTTCGTTATAGTAGGTATTGTGTTGTATTAGCATTATATTGATAGGGTAGGCAGCGCCTTTTTGCCTATATGGAGTGCACGCCACTGTATACGCCTCTAGATTACCATTGTTTCTGAGCAGACGGAGCAACTCGGAGTCGCTCGGCGGCGGGCGGCGGCGCTCCGCGGGCGACGAGCAGCTCGGGCTCGCGCTGCGCACGCGCTCCACCTCCGGCCAGCCGCTCACTGACATGCAGATACTGGAGCAGGTCACCGTGCTCAACCTGGACACGGGTCAGAACCACTTGTCTCTCTCTCTCGGCCTAGCTCGGCGGGCTCAACCTGGACACGGGTCGGAACCACTTGTCTCTCTCTGTCCGCTTAGCTCGGCGGGCTCAACCTGGACACGGGTCAGAACCACTTGTCTCTCTCTCTCCGCCTAGCTCGGCGGGCTCAGTCTGGCCACGGGTCAGGAGCACTTGTCTTTCTCTCTCTCCGCCTAGCTCGGCGGGCTCAACCTGGACACGGGTCAGAACCACTTGTCCCTCTCTCTCCGCCTAGCTCGGCGGGCTCAGCCTGGACACGGGTCAGAACCACTTGTCCCTCTCTCTCCGCCTAGCTCGGCGGGCTCAACCTGGACACGGGTCAGGAGCACTTGTCTCTCTCTCCGCCTAGCTCGGCGGGTTCAACCTGGACACGGGTCAGGAGCACTTGTCTCTCTCTCCGCCTAGCTCGGCGGGCTCAACCTGGACACGGGTCAGGAGCTCTTCTCTCACTCTCTCTCTCCACCTAGCTCAGCGGGCTCAACCTGGATACAGGTCAGAACCACTTGTCCCTCTCTCTCCGCCTAGCTCGGCGGGCTCAACCTGGACACGGGTCAGAACCACTTGTCTCTCTATCTCTCCGCCTAGCTCGGCGGGCTCAACCTGGACATGGGTCAGAACCACTTGTCTCTCTCTCTCGGCCTAGCTCGGCGGGCTCAACCTGGACATGGGTCAGAACCACTTGTCTCTCTCTCTCGCCCTAGCTCGGCGGGCACAACCTGGACACGGGTCGGAACCACTTGTCTCTCTCTTTCCGCCTAGCTCGGCGGGCTCAACCTGGACACGGGTCAGAACCACTTGTCTCTATCTCTCCGCCTAGCTCGGCGGGCTCAACCTGGACACGGGTCAGAACCACTTGTCTCTCTCTCTCCGCCTAGCTCGGCGGGCTCAACCTGGACACGGATCAGAACCACTTGTCCCTCTCTCTCCGCCTAGCTCGGCGGGCTCAACCTGGACATGGGTCAGAACCACTTGTCCCTCTCTCTCCGCGTAGCTCGGCGGGCTCAACCTGGACACGGGTCAGAACCACTTGTCCCTCTCTCTCCGCCTAGTTCGGCGGGCTCAACCTGGACACGGGTCAGAACCACTTGTCTCTCTCTCTCTCCGCCTAGCTCGGCGGGCTCAACCTGGACACGGGTCAGAACCACTTGTCTCTATCTCTCCGCCTAGCTCGGCGGGCTCAACCTGGACACGGGTCAGAACCACTTGTCTCTCTCTCTCCGCCTAGTTCGGCGGGCTCAACCTGAACATGGGTCAGGAGCACTTGTCTCTCTCTCCGCCTAGCTAAGCGGGCTCAACCTGGACATGGGTCAGTAGCACTTGTCTCTCTCTCTCCGCCTAGCTCGGTGGGCTCAACCTAGACACGGGTCAGGAGCACTTGTCTCTCTCTCTCCGCCTAGCTCGGCGGGCTCAACCTGGACACGGGTCAGGAGCACTTGTCTCTCTCTCCGCCTAGCTCAGCGGGCTCAACCTGGACACGGGTCAGGAGCACTTGTCTCTCTCTCTCCGCCTAGATCGGCGGGCTCAACCTGGACACGGGTCAGAACCACTTGTCCCTCTCTCTCCGCCTAGCTCGGCGGGCTCAACCTGGACACGGGTCAGGAGCACTTGTCTCTCTCTCCGCCTAGCTCGGCGGGTTCAACCTGGACACGGGTCAGGAGCACTTGTCTCTCTCTCCGCCTAGCTCGGCGGGCTCAACCTGGACACGGGTCAGGAGCTCTTCTCTCACTCTCTCTCTCCACCTAGCTCAGCGGGCTCAACCTGGATACAGGTCAGAACCACTTGTCCCTCTCTCTCCGCCTAGCTCGGCGGGCTCAACCTGGACACGGGTCAGAACCACTTGTCTCTCTTTCTCTCCGCCTAGCTCGGCGGGCTCAACCTGGACACGGGTCAGAACCACTTGTCTCTATCTCTCCGCCTAGCTCGGCGGGCTCAACCTGGACATGGGTCAGAACCACTTGTCTCTCTCTCTCGGCCTAGCTCGGCGGGCTCAACCTGGACATGGGTCAGAACCACTTGTCTCTCTCTCTCGCCCTAGCTCGGCGGGCACAACCTGGACACGGGTCGGAACCACTTGTCTCTCTCTTTCCGCCTAGCTCGGCGGGCTCAACCTGGACACGGATCAGAACCACTTGTCCCTCTCTCTCCGCCTAGCTCGGCGGGCTCAACCTGGACATGGGTCAGAACCACTTGTCCCTCTCTCTCCGCGTAGCTCGGCGGGCTCAACCTGGACACGGGTCAGAACCACTTGTCCCTCTCTCTCCGCCTAGTTCGGCGGGCTCAACCTGGACACGGGTCAGAACCACTTGTCTCTCTCTCTCTCCGCCTAGCTCGGCGGGCTCAACCTGGACACGGGTCAGAACCACTTGTCTCTATCTCTCCGCCTAGCTCGGCGGGCTCAACCTGGACACGGGTCAGAACCACTTGTCTCTCTCTCTCCGCCTAGCTCGGCGGGCTCAACCTGGACACGGATCAGAACCACTTGTCCCTCTCTCTCCGCCTAGCTCGGCGGGCTCAACCTGGACATGGGTCAGAACCACTTGTCCCTCTCTCTCCGCGTAGCTCGGCGGGCTCAACCTGGACACGGGTCAGAACCACTTGTCCCTCTCTCTCCGCCTAGTTCGGCGGGCTCAACCTGGACACGGGTCAGAACCACTTGTCTCTGTCTCTCTCCGCCTAGCTCGGCGGGCTCAACCTGGACACGGGTCAGAACCACTTGTCTCTATCTCTCCGCCTAGCTCGGCGGGCTCCACCTGGACACGGGTCAGAACCACTTGTCTCTCTCTCTCCGCCTAGTTCGGCGGGCTCAACCTGAACATGGGTCAGGAGCACTTGTCTCTCTCTCCGCCTAGCTAAGCGGGCTCAACCTGGACATGGGTCAGTAGCACTTGTCTCTCTCTCTCCGCCTAGCTCGGTGGGCTCAACCTAGACACGGGTCAGGAGCACTTGTCTCTCTCTCTCCGCCTAGCTCGGCGGGCTCAACCTGGACACGGGTCAGGAGCACTTGTCTCTCTCTCCGCCTAGCTCAGCGGGCTCAACCTGGACACGGGTCAGGAGCACTTGTCTCTCTCTCTCCGCCTAGATCGGCGGGCTCAACCTGGACACGGGTCAGGAGCACTTGTGTCTCCTCCGCCTAGCTCAGCGGGCTCAACCTGGACACGGGTCAGGAGGACTTGTCTCTCTCTCTCCGCCTAGCTCAGCGGGCTCAACCTGGACACGGGTCAGGAGCACTTGTCTCTCTCTCTCTGCCTAGCTCAGCGGGCTCAACCTGGACACGGGTCAGGAGCACTTGTCTCTCTCTCTCCGCCTAGCTCGGCGGGCTCAACCTGGACACGGGTCAGGAGCACTTGTCTCTCTCTCCGCCTAGCTCAGCGGGCTCAACCTGGACATGGGTCAGGAGCACTTGTCTTTCTCTCTCCGCCTAGCTCGGCGGGCTCAACCTGGACACGGGTCAGGAGCACTTGTCTCTCTCTCCGCCTAGCTCGGCGGGCTCAACCTGGACACGGGTCAGGAGCACTTGTGTCTCTCTCCGCCTAGCTAAGCGGGCTCAACCTGAACACGGATCAGGAGCACTTGTCTCTCTCTCTCTCCGCCTAGCTCAGCGGGCTCAACCTGGACACGGGTCAGGAGCACTTGTCTCTCTCTCTCCGCCTAGCTCAGCGGGCTCAACCTGGACACGGGTCAGGAGCACTTGTCTCTCTCTCTCCGCCTAGCTCGGCGGGCTCAACCTGGACACGGGTCAGGAGCACTTGTCTCTCTCTCCGCCTAGCTCAGCGGGCTCAACCTGGACATGGGTCAGGAGCACTTGTCTTTTTCTCTCCGCCTAGCTCGGCGGGCTCAACCTGGATACGGGTCAGGAGCACTTGTCTCTCTCTCCGCCTAGCTCGGCGGGCTCAACCTGGACACGGGTCAGGAGCACTTGTGTCTCTCTCCGCCTAGCTCAGCGGGCTCAACCTGGACACGGGTCAGGAGCACTTGTCTCTCTCTCTCTCCGCCTAGCTCAGCGGGCTCAACCTGGACACGGGTCAGGAGCACTTGTCTCTCTCTCTCCGCCTAGCTCAGCTGGCTGAACCTGGACACGGGTCAGAACCACTTGTCTCTATCTCTCCGCCTAGCTCAGCGGGCTCAACCTGGACACGGGTCAGGAGCACTTGTCTCTCTCTCTCCGCCTAGCTCAGCGGGCTCAACCTGGACACGGGTCAGAACCACTTGTCTCTATCTCTCCGCCTAGCTCAGCGGGCTCAACCTGGACACGGGTCAGGAGCACTTGTCTCTCTCTCTCCGCCTAGCTCAGCGAGCTCAACCTGGACACGGGTCAGGAGCACTTGTCTCTCTCTCTCCGCCTAGCTCAGCGGGCTCACCCTGCCATCTGCTTGACGTCTTGATACGACTCGACAGCAACTTTCTCTTTTATTTGGCCTAAAGTACACAATTTAAAACCGTCACGTTGGGCTCATTTCGAGTAGTTTATGGATGTCACAAAAAAGTACAGTCGGCACCATAACTTGTACCATTTTTTTTGACAGAGACTTATCAATGTACAACTTACAGGAGAAAGAGTGCCGTTAAGCGTAGCGGAGCACAAGCTACCCCAATGTATCAACCCGCTCAGTCTGCACATCATGCGACTCACCTCCGAGTACATAGGGCGGGCCAACGACGACGAAAACACGAGGTAAGATAATCAATCAACTACTTCTTAAATAACTACAACTTAGAAAAGTTGAGAAACCTCCGATATTTTCATTTCAAAGTCCAATTTCCCAACGGCTGAACAGGTTTTCATGAAACATGGCTCTTAGCACACTCGGGATAAAATTATCAATGACACAAAAAAACTAAACGAAAATCGGTTCATCCGTTTGGCAGCTACGATACCACACACAGACACATAGATACACAGACACGTTAAACTTATAACAACCCTCTCTGCATTAAGCTTAAAAAAATACGTCAAAAAAATTACTTACAAGTTTGTGAGATATTCCTTAGAAAAACAAACATTTGATTGACTTAAGGGGCTCCCATACGCCAATGACCTTCGATCTGAATCCCTTAGTTTTCTAATGTTTTCTGTAGCTTATTATATTAACAACAACGGCTTGAAGCAATATAGTATCCCATATTTACTTCAAAGTTCATTGCTTTCGAGATATTTGGCATCAAAGTTGAACAATTTTAGGCCAAAAACTGGTTTTCTGGCCATAACTTTTGTGTTAATAAGTAAGAATATAAAAACGCATATCAAAATTATTGTATGTATGAGAAGGTATGAGTTACGGGTGTATAAAAGTTATAATGAGGATGAGGTATCGGGTTTTGTATTTTTACAGACCCTCCTTAAAACATGGATAATTAATTCTGTATTAATATTTTTCAAGTTATTCAATATCAAAAATGTTAAACAGGAATCAAACTTTCCCATATCTGCACCTGGAAAGCTAGCTTCAATAAACCGAGGACGAGTGTCGAAATGAAAACTACTAAATTTTGTTGATTTTTGACGGGATTAACTCAAGTTTGAGTGCCTATAAAATCAAAAATGTATTGTGTACCGCGGACGCATACCTAAGTCAGGTCCTGTTTAAGAAAATGTATACCATTCTAAATTTGAAAAGTTTGCATTTGTTTTGCATCGTCCGATTTTGAAAACGGAACTAATTCCTATTTTGGGTTGATTCAAATTTTATTGCCAATTGTCCTGGTACGGGGGACACCTCAGGAAGTGTCCCAGAACGTAACCATGGCGAATAGAGACCGAAAAAAATTGAATCAACCTAATATACAACTTTTCTAACATTTACTCAGACAACACAGATATAGTCTGGCAGTTAATCGTGACATTATTATATATTTCCAACTTTTTAAAACGACTGCTTGAATGTACCTAACTGTACGCATAAAGACTATAAAGACGTTTACACAAAGACGTGAACACACATTACGCTTTCATTTCTTAGGGTGGGTTGCACCAAACCTTCTGTAATCGTAAGCGGTGTTCGTTAAAATCTGAATGTATGGGAAGTTTGACAAGTTTCTACGGAATGACAGCTGCCGGCGCAATATTTAACGTTGATCGGTCTGTAATCGTAAGTTGGTGCAACCCGCCCTGACTTGTTTGCTCCCAGAAGACTCCTAGTATCCTAGTACGTATGTGTATGGCTCTAGTTGAATAACGACTACAGTCCACGTTTATTGACACGCCATTATGCTTCTAATTCCTAGTAGCTTATAATCTAGATTAGCGTAAACATCTTCGGGTAAGACAAAGACTCAGTGCACTAACATTTTCAGCTTGGAATTGATGCAAAAGATCACGTGGCGGAAGCGACTGTCTGTATTCTCGAGGAAGTCCATGACCCCGCCCCTAGACATGAGGATACCCCCGGATTCAGACCTCATTAGGTTTCAGTTTTTTTTTAATGTCATGATCATCATTTATTTTTGAACCTTGCTACGTTATATTTGGTTGTGAACAATTAACAGACATCGTCATTTTGTAGCATTTTCAGTGCACCGTGATTGTGTTAACGGAGGTGGTAGGTATAGACAATATCAATCAAAATTGTGAATTAAGGTTAATATTAATGTTAATAATGAAATTACTGTAACCTAGCGGCAGGGCAAGCGACTATCGAGTGGGTTCCAACGCCGGGTCGTACAACTTAGTTTTGTCAAAAAAATCCAAGTGAGGTCAACTCGGGCAAATAAATATAAATAAATAAATAAATATAAGGGGACAATCTTACACAAATCGACCTAGTCCCATAGTAAGCTCAGTAAGGTTTGTGTTATGGGTACTAGACGACGATATACATAATAGATATAAATACTTAAATACATAGAAAATATCCATGACTCAGAAACAAATATTCATGCACATCACATAAATGTTTGCCCTTACCGGGATTCGAACCCAGGACCTCTTGCTTCGATCGAAATGCATCGATGGGTAAATGCGTCTTGATGATATACGATTGTAATAGTTGTAAAATGTTGCATTTCGAAGATATCTTCAAAAGGCGCATTTACTCCATCTATCTTATCTTATCTAGATGAGGGCCCTTTCGGATGCACTTCGACCCAGTGGGATGTTTTGCCCTCTCCTTTATGCCTACTCCCAGGCTCGCTCCATCTTTTCCACAAAGCGGATGATGCAGCTCAGCGGAAGTACCTTGAATTCCTTTGGTTGCGGATAGTAAGCAAAGCAATTCATTCTTTGTCTGGCAAGGGCATGACATTCACACAATAAGTGTTCCATAATCTCATCCTCCTCGCCACACGTTCTACAGTCTAAACTACCCGATAGTCCCATCTTGGCAAAGAGATCCTTGACCCCGAAGTGACCTGTGAACACCCCAGATATGATTCTGAGTTGCTTCCTACTGGATTTCCAGAGTTTGTTAGTCCAGCCCGAGTCCACTCCTATGAAGAGCTTAGAGTGCCTTAAACCCGCCTCATTCCTCCACTCGTGTTGGTGTGTGGTTTTGACGTAGGCTTTAAAGGCCGATATTATGGTTCCCTGCGAGAGTCCCACAAATGGTTCTGCACGTCTCTATCATGACACTGCCGCGACATACTCTCGATTTTTCTCGCACTATACCTCTTGTTCTAAGTGTTCTAATAAGAGAGAGACGGATATCGAGAGAGCTTGCGCACCGTCGCGTGATGGCCGTGCTGGACCTACAAAGAAGACCCCCCTCTTGCAAGCTCATCCGCTCTTTCGTTGCCGATGAAACCCTAGTGCCCTGGTATCCAAACTAGTTGCACCTTATGGTGCTTTCCAAGCTTTTTCAGTGCCTGGACGCCATAATAGTAGTAGTAGTCTAGAATCCACATTCGGCGCTGTAAGTGCTTTAAGGGCCGCTTGACTGTCACTGAGTAAGTATATAGATGGTCTGCCATCTGGTTTGCCTGTCTATATTCTCCTGTACACAGGCAGTTATGGCGTATGTCTCCGGCTGGAAGATGGTTGCCAAACTACTCATGCTTACACACTACTGTAGTCTTTCGCATAAATACCTGCTCCCGTACCGTACTTACCCCATTGTCGCATTAACCTTGGTAGACCTTACAAATATTATTTGATAATTAAGAGGCCGCAGTAAGCTCGGCCGAATTTCACCTTCCTATACAAACGTAGTTACGCTCTCATTTTAAAACTACGTGTTGGACTGTGACGAAACTTTGCATATACAATGACATGAGGTATATCTATGTCTGTAATTAGTTTATATGGTTCCAATTTATAAAACAAACTAAATACAGCAAAAACTAGTTTTGTATGAAAAACTTAAATTCGCTGTATTTTTTTTATTATGGTATCTGAAGCTACATAAACTAATTTCAGACATAGATATACCTCATTTCATTGAACATGCAAAGTTTCGTTACAATCCAACACGTAGTTTTAAAATGAGCGCGTAACTACGTTTGTATGGAGAATCGAGCTTACTGCGGACTCTTAAGAGTGGGTTTTCGGTGAAGCAAAACATCTTGAGGAAACCGGTTTAATCCTAATAAGGTCTAATTTTCCCTCTGGGTTGGGAGGTGAGATTATAGTCGCTTTCGTAAAACTAGTGCCGACGCCAAATCTTAAAATTAGCTGTCGCACAACCGGGAAAAAATCGCTAGTAAGATGATCATGGTGATTAACGTTATTAACGCCTTACGATTGAAATTGTTTATACCGATTGCGTTAACAACACAACGCTGCAACGAAAATGCTGCAAATTTACGATGTCTGACAATTACAGATATATACGGAATATATCGCGAATATCAAAATCATTACTGTTCGTAACTGTGTAAGCAAAAAGCCATCTTAATTTAAACTATAGTCATTCAACTTTTCAATATAGTAATGATATACTAGTATTTCATTGACATTTCGTTGCCATTACATGTATTCATTGTGTATTGTTTTTTGTTTGTCTGCTTTTATTTTGTTGATATACAAGTGTATATACTTTCGTGTTTATGTTGAGCCGTACTGTTACGTAGATGTGTTGATAATAAAATGTATATATCACGAGTGATGTGGTGCTCCAACACAGTTTTATGATATTATTGTAGATATTACATAGGCTTTCTTGACAATTTTTTTTATTGAATACTACTATCTTCACCTTGTAGAAGAACTCCTGAAGAGTTCGAAATACGTTGCCCTTAGTGACGATGAATGTGTGAGTTTAACCGTTCATGAATAATATATTCATAATATAAACAGTGTAGCATAAAATTATAATAATTATAACGGTTAAACTCACACATTTAATGATGAATAATTAGCAAAATGGACCACATATTTAAACAATTACATGTTTAAATGACTCGTTACCGAATCTAAGAGTTTAACTAGAAGAGATCCCTTAAAGGGATGAGTTCACCTCTGTACATTAATTTTGTTTTGTTCTTTGTACCTGCTATAAAATGCTATGCTATAAATACACTGAAAAGATACACGGCCAAGTGTACATAGGGTTATAAAGTAGGGGCCAGAGGTATATGTTTGTGCGTCTGGATGGTGCCGGTATTTTTTACGCGCATTTGCGTCCCACCCCACCCGCGAATCACGGCGTCAAGATATGAGCGTTGAGCGATTAATGAAAAGAGGTGCTGCCGACTGACGCCTGTCTCTGTCTAACCGCAGGGAGACAGACGAGGAGAGCGAGAGCGTGTGCGCCGGCGGCGAGGACGACGCCAAGGAGCTCAAGCATACTGCGGACACTAAGAACACTATACGGAAAAAGACTGAAAAGTAAGTGACATTCGACTTGATTATACCTAAGTAGTTATACAAAATGAAAACCGAATCTATACATGATGCAGATCTTTTACTATAGGACCAACCATGCCCGTGCGAAAAAAATGCTGTTCTTTTTTATACAAAACGACGGTGGCAAACAAGGGTATGGCCCGCCTGATGTTAAGCGGACACCGCAGCCTATAGACGCATGCAACTCCAAAGGAGTAACATGGGCGTTGCCGACTCTTGATATGTTTGAGGTTCGTCGTGTTGACAGCTGAAGGAACAAATGCCCTCGCTCTCAACACAACGCATCCTCGGGAGGTGTTTCATACGAAAGCTCTTTGACTGATCGTACTGTATGATATAGTTGTTTCTTTTTGGCACGGACAAGGTGGTCACATAGTAAAAGCTGTTAAGAATCGTAGATAAATTAATTTTTATTAATTCAGTATCACCCAGTATTTTCACACGTCTTTTGGCCATTTTTTAAACGAATTCCAATATAATAAATCGGAAAATTTTATTCACGGGTGTCAACATAGGACCTCAAGATTTTACAAATTCATGTCATGACTTAGCTGTCAAAACTGGTTGATTCGCCAGTTGACACGCTCGCCATTTAGATAAAATTATATATATGATTGATTCTCTAGGAACGCCAGCTGACTTAGAAAGCAATTTAAATGGATAATTTACTGAATTACTCTGTATTTAGGACAATCCCCGCCCCGCTAGTGAAAAGCCACTCTCAGGACAGTATAAACATCAAAATCGTTCCAGAAGTGAACCACAACAGGTGACTGTGTTATACTAACTTCGTGTGCTATTGCAGTGCCAGTGTGATACTGAGTTTATCAAATACTTTGTAACAGATTTTGTGTTCCTGAGTCCGACTTATTCCATCATAAAATTCATAAACACGTCGCTTAACCTAGTGTTACAATTCCGTATTCCTGTAGTTAGCGTTAACAAAAGCAGCTACACCTTAGATAAGTTGTTTCATGTTTCTTTCCGCGTATGACAATTTATTGGAGTTATACGAGATCTGCTGCCTGCGCGACTTCACTCGCGTATTGCAAAGAAAGCACGCAAATCCGCGGGATAAAATATAGCCATCCAGGAAGTCCATTCTATACACAATGAAAGAAATTGTGAAGTCTGATAAGTGATTGCGGTGATTATCCCCTACATACAAACTTACAAAGCTAAAAAATCACAATCTTGTTCCCTTTATTGATAAATCTATTGAGATTTTATAATATTCGTTTAGATTACTCATCTCATCCATGTCATCCACAAGGAGTGTTTAAAAGATGTTTAATCAGTTATGCCCTTATCCATTCTATGGAGTAATTTGTTCGAAAACATCATTATTCCGAAATTTCAAAATCCGATTTTCGTTTATCGAAAATACTGATGCAGATGAGTTAGTAGAATACACATAATATATATATAGATTAGGTTTTTTCAAAATCCGATTTTCGTTTATCGAAAATACTGATGCAGATGAGTTAGTAGAATACACATAATATATATAGATTAGGTTTTAGGTTAGTTTTATATCGGGAAAAATCTAAAATTACTTGAGCTGAACATGGTTTGCAAAATTAAAAATATGCATGAGAAATGACGCCAGATTTACGTAGTGTAGGCGAAATGACTACCTCGGCTTGACTAGGGAATGCCTAATTAGGCATTACAACAACAAGACAATACAATTACATTACAAGTAATTACTTCATACCAGTCTTACAGATTCACCAAGCCATTACCCCCCCCCCCCCCCCATTTTACTTGCCTATGCTATACCCGTAACGCTTTAGCAAAATGTGGGATGTTACTCGTATTAGCTTTCCAAGGCGTCAAACTTATGACAAATGTTGCATGTTTGAGATGTTATTATTACTAATCAGATGTTAATAAAGTAAAAGGCCTCCCTGCCTTTAATGGAATTTATACCAGTCTAAATTGGAACAGAGTTGCATTTGTTTTTTTTCGTTTGATTTTAAAAGGAAAAACGCTCATATAAAAACTTGAATTACGAGCCGCGTTGAGTCCCATATTTCTCCGTCAAATTTAAACCTAAAGTCGCCGTCAATGGAATTTGATAACTATGTAAACAAACCGCCATAGTGAATGACAATTTCAATATGGCAGTTTGTTTACATAGTTAGCAAATTCTATTTCACGGCCACTTTATGTAAATATATTGTCTAACAGATTATCGAACAGTTTTACTAGAGTTCTATGTTTCGAGCCGCGGTGGCTCGAAATTCAAGTTTTTGTATGGGAAGCGCCTCAGCCCGTATTTCCTCTTTAAAAAGAAACACTTCCATCTCTTAACCGGGATATCATCAACGGTAATCCGTCGATCATATCCCGTTGTTATTTTGTTTAGTTATCAAAAAACAGAAGGGCAGTGTTTATTACAAAACAATACAAATTGGACTTCTAACATGCCTATAAAACGGGGTTGAAATGTCAAGAAAATCCAACATTTGCTAGATTAAAAAAATCTTTTTAATAAGATACCGATAAGATAATAAGATATGATATATGTTAATAAGGCAAACCCATGTATGGTGGTTATCTAGGGGTTAAGAAGATGGTGCTATGAGACAGCGAAGGCTTACCGGATCTCCATATGTTTTCTTACCCCATTCCAACTACGTTCCAGACTAAAACGGTTCCTAGGCAGCACCGTGAAGAAGACAGTGGACGCGGCCAAGTCGCTCGCGCAGGAGGTGTCCCACGCGCGCCACAAGGAGGACGTGGCCGACATCGCGGACGACGTGCGCGGCGACCACAACATCAAGCTGAAGGCCTCCAACTCGCACAAGGGGCCGTACGACTTCGACGGCTGCGTGCGTCATGTTCAGGTATGATATACAACGTGTAACAATAACGGTTCCTAGGCAGCACCGTGAAGAAGACAGTGGACGCGGCCAAGTCGCTCGCGCAGGAGGTGTCCCACGCGCGCCACAAGGAGGACGTGGCCGACATCGCGGACGACGTGCGCGGCGACCACAACATCAAGCTGAAGGCCTCCAACTCGCACAAGGGGCCGTACGACTTCGACGGCTGCGTGCGTCATGTTCAGGTATGATATACAACGTGTAACAATAACGGTTCCTAGGCAGCACCGTGAAGAAGACAGTGGACGCGGCCAAGTCGCTCGCGCAGGAGGTGTCCCACGCGCGCCACAAGGAGGACGTGGCCGACATCGCGGACGACGTGCGCGGCGACCACAACATCAAGCTGAAGGCCTCCAACTCGCACAAGGGGCCGTACGACTTCGACGGCTGCGTGCGTCATGTTCAGGTATGATATACAACGTGTAACAATAACGGTTCCTAGGCAGCACCGTGAAGAAGACAGTGGACGCGGCCAAGTCGCTCGCGCAGGAGGTGTCCCACGCGCGCCACAAGGAGGACGTGGCCGACATCGCGGACGACGTGCGCGGCGACCACAACATCAAGCTGAAGGCCTCCAACTCGCACAAGGGGCCGTACGACTTCGACGGCTGCGTGCGTCATGTTCAGGTATGATATACAACGTGTAACAATAACGGTTCCTAGGCAGCACCGTGAAGAAGACAGTGGACGCGGCCAAGTCGCTCGCGCAGGAGGTGTCCCACGCGCGCCACAAGGAGGACGTGGCCGACATCGCGGACGACGTGCGCGGCGACCACAACATCAAGCTGAAGGCCTCCAACTCGCACAAGGGGCCGTACGACTTCGACGGCTGCGTGCGTCATGTTCAGGTATGATATACAACGTGTAACAATAACGGTTCCTAGGCAGCACCGTGAAGAAGACAGTGGACGCGGCCAAGTCGCTCGCGCAGGAGGTGTCCCACGCGCGCCACAAGGAGGACGTGGCCGACATCGCGGACGACGTGCGCGGCGACCACAACATCAAGCTGAAGGCCTCCAACTCGCACAAGGGGCCGTACGACTTCGACGGCTGCGTGCGTCATGTTCAGGTATGATATACAACGTGTAACAATAACGGTTCCTAGGCAGCACCGTGAAGAAGACAGTGGACGCGGCCAAGTCGCTCGCGCAGGAGGTGTCCCACGCGCGCCACAAGGAGGACGTGGCCGACATCGCGGACGACGTGCGCGGCGACCACAACATCAAGCTGAAGGCCTCCAACTCGCACAAGGGGCCGTACGACTTCGACGGCTGCGTGCGTCATGTTCAGGTATGATATACAACGTGTAACAATAACGGTTCCTAGGCAGCACCGTGAAGAAGACAGTGGACGCGGCCAAGTCGCTCGCGCAGGAGGTGTCCCACGCGCGCCACAAGGAGGACGTGGCCGACATCGCGGACGACGTGCGCGGCGACCACAACATCAAGCTGAAGGCCTCCAACTCGCACAAGGGGCCGTACGACTTCGACGGCTGCGTGCGTCATGTTCAGGTATGATATACAACGTGTAACAATAACGGTTCCTAGGCAGCACCGTGAAGAAGACAGTGGACGCGGCCAAGTCGCTCGCGCAGGAGGTGTCCCACGCGCGCCACAAGGAGGACGTGGCCGACATCGCGGACGACGTGCGCGGCGACCACAACATCAAGCTGAAGGCCTCCAACTCGCACAAGGGGCCGTACGACTTCGACGGCTGCGTGCGTCATGTTCAGGTATGATATACAACGTGTAACAATAACGGTTCCTAGGCAGCACCGTGAAGAAGACAGTGGACGCGGCCAAGTCGCTCGCGCAGGAGGTGTCCCACGCGCGCCACAAGGAGGACGTGGCCGACATCGCGGACGACGTGCGCGGCGACCACAACATCAAGCTGAAGGCCTCCAACTCGCACAAGGGGCCGTACGACTTCGACGGCTGCGTGCGTCATGTTCAGGTATGATATACAACGTGTAACAATAACGGTTCCTAGGCAGCACCGTGAAGAAGACAGTGGACGCGGTCAAGTCGCTCGCGCAGGAGGTGTCCCACGCGCGCCACAAGGAGGACGTGGCCGACATCGCGGACGACGTGCGCGGCGACCACAACATCAAGCTGAAGGCCTCCAACTCGCACAAGGGGCCGTACGACTTCGACGGCTGCGTGCGTCATGTTCAGGTATGATATACAACGTGTAACAATAACGGTTCCTAGGCAGCACCGTGAAGAAGACAGTGGACGCGGCCAAGTCGCTCGCGCAGGAGGTGTCCCACGCGCGCCACAAGGAGGACGTGGCCGACATCGCGGACGACGTGCGCGGCGACCACAACATCAAGCTGAAGGCCTCCAACTCGCACAAGGGGCCGTACGACTTCGACGGCTGCGTGCGTCATGTTCAGGTATGATATACAACGTGTAACAATAACGGTTCCTAGGCAGCACCGTGAAGAAGACAGTGGACGCGGCCAAGTCGCTCGCGCAGGAGGTGTCCCACGCGCGCCACAAGGAGGACGTGGCCGACATCGCGGACGACGTGCGCGGCGACCACAACATCAAGCTGAAGGCCTCCAACTCGCACAAGGGGCCGTACGACTTCGACGGCTGCGTGCGTCATGTTCAGGTATGATATACAACGTGTAACAATAACGGTTCCTAGGCAGCACCGTGAAGAAGACAGTGGACGCGGCCAAGTCGCTCGCGCAGGAGGTGTCCCACGCGCGCCACAAGGAGGACGTGGCCGACATCGCGGACGACGTGCGCGGCGACCACAACATCAAGCTGAAGGCCTCCAACTCGCACAAGGGGCCGTACGACTTCGACGGCTGCGTGCGTCATGTTCAGGTATGATATACAACGTGTAACAATAACGGTTCCTAGGCAGCACCGTGAAGAAGACAGTGGACGCGGCCAAGTCGCTCGCGCAGGAGGTGTCCCACGCGCGCCACAAGGAGGACGTGGCCGACATCGCGGACGACGTGCGCGGCGACCACAACATCAAGCTGAAGGCCTCCAACTCGCACAAGGGGCCGTACGACTTCGACGGCTGCGTGCGTCATGTTCAGGTATGATATACAACGTGTAACAATAACGGTTCCTAGGCAGCACCGTGAAGAAGACAGTGGACGCGGCCAAGTCGCTCGCGCAGGAGGTGTCCCACGCGCGCCACAAGGAGGACGTGGCCGACATCGCGGACGACGTGCGCGGCGACCACAACATCAAGCTGAAGGCCTCCAACTCGCACAAGGGGCCGTACGACTTCGACGGCTGCGTGCGTCATGTTCAGGTATGATATACAACGTGTAACAATAACGGTTCCTAGGCAGCACCGTGAAGAAGACAGTGGACGCGGCCAAGTCGCTCGCGCAGGAGGTGTCCCACGCGCGCCACAAGGAGGACGTGGCCGACATCGCGGACGACGTGCGCGGCGACCACAACATCAAGCTGAAGGCCTCCAACTCGCACAAGGGGCCGTACGACTTCGACGGCTGCGTGCGTCATGTTCAGGTATGATATACAACGTGTAACAATAACGGTTCCTAGGCAGCACCGTGAAGAAGACAGTGGACGCGGCCAAGTCGCTCGCGCAGGAGGTGTCCCACGCGCGCCACAAGGAGGACGTGGCCGACATCGCGGACGACGTGCGCGGCGACCACAACATCAAGCTGAAGGCCTCCAACTCGCACAAGGGGCCGTACGACTTCGACGGCTGCGTGCGTCATGTTCAGGTATGATATACAACGTGTAACAATAACGGTTCCTAGGCAGCACCGTGAAGAAGACAGTGGACGCGGCCAAGTCGCTCGCGCAGGAGGTGTCCCACGCGCGCCACAAGGAGGACGTGGCCGACATCGCGGACGACGTGCGCGGCGACCACAACATCAAGCTGAAGGCCTCCAACTCGCACAAGGGGCCGTACGACTTCGACGGCTGCGTGCGTCATGTTCAGGTATGATATACAACGTGTAACAATAACGGTTCCTAGGCAGCACCGTGAAGAAGACAGTGGACGCGGCCAAGTCGCTCGCGCAGGAGGTGTCCCACGCGCGCCACAAGGAGGACGTGGCCGACATCGCGGACGACGTGCGCGGCGACCACAACATCAAGCTGAAGGCCTCCAACTCGCACAAGGGGCCGTACGACTTCGACGGCTGCGTGCGTCATGTTCAGGTATGATATACAACGTGTAACAATAACGGTTCCTAGGCAGCACCGTGAAGAAGACAGTGGACGCGGCCAAGTCGCTCGCGCAGGAGGTGTCCCACGCGCGCCACAAGGAGGACGTGGCCGACATCGCGGACGACGTGCGCGGCGACCACAACATCAAGCTGAAGGCCTCCAACTCGCACAAGGGGCCGTACGACTTCGACGGCTGCGTGCGTCATGTTCAGGTATGATATACAACGTGTAACAATAACGGTTCCTAGGCAGCACCGTGAAGAAGACAGTGGACGCGGCCAAGTCGCTCGCGCAGGAGGTGTCCCACGCGCGCCACAAGGAGGACGTGGCCGACATCGCGGACGACGTGCGCGGCGACCACAACATCAAGCTGAAGGCCTCCAACTCGCACAAGGGGCCGTACGACTTCGACGGCTGCGTGCGTCATGTTCAGGTATGATATACAACGTGTAACAATAACGGTTCCTAGGCAGCACCGTGAAGAAGACAGTGGACGCGGCCAAGTCGCTCGCGCAGGAGGTGTCCCACGCGCGCCACAAGGAGGACGTGGCCGACATCGCGGACGACGTGCGCGGCGACCACAACATCAAGCTGAAGGCCTCCAACTCGCACAAGGGGCCGTACGACTTCGACGGCTGCGTGCGTCATGTTCAGGTATGATATACAACGTGTAACAATAACGGTTCCTAGGCAGCACCGTGAAGAAGACAGTGGACGCGGCCAAGTCGCTCGCGCAGGAGGTGTCCCACGCGCGCCACAAGGAGGACGTGGCCGACATCGCGGACGACGTGCGCGGCGACCACAACATCAAGCTGAAGGCCTCCAACTCGCACAAGGGGCCGTACGACTTCGACGGCTGCGTGCGTCATGTTCAGGTATGATATACAACGTGTAACAATAACGGTTCCTAGGCAGCACCGTGAAGAAGACAGTGGACGCGGCCAAGTCGCTCGCGCAGGAGGTGTCCCACGCGCGCCACAAGGAGGACGTGGCCGACATCGCGGACGACGTGCGCGGCGACCACAACATCAAGCTGAAGGCCTCCAACTCGCACAAGGGGCCGTACGACTTCGACGGCTGCGTGCGTCATGTTCAGGTATCATATAAAACGTGTAACAATAACAGCGATGGTCCGTTTAAGGGCATAAAAAGTATCGCTGATGAGAAAAAACTGAAAGATTATTTTGTTTCGCAATTTATTTTACATTTGTTGTGGAGTAGGTCGCCCCAGTCGACCAACGTTCCATAAAAGTGTAAAAAAATCTCTTAGTTTTTTCTTATCACAACGCGGTACCTGTTATGCCCTTAAAAGGATCATCGCTATTTTTGTTACCCCTTGTATAATCTTCAAAGGTTGTTTTACCCTCGTCACATCGAGCCAACTATAGCCGCCGCAAGTTGCAGAGTTTTTTCATACTTTTTGTATAGCATCGGCGCGATCGGAGCTTTTGAGTGGCCACATACGAGCCACAAGCTGCGGGAGTGGCTCGCGCTCGCCACTAGTAGCCGCGTTTGGTGGCGACCAACAGTGGCCGTAATGTGCGGCAGAGTTGTCGCGTTTAGGCGCGCGCCACACGCCATAGCCACAAACGTAGTAGCGACGATTCAATAAAAAACGTATGAAAACTACAGGAAATATTCCAGTGGCGGCGTTTGCCCAGTAGCCCGTGTGCGGCGACTCCTAGTAACGACCACTGGTGGCTGTAATGTGCGGGCGCTCTACATCCTTTAAATAAGACAGTCATCATTGTCATCATATCATTCAATATCATTTTGACGACCGGATAGCCTAGAGGGTAGTGACGTTGCCTACGAAGCTGAAGGTCCTGGGTTCGAACCCCGGTAAGGGCAAATATTTGTGTGATGAGCATGAATATTTGTTTCTGAGTCTTGGATGTTTTCTGTGTATTTATATCTATTAGGTATATATATCGTCGTCTAGTACCCGTAACACGAGCCTTATTGAGCTTACTATGGGGCTAGCTAGATTTGTGTAAGATTGTCCCTTAATATATATTTATTTATTAAAAAAAAAACCAGCCGAAAGATGAATGTAGTGTTTGTTATATTAGTGATTGTATGGTGCAGGAGATGGGCAGCGGGCACTCGGGCGCGGTGTGGTGCTGCAAGTTCAGCGTGTGCGGGCGCCTGCTGGCCACGGCGGGGCAGGACCGGCTGCTGCGCGTCTGGGTAGCCCGGGACGCGCACGCCGTCTTCCAGGTTCGAAACATACTCAGCATCACACACTTAACAGCCGGGCAACAGTCGGTCGAGTAATTGCCATCATTCTATAATGTTTAGAAACATTTATTATGTACAACTAATAAGATTTGCAAGAGAATATAACAGTTAAGTAGGAAAAAAATGCATTTAGTTTTTGAATTTCAAATTAGCGCTAAAACGCTTGTCAGTGTCATGGCGTCCCGAATGACGTCACGTTTTTATAAACAGAACGCAGACCTTTGACGTTTGCTACCTAGATCGCTCAATTGCTCATTGAATGAACATAAATTTAAAAGTTTACAAGTCTTGCGCGGCCGTGCGAGCGAGAAAGCGGGACAATAACGTATGGAGATCTGTCAGATAACAGGGTTCTACTACCTGTCTTACTATTCGTTCAGTACGTAAGTTTTCTCTGTAATCTGTGGTAATGGCCGTTATGGGTATTTGTTTATACAAACGTGACGTCATGCGCTCTGATTGGTGTTTAACATATCATGGCGGGCGTCCGTATTTTTCAGTTTAATTTTATCACAATAAATAATAATCTCTTACTTAATAAAAAAAATATGAGCATTTTTCGAATTCTATGATTAAAATTTCACTAAAAAATACCATATTTTAGTGATTTTCAATTACTGTCATCATGCCTATTGCCACTCTGTTCTTCTCTCTGCTCTTTAGCTTGGTCCATAAACGCACGTCTTGGTCTTCCCCTGCCTCTCCTTCCTTCCACCTTTCCTTCAATTATAGTTTTTATGTAATTGTCATGTCGTATCAGGTGCCCCAACATATTTCCCCTTCCGTTTTCGATCGTTTTTATCAGACATCTTCTTTCTCCTATCAAATTTAGAACCTCTTTGTTCTTTCTGTCCAATTAATACCTTCCATCCTTCTCCATGCCCACATTTCAAATGCGTTCAATCTCTTTCCATCACGCTATCTTTCTATCCACGTCTCTTCCGTACAGCGCATTGGTTCAGATGTAGGTATTAATAAATCGTTTTCTGATATTTCGAGATAGTTTTGCTTTTAATATTTGCTTTTTAGCATTGAAGACTTTTTTGGCCATGGCTATAGTAAATAAATAACCGGTCAAAATAAAACACACCAATGAGTCGTATTTTCCCTTTCTGTAGAGACTTACGGCCTTTTGGCTGGGGCGGTAGTTCAGTGTTTTCGATGTACTACCATTAGTCACAATTTTAATAAGTTAAGCACATCGCCAATAAACTGCTTCGTAGTTTGGCGTTTCATTAATTTAAGGTAAAAATACCAAGAGTATTTTTGTTTGCAGAAAAAAGGTACCACCATTTGCAGAAGGCACAATGCCATTAAAATAGTACATTGTTTACGGCGAAGGCGGTATATCGAATCCTGATTGAGCGAAAGATCCTTATAGAATATTGAGCGTGACGACGGAAATTTTGCCGTCGATTTGCTATTTTGCTATATTGAAATTAAACTGTAAATAGCAGGGAAGAAAAATACACATTTGATCCCTCATTCACAGACAAAATTAATATTTTCTGCATAGAACGTGTGAAAAGTATATCCCCGAATCTTTAACAAATACTCTCGCCTCTAGCGCTGACTAAAGCGACTCTATAATAATCTGACGTCAGTTTAAAGAGATGCTGTGTTCCAAGTACCGTAAAAAAGACGATATCAACTGTTATCCCGTAGAAAAACACCAGAATCCCCATACAAATTTCAAAAGATAGTCAACCAATTCAACGTTTAAGCTCCCTGCTAAGCAAGTATTTCCGTTCCGCAGGACATGCGCACAAAATACAACGCGGAGCAGAAATCCTCCCCAACGCCCTCGCAAGAGTCCCTCGCTTCGCTCACGGCCCCGCCCCCGAGCCCCGAGGACACGCCACTAGGCGCCTCGGCGCCGTTCCACCCAAAACCGTTCTGCACCTACTCGGGCCACACGTCGGACCTGCTAGACGTGTCCTGGTCTAAGAATTACTTCATACTGTCAAGTTCGATGGATAAAACCGTCCGTCTGTGGCATATTTCGCGAGGGGAGTGTTTGTGCTGTTTCCAACACATCGACTTTGTGACCGCGATAGTGTTCCATCCCCGCGACGATCGCTACTTCCTATCGGGGAGTCTGGACGGGAAACTGAGGCTATGGAACATTCCTGATAAGAAGGTGAGGCGCGACATATTGATATGTATTAGGGCGGGTTGCACCTACTTACGATAACAGCACGTGTATCATGGGACGGCCGCGACATACTCTCGATTTTTATCGCACTATACCTCTTGTTCTAAATGTTCTAGTAAGAAAGAGACGGATAGTGCGAGAAAAATCGCATGTCGCAGCCGTCTCATGATAGACGTGCTGACCAATCTGTCATATCATAGAAATTTGTCAAACTTTCCATGCATTCTGATTTTACCAAACACCGCTTACGATTACAATTTGGTGCAACCCACCCGTAGAAACCTAATACATCTGTGAAGAAACTCATCGCGGAGAAACCCGCGTACATCTGTGAAGCAATTCAAAGATGTATGTGAAGTCTCCAACCCGCACTGGGCCAGAGTGGGGGCTAGACAATCTTGTTAGTTAGACAATCTTATAAGCCACGTCAATAAGGAATAGTTGCTAAAATAGCAACTTTTCTCGCGCTATCTTGCTCAAACCATCGCTCGCGCTATGGTGTACTAGCGAAATGGCGCGAGAAATGTTAAAGATAAGATAAAGATAATTTATTTGTCTAAACATGAGTAAAAATACATACAGCTGTCATTGTCAAAATAATGTCCTTCATGTTTTGCCTTTCGGCGTACAAACTATTTTATATGGCTACAATGTGCAAACAATAAAAGATTAAGAATGTCAAAATTATAAATTGATGATTAAAATGTTTTGGATAAAATTACAGTCATAATATATATCTAATTATTTAAACCTACATTCGTCACATAAAATCATCATGCATACAGTCACATTACAATAATAATAATAATTTATCATTCCTCGAATCTATCTATATCCTTTCACTTATTTAATAAAATGTCATTGAAAAATTAATTTAAGCTATAATAACATTTCCCTACTAATAGCGTCAACAACTTACGCTTAAAGATTCTAATTGGGCTGTCCCTAATTGCTTTGGGTATTTTATTATAAATTCTAGGGGCTAAACCAAACACACTTTTCTTTAGTAAAGCAGTGTTGGCGTCTTATTTTACTATTGTCGCGTGGTCTTAGAGCACTACTGGCGCCATTTACCCGCTGAAATAAATCAGGATTGCTGCGAACAAATACTGCTACTTCATAAATATAGATACAAGGGAATGTCAATATTTTATGCTGTCTAAAGTATGGCTTACTACTATCTAATGGTTTCAGGCCAAACATAGCTCGAATGCATCGTTTTTGACCTATTAAAACATTTTCCCGATCCGTACAATTTCCCCAAAATATGACCCCGTATCTTAAAATAGACGCTACTAGTGCATGATAGGCTGACAAAACAATCTCTACATTCACTATTTGCCTTAGTTTATGCAGTGCATATGACGATTTGGCTAATCTTGAACACACTACCTCAACATGTCTTTTCCAATTAAGAGACTGATCAATATAAACCCCCAAAAACTTAATACTGTCTACGTCCTCCAACTTACTACCTTCATATGATATGCTAGTGTGTGGTATGTTGGACTTGCGTTGCCCATAATGCATGATCTTGGTTTTCGAGAGGTTTACTCTAAGATTGTTCTTTTCGAGCCAGTACATAATATTATTTATTGAATCGTTAATATCATTTTCATATGTCATTCTATCATTACATTCAACAATTACAGTGCTGTCATCGGCAAATAAAGTCATTGGGTTAGTTACTACTTTTGGTAGGTCATTAATATAAATAATGAAGAACAATGGTCCGAGCACAGATCCTTGCGGTACACCATAAGTATTAGTACGGCTTTCAGATAGGAATGACGTTTCTTTTTTTGTCTTCGAATCTAATCTAGATATTTCTACATATTGCTGTCTTTTACTTAAATAAGATTCCAATAATTTATTAACATTACCTCTGACTCCATAGGCATTCAGTTTCTTCAGAAGGATGTTGTGGTCATCAAAATCGAACGCCTGAGTCATGTCCATAAATACACTACAAACTGGCTTTCTCCTGTCAACATTTGCCGTGACGATATTAAGGAGATCGAATATGGCCATAGCTGTTGACCTATTTTTACGAAATCCTTGTTGCTCTTTTGTCAGTAAACATTTCTTTTCAAAATAATTGTACAACTCTTTATGGATAAACTTTTCATATACTTTCGCGAACACTGACAAGAGTGCAACAGGTCTATATGATTTCATATCTTCTTTGTCATCTTTCTTATACATTGGTGTCTTATACAATGTTGCAATTTTAGAATCTCTTCTTTATTGGCGTGGCTTATACGCGTGCATTTTGATTTATAACCCCCGACGCAAAGAGAGGGGTGTTATAATTTTAACGTCTGTCTGTGGTATCGTAGCTCCCAAACGGATGATCCGATTTTCGTTTATTTTTTTTGTCACATAGATAATTTTATCCCAAGTGTCCTTAGCTATGTTTTATGAAAATCTGTTCAGCCGTTTTTGAGATATTGGACTTTGAAATGAAAATGTCTTGTTGTTATCAAACATTGATTTCTGGCAGGTCGCAGTGTGGAACGAGGTCGACGGCAAAACGAAGCTAATAACCGCCGCGAACTTCTGTCAAAACGGCAAATTCGCTGTCGTCGGCACCTACGACGGTCGCTGCATATTCTACACCACCGACCAACTCAAATACCACACGCAAATCGACGTGCGCTCCACGCGTGGGAAAAACTCCACGGGGAGAAAAATAAGCGGCATAGAACCCATGCCAAATGACGACAAAATCCTCGTCACCTCAAACGACAGCCGAATAAGACTCTACGATCTCAGAGATCTGAATCTATCCTGTAAATACAAAGGTTACGTCAACGTTTCCAGTCAGATCAAAGCCTCGTTCTCGCATGACGGTAAATACATCGTCAGCGGTTCCGAGAACCAGTGTATATACATTTGGAAGACGTATCACGACTATTCGAAGTTCACGTCGGTTCGGCGGGATAGGAATGACTTCTGGGAGGGGATAAAGGCTCATAACGCGGTGGTGACTTGTGCAGTATTCGCCCCCAATCCGGACCATATGATACGGATGATTGCTGGGAGAGAGATGGAAGAGAAGGCTAGTAAAGGAATCGAGGATAGAGACGAACCGGTCAGTATTTTCAGGGTCCAACAAAAATACAAAAATAGTATAAAATAAATATTTAAGTGGGCTCCCATACAACAAACGTGATTTCTACGAATCTGACGGTCCTGGGTTCGAACCCGGTAAAGGCAAATATTTGTGTGATGAGCATGAATACTTGTTTCTGAGCTTTTATGTTTTCATTATCAAAAACCACAAGCACACAAGCCTGCCTTACCATTAGGCTAGTTTGATTTGTGTCCCCAAATCTTTATTATCTATTTTATAATATTATAAAATACCAGTTGCAACACAGGCGTGATAGCGACAAGTCCCATTTCATACTAAAGGTTTTTTTTTGCAGAAGGGCACAGAGGGCATGGTGTCCTCCTCGCAGACGGGGCACGTGCTCGTGAGCACGGACTTCAACGGGTGCATCCGTGTGTTCGTGCACAAGGCCAAGCCCAAGCACTCGTCGCTGCCCGCCTCCGCGCTCGCGTAATCTCCGCTCGCTAGCGGCTCCAGCCTACCCCAATAGGAGCCGAGTCCTTACTAAAACTGAGCTTGGGACAAGCAAAAATTATGAACTCGCGCTGACTGCTGTTGTACTGTTACAGTATAGTCAGCATCAGAAGTCATCATCATCATCATCATATCAGCCGAAAGACCAGCGAGCCTCCCCCAAAGAGTGCCAAAGTGACCGGACAGAAATCAGCATCAGAAGTAGCTACGCAAAATAACACGCCCAAATTACCTACACAGATCCTTATTCCCTTGATATTAGTGTTCGTGTGCAGATCATTATGAGCACTAGAACTGCGTAGCTATTTCTGCCGCTGACTGTACAATCGCCAAAACAGTTAACTGACCATCCTGTATTTATATTGAACCTTATTACAATGAGTATAAAGTTCACGGAGTAATAGCTACGCAATATAACTCGCTCATAATTATCTCGACTAGAGATGCAACGGATATCCGGTGGCTATCCGGTATCCGGCCTATCCGGCCATTATTTTACTATCCGGCCGAATACCGGATAGTTGCGCACTATCCGGCCGGATACTGAATAGTGATTCTGTTTGTTATTTAACTTTGAAAAATGGTTAGTATACAAGAGAACAACAACAAATTATCAATATTTGTTTATGCATACGAAATAGTTCCGTACACTGACTTATCAAACTCGTTTCTTGCCTAAAAAACGGTCCGCGCGAACGTACTGTAGCTACTCGCTACATGCTTATTCAGCAAATCAGTTCACGAGCCGGAGCTACCGGGACGGCTAGTCAGTCTGCCGCGGAATAGCGCAGCGCTCACATATACAATACCTAACAGGTTGAAACCTGCACGACGCGCCCGCCGCCAAACTAAAATGTAGGTATCGTTTGGCCGGCCGAATATTCGGCGGCCGGATACCGGATATCCGGCCGGTGATCAGGCCGAATATCCGGTATCCGGCCGGTGATCAGGCCGAATATCCGGTATCCGGCCAAAGAACTATCCGTTGCATCTCTAATCTCGACAGTTATCCTCTAGACTTTAGAGCCGTGTGTTACTAATGTTGAGCACTTGACCCGCGTAGCTAATCTTGCTGCGCTACGTCCAAAACTGTTAGAGCGGTTTCACTGCGACTTTTTGAAACACAAACGCGTGGGCATATTGCAAGTAGAACCTATGGCCGTTGGGGTCGAAAGGTTCTCGAGTGACCACGCACCGGAAGACGCAGCTTGGGCAGACCCCCGATAACGTAATACATCAAGGGTCGGCAACGCCCATGTTACTCCTTTGGAGTTACATGCGTCTGTAGGCTGCAGTGACCGCTTACTATCACGCGGGCCGTAAGCTTGTTTGCCACCGTCGTTGTATAAAAAAAACGTAGACTGATGACCTGAGGCCCTAGCACGATAGATTTTATAGTCACGTCCGACGTGACGTGTTAGTAAATTTTCGCCGTAAAACATGACGATAAAACCTCTCATGGGATGCGCGTGGCGCAGGACCGGTCACTGTGGCACTCTTTGGGGGAGGCCTATGTCCAGCAGTGGACGTCTTCCGGCTGGAATGATGATGATGAAACGTGTCTGTATCGCGACAGTAGTCAAAGATCTGTATCGCGTTTCAACGGTACAACTGCTGCAAGAACTCGCGTGTGTAACCGCTATAACAGTAGACTAGCTGATCACGCGTCTCCGCCCGTTGCGTCGCTGACGACGAAGAAAATATTAAGACTCACTAGTACTAGAAAATAATTGATGTATGAGAGGTTCTAGACAGTCAGCAACATTAATACATACATATAGATTCACACCTTTATCCCTAAAAGAGGTAGGCAGAGCACATGAAACTTGTGTTCCAGTACCCCTTTTAGCATAAATGTGGGTATAAAAGATCGACAAAATGTGATATCGCAGTGACAGGTTGCTAGGCCATCGCCCACAACACACTTCAACCCTTTGTCGGCTCTTACGACACCCACGGGAAGAAAGGGGGTGGTGCTATTCTAACCCGACACCACATGGGGTCACATTAATATTGATGTAAAATGGCAAAAATATGTAATCTCTATTTTTGTATTTGAAATTTGCGACGGGTCCATATAAATGTTAAAACCTAATAAAAAATACTTTAAAAAACTATTAAGAAGAACATAAAGGCGTGTACAGGTACATACAGGTAAACGTCAGAGTGCTCGACGCTGTACATACGAGGGCACTATGTCAAAGTGTCATGGCTTAAATTCGAATGAACAAACAATCCTCTTCGTTCCAATTTAACTCATATTGCTTTGACATAGAGTGCACATGCCATATACTAGCATAGCGTCGAGACCTCAGACGTTTACCTTACAAATAATAATGTTGCTGACTAAACACCGGCTGGACTAATCACTGGTTGAGTATACTTTGCTTGTTTTACGTGTCTGATATTCGATTTATTTTAATGTAAAATAGTGAAAAGATTATTTCGATAACAAGATCGGAATATTTTATAGTTCTTTATGATTGAATGCTTATGAATAATTTAGGTTATCTAAGACTAGTTCTTATCTCATACCAACTTAATATTTTATACAATGCTTGCAACATTACTAAATAGCAATATAATAAAACAAATTTAATTTTATGTCAGATCATGTTTATCTAGATATCTCGCGACGCTAGACTAAATTATATAATTATCATTAATCGAATGAGGTTACAATGTATTTATATTTTTGTTTATTATATATATATAAACAAACAATGTAGAACGCCGTTATTTGACGTTGCCATTAAAATGTATTTTGTTTTCAGACGAATTTTCGTCTACGATTATTGCGTCAGGATGCTATAGAATCTCAAGGTACTTGAGTTCCGGCAAGATTTTAGATGATAATAAATAAGCGTTATCATTTAGTAAATACAACAATAATTAACAAATTTATATACTGGTACCAAATTGAGGCTGTTCATATATTACGTCATTTCAAAACAGGGGGGGTCATAAATCGACGTAATTTATGAACAAGCACATTACAAAAAATACATTTGGCGTGTTGGGTATTGTTTCTGATCAAAATTACCACCGTATTAAAATGTATAACAAAATATCGATGTGTGCATGGTTTTAAATGTAGTGTAAACAAAATAATAGTACATTACGTAACTAGGGCGGTGAATTCGTGAATGTCCCAGATCGCAGGTGTTTGTGGCCCGAACCGAAGGTGAGGGCCATAAATATGCGCTCTGGGGCTTTACGAATTACCGCCCGTGTTGAGTACAAAATTTTACGTCTTCACCTGGCCACAATGTGAGTTTTCCCGTACGCGCAGCGTGCAGCAAAACTCGCATTATGGCCAGGTGTGACGTAAACGATCAAACGCACACATTCTCTAGAGGCGGTGCGGGAATATAATTGCAATGACAACCCATCTTGATATCTGTTTTTATAAAATATTTTAATGAAGGATGAGAGATGAGATGAGGAGTCAATAATGTCACGTCATAGAAAATTTTCGGCGAGGAAAACACGTACTGTTTTATCCCTTATTGCCATAGCAACAAGAGCGAAACGTTTACGTGTTTCAATTGCCTTCAATTACTATCGACAAAATTGAATCATGAACCACCATCGAACCTTGTTACAATTAACTAACATATTAACGTGATATGATCGTACGTATGTTCCTTAAATGTAACAAGGTTCTATGGTGGGTCATGATTCAGTTGGTTCGATAGTACATGCTTACCGTTGGTTGCTTAAATATCTGTGCGCTGTACCATCGAAGACGCATTTAACTGACCGTGTATCAACCTTATTGTCATAGATATAAGGTTGACAGATGGCCAGTTAAGTGCGTTACTGTTTGTACTTTGGCATACTCGGGTTAATAAAAATACTACTGAGTGAAATCGTTCAGGAAGTTCGGTCCCCAGCTCATTGGGTCAACTCTCCATGCGAATATAGTATGGTTTTTTTTTGAAAACGGCATAATCTAGGTTCGACACTAGTTTCTGTTGCTACAAATTATAAAATAAATATCATTAAAAAAGATTAATTCATTGGAAAATTTGCATGAATTTCTTCAAAGTTGATAAAATCTTGTAAAAATACTCCTTACTGATCATGACGCGTGTCGTTTTTTACAAAATGCGTTTTAGTAGGGACCGGACAGGGACGCAGTTATGCGTTTGAATGCGATGGAAGTATGTCTTTCTCCGTCTACCTTATAGTTGAGTCATGTATGATGGGCCATGATGGCTATCCCTAGCAGGCTTAAGAAACGGTACAAACACGCAGATATTTATGGTGCCAACTTTGAGTTTTTTTAAGGAATAATAGCATGTATTATGGTTGAGATTGTTTAATATGGCCGTCTTTTTAAAAATTTGTCATTGGAATTTGAATTTTCTACCTAGGAGTAGAGTTGCTTTTTGAATGCACTACTTTGATGCAAATCGGCCAACTTAAAAAATCTCAAGTATTCTTGTAGCCAATCGGGGTTTTTATATTCGCGTCTCGTATATTTTTAATAAGTTCTTGCCTTAAATGAGTAAACCCATGTGATTATAGTAAGTGTACATATATTATTTAGTATTGTATTGTATAGAACGCGATGCCATTTTATTGTCATATGAAAAATATCATATATTTGTAACTAGTGTTTACCGCAATAAAAAACGGTTATTTAATTTGTATTTCATTTTCTTTGAATAGGTAATGAGCGACCACGTTTCAGTGCCATATGTCATCACTGGCAACACTCACTGGTCAAAGACTCTCGTCTTGAGACACTGCGGAATATTGGACGAAAAGATGTGCCGTAGCTTCCCGAACGCTGCCCAGCCGAGTCGGATTCGACGATTAACCTCTTACTCGAAGTTGGACCTACCTAACTGGATAGTCTGTCCTAGGTATACATAATCGTCTACAACTTCGAGCGTAAAGTGTCCGATTGTGACGTGGTCGCTTACTATGGGCCTGATAAGAAAGCTCGAAGTCACCCAAAGGGCAATGGAGAGGGCCATGTCGGGAGTTTCTCTGCGTGATCGCATCAGAAATGAGGCTATCCGCAGCAGATCCAAGATAACCGATATAGCCCTCCGAATCGCTAAACTTAAGTGGCAGTGGACAGGGCACATAGCACGTAGAACCAATGGCCGTTGGGGCGGAAAAGTTCTCGAGTGGCGACCGCGTACCGGAAGGCGCGGCGTAGGTAGGCCCCCCACAAGGTGAACTGATGACCTGGTAAAGGTTGCGGGAGTCCACTGGATGCGGGTGGCGCAGGACCGGTCACTTTGGCATTCTTTGGGGGAGGCCTATGTCCAGCAGTGGATGTCTTTCGGCTGATATGATGAGGTAAATGAGACGGACATTTGTCCCACGGCTAAGCCTAACGGCTTCAACCTGCCACACAAACTCTGGTGGGCTAGCGCGAAACGAAAACGAACTTCGTCCGTGTATCTCCCTCTATCGCTCGAACTAGCAAGTGCGACAGAGACGGATATACACAAAGTTAGGCCCTTTGGTGCCGCTTGAACATATTGAGAACAGGTCACAGGCGCTGTAACTATTTCACGAGACCACGTGGATAGTGGGGTGCTCCAATTCGGATTTTCGATCAACAAATCATCGAACTCACACATGATTCTACATATTTAGACACAAAAACTACTTTCGACTGGCCCCATAGTAATCCTATGGCCGAACTCGCAACTTTGGAGCACTCTAGTTCTTACACGGGCAAGTTAATCTAAAAGTTTATGCTAGATAGGCGTCCAACCATAAATTATATTCAGAGTAATGACGCTAACAAGTTTTAACTTTAACAACGTTATATGAAAATTTATGCACTTTTCATATTTAAAAAATTGTTTAAACTTGTTAAGTAATTTAACAGCATCTTTTTTAAATTTCTTCATAGTCGGTGAGAAAAATAGCAGCAAAATTATCTTCGACTCGGGCGTTAACACTTACACACACACGAAACAACGTTTGCCTGAAAGTGTTCACGCTGTTTATATAACGAAATGTTGTTTCAATCGAACTCCTGGCGACAATTTTTTTTAACCCTCCTTCAATTTCCGCCCCAATCCAAGTTGGCTCAGTTAGGGTTGCACTGGGCGGTTCCACAATGCTTCCGTAGCTCAAATACCGCGAGCCATCCGGTTGCCTCTCGGACGCTGAAATTACGCATTGCTTTAACTAATTAGGCTTTATAGCCTTTTTAACTTTGGCAATATCAGCCTAAACCTATGCATGATCCACGTATAAACTGAAGTACACATCTTAAAATAAAACCATACAAGTACAAAAATCCTTTTTAATATCAACAGTATAAAATTGCGTTGGAATGTTGTGACACGTTACAAAAATCGTTAAATACTAGCGTAACAAACATGGAATTCATCTAAGTTATCAATATCATCCTTTTCCTTAAAAGTTCAATTTATTTATTTATTTATTTATAGCTATTGTTTGTCTTCGTATTTGTGAAATATGAAGCTAACTAATAGTTAGTAAATAAAATAGAATTACATGTACGAGCTATATTGTCTTAATTATATTTTATACCTACTATTTAAAAATACATAAAATAATAACAATAATTTGTATTAAGCAGTAACGCTGCTAACGAAATCGCACAACACGCCTTCCTAAGGCATTGTAAGAAGCAACTGATTGACAGATTTAGTGGTCGAGACATTTCCGATAGCTCAGTTGGCCATGAATGCCTGTGGTCGCCGCTGGTTCAAATCCGGCTCCGAACATAAAAAAAATTTTTTCTAAGATCTTTGTACTCGTAATAGCAAAAATAAGTCGAGTTTGACGTTTTCCGGGTTTTTTCGTGACTTACTTTTTAAGTTTTTTACCGTTTATATAGAAAGAGTGGGGTAGATTGCCTCGTCTCGCGTGCCAGTTGTCCGCATCCGATCGGGCAAACCCGGATTGGCCCTTATTTAACATTTGGCCAGGGAGAATATTAAAATAAGATGCTCAAATATCGACAAATATACCTATCGGTGGGAATCGAGTTCTATGGACGCCTCGTAACTGCCACCTATCATCACTCAACCGAGATGAGTCTGGGAATGGAATAGCTGTCAGTTTATATAAACTTTGACGTATTTTTATGGCAAAACTATCACCATCCCATTCAATCGCGGTTTGCTAATATAAACACGGTTATTACAAGACTGCGCGCGAGCTGTGTCGCGGCGAGATAGACTATCCATCTCTTTCCAAGTGTTCTAATTTGATAGACAGATAGTCTATCTCGCCGCGATAAAGTTCGCGCGCCGTCTTGTGATAACTGTGCTGCTACGATATATATGTATAGTAATCTATGGAATATAGTCGTTCAGTCGATCTTTGTGTAACAAAGAAACAACGATCTATTCTATCTCTTATAAGTTATACTCAGGGATCGGATATTCGGATCGATATTTACCTAAACTTTGGCGGCGTGAACGGTATGGAGACGGACTTTACTTTATTTTCGTAATAGTTTTCCCGGGATTTCTTAACTATGTAACAATCTAAACTCATTACCAGTTATGTAAGATATGTTTAGAGAAATGCTTACAATACTTTGCCACTGTTTTTGTTAAATCTATATAACAACATATTTCCTTACAAAAATAGTCAAAAATAGCCATAAACTAAACATGTAGGTAAATTTTTACCATCTTATGTCATTTCGTGCGATCCCGGAGTCCCGGAGCATATTTATTAAATTTATAATAAAAAAGAAGCCGACTCCATATTTTCCCAACAATTGCCGGGATTTTGTTAAGTTTAGGTAATCATCGATCCGAATATCCGATCGCTGAGTATACTGTAACAATAGTTTTACTGTACACTCAACGACACGATACATAAATAAATAAATATTTGCGGACAATCTTACACAAATTGACCTAGTAGTCAGCATCGACTAGTTAGTAGCAGCTAGAGTAGCCAAATATATCGCAACACCCTTATTCTTATAGTAATAAAGACGTGTACCGAAATATTTGACTACTTCAGCTGCTACTAACTACATAATATGTATATAATACTGATAGCTTACAAATATTGAACCAAAGGAAAAAATTGAAAAATGTAATGCTCCGAGCCGGACCGGCGACCACAGGCATTCATGGCCCGTCGCTACTAACTAACTGAGCTATCGGAACAATCCGGTTCGGGCACGAAATCCTTCAATCAGTTCCTTCACACAACGCCTGGAGGCGTGTGTAGCGACATCTACCAGAAGACTTAGGCTTCTGAACGGCACCAACGTCTCAAATTATGTTGAGAAATCGTCAGTAACGATGCGCTACCCTATACTAAATTGATTTTGTTTTTAAGCAGTAAAGCTAAAAATATATATAATATAAATAAAATAAATAAATAAATATTTTAAAATTTGTAATTTTCGTTAGCAGCGTTACTGCTTAAGAAACAAAATTAACTGATAGCTTACCCCCCGTTTCCACTTGTCGGCTGGCAGTGTTATGGTGTGTTATGTTGCAGCGACAGAACATTTTATATGAAACAATTCACGCTTTGTTGCACGCCAATTTGTATGAGGCGCCAATATAAATAATCGGGCCCGACAGCCGACAAGTGGGAACCATAAGAGTGGTGTTCGGCGGATTCCTGTCAGTGAAAGTGTCAAAGCTGGAAGCGTATCCTCCTCAGCTTGGGCATGTATCAGGCCTTCCAGGGCGGCTTGGGCCCGGAGCCGCTGTGGTTAAGGCTGCGGCGCGGGCGGCGGTCGAGGCGGTCAGGGCGGTCGGGGCGGTCGGGGCGGTCGAGGCGGTCAGGGCGGTCAGCGCGGTCAGCGCGGTCACTCGTGGGTTCGTCGCGCGGGGACACCGACCGCGGGTCTGTACTGTCCAGCGCTGGCTTTGTTAGTAACTGCAAATTATGCAAGCGTTCTATACGATAACTGCCCGCGCTTTAAAATTGCAAAGGACTCGGAAAAACTCTCTTTCTATACACAAGTGAAAGTGATCGAATTTAAACTTTCGTGAGACATTTTAAAATAATGCTAATAATTACACGGTTTAACTCATGTATTAAATGTCACTACGGGCGACACGCTTCGAACTCGTCGGGAGTTCGGGAGTAATTTAATACGGGAGTTGATCCGCGTAATTATTATAATTATTTCAACATGTCTCACGAAAATTTAAATTCGACATGTGAAAAACGTTTACCTCTTAATTATCCGAGTAAGCTGCCCGCGCAGCTTTGCGCACGTATTTTTAAGAACGCAGGCAAATCCATACTAATATAATATTATAAATGGGTTGTGGTATGTGTGTGTTTGTTTGATTGTCCGTCTTTCACGGTAAAACGGAGCGACGAATTGACGTGATTTTTTAAGTGGAGATAGTTGAAGGGATGGAGAGTGACATAGGATAGTTTTTATCCCGGAAATCATCCCCTAAGGGGGTGAAATGTGAAGGTGAAAGTTTGTATGGAGCTGCGATATAAACGAGTTCCACGCGGACGGAGTCGCGGGCAGAAGTTAGTGGAATATAAACCTAAGTCCATCCATAAAGGCCGTTATATACACGTCAAAAGGTTTTTTTATTGGATCAGTGGTTCCAGAGATTACACTCGATATACAAACTTACAATCTCTCATACTTTTCTTCTGTTGGTACTGCCGCGCACTCGTCTCAGCATGGAAGCGACTCTTTTTCGCCTTATGGCAAAAAAGTCAATAATGTTAATAATGTGTTTCCGCCTTTAAGCTTACAAACAACGCAGGCAAACCCGCGGTATAAAAACTAACCAGTTTGACGTAGTGTTGCAAGTCGCTGTCGGAGACACCGTCGAAGTTCAGCGCGTCGTGGTCGCGCCGGGGCAGAGGCACGGGCGCTTTGGACGAGAACTCGGCCATCGGCGTCGAGGCTACGAATAAAGAGTACAAGTTTCTGACAAAATAGTAGATTGTACAACAAGTGCATATGACGCACCATTTCAGGCCAGACGTTTATGGATATAAAATCGAGTGTAAAATGGGTTTTATGGACGAATTGTACACTCTACTTTTCACTTGGATGGCGAGGAAATGAAATGAAAATCAAAAACTACAAGTTTATTTCATGAAGTTTTATTGTGTGCTTTGGCTGTTGGTATCCTTGCCTTGGTGTTAGAATACTAACGAAACACAAAAAAAAAAGAGTTTATTCTATGAAGTTAAAGTTGCTCGTGTGGCTGTTGGACCGATTGCCTTGGTCTTTGACGAAGATTGTAATTTATGCACTAAAGCATAAAAAGCGACTTTATGTCGCCTACGCACAACATAAAGACGAACTTTTAGAGCATGAGAAATGAAAAAAAAATGTTGGCACATATATTATTATGGAGGTGGGTTGGTGAGGTAGGGCACAGCGAAATGTCATCCTGCTCGAATTTGGAGCAGCCCAACTGGGGAAGTACCTCCGCCTTGCAGAAGACCACAGCCATAATAACACTACTACTTGCTCTGTAGTAGTGTTGTGTTCCTGGAGGCGAGCAAGGTCGCCAGAGCTCCCGAGGATGCGTTGTGTTGAGAGCGAGGGAACTTGTTTCTTCAGCTGTCAACACGGCGAATCCTCAAACATACCAAGGGTATGCAAAGCCCATGCTACTCCTTTGGAGTTGCATGCGTCTATAGGCTGCGGTGTCCGCTTACCATCAGGCGGGACGTACACTAGTTTGCCACCGTTTTATTAAATTCGTATGCGTTGTATTAAAAAAAAAAGCTTTTATTGCCGACTGTACTTTTCTGTATACCATCATCAACTACTCATTGAGAGGATTCTGACGAGCCCAAACTCAACGGGGTAACGTTAAGTACTGAATTCCTATGGCCACCTTCTGTCTACATCATCAGACCAGATCGATGGTACCATAATATTGAATTGTCGTCCAAACTATACACCCAAAATTTCAGCTCAATCGGTTACCGGGAAGTGGGTGAAATTTAACTTGTAAGATACAGTTTTAACTAGTACGGGAAGTAATGGATATCATTCTGCAAAAGGATGTAAATTACAACTAACATTGCTATGATTGTGACTGTACCCTACGATAATCTTTTTACGTCACACCTGGCCATAATGCGAGTTTTACTGCAAGCTACGTACGTAAGTACGGTAAAACTCGCAATGTGACCAGTTGAAGACGTAAAATTGTGTACTCACCACGGGCGGTAATTCGTAAAGCCCCAGAGCGCATATTTATGGCACTCACCTTCGGTTCGGGCCACAAACACCTGCGATCTGCGGCATTAACGAATTCACCGCCTAGGTACGTAATGTACTATTTTGTACCAATAACTTATGTTGTAATGAAATAAGTATATTTGATTTGATTTGAAGATTTGATTACAGACAATGGGACTGGTGAAACTATACAAAAACTTTTTAGCATATTGGATGTCGAGTCGCGGAAACGCCCAGTATAACTAACTAACTATTATTTATGTGGTGGTAGTGTACTCACCAGAGTCCCTTCCGAGTTCCCGCTCCTGGCCGCTGGTGAGGATCCTGACGGCCTGCCGCCACTGCTGCTGCATCACTCCGTGCAGCTGCGACGCGATCTGCCCGCGGCGCCGCCTGTGGGACTCCAGCTTGCCCTGGACAATGGACAAGGCGTTGTCAAGTACATAGGGCGTATGCGCCGGTTAGCGACGACCTAATTTAGCGTGCAGGTCAGCGACCAATAAGATAAGTTGAAAAAAAAAAGTTAACGTCCAATCCTCTAACTGAAGCTGGAAAACTTTCATAATTAATCACTAAGTAGTAATATGGTAATAAAATAATAAATATATAATGATGCCTACATCGAAAACAATTTTGGTTAATATGATATGTAGCATACATACATATAGTGCATTCATCCTTACTTGTCTTATTTGGTAAACAACATTCTAACCTCAAAATGTATCTTTTTAGACTATAGCAGCTATTTTATCGTAAAAAAAGCGTTGCTAGACAAAAAAATCGTGAAATGATGTCCGAAAAGTCGTCTCGGCATGATCTAATACTCACAAAATTGCTATTCTATCCTAAAAAGATGCATTTTGAGGTTAGAGTGTTGTTTACCAAATAAGACAAGTAAGGATGAATGCACTATAGATTCACGCCTTTATTGCCAAAAGGGGTAGGCAGAGCACATGAAACGTATGTGCCAGTACTTTTAGCATAAATGTAATGTGTATGTACTTGTAGCATGTATGTGTTCAGGTATCATATTCGTGTGGTGTCGGCACAGAACACCTCCACTAGAAGCCTAATGTTTGTAATTTTGTTCCCGACGCGAGTCACCAAAGCATGAGGAAGAGGTGAGGGGAAGGGCGGGTGCTAACAGCGTTGCGATTGGGCGATGCGCTCGCGCGCAGAATGCGTAGTGATGGGACATGTTCACGTACAAGCATCCTAATTTTTTAGGTACATTTTAAAGTAAAGTAAGTAACTACTTACTATACTTTTATCTTTAAGTTAAGGTAAAGTATAGATAGTTTTGTTAGTGTGTTTGTTTTAATACACAGTAAGTTAGGAATCCTAACTGGTACCGTAATTTTTTGCTGATAAATCATGGTAGGTACTTACTGTACATATTAAAATGGCAATTAAACTATCTATACTTAAAAGTGTGCTAAAAAAATACTGACCATTTAGTATTTTTGGTTCTAAAGATTAAACTACAAATACTTCAGTATTTTTTATGGAAAGTTTCGGAGCAGTTTAATAATAAGTAAAGTCTCATTATTCCTTTAAAAGTTGTATTTATTGTTCTCATTTTAAAATAAAACAAACAAAACACGAAAAAGGCATTCGGCTATTTAGGATGGTGACGTATCTCACACCAACTCCGAGTTCCCTCGCACTTTCTCGAAGTTCATCATCAGGCCCATTTTGTGGCACTGGACCCAACTGCTCACTGAGAGGATTCTAAGAAACCCGCACAACGTATATCTATCTCACACCAACTCCGAGTTCCCTCGCACTTTCTCGAAATTCATCATCAAGCCCATTTTGTGACACTGGGCCCAACTGCTCACTGAGAGGATTCTTAGAAGCCCGCACAACGTATATCTAACTCACACCAACTCGACTCGAAGTTCCCTCGCACTTTCTCGAAGTTCATCATCAGGCCCATCTTGTGACACTGGACACAACTGCTCACTGAGAGGATTCTAAGAAGCCCGCACAACGTATATCTATCTCACACCAACTCCGAGTTTCCTCGCACTTTCTCGAAGTTCATCATCAGGCCCATCTTGTGACACTGGGCACAACTGCTCACTGAGAGGATTCTAAGAAGCCCGCACAACGTATATCTATCTCACACCAACTCCGAGTTCCCTCACACTTTCTCGAAGTTCATCATCAGGCCCATCTTGTGACACTGGGCCCAACTGCTCACTGAGAGGATTCTTAGAATCCCGCACTACGTATATCTAACTCACACCAACTCCGAGTTCCCTCGCACTTTCTCGAAGTTCATCATCAGGCCCATCTTGTGACACTGGACACAACTGCTCACTGAGAGGATTCTAAGAAGCCCGCACAACGTATATCTATCTCACACCAACTCCGAGTTCCCTCGCACTTTCTCGAAGTTCATCATCAGGCCCATCTTGTGACACTGGACACAACTGCTCACTGAGAGGATTCTAAGAAGCCCGCACAACGTATATCTATCTCACACCAACTCCGAGTTCCCTCGCACTTTCTCGAAGTTCATCATCAGGCCCATCTTGTGACACTGGGCACAACTGCTCACTGAGAGGATTCGAAGAAGCCCGCACAACGTATATCTATCTCACACCAACTCCGAGTTCCCTCGCACTTTCTCGAAGTTCATCATCAGGCCCATCTTGTGACACTGGGCCCAACTGCTCACTGAGAGGATTCTTAGAAGCCCGCACTACGTATATCTAACTCACACCAACTCCGAGTTCCCTCGCACTTTCTCGAAGTTCATCATCAGGCCCATCTTGTGACACTGGGCCCAACTGCTCACTGAGAGGATTCTTAGAAGCCCGCACAACGTATATCTATCTCACACCAACTCCGAGTTCCCTCGCACTTTCTCGAAGTTCATCATCAGGCCCATTTTGTGGCACTGGACCCAACTGCTCACTGAGAGGATTCTAAGAAACCCGCACAACGTATATCTATCTCACACCAACTCCGAGTTCCCTCGCACTTTCTCGAAGTTCATCATCAGGCCCATTTTGTGGCACTGGACCCAACTGCTCACTGAGAGGATTCTAAGAAACCCGCACAACGTATATCTATCTCACACCAACTCCGAGTTCCCTCGCACTTTCTCGAAATTCATCATCAAGCCCATTTTGTGACACTGGGCCCAACTGCTCACTGAGAGGATTCTTAGAAGCCCGCACAACGTATATCTAACTCACACCAACTCGACTCGAAGTTCCCTCGCACTTTCTCGAAGTTCATCATCAGGCCCATCTTGTGACACTGGACACAACTGCTCACTGAGAGGATTCTAAGAAGCCCGCACAACGTATATCTATCTCACACCAACTCCGAGTTCCCTCGCACTTTCTCGAAGTTCATCATCAGGCCCATCTTGTGACACTGGGCCCAACTGCTCACTGAGAGGATTCTTAGAATCCCGCACTACGTATATCTAACTCACACCAACTCCGAGTTCCCTCGCACTTTCTCGAAGTTCATCATCAGGCCCATCTTGTGACACTGGACACAACTGCTCACTGAGAGGATTCTAAGAAGCCCGCACAACGTATATCTATCTCACACCAACTCCGAGTTCCCTCGCACTTTCTCGAAGTTCATCATCAGGCCCATCTTGTGACACTGGACACAACTGCTCACTGAGAGGATTCTAAGAAGCCCGCACAACGTATATCTATCTCACACCAACTCCGAGTTCCCTCGCACTTTCTCGAAGTTCATCATCAGGCCCATCTTGTGACACTGGGCACAACTGCTCACTGAGAGGATTCGAAGAAGCCCGCACAACGTATATCTATCTCACACCAACTCCGAGTTCCCTCGCACTTTCTCGAAGTTCATCATCAGGCCCATCTTGTGACACTGGGCCCAACTGCTCACTGAGAGGATTCTTAGAAGCCCGCACTACGTATATCTAACTCACACCAACTCCGAGTTCCCTCGCACTTTCTCGAAGTTCATCATCAGGCCCATCTTGTGACACTGGGCCCAACTGCTCACTGAGAGGATTCTTAGAAGCCCGCACAACGTATATCTATCTCACACCAACTCCGAGTTCCCTCGCACTTTCTCGAAGTTCATCATCAGGCCCATTTTGTGGCACTGGACCCAACTGCTCACTGAGAGGATTCTAAGAAACCCGCACAACGTATATCTATCTCACACCAACTCCGAGTTCCCTCGCACTTTCTCGAAGTTCATCATCAGGCCCATTTTGTGGCACTGGACCCAACTGCTCACTGAGAGGATTCTAAGAAACCCGCACAACGTATATCTATCTCACACCAACTCCGAGTTCCCTCGCACTTTCTCGAAGTTCATCATCAGGCCCATCTTGTGACACTGGGCCCAACTGCTCACTGAGAGGATTCTTAGAAGCCCGCACTACGTATATCTAACTCACACCAACTCCGAGTTCCCTCGCACTTTCTCGAAGTTCATCATCAGGCCTATTTTGTGGCACTGGACCCAACTGCTCACTGAGAGGATTCTAAGAAACCCGCACAACGTATATCTATCTCACACCAACTCCGAGTTCCCTCACACTTTCTCGAAGTTCATCATCAGGCCCATTTTGTGGCACTGGACCCAACTGCTCACTGAGAGGATTCTAAGAAACCCGCACAACGTATATCTATCTCACACCAACTCCGAGTTCCCTCGCACTTTCTCGAAATTCATCATCAAGCCCATTTTGTGACACTGGGCCCAACTGCTCACTGAGAGGATTCTTAGAAGCCCGCACAACGTATATCTAACTCACACCAACTCGACTCGAAGTTCCCTCGCACTTTCTCGAAGTTCATCATCAGGCCCATCTTGTGACACTGGACACAACTGCTCACTGAGAGGATTCTAAGAAGCCCGCACAACGTATATCTATCTCACACCAACTCCGAGTTCCCTCGCACTTTCTCGAAGTTCATCATCAGGCCCATCTTGTGACACTGGGCACAACTGCTCACTGAGAGGATTCTAAGAAGCCCGCACAACGTATATCTATCTCACACCAACTCCGAGTTCCCTCACACTTTCTCGAAGTTCATCATCAGGCCCATCTTGTGACACTGGGCCCAACTGCTCACTGAGAGGATTCTTAGAATCCCGCACTACGTATATCTAACTCACACCAACTCCGAGTTCCCTCGCACTTTCTCGAAGTTCATCATCAGGCCCATCTTGTGACACTGGACACAACTGCTCACTGAGAGGATTCTAAGAAGCCCGCACAACGTATATCTATCTCACACCAACTCCGAGTTCCCTCGCACTTTCTCGAAGTTCATCATCAGGCCCATCTTGTGACACTGGACACAACTGCTCACTGAGAGGATTCTAAGAAGCCCGCACAACGTATATCTATCTCACACCAACTCCGAGTTCCCTCGCACTTTCTCGAAGTTCATCATCAGGCCCATCTTGTGACACTGGGCACAACTGCTCACTGAGAGGATTCGAAGAAGCCCGCACAACGTATATCTATCTCACACCAACTCCGAGTTCCCTCGCACTTTCTCGAAGTTCATCATCAGGCCCATCTTGTGACACTGGGCCCAACTGCTCACTGAGAGGATTCTTAGAAGCCCGCACTACGTATATCTAACTCACACCAACTCCGAGTTCCCTCGCACTTTCTCGAAGTTCATCATCAGGCCTATCTTGTGACACTGGACACAACTGCTCACTGAGAGGATTCTAAGAAGCCCGCACAACGTATATCTATCTCACAACAACTCCGAGTTCCCTCGCACTTTCTCGAAGTTCATCATCAGGCTCATCTTGTGGCACTGGACCCAACTGCTCACCGAGACGATTCTAAAAAGCCCGCACAACCTATATCTATCTCAAACCAACTCCGAGTTCCCTCGCACTTTCTCGAAGTTCATCATCAGGCCCATCTTGTGGCACTGGACCCAACTGCTCCCCGAGAGGATTCTAAAAAGCCCGCACAACCTATATCTATCTCAAACCAACTACGAGTACCCTCGCACTTTCCCAAAGTTTATCATCCTGAAACCTAGACGCAACTGTTCACCAAGAGCATTCTAAAAAGTTACTAAAACAGTAAAGTAACTACTACTACTAGTACTACTAATACTTATTATATATTACACTATTTACTTTAAATAACGAACAATAAATAAAACTAAATTTAAGTTCTAATCTACAGAATAACTACTCAAACCAAAATAAACGAGAAATCTGTATTTTTGTTACATTTCTTCAAATCGGTACGAACGAAAGCACGTGGTTTGTCGGTTGACCATCATAGCATCATCGGGACATCACTAGTCGTGACGTGTTTTCGTAAGAAAGGAATAGCATATTGCATTTTCAAAGTGATGAAAAGTGACAGACATAGTGTGTCTGTACCTCAGTATTCGCACCGGCCAGTATAAAATGGCCTCCGCTGGCTATAAATATTTTGAATGAAATATTGAATTTGACTCAACTGTGGAATGAAATCCCATCTTTTTTGTAATTAGAAGTCTTTGACGACTTTCCGCACCACCTCACACTACAAAAGCCCATAATTAGCCGCGAAAATCCTATTATTTTGTTTTTTTTTGTGAGAGTCATGCACACTCCGCACAGGTCGTTAACATGGACGCAACTGAACGGAAAGGCGGGCGCGACCGCGGATTAAATAAGCGCAACAACACCAACGCTTGGTGACTCGAGTCGCGAACAAACTGAGAAACAATAGGCTTCTAGTGGAGGTGTTCTATGGGTGTCGGGTTAGAATTTCACCACCCCCTTTCTTCCCGTGGGTGTCGTAAAAGTCGACTAAGGGACCAGGGTAGAAGTGTGTTGTGGGCGAAGGGCTAGCAACCTATCACTGCAATATCACATTTAGTCGACTTTTGTACCCACATTTATGCTAAAAGTGGCGCTGGAACATACGTTTCATGTGCTCTGCCTACCCCTTTTGGGAATAAAGGCGTGTATGTATTTATTAATGTACAAGCTTCTACCCACGACTCCGTCCGCGTGGACCTCGTTTATATCGCAGCTCCATACAAACTTTTACCCCCCAGTTCACCCCCTTAGGGGATGATTTCGGGGATAAAAACTATCCTATGTCACTCTCCATCCCTTCAACTATCTCCACTTAAAAAATCACGTCAATTCGTCGCTCCGTCTTGCCGTGAAAGACGGACAAACAAACAAACAAACTCACAAATACACTTTCCCATTTATAATATTAGTATGTATTTTTAATTGCAAATGTTTACCTCTAGGAAGCTCATTTTCTCGCCGGCCTGAGCGAGCTGCAGTCGGTACAGTTTTGTCTCCTCTCTATGCTTCTCTTCAAGGACGTTAATTTCCAATTTGTGTCTGGAACAATAACAATAGTAAGGTAATATTTAGGTCGCATATTTCATTTTATGTTTGGGCTGATTTGCATTTTGTTTCTTTGGGATTTGATTAGAATGTGTAGGATCATTCGATTGATGATATTGATAAAATCGGATGTACGTAACTCAGTGGAATTTTATGTAAATGTATAGTCCTCGCGCTTCACTCGGTCCTCGCCTGCTTGCACGGGGGAGCGGGCGGACTATAGCTGCGCGGGTTTTCCGAACTACCCGCACTGGTTCTCATTAATCATAATCACTCGTACACTAGGGTTGCCACCTGTGCAACTACACTATTTTATTATATTGATATTACTATAATGGACGACGTTTATCACCGTTTAGTTAGATGAATGTGTGAGAATCGTGAAAGTTTAAATCAATGTATAAGTGACTCACTGTTCCTCGACCCTGGCGAGCTGGCGGTTCCAGGTGTCCATCATGGCGGCCTCCTTGCCTCGCGCGTCCTCCTCTAGGTCTCGCTCGGCTCGCTCGAGCTGCTGCTGGAACTCCTGCAGCTTGCCCAGCACGGCGTCTTCCAGCTGCTTCTGGTAGTGGCTCTTTAGCTCGTTCTTCTGGAGCTCCAGCTGTTTGCGGAGGGATTTTACTTCTGCGTCGAGGTTGTCCTGAAAAATTAATGCACTTTGTATTTATATACTAGTAGGCTGTGCGAGTCATATAACTCGCAAATGTAATTAAAAAAAAAAATCCCGTATCGGGTAAAAACCTATATAATTAATAAATACGAACCCGCTACGTAATTTCACGAGAATCGTATAAGTAATGCGACCTGAAGAGGAGAACAGTGAGAAAGCGGGACATCCGAACAATTTTCGGCACGAGCTGTAGCATAGAACTTCGTTCGCTTCGCTCCCGCGTTCAATTAACAGAAAAAGTCTGCGCCTGCGCCCAGCCTGTGCATGGGTGCGCAATAGTTTCGGCCAAGTCTGAATACGCAGCGAAAGGAAATCCAACTTACACATTTACTGAGCAGATCGCTACACTGGTCCTGCCTCTCGCTCAGCTGTCGCTCCAGTATGGCCCCACGGCTCCGCTCCTCGCCGACCTTGGCCCTTAGAAGGTCTCGCTCTTGTCGCACGAGCGCTGTCTCGTCGTCGATAGACTGCAATCGACGTGATAGCTCGTCGACATTTTGCTTCGTCTCGCTGTGGTCCGATTTTTCCTGGCAGGTTGATACATAATTATTAATACGGGTGTAGACTCGAAAATTATTATTACTCCAAAAGAAAGAAGGCAAAAAAGTATGCCTAGTGACGAAAATTCCATTCAAAGAATTACGAAGCTACAACCGTTTTAATATTGCTTGTTAGAGAGAAAACGCAAACAGTGTGTGACGTCACGTCACGGGATGCTGCCGGGGGGCCGCGACGATGGTGGCGCCGAACACGATGGGGCGCGGCACGTTGCCGTCTATTAGTGACGTCACAATCTTCCAGCGTCTTCGTTTCATATGAAGTTGCGTTTTGCGAAAAAGGGACAGAAATTCCCCTTCTTAAAACTTTGGACACTCATAACATCGTAAATATTTAACCTTTCGCGTTGATTTTTCTCCATTTGACTATATTTTTAATCCTCTTTCGAGAAAATATGACATTATTGATTATTTTATTCCGTGTCTACACCCCTATTGCGCTGATAAAAATGTTTAGGATATTACAGCTAAGACCTTAATAAACGACGGCATAAGGGTCGGTGTCCAAACGAGTTGTGCGAGGTTACGAGGCGGCGAGCGAAGAAAAAATGCACTAATAGGAAGCGACGCGCAAGCCCCAATGGCAATGTTATTAGTTTCATTCACCGCTGAGAATCTGGGCACCAAACTCACCTTTTCCAACGCATCTTCCAGATTCTTGACACAATCCGTAGACTGTTTATTCAGCCGCATGACTGTCTCGTAGTTCTCCTTCAACGCTTCGATTTCCTTGTCCCTACTCACTAGTAGCTGGTCTTTGCCGGCGAGTGAGAGTTCTGTACTAGCTTTTAAGTCCTTCATCTCGATGGCGATTTGCTTGCACTTGTCTTGGTAGTCGTGCGCAAGGTCCAGCGCTTTGTACAGCTCCGATTCGAAGTGGCTCGTTTTCTGTGAATTGGTCACAGTATTGTTTTATAAATGCTTACGTACAAACAACTAAAATTTATCGAATAGGATACGTCATCATCATCATACCACCCTAAAGACGTCTACTGCTGACTGCTGGGCATAGGTCTTCCTCAAAGAGCGCTACAAACTCGGCCTTGACTGAAAACGTTACACTTCACACATTTCCCTATCGGTTATCAATCAATAAAGTAATTAACAGCAAAAAATGCGGTGATGAAATATACCTATCCAGAATAGATTTTAATCAAAATGAACATTTGTCACGGCATGTGACGTGACTACATATTCCTTAACTACATGTATAAAGGCTATAACAACTATGTCCTTCAACAATTCACCTAACCTAAGTTGTTTATTCATAGTACCAATACAATGTCCGTTTGGCATAATGTGGCCATGGGAATTCAGTATTTAATAGCATTAACAGACGTTCGAATATGGTGCGCTCCGGACCGTGACCTTGGTCTGCTCCGTACAATATTCGATGGTGTGTACAGCGGTCCGCCGGACATTATTATTATTATTGACGGTTCGCTCCGTCCGAAGGTTTTGCCCTCTCGATTTGGTTCGGCCCGGACCAAGTTCGAACGTGTGGACGGATCTGCCATAGAAATATCGTCGGAGCAGACCAAGGTCACGGTGCGAGCGTACCATATTCGAACGTCTATTAATACTATAAGAATCGTCTCAATGAGTAGTTGATGATGGTATACAGAAAACTAAAGTTGGCAATAAAAGCAAAGGATGATTTTTTTGACAGAAACTTATTATTGATATGTATAGTTTGCAGACCTCAATAAAATCTTATAAAATCCGTGAACTTACTTCATTGAGAAGTTCCATGAAACCACCTTGAAGGTAGCTACATTAAACGAAAAACAAAATAGGCTGACAATGTCGCGAAGCCACTTCTGTTCGATCTCATGGCCGCGAATGAGTACCTATAACGCTATAGCTCAGTTATCTGTATTAGCATGTATGCAACTATGAACCTACACTTACAGCTTGAGGAATCCTTTATATATCTGACAGATGAGCTGCCGCCTTGTGCGTACCAGTTCATATGAGCGGTGGGGACCTTCGTCCCCGAGAATGTCCTCCTCCTCCCCTTACAGACATCCCTTAACCACACAACTGATGCTCCACCTTTTCACACGCTATTGTTCCCGTTATAATTACTCGGGTGCACCCTTGACTGATAACGATACGGCCTGAGGCTGAAACTACCGAACCTGAGACCCTGTTGTTACACTGGTTACTAATCCTCTCACACTAAAGAACTCCACGACTAAGAACTGTGTTATCGCCTGTACCTGACATGTAGGAAACCTTATTCATATCCATGATATACCGTCACACCTCCCAAATAAAATAAGACCTGTGGACGCACATAAATACATCACATCATAAACAGTCATCGTGCGAGCTGTGTAAGCACATTAACAGTAAATGTACCAAATCGGTACCTACAATTTCATAGGATGCACTGAAAGTGATTATGGAAAGAGCTCACCCTGGTTTTCCTCCAAATCTAACACTACAAATCTGCACTTAACTATTCGTACGCAATACAGCCGTTAGGGACTCTGAATCTCCGCCTACCCGTCAATATTGTTATAAAATGATTACTGGTCGGTGTTGCTACATAAAATAATCGGCTGTTTGAGACATGATTATTAACATCAATGTAAATACTATCGTGAATCATGACCATTCACGACAGACAAAGTCAAGAATTATCGCTGAACAAACAGATCGCATTTCCACTTCAGTGAAGTGACAGTGGGGATAGAATAAGAAATAGTGCGGTAAGAGAGATGTGGAGTGACTGAAGATGTAGTGACGACAATTGAGAAGGGCATGCTAAGATGGTATGGGCATGTAGAGAGGATGGATGAAAGAACATTAACAAATAGAGTGTATGGGGGAAAAGTTGATGGTACAGTTGGAAGGGGAAGCCCTCGTCGAACTTTCTCTGACCAAATCGGATAAATTCTGAAGAAAGGTCAGGTCAAGAGTACCCTAAACCGACAAGCATGCAATGTACTGAAAGTGAATGAAGCAAGAAGGGTTTTTCAAGATCGTAGCATGCTCCGGAAAATAGGCGTGATTGTGTATGTATGTATGTATGTATGTATGTAATATCTAAAGCAACATCATTGGCCTTGGTTGGTAGTGACCCTGCCTACGAAGCTGGATATCCCGGGTTTGAATCACTGAATCACAGTGAGGGCATTTATTTGTCTGATGAGCACAAATACTTGTTCCTGAGTCATGAATGTTTCCTATGTATTTAAGTATCTATTTATGTATATAAGTATGTATATCGTCGTCTAGTACCCATAGTACAAGCTTTGCTTAGTTTGGAACTAGGTAGATTTGTGTAAGATTGTCCCCAAAATTTTTATATACAGACTATTACAGACCTTCTGTGCATCATCAGCAACCGCTTTAAAGTTGTCCATCTCCCGCATCATCTTATCCAAATTGGCCTTGTGTCGCTCTTCGGCCCGGTCCAGGCTAGTGGTAAGCTTCAACCAGGCCTCCCGGAGTTTGGATATGGCCTCGTCCTTACTGCGGTCTACTTTGATAGCAACAGCCAGTTTCTCTTGCTGCTCTAGAAGTTTCTTTTGGAGTTGTTGGATCATGGTTTCGCAATGCTGGAATTTAATGGTCATAGTAAATGCTATTTTGTATAGCCAAATGTATCATGGTCTCAATTGCTAAGGAAAGTACTATTTATAGAACTACACTATACTGAACTTGATTATCTAATCTGATAATCCGTTTTCTATATTTAAAACTATACAGAAAATTTCCGTTTACATTGTGAGTCAAGGAACTCAACATGATTTAATCAAAACTTGTTACATTACAGAGAATGAATAATAAATGAGTTAAGTATTTCTCAAAAAGTTTGTATGAAGAATCACTAAACCACTTGCCTCTCTTTTCAGTTTTTCTTCTTCTAACTTTGCATTGTCCATCCTGCTCCCTTTTTCTCCTTTCTCCCCCCACATTTCACTCAAACTCAACAAATCAGTGTCTATAGTCTCCATGTACTTGGTGTGAAATTCACTCAGTTTCAACCCCTCTTTGCTCTCCATAAAAGGTCTCATCTGGGGCATTTTGAACTCTTCTTTTTTAGGAGACAGGGAGTAACTAGTATCTGCCGGAGAATATTGAGTGTTACTTCCAAAGTTTTTGGCCTTGTATTGTTCCAGTACCTTAGAGGCTCTGTCATAAATTTTATTACTTGTCGGGCGAAATGTATCTAAATAAGATTGGGGTTTCTTCGGAGTTGATGTCACTTGGATTTCTTTAGTATCTGTAAAATTTAATCTTTTAACTGAAGGAGATTTTGTCTCTTGGTTTTTAATGGCTCCAGTCCTTTGGTTTTCCGTTGTAATTTTTTCAATTGTTCCTTCATACTGTGATCTAATATTGCTTGAGGTTGGCTTGTCTGTTGTTCCTACATTATTCTTAACAAGATAAATATACTTGTCTAATATATTACTGGATACAATCCTACCACTAGGAAGTTTAATATCATCAGCACCCATTTTCTGCTCCATCTTATTAGTCAGACCAGTAGCTTTGATAACATTCTCCGGACTGAGTGATGCCTCAGTTTTGAATTTAGATTCAGGGGTTTCATAGGACTCTACTTTAGTCAAAAACTCGTCAATTTCATGTAAAAGTAATTTGTCATTTCTTTTGCTTGGGGTTGACACAATGCTGCTGATGTCCCCGTCCATGCTCATTGTATCATTTGGTGAAGATTTGTCAGGATAGTCCTTGAATTTCAGCGGTGGTACATTCGTTGTGTCCGCTGAATCTAAGCTGGTCAAAGACCAGTCCCTCTTTCTATCTTTTTTGTTTACGACTTTCCGTCGCCGTCTGCGAGGGAACGTAAAGCACTTCCGGTCGAGACTCCGGCTGTCCAAACTTTCTGTTTCACAACTTTTACGTCTTTGTCCAGGGCTGGAAATGCTCTCATGAGTACTCAACTCCAAACTATCTAACCTATTTTCCAGAGAGTGCACTTGGTTCACCAGTTTGCCTAACACTTGAGCAGTGCAAGAAGGTTTGTGCACGACAGTTCTAGAAGAATCTAGAAGTGATCCCTCCGAGCCTGAACTTTGCACTAGGAAGAAATTCGGTGGAATAAGCAACAGAATATCGGTATCGTCGGTCTCACTCATCACAGTAGCTTCGATTCTGTAGTTCAGTATTTAAAAATGATGCCATCATTCAGCGCACAATGAGAGCTTACTAGAATTGTTATGCTCCGATTACTTTATGAATCATAAACGAAAAACACTAAAGAATGATAAACTAGACATTAGCGGTGCATTAGCGCAACCGTTTTCTAAGCGTGTTGTTTTTGTTGACACTGTTGACTGACTGACATTGGACTGACATGACACAAAGAGCAGTCTTGCTATGTGAAAAATTCATCTTTTCGCACGGGCTTGACGGCCGTGTATGAATTGGAAATAACTGAAGACATATTTATTGCACTAGACACTTCTGATTTGAAACTACTGAAGACGTGACGTGAATGACATTATACTTACTGAAGACGAGGCAGTTTGGCCCATATTCTTAGCCTATCCGAATGGACGAATAAAAAAAAAATTAACGGCCGGGCGACCGTTTTCTCTCTCAACCAACCGGTTGTTTCAAACTATCGGTAATGTGAATGTGTAATCGTAGGGTACGTAAGTTAAATTCCGATTGTATGGGAAGTTCGACAGTTTTATATCGGCAGAAAGCAGCATGGCAGTCCATCGCGGGATGGAAGCTGAAAGGATTATTACCACCCATTATCATTACGCACCTAGGCAAAAAAAAATCATAAACCTTTAATTCTAACTAAAAGCTTGCGTGAGAAGTTTGACGTTTGTAGTATGCTTAACACAGTGACAGGGGAGATTAATAAACTTCGTTTTCTCGCTCTACCTTATGGCTTGTACCGTCTGGTTCGGCTTATTGTATACTATTAGGGTAACATGCGCGCACGAGCAACTTTTGTCGCGCCGACAGTTCATCTCTTTATCTCACTTCGAGCGTGCTAAAAAGAGAGATAAAAATTACTGTCGCTGGCATTAACGTAGAATACTCTGGACGGGCTATGGTAATAATAATACCTACCACGTGCGAGCGAGCTGGTAGCATACAATACAGCGTCCTTGTCATAGTTCCACTTTAGGTTCATGGTCGCTGGCGTCAAAAATTGCTCGTGCGTCGTGCGCGTGCGCGCATACCTTTCCATACATTCACGCCTTTATTGCCAAAAGGGGTAGGCAGAGCACATGAAACGTATGTTCCAGCGCCACTTTTAGCATAAATGTGGGTATAAAATATCGACAAAATGTGATATTGCAGTGATAGGTTGCTACCTAGCCCATCGCCCACAACACACTTCAACCCTGGTCCCTTAGTCGACTTTTACGACACCCACGGGAAGAAAGGGGGTGGTGAAATTCCAACCCGACACCACACGGGTACCACCTTACACGGGCATACCTTTAGTCATTCAGAAAGTTCATTAGAACGTAGTGGTTATATTCTCTTTGAAATTCAATCTCGACTCGACTGCAATAGTATTGTTGTAAAGGCTAGAAAGTAGGCAATAGGCAATTTATGGACGAGTGGGTTCGAGGTCCGACCCGCTAGGTGAGAACTTCGAAGGAGACGAGTCCATCTATTGCACTTTTGGGGAAACATTACATAGTTAGTGCTTTCACGCCTACTGCGTGGAAATTGCAAATAATTATAAGTCAAAATTAAGTACCTAATTAAAGATCATAATATGAAACACTAGCGCGGCCGCTCGCCCGGCGCGCGAGCAGGGCAGCGGCGGGGCAGAGGAGCTGCGATTGAGCGAAACGCTGTTTAAACTGTCCAACAATAACATTTTTGACGACCGCTTTAGCCTAGTTGGTAGTGACCCTGCCTACGAAGCAAGAGGTCCTGGGTCCGAATCCCGGTAAGGGCATTTATTTGTGTGATGAGCACGAATATTTGTTCCTGAGTGATGGATGTTATCTATGTATTTAAGTATTTATTTATCTATATAAGTATGTTTGATCGAATCGATCGAATCGAATGCTTTGCTAAAAGGTGAATGGAGGACATCAAGTAGGATGACATAGGCCTCTCCCAGCTGTTTCTGTTGTTTTGTTGTTGTTTCTGGTCCAGGTGGCGCCCCCTATAGACTTGATGGGGGCGCCACCTGGACCAGGAAAGCCATTAATAGAAAGGAATGGAAACAGCTGGGAGAGGCCTATGTGTCAAAGACACGCTGACCACTAATCCGGACAATCCGATGTGTTGGGTTTTAAGTAAAGTTTATAAATATTATGTAATACCATTTTAGTTTCGGCAATAATATTTATTTATTTTGGACAGTTTGAACTGATAGTTGGCCCGTTCGTGCGATGCCAAACTAACCATAGCTTTGAAGCCTGTTTTGTGACCATCTTTTGCCACATTTCGGAGCAGTGGCGTGAAAAGAGAATAATTATAACCACTTGATTGACAGATGGGATTACCTCTCAGTACATGTATATAGGTAGGTGATTATATATACGGTTTTGACTTGCCTAAGTTTATTTTAGAACCACAGGGGATCGATTTTTGAATCTCACCAAGTGACTAATTCTCACCGATGTGAGTGATTTCCGAAAGTTCGTATTTTTGAAACTCATCGGTGACTTACATTTGTCATACCTATGATATCGATTTACGAGTGCCCCTACCCACTCGTACTTGAAATCACCATGCGATTGTTTTTGACAGTTGACGTATGTGACATTTGCCACACAGACTAATAAGAATACAGACGCGCAGTATAAAGCAAGACGATGTTTCATATAGTTGTCTCTGTCACTGCTTATGGTCAGCTGATGTGAGTTAGAATGAGACGAATAGTATGGTATTTTGAGTCTATTGACGACTTGTCTCCAAAAACTGTTAACCACGGTGTTAAATGCTAAACAATCTGTCAAAGTCAAATCAACGTCAAATCTCTTGTGAATCTTGAGGAAAGTTGGTTATTTCAAGAATATTGTGTTGAAAAAGTAAATATTTCTGTAATAAGTTAATGATTTAAGTTGTATGAAGTGGCACAATGGCTTGTGCAGTTCCGTAATGCCGAAGTTACGCTAGATTGTTAAAAAAGACCGGAGAAACAATCGGATTTCATCGGTAAGAATCATTTGGTTATCTTTCAAATATTTCATGTACATTACGCAATATAATGGTCTGGGATTACAGCAGATGCTTGATACTATCGGATAAGTACTTTTTACATGGATCAAACTTGATATTTTTGGGATTTTTAGTAAAAATACAATTGTCGTAAACATGGGTAGTGTTGTTACCATGTATATATCGATATTTCGTCGACATGAATTATTAATGTAGGCGTTTAGACAAAATATTTTAATGTTACATGTCTTAACTGTTAACTTCAGGTTTCCGGTAAATAATAAGCTTCGAAAAAAATGGATTGACGCAGTAGGGCGCAATAATTGGACGCCGAATAAACACCATAGAATATGTTTCGAAACATTTCGAAACTGTTTCGTTATTATTAAAAACATAAAACACTTGCTGCCAGATGCGATACCTACAGTTTTTCAGAGGCCGCTTGAGGTAAGTTGGTATAGTGAGTTTTATTTATTTTATTACTTGACATTTCTGAGGTCCCTCCAGATGAGTTAGTTCCATTTAAGTTTTGTATATGCAAAGAATTTGTATTAGTACATTGATTTTCTTTATATATCCATACCTACTATAATATGTATTATACATGCGAAAGTAACTCTGTGTCGGTTTGTTGTTTACCTGTTCATACTTAAGCAGCTCAACTGATAGAGATTGTATAATAATGTTTTCGTTACTGTATTTAATGCAGGGATCTCACCAGGATCAACAATTAGAAGGCAACTACAACAAAATGATGCTGAGCAGTAATGAAAGGCTACCAGATACAATACCTAAGACATCTGCATTGCCTCTTCAGGTGATGCAAGTTTACTGATTGCAAAAAGTTCTATATAATTGGATATTTATTATTTAAAGCATTAGATGAAACTTTCTTATTAAAATGAGATATTTTCAGGAATATAATTGCGTTGTTATTTTGTGTTACCTTACTTTAAAAACAAAGTTTTAATCGACTTCAAATCAATACTTCACGAAGCCACATTCAATATAATAATGCGTACAGGATGCTGATGGGGCTGTCTAGGTTCTGTAGCGCATCAGGGATGTTCGCGGAAGCGCGGGTAGACTGCTTCTACACCACTATGCGCAAGCGAGCAACCTCCCTGGTGCGCAGGGTCCGGGCTAGCTCCAACAGCGTCCTGACCATGATTGCAGACAGGGTGGACGGCACCTACCTAAACAACTGCTGCCTGATTCATGTGCGTAGGAATATATAGGTACCTATTATTAAATTGTAACTATAATACGAACAATTCGATGATCATAATAATAATAATAATATAATATAATAAAATCGGCTGTTACTAACCGTAGTATATGATTACCTATAAGTATTACTAACACTGATTGATCCAAGTTGGTCTATGAATAAAGATATTTAATTACATATTACCGCATGAACTGCTTTCTGAAAGCAAATGCACGATTTCAAAGTACCCAAATCGTTTCAAAATAAGATTTGAAGATTGCCCTGGTTTTCTCCAGGATCCCATCTTCAGATCCTGACCTGCCTAGGACCACCTTTTCTAACAAAACACCATTCTTATCGGTCCAGGCGTCTAAGAGTAATCGAGGAACATACATAAAAAAATAAAGAGCCAGCGGAATTGATAAGTTTCAGAAGTCGGTTAAAAATAAATGTGTTCCACTAAAGATCCACAAAATAGTGAGACTTAAAAAGTAACTCGTCTGACTACCTATGTATTTGCATAATTTAATTTGTAGCGAACATATGAAACATGAATGCAGTTTATTATATTCGTAGTCGTGTAATGGTTTTTGTTTTCTATTTGGTAAGTACCATATTAATTTTTGCATAGTATGGATAGAGATACAATTTACTTACGAGTATCGCATATTACGAATTTATTAACAGTAAATATCGATATCGATAACTTGTAAGAAAATATCTTTCTGTGCACTAAATCTCGAGCGAGCGAGAGAGCGAATTACATCGTGCGAGCGAGAAAGCGGAGACAATGACATATGAAGACCTGTCAGATAACATGGTTCTATCCCTTTCTTACTCGGCGTTCAGTACGTAAGTGAGAAGAGATCGGATGTATAGAAAACGTTCAATTTATTAGGGCCTATCTGCTTTTCTCTGTAATCTGTGATTTGCCAAGAACTTTTCAAAACTTTAATTTTCGTTTACATGACACTGACAGATACGCTACGTTTTAAGTTTGAATCTGCTTTAAGTTATAGTATGAGAAAATAAAAACCGGTATCAAGGACAACATCTGCGTACAAAGGAACGTAACGGGAAGATTGTCTCTGACTGACATTGTAAAATTTCTGCATGTTGGTAAACAGCGTGTGACTTTCAAAAATACTGCTATTGGAAAATGGTGACATTAAAGTCATCGGTGATAATTTTTGTCACTGGTGACTTTATATCACCAGTGAGATTCAAAAATCGCACTCCAGGTCCATATTGGTTATAATAATAATATTATCTTAAAATATAGTTTTAATCATTTATATTTTAAAATTCAAATCTAAAACAATACACTAAAAGGGAAATTGAAAAAATCTTATGAAACAACAACTTTTTGCATTTCCCTTACTAAGTTCAGTACATATTGAAATGTAATACCAGTGAGGGTGCTTCCATGAAGTAACTTTTAGAGGTCCAGTGGTTTGGATTGTATAGCTACATGTCATTGAATTAATTTCTAATTGACACTGTTGTAGACAAAGTGTTGGGTTTTAAGTAAGTACTAACATGGGATAGGGGCAATCAAATACATTCATTGACATTAAATAGTTGTTTATTTACATTTCCATTAAATAATATCACTTAAAGATAATGAACGAAATAAAACAGGTATCTAGTTCTTAAATTTAAACCATAACTATGAATTAGTGCACAGTTATTAAATATTTGTAACTCAGTAGACCTCGGAGACATTAAAGTTCTCTCGTATTAAAGCTAATTTAGCTACAGTTGCTATAGCTATATAGCTATAGTTTTTATCATGAAGCTCTCACAGCATGAATTGGAGTAGTTTTTATGAAAGCATCAAGTTTACTCTTAAACAATTCACTAGTAATTGGTTCACCTATTCCACATAGAGGGTTCCTAATAGCGTATTGAACATAAAGTTCACCATAAATCTTTTTTAACACTTCCCGCACACCTTGTGCCTGGTTGTCAGTATTCATGACAAACTTTAATCCCGAAGGTGTTTCTAGACAATGCAGTGTGTATTTTGAAGTTTTGTAGTGAAGGAATCCATCTTTCGGATCCAATGGGGAGATCTTAGACACAAAAGACTTGATTGAGAACAGCATTCCATACATCAGCTTTCCTTCCTGTAATTATAATAACCAAAATTACCCGAAGTTCAAGTGTGTAACAATGAAAGAAAAGGTTAGCACATGGTGGCTATTCCAGATATTCATAAATATTGCGATACAAACTCAAATAGACTTTTTATTATCATGAAATGATAGCATGCGACTATGGAGACAAGGGATGTAAATGTATTGTTCAGTTCAGACATTACTTCTTCTCTCGACATTCCCGATTGCTTCGACCTGTTCCATTCGCCATAATACAGTAAGGTTCCATAACGATCGAAAATATATAAGTTATGAATCGTCATTGCAGACAAAGTACTTTAACAGATGGGTAGAATCCAACAGCAAATTTGAGTCGATACTATTTAAGTATTCACAAAAACACAAACTTGTTGCAAGAAAATTAGAAAATATAATTTCTTATGTCAAAATCATTTGACAATGACCACTTTTTTTTTTTTTTTTTAAATTCGTCCATTCGGACAGGCTAAGACCATGGGCCATACTGCCTAGTCTTCAGTAAGTATAATTTCATTTGATCGAATCCAGTAATAACGTCTTCAGTAGTTTCAAATCAGAAGTCTCTAGTCCAATAAATATGTCTTCAGTTATTTCCAATTCATATGAACAAATCTAGATATTAAGTCATCAGTATTATCAACATATGTGTCAAATCCAAAAAATAAGTCTTCAGTTATTCCAATCCAATTCATGAAGTCAAATCCAGTAATAAAGTCTTGAGTATGTTCCAATAAAAACGTCAAATCCAATATTCAGCTCTTCAAAAAAGCTTACACCGAAAAAAGCGCGGGAAACGTGGAACGCGGCGGTTTAGGTTTTCGTTTCTCTTACTTTTATTTATAAATTTGCTGTAAATAATAGATCAGAAAAGTGTTTATTTGTATATAGTTTATTTGTATTTTTTGTAAATATTATTATTTTCTAGTTTGTGTACATATTCACATTGGATTAGGTAAGTTTTCTTTAAGTATTGTAATATGGAAACGGAGAAGGAACCTCCTGACCCTGGGGGGGGAGGTCTTCAGGTTGCTTACAATGTTATAGTTGATAATGAATCCGGTATGGACACAGATGCATCTGTTGCTTCTGCTAGTGGCAGGAGTGTTTTAAAGCGTAAATTAAGTAAGAGGTGCAAAAATTGCAATAAAAAAGTTCGTAAGAGTAAGGATGGCATAAACGTTATTATTTGCGCTTGTGAGTCTTCTGATACGCTCCAAGAATCCCTTTCAAACCATACTAATGATAATGACCAAGTGACTAAGTCTTCTGTAGCTTTAGACTTGAATACCAAAGAAAAATACACAAAAGTTGGCAGAGAGTTATTCTCACCCACTGATGCAGCTCCTTTTACAGTGCATGTTCAACTTAAACAAACCGAGCGAACCTCTTCCTTGCATCCGGTGTCATTTGGAAAGTTCTTAATGAGAAATAAATTTAGTAATATAATAAATGGCAGTGTCAAACGTATCGGAAGGACCCGTATATCTATGGCATTCACAAAATTTGACGACGCTAATGCTTTTTTAAATGATTCTCGGCTTGAAGCTGAGAATTTGTCGGCATTCATCCCATCATTCTCAGTTACCCGCATGGGCCTAATTCGCGGCATTCCGGCACAGTGGTCGGAAGAGGAAATAATAGAAAATGTTTCAGTACCTGCTGGGTGTGGAAAGGTGCTCAAGGTGAGGCGCTTGAACCACAGAGTTCCGGTTAACGGGTCTGTTTCATGGCAACCCTCAGAAACCATAGTTGTAACGTTTGATGGCCAAATCCTACCAAAAAGAGTATTTTCTTGCTACAATTCCCTTCCGGTTGAACTGTATATATTCCCAACCATTCAGTGCTTTAACTGCTGTAAATTTGGTCACACAAAAACTAATTGTAGATCAAAGCCTAAATGTTTCAAGTGTGGGCAGATGCATGCTGGACACACTTGTACAGTGGAGGAAGACTGTGCCAGTTGCTGTTTATGCAACGGTTTTCATTTTGCTACTAACAGGTCTTGCCCGGAGCACAAGCGACAAAAAGACATTAAAGTTACTATGGCTAATAACTGTATCTCTTATGGAGAAGCAGTTAAGCTTCATCCATCAGTTTCCAAGTCATTTGCGGATGTCCTTCAGACTCAACCCCAGCCACAAGTCAACTCATTTTCATCACATAGTGTCCCTGCTCTAGCCTCAAATTCAACCACCCAGCCTAGTAGCACCAGTTACAGAAAAACGATTTTCCTGAAACCCCGTATTGTTCAAAGAAAATCCACTAAGGGTTATGATGTTGCTGCTCATAACGCCTTGATCAGTGGTTATTCTATGCCACCTCCCCAAAATGGTTGTGCACTGCAAAGGAACCCGGACAAAGAAGAATCTCATTCGGGATCTGAAGATATCCAAGCCCTAATTAATCTGTTATCGAATCCGAATATTAGCTTACCGTCCAACGTTGCCCCTCTTGCTCAGATACTTTTAGTAGCCATCCAAAATTATGGACAAAATAATTCAATGGAATTGCAGAAGTGTAATTAATAAAAAACATGATATAACTCATTTATTAAACAAATATGAACCTTTTGTTTTCGCTCTCTCTGAAACATGGCTCAAACCTAGAGCTCTTCTTAGAGTTACTGGTTATTCATGTCTCAGAGAGGACCGCCCTGATGGGTATGGTGGAGTAGCCTTACTCATCAGGGATTCCATTTCATTTTCACCAGTTCATCTCCCATCTCACACTGACGATTTGTCAATCGTTGCTGCCGTTGTAAATAACATGTGTATCATATCTGTATATATCCCTCATCCATCTTCATCTATTTTGCACGAGTTTGAACAGTTAATAAGTTCTCTTCCAAGGCCCATGTTGATTTTAGGGGATTTTAATTCGCAACATCAGCTATGGGGTAGTTCAATTTCTAGTTACCATGGGGAACGTATAATAGAAATTCTCGATAACCATAATCTTTGTGTGTTAAATACTGGCCTCCCTACCCGACGAACAGCACCTTCTGAATTAACAAGTGCTATTGACTTGTCTATTTGTTCAGCTCAAATTTCATCTTCTTTAACATGGCATACTCTAGAATCAACATTTGGTAGTGATCATTTCCCAATTATAGTTACATCTTTCAATCCAGTTTCCTCATCCCCTAAGCCTAGTCCAAGGCTAAAGTACAATTTATGCAATGCGGATTGGAAAGTTTTTAAAAGGCGTATTGAAGATAAATTGTTGCAGTTGCCTAGTGTGGCTGACAGTGACATAGTGAGTTGTTCAGTTGCATTAGCCCAAGTCATCATTGAAGCGGCTGATGAAACTTTCCCTGTAAAAAATAGTGCATCAGGTAAAGTTCCATCTCCTCCCTGGTGGGACATGGAGTGCACTCAGGCAATTCGAAGGCGAAAGGATGCTGAAAGACAGTACCGTCACTTGATGACAAATGAAAACTTTGAGCTGTACTTGCAGGTAGCTCGTGAGACTAAGAAGTTATTACGAAAGAAAAAATTTGAAGGATGGAGACAATTCTGCGCTTCTCTTAATCCTAATGTTAAACCTGCCATAGTGTGGAATAATATTAAAAGGTTCCGTCACGCTTTTAATGAGCCTTCTACACAGATTCTTCCTTCTAGTTTAGCTCAGCAATTTATGGACAGATTAGCACCTGCTTCAGTTCCAGAAGAATATGTCTTTCAGCCTTCTTCCTTCTCATATGATCCCGAATACAGTTGTAAATTTAATGCTCCTTTTAAAATTGAGGAGTTGAAAGGTGTATTAAGTAACGTAAAAGATACTGCACCTGGCCATGATGGAGTCCCTTATTCTTTTCTGGCCAATGCTGGTGATGGCATTCTTATTTATTATTTACACATTATTAATTCTGTTACACAGTCCGGTGTAGTCCCAGATTCATGGAGATCTCAAATAGTCATTCCTATTTTAAAACCCAATAAACCAGCTTCAGATGTTTCTTCTTACAGGCCTATTGCTTTATCTTCAGTATTTGCTAAAATTACAGAACACTTGATTAAAAACAGATTAGAATTTTTTATTGAAAGCAATAAGTTACTGGCTCATGGTCAGTTTGGATTCCGTAAAGGTAGATCTACTTATGATAGTTTAGCTATATTAACATCAGATATTCGATTGGCATTTTCCAGGGATGAATCGGTGGTAGCTGCTTTCCTGGACATTAGCGCTGCATATGATAATGTCTTAGTTTCAGTGTTAAAAGAAAAACTTTCCATATTAGGAGTACCAATAATGTTAAGCAACTTTATAATTAATCTATTGTCTCAAAGGTCCATTAGTCTTCTCATAGATGATAATAATAGCATTACTCGATTAGTGTGGAGAGGGCTTCCACAAGGGTCAGTTTTAAGCCCTCTGTTGTATAATATTTATACATTTGACTTAGAATCATCTTTAAATGGCAGTGTTAGAGTTTTACAGTATGCTGATGATTTACTATTATACACACCAAATGTTTCTGTGGAACAGGCCAGTAGAACCGTTTCTTACTCTTTGAGTTTATTGAAATCATGGCTAGACTCTAATGGTTTAGAACTTTCCATTCCTAAAAGTGTAGTAGTTTTATTTACAAGAAAACTATTTCCTCCTCCGGTCACCATAGAATATGGTAATAATCCCATCTCTGTAAAAAGTCAAACAAAATTTTTAGGTGTCATTTTAGACAGAAAATTATCAGGTCTTCCTCATTGTGACTATGTAGTTTCTAAATGTGAAAAGAATATTAATATACTTAGGTGTGTATCTGGAGTTTGGTGGGGTGCACATCCTTTTTGCCTAAAACTGATGTATAATGCCCTAATAAGGAGTGTTTTAGACTATGGGACATTTCTGCTAGAACCAGGAAGTGTAGTAGGTTTCAAGAAACTATCTAGTATACAGTCTAAAGCTCTCAGAATTATCTGTGGTGCTATGAAATCTAGTCCCATTAATGCAATGCAGGTTGAGTGTTGCGAACCACCTCTTCATTTACGGCGACAATTTCTGTCTGATAGGTATCTCTTCCGATGCTCTCAATTTTCAAATCACCAAATTTGGCCTATCTTACTAAACCTCTCTTTTCAAATAATCTCTTCTAAATATTGGAGACATAAGAGTCCCCCTTGCTTAATTAAAAGTTATGATAAAGTTAAATCTATACTTGCCCCCACTGTTAGTGCTTCTACATTGCCAATCTTCCAGCATGACTATGATTCCCTCACACTTGTTCCTTCAGTGCTCTTAAATATTGGCATCTCAAAGAATGATGTGGAACAAAATAAACAGTTCCTGAGTTTCATTGGAACTGAGGGCCTGGGTGCTCATCATATTTACACAGATGCTTCTAAAATATCAGTCAATGGTTGTGTTGGAATTGGAGTTCTACATGTTCAATCAAATATATATCAAAAAGTAAAGTTGCCTCCAGAGTCATCCGTGTATAGTGGTGAGTGCTTTGGAATCCTGAAGGCAGTAGAGATGATCATTATTATGCGTCTTAAAAAGACGATAATATTTACGGACTCATTAAGTTCTCTACAATCAATTGATAAATTTCCTTTCAGATCCAAATTGAATAACCCAATTATTTATAAAATACGTAGCCTCTTGTTAAAATGTTCTTTTAATGATTATTCTGTTTCCTTTGCTTGGATCCCCGGGCATAGAGGAATAAAAGGAAATGAAAGGGTGGACGTGCTGGCCCGTGATGCCATTGATTGTGGTGATATGTTTCCTTATGAAAATATACCTGAAGACCTTTTAGCTTTGCCCAAAGTATATTTACGAGATGAATGGATGAAACTTTGGACATCACCTGATGCAAGGACGGGTTTACGCTACCGGGACATACAACCGTTAATTCCTGCCAAACCATGGTTTTCTAAAATATCCCTTTCAAAACCAGCAACCAGCATGGTAATCCGCATGAGACTGGGTCACTTGTGTACACCGGAGCATCTTTCAAGATTAGGCATTGTGGCCAGTTCTGCATGTATTTGTGGAGCTGATCCCGGTGACCTAAACCACATTTTTTTTGAATGTCAACAATACGATCGCTCAATACTACTAAACCAGCTGTCATTGCTTAAAGTTCCTTTTCCTGTATCCATTCCTTCACTCCTGTATATTAATGACTCATCCTTGTATATATTTAAGGCCTTATATTCATTTTTATCTTTAAATAATATTAAACTTTAACATATATTATTGTACCCTTTCCTGATCTTTTCCTTGTTATCCAAATTTCCGATCTATCCGTATTTTCCTGAAATCCCGTTTCCTCGTTTTTTGGCTGAATGCGCCAAGAGCGCGATGCCATATATAAAAAAAAAAAAAAAAAAAAAGCTTACACCTCATCCAGACATTCCAAAAAGTCATTTGACCAACAAAATATAGGTACAATGCTTCAATTGGACAATGACCACACAATGACAATATACTATTTTTTTTATTTTTTTATTCGGCCATTCGGCCAGCTAAGACCATGGGCCATAGGGCCATACTGCCTCGTCTTCAGCACGGCTAGCATATGACGGCCGCGACATACTCTCGCGCGTCAAAAAGCGATACAGGGCGCGACATAGCGAATTCGTATCATGAGACGCTTCTTGTCTCGCGGTCAAATGTCAAAGCGAATTTCTTTTTGTCGCTGACATTTGGCCGCGGGAGACTCTCGAAACTCGTATCACAAGTGCACTTTAGAGCGACAAAATATATCGCTTTATTCGCGTCTCAACGTCAAAATGCGAGACACTGTCTTCGAGCTCTCAAGACGACGAGAAAAATTTGTGTTCTCTTCTCGAAGGAAATTAACAACATTGTGTAAGTATAACTTTCTAGCTACTACTTACTACAAATTCTTTCCTAGACCTCCCTTAAGACACGCTTAACTTTAAACAAGTGCATATATTATAAATATTATAATAACACCAATTTCTTGGCGTTTTGTGACGAGAGTTCGTAGGTACATTTTGAACGTCTTTTTAATATTTGTAATTGATTGCCTGCAGGGTTGAATTGAGCACTGCCGAGGACGGAGGCAGCAATGCCGAAGAGCGGCCGAGCGAAGCGACGGACCAGATGCGGTCAGCCCTCCAAAGGCGCAATACTTTAATAGAGGAATATTTTAACTAAATTCGGAGTTTTATTAAAAGAGCCCATTATGGTTACAGAACAGATCACATATAAATTTTTCTCATATGCAGTTCAGTAAAATAATCGTTTTGTAAAACATTAATTTATAATAGCGTGTTTTTGTATAATCATCAATCATCACTAGTTCCAAAGAGCACAAGACAAACCCATGGCATAAACTATAGCCTATGCCAATCGAAGTCTAAGAAGGTAAGATTTTTTTGAAATCAGATAGTGTAGTTCTAGAATCCTGCTAACTTTTTATCCGGAAGTAAATATTTAAATATAAATGAAAAATGCAATTTATATTTTTGTGTATTTTCTATTTTTGAAACCTAATACTAGGTATAGGTACAGATGTAGTGAATAATTAGTATCCATCGTATTTTCTCTGAAACGTTCGGATTTGTCATGCTACTTCAGTCAACCTCAGTACTTTTTGTATCGAGACTGACTGAAATAGCAAGACACGTTGGTACGTTTCCGTGAAAATACGATGGAAACTAATTATGCACTACATCTTTATATGAGTATTTTAAATACCAAATGTGACAGGTGGTCACAATCGTGTTATATAAAACTAGATTCCGCCTTAGCATTTATAATATTAGTAGAATGCCTACAAAAAACCTAATAAAAATTTGAGCACAACTAAGATTAACAACTTGTATATACGTTAGAAAATAAAAAAATAACAATTATTAAATCACTAGCTTCTGCCCGCGACTCCGTCCGCGTGGAACTTGTTTATATCGTAGCTCCATACAAAATTTCACCCCTTAAGGGGCTGATTTCCGGGATAAAAACTATCCTATGCTCTTCCTCGGGACTCAGTTTATCTCTATACCAAATTTCATCCAAATCGGTTCAGCGGTTTAAGCGTGAAGAGGTAACAGACAGACAGACAGACAGAGACACTTTCGCATCCATACTATAATATAATATTATAAATGCGAAAGTGTGTCTCTGTCTGTCTGTTACCTCTTCACGCTTAAACCGCTGAACTGATTTGGATGAAATTTGGTATAGAGATAAGCTGAGTCCCAAGGAACAGCATAGGATAGTTTTTATCCCGAAAATCAGCCCCTTAAGGTTAAGGGGTGAAATGGGGGGGGGGGGGGGTGAAAGTTTGTATGGAGCTACGATATAAACGAGGTCCACGCGGACGGAGTCGCGGGCAGAAGCTAGTTTATAATATTAGTATGGATATTGGTAGACTAGATTAATTATATGAGTATCACAATCATCACGTAATCATTCTTTTAAAAACCTAATAATAATGTGAGCACAATACTCTTATGTAAATAAGTATCACAATCATCTTTGATCCAAAACTAAAGAGGCTGCTAGACGGGCCATATTTTCACTGCAATATGTGGCCGGCAACTATTGCGGTGTCCCTGTCTAACACGTGAGTAAGAGAGGGACACCAATAATTGCCGGCCACACATTTCCGGAAAAGAATAGCCTGTCTAGAAGCTAAACTATAAACTATAAAACTTTTTATTTAAATATTCTTAAATTTAAAATCTGAAACTATTAAAAACGTAAATTATTTAACGCCCTGGGCCGCCGCCGTTTCAGCTTCAAGCGGAGCAAAAAATTTCTAGTCCTTTGCTCCGCAACTAGTTCCTGAAATTAAATAAGTGAAATTAGGTGCGGTGGCTAAACCAGACCCAGAGACCCTGCACGAGGATGTTAAATTAATTTTATTGTGTACCACAAAGAGCAAAAACTATAAATAAAACATATCAATTATCAAAAAATTGTAGATTATTAGGACTATATTATACATAACTCCATATCGCCCATATGACAAACTACACTTGTAAATACTAGTTAAAGCAATGACACGTAGTTTCAGTGTCCGAGAAGCAACCGGATGGCTCGCGGTATTTGAGCTCCCGTTGTCGAACACCCCGTGCAACCCGAACTGAGCCAACTTGGACTGGGGTAACCCTCTTGGACACTACCACTACGCGTTATTGCCCTGAATACTACTACACTTAGTAAAAACAGTAAACGATTCAAATCGAAGGCGTAACTCTGGATATCACCGTCGTAATATAAATGTTATGATAGGAATATATATAATGAGAACGGTACTCGGGGCACTCATACCTGCAGGTGCCGGATCTCCTGCATCTGCCCAGCGATGTATCGCTCTGTCGGTCTGCTCATCTCCAATGCGCGCGCTGCGCGGCGCCGGGCTCTCGGCCGCGGCGGGGCCGGCGTCTGCTGCGGCGGCGGGCTCCACGTCGGCGGTGGGGCCGGCGGCGGCGGCGGCGGCGGCGGCGGCGGCGGCGGCGGCGGCTGCGGCGGCGGCGGCGGCGGCGGCGGCGGCGGCGGCGGCGGCGGCGGCGGCGGCGGCGGCGGCGGCGGCGGCGGCTGCGGTGCTGGCGACAATGGCGCGGGACGCGAAGCGGCGGTCGCGAGGCGCGGAGGGGGAGGAGGCGCCACGCGCGCGGTGATACCCCGGGGTGGGACGCCGTGAAGCACCCGGTATGTGGGGCGCCAAGGGACCAGCGGGCGTAGTGTGGCACCCAGGACGAAGTGACTAGCGGGGCGTTGTGAGCGAGCCGCAGAGAGGCACGGCGAGGGACCTAAAGCTTCCAGCGCGGGGAGGGGCGCGGGGAGGGGCGCGGAGAGGGGCGGGGACGGGAGTGCGTAGCCCGCCTCCTCGACCTCGGTGTCGTCGGTGTCGGCAAATGGCAGTGCCTAAAACAAGATTGTGATATAATTTACAAAAATATAACGTTTAAACCTCATAAAACTCATTACACTCGTCGTAAAGCTGGCCTAATTAAAAACAAATGAAATGTAAACTTTTAATAGTCTACTCTACTTCATCTTCATTGCTAAAGCTTATTATTAAGCTTTCATCAAAAATTTCATACATGTGCACCAATATAAAAGATAATTAAATATCTATCAAAAAAATTGCAGATACCACCTGGGACCAAAGACCAGGGAACATCCTCGCTCAATGCATTAGTATTGCGATACAGTGGGGAAATGCTGCAAGCATCTTTAACACCATGATATAATATGATATGATATGTTGCTAATTACATTTAAAAAATAATTTATATGAATAACTATAACCACCAATACCTGTGCCATGGGGCACATAAGTAGTTTATTTATTTTATGTAGTTAACTCATATAATATTTTATGTACTCACAATGAAATCACCTAGCCCAGACTCTCCTTCCACCGACAAGCCCTGGGCACTTTCTCTGCCAATTATCGCCAATATTTTATTGGACACCTCCGACACCTCAGGGACCAACACATGGTTGCCCGTGACTCCACGGGCAATACGGGCCTTAGCCCCCTCGTCCCGTGCCTTTTTTTTCAGGTCCCGCCATGTCTACAAACGTCACACAAAATATCAATAAACATACTTGAATATGTTACATTATAGATCACCTTCTAGGAACAGACCCACAGTACCCTTGGAATGCAACCAGGATTTTATGATGAAGCTATGCAACAATAATGTTTTGGAATTCACTTTTCAATGGTTAAATTAGCTGTAAAACCTCGGTGCTTTTAAAAATTTCTTAATACCATTATTGTTAATTGCAAGGGATAAAATTGAAAAAACAACATTTTCTTGCTTGCAGCAAATTTGATATGAAAATAAGATTCACAATTTAAAATTACTTACGTGTTTCCACTGGTCCACCGTTTTTGGTGGGCCATGCTCACTTAAAAGATCGCGTAAACGACCCCACTCGGCCTCCATTTTCTGATTCCCAAGTGGGCCGGTGAATTCGCCATTTGCGAAAAGTTTGTTGGTCGACATGTAATCGACCAACATTCTCAATTGAGCATTTGTGCTCCGTAAACTGAAATAATATTTACATTTGATTACTTATAGAGAAGTTTATCCAAACTTGTGAAGTTATATTTTTCACGTAATATGTACAAGAAAAGTTTGATATTCTATGCTAAAGTGTTAAATATTAGCGTTACGGCAAAATAAAATGAAATGTATAATTTAAAACTCTTCAAAAACCAATAATAAAAATAAGTTAATATTCTTACACTTTCCTCTTTGACGACATGTTGATTTTGCCATTTTGAAGTTCATTCCCGCCAGTGTTTAAATTTAAAGCGCTATCTCTTTTACCTTAGTATTGGGAGAAAGAGACAAAGTTATCGTGATTAGGGACGTTCCATATCTAAGGCTTCCCATTCACTCTTTATTCGTATTTTTAATTCCGATTCAGTGCTGCCATAAAGCAATATGGCATCAGGGACTATTTTTTAGATAAATGGCAACACTCACTGTGTCGACCGCGATAGAGCTCTCTCGCATGGGCCGGTTTTCTCGATGTGCCAAGTTGTGATACGAAAATCGAGAAAACTGACAGCGCGACCGAGAAATTTCGGAACCGCGAGCGAGCTGTGTCGCGGCGCGAGAGTGTGTCGCGGCCGTCATATGCTAGGCGTGCAGTAATGACAATTTACTAGTCAGAAGAAAGAGCGTTCGAATACTATCGAATAAACGGAATGTTAGAAATGCGTGGTGGTTATATTCTCTTTGGTTCTTACGGGGGTCCAATGCTATTAAGGTGCGTACACACCAAGCCAACGAACGGCTATGTATCTCACTCTAACAAATAGCTGTCACATAAATACTTCGCGTTCGTTTGCTCAGTGTGTACCCACCATTACATGAATGGGCCGCTTCAGCGGCGCTACCAAGAAAATCGAAACTCAAAGTTCGTTTACTTGCATCCCTGTCACTCGATTTGAATAAGTGCAATAGAGATACAGATATCCGAACTTCGACATTCGAAGTTCGTCAGCTAAAGGTTAAAATAAAAATGTTGCCATGTTTAATTGTTGAAGCATGGATGGCATGGCATGCTCCGCAATCCGCATGGTGTCCGCATGCTATGCTCCACGCATGCTCCGCTCCATGTAACCATGTTGTCACTTGTCAAGTTGTCAATGTCAGTCATTGGTTGAGGTTGACAGTCCTTTAAGTCCTTCCTTTTCCTTTTTACTATAAGTCAGATTTAATGTCGTTGCTGCGGAGATTTTGGAAATAAATATTGAATTATCATTAACCTAAACAAAAAAACAAACGCAGGCACAAATTAATATAATTTACAAGTACGTCAGTATATGAAGTGTCAATCGTTTTGTTAAATTGTGAATTTATTGCTTATACAGTGAGGTTATCTTACCTAATATTACCTTTTACAGCTAGAACATTGAAAAATAATGGATGAATATTCCCGAGAACCTTGCCCTTGGCGAATTTTGGATGACTCTGGTGGCGCTTTTATCATGGGAGCTATCGGCGGAGGAATATTTCATTCAATAAAAGGATTCAGAAATGCACCAGTTGGATTCAGTCGAAAAATGGTGAGGTTCTTATTGGAATTTGACCCCTAATAAAAATGTTCTGTAAATCGTTTATCTACGATATAGATATATTGTTAGTAATATATACCTTTTGCAATCAATATCAATCCATTTGCTTCAAATGATGTAAATCTAAATAGTTGCTTTTCTAACTATTCCCACATTGAACAGATCAGTGCAGTGTCCGGTTCCACTGCTGGTTGCATGTTGGATAGAAGGAATCAAATACATTCAATGACATTAAATATTTGTTTATAATTTTATACCATACCACACCACCATAGGTTCTAAATAAGTAATGTTTATATCATTTGTCAATGTTCCACAGCTCGGCAGCTTAGCAGCAATTAAAGAGCGGTCACCCATAGTAGCTGGTAACTTTGCAGTGTGGGGTGGAATGTTCTCTACCATTGACTGCTCACTTGTGTACATGCGGCAGAAAGAGGACCCCTGGAACTCCATCATGAGTGGTGCACTTACCGGTGGAATACTTGCAGCGAGAAATGGTGAGACATCTCTTTCATTTATGCTTATTAGAATATACTGATGTTCAGTACGTCCCAATCATATTGGTTACACATTTTTGATAAAATAGATAAAACTTTATATTCTTGTCTGTATGTGAAACAAATGAATAAATTAATGAATATTAGGGGACAATCTTACACAAATTGAACTAGCCCCAAATTAGGGCATTTTCAATAATTCATGCACCCAATTACCGTGATTGTTAAATAAAAATTAACTTGGTGTCAGTTTTGTAACGGCAATTAAGCATTTAGTTTGTATAAAAACTAACTTATTCTGTTTAATTTATGAATGATATGCCTATACAAGTTAATTAAATGTGAGTAAAGTTCATTTTCTCATGATTTGTATGTTTTCGTTACAAAACTGACACCGAGTAAATTTTTGTTTAACAACTCACGCTAATTGGGTGCACGAATTATTGAAACTGCTCATTAAGCTCAATTAGGCTTGTTTTAGATGACAGCATATTTAACGCATATAAATACTTAATTCAATAAAGGATCTGAATTTACACTACAACACAGTTGCTCATATACAAAATGCATACATGTTATTGTGTTTAAGTTTTGCATATTGATATTGTATGTTATCTTAATGCAAATGTGATTTGTTGCCTGACGCAAATAAATTCATTAAATATACTTATATTGTAGCCTTGTAAGTTAGTATCTATAATTTCTGTAGAACTTAGGTGAGTAATTCCCAAAATACACCAGTACAGGAATAGAGCTTTGTGGTGAGGCGTGTCCAGGGGCGGCTTTACCTATAGTGCAGGGGGTGTGTTGCACCCGGGCAAATTCAGGTAAATTCAGCCGAGCCGGCATGGCTCGGACTTCCCCGCGGCTACGCGAGCTACTATGTACATAGGCTACATTATATCTTATCCCGCTCCCTAAGTTCCTTGTCATATGCAGGCCGAACTGTATGGGCAACAACGTTTTAATAAGACTGACATATCTTTTTCTGTGTCTAGGTGTGCCAGCAATGGCTGGCAGTGCACTAGTTGGTGGGATCCTGCTTGCCCTCATCGAAGGCATCGGCATCATGTTCACACGCCTCTCTGCAGAACAGTTCAAACCACAGCAACCTATATTTGAAGACCCCTCCATTCTAGGCCAGAGTCAAGGACCAGGACAGTCCTACCAATAAACTTCGACAGTTCAAAAAAACCTCATTTGGGGAGGCTTAGCCCCTAGTGACTGGCAGTGAAACTATCTTGAACTATACAGTTTTAACATGGCAAGAATCTCTTAAATAAGTCTTACAAATCACTTGGCAAATTATTTCTAATGTGGACATTAAATGACATTTTATTCAGTTTAGGTTTTATCAACAGCTTAGCAACTTTAAGCTTGACATTTATTTTATTGTAATGCTACAGGTTCTTATTATATTGATTTTCTTAATAGGAACTAGAAATTTTCATATCATGTTTGAACTGTACAGTTCTATCCGTTTGCTTATTGAAAGCAAAGTATATCCTAATTTAACACAAATAATAGAGGTTTTAACAGGAAGCATCTGTGATATTTGCAGTCCCATACCAATTGTTAATGTACCATGTTTACGCCGCTAGAGGTGAATGTTTGTGGTGAACTTGATCTGTGCTGTTTAGTAAGGGTCTGGAATTAAAACAGGTGTTATGTCTATGTGAAATAGATTTTGGCACTGGGACTTATAATTGGCAAATATGTTATCAGGAATAACATGCTTCACCTTATTGAGTTCTCCTTAATATTCTTGCCTTGGGTCATAATTTACCAAAAACATTTTTGTTAAAAAGTATTTCATAGTATGATGTCTTGAAGTCACATTCAATATTTTATTTGTTTCCCATATATTTGTTTGTGACTACATATTTTGACACTATTTTTATGTGAATTTTAGATATATACACTAGTCTATGAAGATATATTTGTTCCTTTCCTCATGCTAGTTATTTACCATAATATGTCACATAAACTATTGGAATAAAGGCAATATCCTATAAAATACTTCATCTAGTTTGAGTATGTATGATTGAATAATAAATTGGTTTATAAAAATATTTTATTCTATTACTACTTTTATACCTAAGAGTAAAAACATAACTCAACTGTGAAAGAATTTCTAATACTTTGTTATAACATTTCATTTATAGTGAGACAAGGACAAGACAGGGTCATCACTCTGGTACGCAACCATCTGAAGGACATTTCATCAAAAAAACATTTCCACAGATCCTAATATGTGTGCATTTTTTTGTGGTATGGTACCTACTACAAAACACACTACTTCAAAATTTACAGAGATTCACTGAAATCTTCGGGTCAATGATTAATGTTAGGTTAGCATTTGCACATATGTGAAGGCTTCTTAGAGATCCTATTAAATTAATTTGGACTGAAAAATTATAAAGAATGATTATTTTATTTTGAAGCCACACACCAGGGAAATGGTGCTAGACCTACAAGTATTGGAAGACCAAGACATGCTTTGGGTTGGTGAGTCATTGAAGATAGTTAATTGTATGGACCTTTTACGCTGCAATTTGCACTTTTACTTATCTTATCACTTAATAACATAAAGCCTAGTAGCATGGTATGTTTTATCGTTATGTTCTACGTGACGTTTCAGTACATTTTTGGCCTTAAAACGTGACGCTAATACATATCGTGCTAGCTAGGTAAGTTTTGACATAGGCTTATTCTTTTAACGTCATGGGGTTGCAAGAGCCAGGTTTGGCCGGCGCTGCATGTTCTCCCATCTTCCTTATTTCCCAAATAACATGGCCCAGTGTTTCGGGGTCCACTCCAAGCTCGCATAGCCGGATGCATATCGCCAAGGACTCTGTGTCCAGTCCAGTACAGAGCAGCTGCGAGATCTGGTGCATCATTTGGAAGGCCTCCTGTGCTTGGGCTACCTGCGCGTTCTTCTCCGAAGTCATTTTGAACCTGAAAACGAGGACATGTAGTTGTAGGACTGGGCAATGTAGTTTTACAATCGTTACGTTATAAGGATTTTTACCTGTGATTTAATTACACTTGCAAATTTTTACTGCAATCAAGCACAACAACAAATTGAGTTCATCAAAATATTTTGCGGCTTCGGTTGGGTTCGGTCCGGTGATCCGGTGACATTGACAATTAGATTAGATGACATTGACAGCGGACTGTTTTTTTTTTATTGAAGCTGTCAATGCGTCTTGTTTAACTAAACGGTGAAAAGGAATGAAAGTCAGCAGTCCTGCCGCGTGATTGCGCCTTGCGCCCGTGTTTTGGAAGCACGGTCAACCAAATCAAGGTCACTCCATACTTGATTTTCTGACACCTTGCTTGGCAATCCTGCCGATTTCGCTCGTGTACCGTTTCCTTTTGTTGATAAACTTCTACACCACAAAGGTCATCCACACAGTCGTACACCCAGTTATATGGAAAAGCTACGATCGCATAAACACATTCACATCATTTCCATTACAAATTTACAATCGACATCATAAAAGGCTAAGTCCTCTTCTCTTACCCGTTCGTGCTCAGCACAACGTAGTGGTTATATTCTCCTTGCTCAGCACGGCTATCACGACACGGCGCGCGAGCTCTCTCGATTTTATCGCATAACCTGTCTCTCTCTCTCAGAAAATAAAATTTCTAAAATCTAGAGAGCGCGCGCGCCGTTTCGTGATAGCCAGGCTGAACACTTTCCACTTGCCATTAACCGACATTTGGCGCCAAAATTGCTCACCTGTTATTTTTATACCTACATGGCAACACTGGCAACTGGCGCTATGTGTGAAAACCTTGTTATGCCGGCACCACACTGCGCTATGCGCTATTCGTTATTCGGCGTATGCGCCTGTATTCGACGCAGTGTGGACGGTTTATTCATCATAAGCGCGAATAGCGAATACGCGTATCCGTCGACTTGTCGGTTTTTTGGTACCCAACAAGGAAAGCAAATAAGCCGAATAGCGCGTCGACTGCCCACACAATCCAAACATCGCATCGTTCACTCACTCATTTGCTCGCTTGCTTTTCTAGAATTGTATCAAATGCAGCCTTGCATCTGGGACCCAAAAAATGGTTTCCATACGGTCAAAACAAAGATTAGCGATGCCTGGGTTGAAATAAAAAACAACACACAGATTTGGCATGTTCGGCATTCCGGCACGAAGTGTGATGGGCATGTTTGTTGTTCGCGTACATACATCCATACTAATTATTATAAATGCGAAAGTGTGTCTGTCTGTCTGTCTGTTACCTCTTCATGCTTAAACCGCCGAGCCGATTTAGGTGAAATTGAATATATAGATAGTTTGAGGCCCGGGAAAGGACATAGGATAGTTTTATCCCCGAAATCATCCCCTAAGAGGGTAAGTTTGTATGGAGCTGCGATATAAACAAGTTCCACGCGGATGGAGTCGCGGGCAGAAGCTAGTAACAAATATTTTCGCAAATACGGCGCAGCGCGGTCACATAACGAATAGCGCATAGCGCAGTGGGGTGCCGGCATTGTACTTACCTATTATACTCATGGCCGGCGAGCGCGGTGCCCAGCTCAAACATTGAACTCGCTCGAATGTACTGAATGCCCACTCACCCCCTCGGTGCCCGCTGGCGACTGGCGTAGACTGCGGCCTTATAATATCAAATGATAGGTACTTCGTACAATAAGTTTTTTTGAACAGTGGCACCTACCTCTAGATTCAATTCGCTTACCTTACCGCTCGGTTATAGTAGCTTGTCCCTACCGTGCAAAGAAATGTACAGTGGTCAATAAAAGCTTGTCTGAAAGATGAAATTGTTATATAAAATAGGCATTGTAACGAGGTTGCTGGCGGCATTTCCTCGCTGAATTGCAATACTGATGTGGTGCGCGAGAAAGCCGCCAGCTCTTCGGTCACCAGTTGCGTCAACCAAACGTTTCGCGATTTCCGTAAATATTTTTAGCGCACTGGGACCCCACGGACCGAGGGTCTCGACGCCAAATGGTACAAAGTTGTAACTCTCTGTCGAGGCCTCTATAGTTAATGCGTTTCAGATTTTCGGCATTTTCCGCCGCTGCACCCGCTTTCGAAGTAATAGTCTGTTGGAGGTGGGACGGTGCCAGTGTGTCTACACAGGTAGCGTCCCACACAAGCATCCGGTCGTAATAAATATCGTCCCAGTCATTTGAGATTTTAGGTTGTCTGGAAAATCTTTACCCGGGCAAGCAATTTAAAAGCATTCTTAGCATCCTTCAAGCTCGCAGTCTCATAGTTTGTGGGCAAAGCCCTTCGGATATTACCTATGATACGTGAATCGTGATGTGCTAATGTATGGGTGGACGACAAAAAGGCTGTGGAAGCAACACTTTAGATTTTGCGGATTCCCAAACCGAATAGGGAGGGATGTTTGTAACCGGGATGGTTCATAGAGCTGAATATTTAAAATCTGATCTGAATCTGACTGGTTTCGAGTAAACAATTTGCATGAAAGCATCAGGAAAAGATTCTTCAAAGATGGGAGAACCCAGTAGGCAAAGTGACTTTCTGTCTAAAATTTTTATGCTGGTTGTCAGATCATTGAATTTAAATTTAAAATCATCGTAGCTTTAGTTAAGAAGTTTTTTGAATAAAGCGTTCACATTTGCTTAAATTTAATTCTAACCCAATATTTTCGAAATTAGTTTTAATATCTGATAAGTCAGAAAATACATTGCAGTGTCCACATCGCCTCCTTAATGCTCTAAGCCTCCAGGGGTTCCGTTCATCCAAATACCTAATAAACTGTTTTAATATAATAATAGTAAAACAGTTTCTTGAACTCCTAAACAGAAAATGCAAAGTTCTAAATTGTTACCACGTGGGTACTTAGTGCCACAAAGCCGCTGAATTCAATCATGGAGTTGTGTGAAAGTTTAAATTGGGTACGTTTTATATATTGATGATATTTATGTAAACATTAGAGTTTTGAGTGTTAGTAGGTAGATACTTAAATACTCGTATTGTAATCACATCGTCGCGTCGGCCCTAAAAAGCGAAACATCTAACTCTAGGTACCTATACTTTACTAGGGTTTCAGTGATGTATTATCTAGATACTTAGCTATTCGTGCTGTAACTTTAAATGTGACTCTAATATGGGATAGAAAACATTAATACATTTAATAAGTAAGTAGTCTGATTAAATCTTCATGAAATTTGGAGGAAAGTTTAAAATGCGGGCGGGAATGTTCAGTATAGGTGTACGACGCATTACGTTCTCTATTTATACACCGAGTCGTCTCCAGAAATAGACAGTGTTCAAGTTTCAGGCCGGCTAGTACGTTCTCCTCAAGTCCTCACCTATCTGTACAAATTACTTCAGTGAATACCTATTTTAATTCCACTGTGAACATAATTAAATATGGTAAGTCAAACTTTTTGCTTTAATTTAGTTGGCGATTTGCATATCACTGCCGTTTGGAAAAGAAAAAATAATTAGTGCCGCGTCATTATGTTGTCAAAATCATCTCACGTGGGGTAAGTACGTTTTGGGAATGAACAATGTATTTCCCCCAAACAAAGAAGCGGGGTTAGATACCTACAATTTGAGAATATGGATATGGAAATGGAAACCGACGTTTTAAGGAGTAAATTGAAAAGTGCTGACCTGTTTGAGGGTTTTAATATTAGGTCTATTTGGACTAGAATCCGAAGTGAAAATGATTCAAAGGTTCCCATTTTTTGATAAGTCGAATAAGTAGGTATTTAGTTAGTTAGTGCTTCATAGTTTAATTTGTCCAAGGAATTTTTGCGTAACGTAAATTATAACAACAACCTGAACATACATATGTACCTATACCTACATAATGCATATAGGAATACAATACAGTCACTTACAAAAATGAACCGTACCTACCTTTATTTGTATTTATATGGTCCAATCGACTTTTTGATCAACATTATTTTGTTCCAGTAGTTTGTGCGCAGTTACTCTAAATCTGATTTTCGCTATTAGGGATATTTTTTTACATACACATAGTTATCCCATCACCTTTGATACGTAGTTTTGCCTTGATATCTGTGTTACCTAAAAAAAATACATGGGTGTTTCATGTGCCTCATATTCAGTGATCGGTCTTTTGGATTCGACATGGGGTGAACGACCTCAATCATTATGTAAGTATGGATATTCCCCGGGAATCCGGGCTTTATGTTGTTAGAAAAGGCAAATGTGTTTAACGTAACGTTAAATGTGTGTAATTATGGTTTTACAGATAAGTGAATTAATACCTAAATTCTATTTTCGAATGTAAGTGGCTAACATTTTCCAGTAAACTCGCTAAATTCAAGTAAGTTAAGTATACGTTGATGTAATTTAAAGCCAACACGCGCCTCTGTGTGCATAACAAATTTGACGTGAAGTTAGGTGTTAAATCGTACCAAGTTTAATCAACCCCGTTGATTTTATTTGCGCAAACTTTATTTTGAGGGAGCTTTCATTAAAGAGAGTGTTCGTGTAGCGAGTAAATAATAAGTCATGAACGTTTCGTGTTACAATTTAGGTATATATTGAATTCTTGAGCGAGTGCGTGAATGACATCAAATTGTAATTTTAAACGTAAGCGTCTGATCGACCCCAAGTAATAAACTGGCATCTATACTAACTTAGACCAAGAAAAAAAAAATTCTTTTTGTCAAGGTCTGAGCTGTTTTTCTCTTATTTTAGAGCTAAACTCTTGTCGGTGTAGCTCAAAAGCTATTCCGATCATACGCAATCTCACTCAGGGAACATATATAAAAAAGAATTACGACGAATTAAAAGCTTCCTTTTTTGATGTCTGTTGAATTTGGCCGGTAATGAACATAATAAACTTAATAAAATTAGTCGAGCTATATGTGTCCCCGTCAGCCGGGGCATAAAACGGTATACAAGTAGGTACTCTGAATCCTTTAGGCGCAGCCTCGGTTATCCGTCATGTTTTCGGGGTCTTTTTTACGCATTCAACTCGGCACTCCCTACTCTCCCTAGTGAGCTCATTATAAAGATAAATTCACTCGCTCTCCGCCAGTAAATCGCGTTTGTCATTATTTTCGTGATTTCGCATTATTTATTGTTCGTGTAAAATGTTTGCCTTAGCTCAGAGTGCAGCGTTCGTAGGCCTTATTTCATAAGATTCCCTTCAGCCCTATAATACTTTGTGTTGAGAGTGAGGAATATCGTATAAATACGAGTAAGACTATATGCTTCTTTCTAATTAGAACACTTAGAAAGCGATGGATAAATTGTCTATCTCGCTGCGACACAGCCCGCGTGCTGTCTTATGATAATGATAACCGTGCTGGTTTGGCTCTAGGAAGGGTTGGCAACGCGTCCATCTACGGTGTCTACTTGACATCAGACAAGCCGTATGCTTGCCACCGTCGTATTTTTTTTTTCTTGACCAATAATGATTACCTACTGACCATAACTGTTAAACATCAGGGTTCTCATATAAATTAACAACTTGACCTCCCAATGATCATCGTCAGCCCTATACCCATAAGTCCGACTGCTTTTTACATGCCTCCTTCTTGGATAAGATGAAATAGGATATAGGCTAATGTTCTCCACGCTGGCACTTTGCGCGTTAGGAACTCTTCCCCTCCTTACAATAAATCACTGACTGTTGAGTTTGTTTCGGCGTTTCTTCTTAACAGTGGTCTTCTTTCTCAGAAACGCTGGGAGAATTTTGTCTTGTAAGAGTGCCATTACGGCCTATACTTAAATATTAGAATTGCACCTACACATTTGTAAAGGTCTAAACAATTAACGTGCCATTAATAAGACCATTACAAACCATATAATAGCTATGGGTTATAATTATAACAACTAGCTATACCTAATTAGTTGGAATTAGAATGAGTCACTTCATTCTCACGGCTACCTTTCATTCTGACTACGGAAGGTTGTTTTGACAAATTGTTATATGGGTTTATTCGATTGAACGATAATAGAGTTATTGGATTTCAGGCCTCGATTCAGGAGTCAATTGCGAGTCAGGGTTCGGGAGGTGGCGAAGGACAGGCGCTGGTCCGACCTCCAGCGCCACTGCCGGAGACAAAACCTGTGAGTAGATAAATCGTCTACACACATAATATACCTACCGAAAAGTTCAGTCATCCGGCTACTACGCACTCTACTGGGTGTCAGAAATAAGTATATATCCTCATGGCGCCCACGCGCCTTTTGATAAACCAAAATAAACATGGCGACTCCAGCCCAGAACTTTTTTCAACTAACTTTCAATTACTGCCCATGCGCCTTTCAGAAGGCCATACTAATAAACTCATAATTATACCCTGAAAGTTTCACTTCAAACCCGTAACTGTAACACATATAAATATCAACTCAAGATCATGGGCGGATATGACTATAACTATAATGTCCTATGACAAGGACATCGGGTCATAGTTAAAGAGGAGCCAAAAAATCTATGGGCGCCACGAGGAGTAAAGTGATGTGAAATCTTCAGATTAAGTATACGATGTCGTTTCTCAAGAATTTTAGTTTTAAGTTAGATAACTATTTGGTTTTTTGGGTAAATAATTTCAATCGAAATTAATATTTAAAATAACGCTTTTATTGACCTTGATCAACCATTTCGGTTGAAATATTCCATACTAATCGTAATTGGATTTCACCCCTAAATGTAACTTACCGTGATATTCAGGCCGAGGGTACCAATACTGAAGAAGTTGCTGTCGTCTCAGATGCCACACCAAAATTGATATCTGAAATAGATGCAGCTGAAAATGCAGTACCGCCGAAACCAGAATATATAGCACGCGCAGTTGAAAATGGATCTAATAATGAGGTCAAGACTGAAGTTCCACTTGAAGATAAGGTTGAAGAAAAGAAAGAGGTAAAAGATGATCAGATAGTAGAAGTCACAGCAGAAAAGCCAGCTGTAGTTAGCCAAGACGAGCTCAGCAATGGAGATAGCGGCAATTCTGTAAGTCTTCATGGCGTTACATAATTTATTTCATATTTAAGAGGAAACACTAAGGGCGAGATGGTTGAGAAGTATGTATTTGAAAAATGTATTACTGTCGCGCCAACCTCAAGTCTCCCCCCGCAGAGCGCGATAGAGACAAATGCAGCTTTGAACGAATATACCTATTAAAAGTAAATAAAATCAACGTTTCGTAGTCCCCTGATTGCTTCTCCAAAACTTGACCTATTTTTTTTAAATTAAAAACCTAATAAATGTTTTGACCGTGTTCCTATGTTTCCCTGTTTTTAATAATCTAGTCAAAATGATTTTCTGGATGTTTGAACACAGCGGAAAATCTGGCACTTTTTTTAGGTTTTTGAAGGTTAATATCTCTTTTAAGAATAAATTTATGAAAAAAAGGAAATCATGGGAATATGTCAATAGTAGCCATACCTAGATTTATGGAAAAAAATAATTGCTCTACTGCCATTATCCAGGGAGAAATCAGGCAAACTACGTTTCTATGTAAAAACAGCGCTTGTTTTTCCTGTTAATAATTACAAACCACATATTTTTAAGTTAATATCAGTAACAGTAATCACCTCTCATTCATGAATATTTCTAGAACGATTGGCAACAGAGGGAATCAGCGCTTCTCACCAAAATTCAAGAATTAGAGAAACTCAAAAATGAAAAGAGTGAAGATATTTTTAAGATGGAATTGAAGGTAATATTAGGGAATTCACCAGAATTGTGATCACATGACTGATAATAAACATTATTCTAAGCAAATTTCAAAGTGTATTTACACAGTGTTTTCTGTGTTTTCTTGGACAGGTGCGTGAAGAAGAAATAGATCTTCTTAAAGCCCGGGTTAAGAATCTGGAGACTGAATTACAAGCGGCTCTTTCCAAGCCGGGAGCAAAGAATCACGAGATGATTGAAAAAATTAAACAGCAACATGAAGAGGTATGAAAACGTGAAATAATTTATTTGTTATTGGATTTTGCCCGCGACTATGTCCGCGTGGAACTCCTTTATATCTTACAAACTTCTGCACCCCTTTTCACCCCCTGAGAGGACGATTTCCGAGTTAAAAACTATTCTCCTTCCTCGGGATTTAAACTATCTCCACACCTATTTTACATATTTGTTTGATATTTCAGCTACTCAGTAAAGCTCGCGGTATGATCTTCGATAAGACGAAAATGGTTAAGAACCAAGAGCTGCAGATTGAAGCTCTTACCACGCAAGTGCAGTCCCTCAAGGATATCAACTTGATCACCAAGGACTTGTTGGAGATCAGGAATTCTGAGATTAAGGCTATGGAGGTAAGATTTTTACAAGCTTTATATTAATATGGTTAACCGTAAATAATCCTTTCGTTACTTTGTGCGGGTCAATTTTTACCAACTTCCCTTTCTGCAATCGAGTTGAAATTTAGTACACTTGTGATGACAATCATGTAATATTACGGTACCATAAAGCTAATACGATAATGGAAACTGAATATATATGTATATATTCACTCAGGGAACAAAGGCCCATATTCACACATACCTTACAGACTATTTAACGAACGGACGGATTTATGGGCATAGAATCTCCTCGATGACACAAGAAAACCAATCATGTTTGGGCCCACAAGAATCCTCTCGGGTTGGTGAAGCTTGAGCCAAAAATGTTTTTTGACAGAAATGAATTAATATATGTTACGTAGTGTCGACATAACTTGCACCGGAAGACGCAGCGTGGGTAGATCCCCACAAGGTGGACTGATGTCCTGGTCCACTGGATGCGGGTGGAGCAGGACCGGTAACTTTGGCACCCTTGGGGGAGGCCTATGTCCATGGTGATGATGATGATTATCATGTTAACGAGTTTCGATATGTTATAAACCGTTGCAGGACCGACTGCACGCAATGGAGGAACGTTTCAGAACGGAGAAGGAGCGCTACGGGTTAGTACTACAGCGCGCGCAGACCAGCTCCAACATCAACGATGACCTCAAGCTGGAGTACCAGACTCAGCTCAAGATCTTTAAGGTACGTTTACAGGCAAGCTTGAATCCTTTAACCACCGAAACATACTCGCAATTATCAACTCTGTCCTAATAATAAGGGTGTAGACACTAAATAAAATAATCAACAATCATGTATTTTCAATGATGTATGTAAGTATTAAGAATGTAGTCAAATGGAGAAAAAAAGCAACGCAAGAGGTTAAATAATCAATAAGTTAAGTGTCCAAAGTTTTAAGAGGGGGTACTCTCATATGAAACGATCTAGACACGCAGCAGCGTATCAAGCCAAGTTCAAGCAAAGGAACTGGCTAGCCAGCGCCGAGTGTAACGAACGAACCACTTGGTGCCACTTTTGACCCTTCTATAACACAAAAACCTCTTTAACGTAAACACATAAAACTACGTGTGTTTAATTATTATCCATAAGGACATCTAGAAGCCGAAATTTCATGAAGCTAGCTCAAACGGTTATAAAGATATGAAGGTCAAAAAGTAGTAAATTTTAGTACTGACTGACTGACTGACATATACCTAAAACCTAACCTACTTCCAGATGTCCTAGAAGGATGAAATTTGGAATCCAGCTCGGTAATTTTGTGTAAGCATAGGAAAAAAAAAAAAAAGTTAAAAAATAGGGAATTTCATACAAAAAAAAATCTTTTTAGTTGTAGCGTTGCAACCGTTACAAGCAGATATTTGAAACTATCCCAATATATTATGTATTATTATATTTGCTATAATAACAGAAATATTAAAATAAAGTTAAGTCAAAAAATAAGTGGTTACCCCATACAAAAAACTTGTAATACGCGCTAAACAACCGGCCAACGGTATGTGGTCGACGGCGCGCGGCACCACTAATTATACACTTTCTAGTTGTCTTTACAAAAAGTAATGATATCCCACCAAAAACATAAATGTAAAAAAGGAGAGCCAAATTCAATACAAAAAAATATGCTTGGCTGTGGGCTTCGCCGCAAAAAGAATGGAGATCCAAATGAGTGCCAAGTTCTATGCAAAAACCAAATATGTATTTATAGTAACAAAATAACATTATGAACAAGTATTAAACTCTATTTCTTTGCTTTATTGGATATTATTGGATACTTACCTATAACAATTGCTGTTATAAAAATGTGAGATCTTAAAGTAGGTTAGATTTGACTTGAAACTAACCATGAAAATGACTATGAAAATTGCATCGAACGCCAACGATTGAGGCGAACTACGGCAGATGCCAAAGGAAGGGATATGTTTTTAGCAGTTTTGTGTCTGTATTTACGTGTGTTCCACTGAAGACCCTGACACTGAACCCATTTTGATAAATGAGATGTCAAACGGTTCTTATTTATGTTCCGGGTGACATAGGTTTGTATGAAATACAAAAAAAAGCATTTTCAGTTACTTTTCCGCGGTAGTCGGGTTACAGTTTTTTGAACTGTTTAGTGCTTGTTTATCATCTGAATGATACGGGAATTTACAAGTAAAAGCAGGTATGTGTTCTCATCTCACTCAGCTTGCGATTAAACAGGAGCTCTGAATCCGTTGGTGTAACTTACCCAATATTTCCGTTTGAGACGTCGCCGGGAAATTACTATGCATATTTGGCAAATAGTTTTCCAACAGAACGATTTGCGATGAGACTTGAAATAGACGGGCATGCTAGAAATGAAATGTAACCGAATCAAAAACGAAATTAAAATCCGAAAACCCGTGAAATTGAAATATAAGTCACTTTTTGTGACATATAAATTAGAAGGTATTCTGAATCGTTATATTTTCCAGGCAAAATTTCACATTTGTAATTAAATAGGTGACGGTGATAAATGGTCAACAACGCCATCATTTTTTGATTTATTTCCTTCGGCAGGAGCTCCGTTCGAAGTACGAGGAGAAGGTAGAGGCGTTAGTCACAGAGAACAACAAATTGAAACTAGATTTAGCCAAATCTAATGGAAGCGGGCCGTCCACGGAACCACCAAAATGAAACTAATCAAGAATTCATAAAAAGACTGGTATGATTTTTGTCACTGGTGTTCAGGATTATACTTTTTGTAATAACGTGTATTTTGATATAAATATCTGTTTTTAAATATTGTTTGCTTGCCTAAATAATCCTAGTGTAACAGTAAGTTAAGCACCGAGATGAATTATCTTTAGAAGGTCTTTACGTAGAGAGCGCCATTAAAATAAATCGGGTCAGTAAGCCTTAGATGTTACAGTCTCCGATAAATCGACGACATCTAAAACGGAGCGGAGTTCCTTTAGTTCATGCGTCACACGAACCGCCATTTTGTCAAAGCATCGGCCATTTTGTCGAGGCGCGTTCAGCATTATTTATTGCATGGCATTTATTAATTTTCCCAGGCCCATGATAAATGACGTAAAATGAAACTGCACATTGCTAGCACAACCTTTATGATTTGGGAAATACCTAAAGGTTGAAGATTACGTAATCTGTTTGTTTTGTTGTGATTGTCAATTTTTATTATTTGCTAATTTGCCATTTTGGCCTAGGTAGTAAAGTGGTTCTGCCTACGAATCCGGCGCGGCGGCCCTGGATTCAAATCCCAGTAAGGGAATTCATTGGTACATAGATCAAGATACCTATTAGTGATATTGAGAAAACAATAACATAAAAAAAGGAAACAAAAAAGAGGGATAGGTAACTTTGCCTTTGTACATCACCTTATACTACGACTACTACCTACTACTACTAGGTAGCCATATATTTTCAATGTATATTTTACAGGTTAACCAATTCCACTTCAAACTACCTACGTAATAGGCATGATACCGCAAAATCTCCCCCTCTCTACGGCTTAGTGCATTCAGTTTTGACGAGGTCTATCTGATAATAACGTCACGAATTCCGCCTAAGCCATCCAAGGATGTGTATGGCGTTAACATGTTACTTTTAAGGATGGCCCCAGGGTCATTTGCGACGTGCCTGGCGAAGCTGTTTAACATGTGTATTAAAGAAGGCCGTTGTCCCTCTCCCCTTAAAATCAGCAAGGTCGCGCCGCTTTTTAAGGGGAAAGGGAAAAGGGTCGACATGGATGCCTATAGACCTCTCTCCTTAATCCCAGCAATAGCAAAGGTTCTGGAGAGGGGTCTCAGCAGTCGCTTCTCGACCTTTCTAGCCGCTACGGGTGCCCTGTCTGAAAAGCAGTTTGCATATAGAGAGGGCCAGTCAACGACATCTTTGACTCGTGAGCTGTTGAAACGGATAATGGACGCAAAGGAGAAAAACAGCAGGTTGCGGTCTTGTGCTGCGACTTGTCAAAGGCCTTTGATGTGGCAGATCATAGCGTCATTACAGAGAATCTGCGCTATTATGGGATAAACGGCATGCCGCTATTACTGTTTGAGAGTATGCTGCGGAACAGATTTCAGATAGTCGTAGGTGATGCAGGAAGGGTGAAGTCAGACCCTCTGGGAGCCTCAATGGACGTAGCACAGGGATCATCAGTCTCCAACCTGCTTTTCTCACTGCTCTTGAATGACCTGCCCGAGTCCATAGACACTGCCGAGGTTCTGATGTATGCTGACGACGTCGCTGCAATTGTCACTGCACCGAACTTCGAAAGTATTGAGGAAAAACTGAACCGAACTACTGCGCAGCTGGCCGAGTGGTTTGACGTGAATGGGCTATCCTTGAACCTGAAGAAAACTCACTACCTCGTTTTTAATCTTGCTAGCCGTCCGACGAGACCGCTCACTGTCAGGGTAGGCAGTGAGGTACTTGAACAAGCCAGCAATACAACTTTTGTAGGGTTTGAAATCGACACCTGTCTGGCTTGGAATCAGTACGTAGACAAGCTGTGTGGAAAATTGGGGAGCGCGTGCTTCGCACTGGGCCGGGTAACGAGGTCGGTGTCAGCAGAGGCAGCGCGCACCTGCTACTTCGCCACCGTACACTCACTTCTACAGTATGGCGCTGAGCTCTGGGGCCGCTGTGCAGAGTGGGAGCGGGTGTTCCGCCTCCAAAAACGCGCAGTGAGAATTATCGCTCGAGTACCCCATGATACCCACGCGAAGCCTCTTATATTAACACTGCCTGCAATAGTCATTCTGCATGTGGCTGTATATGTAAGAGTGAATCTGTCTTCCTTTAAAACGTTTAGAATGATAAGCTCACACGAAAAGCGGAACGCGGATAAAATTGTGGGTATAGGTCGAACGTTGACCAAGTCATCTAAACTCACTCATGTCATGGGCCCCACTGTCTACAATAAGTTGCCAAAAAACATAATGCTCCAAGCTTGGGCAGCTTTAAGTTCCGCCTAAAGCAGTGGCTTATCGAGCAATCGTTCTATAGCTACGACGAATTCAGTGCGTATTAGCCATAATACTTATACTGTTACTGTATGTTAATATTGATTATTATTATACTTTTTAACATTAATCAATTAATCTAAACTGTTTGTTATAACTATTATACTCATCACATCATCAGCCTATATACGTCCCACTGCTGGGCACAGGCCTCCTCTCATGTATGAGAGGGAACGGATTATACTCATATGTTGTAGCAAATTAAACTACTAACTTTATTATTTATTATTGACGTGTAAATTGGTTTTACAAAAAAAATATTATGATTATTATGATTATGATGACAGTAATTGAAAATCACTAAAATATGGTATTTTCTTAGTGAAATTTTAATCATAGAATTCGAAAAATGCTCATCATTTTTTATGAAGTAAGAGATTATTATTTATTTTGATAAAATGAAACTGAAAAATACGGACGCCCGCCATGATATGTTAAACACCAATCAGACGCATGACGTCACGTTTGTATAAACAAATACCCATAACGGCCATTACCACAGATTACAGAGAAAACTTACGTACTGAACGAATAGTAAGACAGGGATATAACCATGTTATCTGTCAGATCTTCATACGTCATTGTCCCGCTATCTCGCTCGCACGGCCGCGCAAGAATTGTAAACTTTTTAATTTATGATCATTCAATGAGCAATATTGAGCGATCTAGGTAGCAAACGTCAAAGGTCTGCGTTCTGTTTATACAAACGTGACGTCACTCGGGATGCCATTACACTGACAAGCGTTATAGCGCCAATTTGAAATTTAAAAACTAAAATGCATTATTTTCCTACTTAACTGTTATATTCTCTTGAAAAATCTTATTCGTTGTACATCATAAATGTTTCTAAACGTTATAGAACAGTTTTTCAAAATGTGTCATCATGCCTATTGGTGAAGTTTGGATTATTTGCTAAAGATAACTGATAGAGGAGATAGTCTAGGGCGATTCCGAGAGGTATTTAACCAGATAGGTACTTACATACAGCTTGAGTTTCAGCCATTGCAGTAGCAATCACCAGTAAGTATTTGTTGCCGCCGTGCGAGTTTAAACTAATTAGGTGGCCTCAATACGGCCGCCTGATTACTGTTTGAACAAATTTACTAGCGCGGGAGGTAACCGCCTTTAAAGCCCAAAAACACAGTAGATATTATAAATCTCTGGCGGCCATACATTTAATAAGGCGCGCAGAGCTCTTTTTACGTGTGCCGACGTGTATTATATGACTACAGGCAGTAAAACATAACCGTGTAAACGTACGATGCGACGCACTCACACGCGTCGGTTCACTAAATTTAAGGGGCTCCCATACGCTAATGACCTTCGATCTGAATCCGTTAGTTTTCTTATGTTTTTTGTAGCTTATTATATTAACAACAACGGCTTTAAACACTATAGTATCCCATATTCACTTCAAAGTTCATTGTTTTCGAGATATTGGGCATCAAAGTTGAACAATTTTAGGCCAAAAAATCGGTTTTCCGGCCATAACTTTTGTGTTGAGTAGTTTAAAATGAAAACTCTGGACCAATTTTTAGAGACGTCACAGACGAACCCAAATATGTAGATTTCGTATATGTTAGATCTTTCACGTCAATAGAAATACGAAATAAGTGTTTTTTAGATAATGTTTAAAAAAACTTATATCTGTAGTGCAAAAGTAGGAGATACGATTCAAAACTTGTCAAAAATCGATGAAAACCTCGTGTAGCCCCTTAAGTGCAGGTCGGGGTAGTCGGCGGTATGTAGGTACATCAGACCCCCTAGCATACTAAGTTTTATGTCGGACATAAAGCATTTTGTCCCTCTCGCACTCGCATATTTGCCAGAATGGGACGAATGCTTTATGTCCAACATAAAACTTAGTGTGCTAGGGGGTCAGTTAGCTTGCCTCCCCATAGACCCGATTTTAAAAGGAGCGTAGGCGACGCGAGTTGAGATACGCCTTAGCTAGTATATTTACCGTGATAGATATGCTGTTCCCTAGAATATAATCTTTCATTCAAGTTCTACTTTTGATATGGAATAAATACAAACCAGTTGATACCTACCTAGTGTATATGTATTGGAGCTTATTCGAATTGAGCGCTACACCCGAAATGATCCGCAGAGATGTGGCCATTTCCGCTTTCCTTGATCGTAGAAATCTCAAAGTGTGAGTACCTAAGTTAGCATAGAAATCTGGAAATGTAAGTAAAGGAAAAATTACCTGGCCAAAAATCTACGCCAATAGTATCAAACAAACGCTTACTCGTTCATTTTTCAGGGCTTTTTTACGGGACTTTTTTAACTGCTATTAATTGAAACAGGAACCAAAGACATTAAATTAACAATGTTAAACGGGTGAAACCTTATACAGCGTTTTTTGCCATTGTCGTCTCATGGAAGATCCGGTGATCAGAGTCATCTTTTGATTAAAACGCAAGCTAATAGGTCTGAAGAGTTCTAACCAGCTAGGTAGAACCAAAGAGAGCGAGAAAGAGCGGAGGTCTGCGGAGATAATCGTGAGCTGATAAGCACGTTAAAACCGAGCGGTTCAAACTGAGGGGATTTGAACTACTTACTCTACTGAACTTTTACGATTTCAAAATTCACGATGGTGCTTAGCTCCCGGCACCGCAGAGTTTCGCAGACAATAGGGATACAAATTTAGCGTTTCTGTTAATTGGTCCTCAAGCAACTACAGACTCCTTGCAAATGCAGCTAAATAGAATGGGCACTAAGGTACTCAATAATAATTGGAATATTCCTCTGCCGAGCTAGCATGCTCGTGTCTATGCTGTATTTAAAGCATTTCACTCTCTTAACATACTTACTATTGAAGAGGCCTTTAGGTCTGGCTAAATGCTGTCCAGTGTGTGTTGCCAGTGATGACATATGGCACTGGAACGTGGTCGCTTACTATGGGCTTCATAAGTAGGCTCAAAGTCACCCAAAGGGCAATCGAGGGTGCCATGTTGGGAGTTTCTCTGCGTGATCGCATAAGAAATGAGGCTATCCGCAGCAGAACCAAGGTAACCGATATAGCCCTCCGAATCGCTAAACTTAAATAAGTGGCAGTGGGTGGGACACGTAGGACGTAGAACCGATGGCCGTTGGGTCGGAAAGGTTCTCGAGTGGCGACCACGTACCGGGAGCCGCGGCGTGGGTAGGCCCCCCACAAGGTGCTCCAGCCCAAAACTGATGACCTTGGTAAAGATTGCGGGAGTCCGCTGGATGCGGGTGGCGCAGGACCGGTCACTTTGGCACTCTTTGGGGAAGGCCTATGTCCAGCAGTGGACGTCTTTCGGCTGACATAATGATGATGATGATGAAATGCAGTGCACTAACTGCATTCACACTCACTGATTCGAGCGAGATGGTTTATTTCCCGTCTCCCAGTTAGTAACTGTAGAGGTTTTATGTGTTAGCGGTCTCGCCTAACAAAAGTAATGGCTTCTATGTTTAAATATAAATAGATTATTGAGAAAGCTGCCAGATAAAAAAAATTGTATGGATTCGACTGCAACCATACTTATTATACCTACTCTTTGCTGTAACCCTCGCATGGATGCAGACGTTGTATTGTGTTAATATGGAAAAGCTCCCATACTTAATCTACCCTGAGTTACACTACATCCTCATAGTACCTACACTGAATTTAGCCAGGTCTCAGGCTTCAGTGTGCGAGTGCTTTGTGACACACAAATGCGATCAGGCTTTCGCTAAGCAGATGGTGGAGGGACCCTATATTATTGTTTAATCTTCAGACTGAATGCGATGACTTTGTCATATAGGTACTGTAAAGTACACGACGCCTCGCTTCCACCTGAAACAGAAAATATAATAAATAAATAATTATAGATGTAGGTACTTACCTGGTCTGTTAACCCGCTACTGCCGCCTATCTGTAACATAATGTAAATGTGTGAATAAACGCTCGTGTACGGGCGCGAGTCTATGTGTGCGTCGCCTAGCTTTGCATCAGCAGTGACCCTTTGACCGCCGACCAAAGCACATGTACTCGCTCCTTAAGCACAAGTTTTCCAAAAATCGCTGTTTTATACTCACCGAAGTCCTTACCCGTCCTGCGCCTGCTTCTGTCAGCTACAGGTACTTTATACAATTGCTGTAAGATCTCTAAGTATTGAACATTTTAGTAGAATATACATGAAGGTCGCGTTTACGCATGGGCTCCTGAGAATGTATGGAATAAGGAATGTATGGAAAATGATAATTGGGCGATTGTAAACGCGGCTTTAGGGTGTTTACTTAAAGGCGCGCCAGACAAGCGAGCGCTTCAATCCTGCATGCAGTCCGCCGCGTGTGTTCGGCCTGGTTCGGCCCATCAGGGGCTGGATGCAAGGTGTCCGCCAAAGGTCGAGAAAGTTGTGCTGAAAAAGAAAAGAAAAAAAAAGAAAAATTCGACGCCGTCTGCCAAGTACCTACTTCCGGCCATTCCAAAACTGACAAACTTAGTATTAAATAAAGTGACTACAGAACTCTTTTTAAATAGGTTTATTTCTTGTAATCGACACAAATTACAACTTAACTAAATTTTAATGTTCACTGTAGCAAATTCCAGAAAATAATGGCCCGCGCCAGTCGGTTCCCCCTCTTTTATTGACTCGGTCGCGCGGTGGTACTGGTTTCTATGGCAGGTTCCCGTCATCGTCGCTAGGGGGCGCCTCATGTTGCTAACACGGCCATGCTGCATCGTGCCTGCCCTCAGACACGACAAATATCTGTAACATACAATAAATATGTGTTTACAATTTTATCATTGTAATTTTTATTGAAATAATTATCCTCTTATCAAACGTCTCGGTCATCATGTCAAGAAGTTTACTAAGTTTTAGTTTAACTCGCATATCACCACACCTTTAATCATAGGTTTGTGTAAATATGTGAAGAAAAACTGTTGCCTGTAAGTAATTTCAGGCCAAGGTTCACCTTTAGACTTAGGATAAACCACACTAACTTTTAGCACCGTACCTTTAGTCTTAGGCACGTCTAGTAGTTAGCTTACTTAAGGCCTAAAATTACAAACTACCAAAATCTTGAACATAATGCCAGCCTAAGAAAATTTAATTCTTTTTTTTTTGTGGTTTTACTTAATTGTACAAGGCTAAACATTTAATTACTTAGACACTTCACTAACCATAAGTGGTGGAGATCAAATATGACGTGTTTGTACATACCCAATTATTAAGGCATACCTATACCTTGCTAACATGGCCCGTTGTCTAAGTCCAAATCGTGGATATTAATCCACGGTTTCATGTTTTCGGCCGCTGTGTTTCCTGTATATGGCTTAGAACTCCTCTCACTGCCTCTTAAATCAGATATCTGGTACCTGTCGTTTCCCAAAACCTTCTTCACTTGGAATGGCCCCTTGAACACTGGCATTAGTTTTCTGCTCTTCCCGTCGTTGGATTGACTTACTATTTTGACCAACACCAAGTCACCCTCCCGATATTGCTTAGCTTTTATTCGAGTACAGTCAAACCTCCGTTTTTGGTATTCCGCACTGGCTAATATATTTTCTTCCATCTTTTTGCGCAATTCTGTGACATCTGTATGATCCGTTTCGCTATCTACTGCTAACCCATCACTATCCGTTCTCAACCTATACCCAAACAAAGCCTCACTTGGCACTGCCTTAATGGTTTTATGATACGTACTATTAAGCGCCTGCTGTAAGTGTTTTACGCATTGATCCCACCTATCTTCATCTAAATTAGCACCCATAGTCTTCATCGCGTCCAGAATTGTACGATTAAACCGTTCTACTTGTCCGTTAGAACGCGGCATGCCAGTAGCAATAAAGTGTAATCGTATGTTTCTACACTCACAATACTCCTTAAAATTGTAAGACGTAAAAGCAGACCCAGCATCAGCTATTATGCGACGTGGGTTTCCAAAGACCTTCGTTATATTGTCTAATTCGCGAATTACATTTTCACTATCATTGTTCCGTACTGCGCAAACAAACACAAATTTCGTGAATGAGTCTACTGCCACGAATAAGTATTTGTTGTGATTCCTCGTTTTGACAAATGGACCCAAATGGTCCACATGTAATGTGTGGAAGGGTTGTGCATGTTTGGGCAGTGGGTACAATTCTCCTTCTTTAGGACCACTTTTACTTTTATAGTATACGCAATTGCGACAACTTTTAATGTATTTCGTTACTATTCTTCGCATTTTAGGGAACCAATAACGATGCGCAATCCTTTCTAGAGTTTTATCAAGAGCAAAATGACCTAAATCGTCATGATTGCTCCTGATGACTTGCCAAATGCATTGTTTAGGTACAACCCACCGACGCCCCTGATTCGTTCGCCTATAAACATTATTCCCCAATAACTCATAATTATTAAATATATTTTTATATTTATCGCTTTCACCAGATTCTAGGGCCGTCCTAATCTCTACCAGTTTTGGGTCCTGAAGCTGCACCGACAGCAGCCAGTCAGCTTCGGTTATTGACATAACAATTTCGGCTTCCGTCCGCTCCCCACTGTGTACGGGGTTGCGACTGAGAGCGTCTACGTGCTGCATACGTGTACCATCTCTATGTGTGATGTCGAACATGAACTCCTGAGTCGACAGTACCCAACGTGCAACCCGTGGGATTATTTCTTTCTTTGTTAGTGCAAACCTAACGGCACTACAATCAGTTACAATGGTGAATTTACTGCCTAACAAATAAAGCCTAAACTTTTGTAGGGATGTGACAACAGCCAAGAGTTCAAGGTCGAACGAATGATACTTTTTTTCGTCAGCAGTTGTCTGACGACTGTAATAATGTATGGGTTTCTCACCCTCGTCAGTCACCTGCATCAGAATCCCCGCTAGCCCATCCCTACTTGCGTCTGTGTAAAGAATACATTCCTTGTCAGGGTCAAAAATACTCAATATATTATCCGAAGTTAGTGTTCGTTTCAGAGTTTGAAATGCCTGTTCGTGTTTGGGTTCCCATACCCATGCGCTATCCTTTTTCAACAAATGTGTAAGCGGACTTGACAAAACAGCACAATTTGGAATGAATTTACGAAAATAACTTATTAGTCCCAAGAACTGACGAAGTTGGTGGATATTAGTCGGGGTAGGGAAGTCTTTCACTGCTTGTACCTTAACTTCACTAGGCATTATACCGTCATGTTTAACTCTGTACCCAAGAAATTCTATCTCGCTTTTTAGAAAGTGGCATTTCTTTAAATTAAGTGTTAGGCCATTGTCTTTGAATATTTTCAGAACCTGCTCTAAAAGCTGCAGGTTTTCTTCCACCGTCTCGCTCACAATCAGTACATCGTCTAAATAAACAATTACTTTGCCAAATCGTAGGTTGCCTAAAACTTTGTGCATCATTTGTTGAAAACATGACGGCGCATTAGCTAACCCGAATGGGACTCGTAAGAATTCGTAATGCCCCTCTTCCGTAATGAACGCACTCTTTGAGATTGAGTCGTCTTTTTCACTCATTTTTATTTGGTAATAACCGCTTTTGAGATCGAGACTCGTGAACACCCTACAACCCTGGAGTCTGTCTATGAGGTCTTCAATGCGTGGCATTGGGTATTTGTCCTTCACTGTCACCTTATTAAGGGCCCTGTAGTCTATACACAGACGCTTTTCCCCATTTTTCTTGTTAACTAATAGAGCAGGGCTAGAGTAAGGCGAATTACTTTCCCTAATTATCCCGCTATCCAAAAGTTCATCTACCATTTCTCGTATTTTCCTCCTATCTACTGGCGCAGCTCTGTACGGCCTACACTGGACAGGTTTGGAATCAGTCAATTTAATTGTCATCTCATGCGAGTTCACCTTCCCCAATTCCTTAATATTGGTTGCAATACATTCTCGATACGTATTAAATAAAGTCATCAACTCGCTGTGATGCGAGTCGGAGTCGAATTCCAAACCTGACTCGGCGATGACAGTACAGAACTCGTTTTATGTACTAGCATATTCAAATCTTAACGCGTTCCCTACTCGAGAATACATGAGATCCGATCGTTCCGTGACATTTCGACCAATCAATATATCGCAACCAGATAGTTCATTTAACACATACATCTCCACACCCTCCAAATAAACTGAATCTAGTTTAATGTTTACTTTAACCATTTTCTGCACAGTTTTCACACTATCGCTTGAGAAGCCTTGCAATGTCACGGGACTCTGGAGAGAGATAGTTGTTAACGAATATTGATTGGCTAAGTTTTCTGCTATAATGGAACAACTACTGCCAGTGTCTACGAACGCGTCATGAGTGAAATCGTGAATTTTTATAGTTTTGCAAAACTTGTCTTTCGAATTTGGGAAAGATACCCGTTTTGTTTCTTGTTTTTCATTTTTATTCATGTTCGGATTCATAGACGCGTTCGCATTCTTTTTATAGCAGATTGATTCAGAATGTCCTCTTTTCCCACAAAATTCACACTTAACACTACATTGAAATCTTTTATGATTGCCCCCGCAATTAAAGCACTCTAGAGGCTTGCGCTGTTGGGACGATCCTGCACTTTGTTGATTAGAGCTAGAGGGTAGCGAGACCGGGTTGGTGGAAAGAGTTACGGTCTGAGACGTTTGATTCGACGAGGACAGTTTAGCAGTATTCTCGCGATTTGTAGTATATTGTGATGTGACAACTTTTGCAGGATTTGAACGATACGTGCGACTATGTAAAAATCCTGCTAAACTGTCGCACGATTGAAAGTTGCTCGCTTCTACTGACGCGCTGATGTTACTGTCTCCAATGTTTCCGATTATAATCGAAATAATATCACTATCCGAGAAATTAAGTCGTAAGCTATCTATTTTCGCCTTTTGCTCAAAGAAGAACGCGTACAATGATTCATTCTCTGCCGGTTTTCGTTCAACAATTTCTTTAAGCAATTCGTACATATTTCGTTTTACTTGAAAAGTTGACCTAATTTTTTCTTTCCAATCTACCCACATCCAAGTAGTCCAACTATGATCGTTACGTAACAGTGAATCGTACCAAGTTTTAGACGAACCTTTCAGCTTATTTAGAGCTTGATAACGAATCATACTGTCAGTCCAAGAGAATGTACTCGCATAAGATTCTATCACATTTAGCCAGGCGGTGACTTTATCGCGCAGGGGGTCAAATTCCGGTATCATGTTATGCAGTGTAATAGAAGTTGTACTCACAGTTTCAGTGCCAGTTTCCTGTGGTACCTTTTTCGACTTCCTTTTGTGTCTTTTCCGTGGAGGAGGCGAGGGCGTGCGCGCCTCGCGGCTCGAGCTGCTGGAACGGGAGCTCGGGCTAGGGCTCCGCCTCGAACGCGCCCGTTTCTTTTTATGCTTACTCATTATTAGTGGGCTAATCTAATGTCTCTACACACTTCTGATATTAAATAAAGTGACTACAGAACTCTTTTTAAATAGGTTTATTTCTTGTAATCGACACAAATTACAACTTAACTAAATTTTAATGTTCACTGTAGCAAATTCCAGAAAATAATGGCCCGCGCCTTTTTTTTTTTTTTTTTTTTTTTTTGATTGGACTTAACTGCAAGCCGGGCCTCGCAGGACCCATTAGCTCCAATGGCCCGCGCCAGTCGGTTCCCCCTCTTTTATTGACTCGGTCGCGCGGTGGTACTGGTTTCTATGGCAGGTTCCCGTCATCGTCGCTAGGGGGCGCCTCATGTTGCTAACATTAGGTTTACTCACTCTACAATTAAAGTGCTAAATGATGGCACATGTCTCGTACTGTTGTCACGTGGCGTAAATTTAATATACCTACCCATACAAATTTGACCGGAATGAAGGATTTTCATTCTTTCGGCCAATGTTTTTATTTTTTTCTGGTGGGCTTACGGTCTATAATTTTTTTTAAGTCAACTCGGAGCACGATTAAGAAGTTGTCATAATGACAGTTATAAGGAATGTTTATGTCAACATATTAAATTCTCTTTGAACATATCAAAATAACCTGTTAAAGATTTTGGGTGGTGGAAAAATGTTAAAGGGACGTGTAATAGACAATATTTTGTGTGTTATTCCCAAGTGATGCGATGGCTCGAGATTTATAAGAAGACACGGTGCGTATCTATCTTATCTACCTTCACTTAAATGTGCCACTTAAATGCGGGAAAGAAACAACTTTGATTTATTTTGTAACCAGATTATGTATCACTAAGCACACTGCTGTCCACATTTAGCGTGTGGATGAAGTATATAATTATCCTTTTGAAATCATAATTTAGTTGATCATAACATAAGCAATAAAATAGGTATAAAGATCAACCGGGCAAATGCTTTCATGGGGTAAATGCGCCTCTTGGTGATATCTCCGAAACTGAACATTTTAGAACTATTACAATCATCTAAATTTAAAGTTTGGTAACTATACTTTGAACATCAAGGGCTGTAATAGTTCTAAAATATTACGTTTCGAGTTTCATTATGGTACTTTTCTAAAATAAATGTTTTCAATTTCAATTAACTTTGGTAGACCTTAAGGTAAAATGGAAATGTTTGTAATTAAAACACTTTTAATATCCTGGGAAACTATAAGAACTTAAGCGAGAAGCACCGTAAGAAAGTAGCCATTTTATGTTTAAATAAATATTACCACCGTTTTCAATTAACACGTTTACTACCAGGAATCCGCCTAGCGGGCGCTTAGGGCTCGGCCACATATGAAACGATTCTCACAGAGCGGCGCGGCGCGGCGCGGTTTTCTGTGCGGACCCTTCCGTATTAGCTCGAACATTACAACCGGTACCGCCTTCGCACCGCGCCGCGCCGCCCCGCCACCGCTCTATGTGCGTTTGCAGCTTTAGTGCGTGTCGGAATCCACAACAGTAGGTAAGTTATATAAATTAAATCATTATTATATTATTTATTTATTTATTTAATAAACAGCATATATAAACTTAATAACTAACAAAGTCCAACAAAACTGTCGGAACCGACGCCCCTTACCTTATAGTCTCGTAAAAAGCAACATTTTATTCCGACTTGAATACTACCGATGAATCAGTTGGAAACCTACCTAACCACTATTTTGTTTAGTAGACTCCATTTCGTTATTTAGACTCCAGCAAAACTCTCGGTTGTTATCATTGTAACTATATGTCTGGGTTTTTTTATAAATATTATTATATCTCCCACATATTAATATCACTCTTACAACTTAAAAGGCACTAACGAAACGTGATAAGTTAATATGCAAATCTGATCCGGATTACCGTTGCAGTTAGAATTAGATTAGCATACCAAATCTAATTTAGTGTCACGGAGCTGGTGACGATGACGGACACAGTAATGGAGTAAGTTGCCCTGAAGCGTGAGGTTCCTTTGATCCGGGTGAAGCTGTAGTTATCATGTAAAAAAAACCGGTCAAGTGCGAGTCTGACTCGCCCACCGAGGGTTCCGTACAAACTAACAATTAACTCAAGGTAAAGTAAATGTTCCTATATTTATTAATTTTAACCTCCTGAGACCCGAAGTATTCTATAGTCGGTTTGAAATGAAATTTGTACAAAATTTTGTACGCGGGGTCTTAGGAGGTTAACCCAACACAACAGAATTCAATTTCAAACAACGAATTACTTTTACACCAAGACAATTGAATCGCGATCTTTTTTTGACCTGCTGTTGAAATGTACCCGTCCCAACTCCATATAATTCTAGAAAAATCTTAACAGCGCGTCAGCGCCATCTATCGGCCCCATTCGGTACTAACGTGCAAGGGCAATCAGCTTAGTATGTATGTTGGTCTTTTAGCGATTATTGTGTATTTATTCACTTGAACCGATCTCGATTAATATTGTTTTATTTCAAAGAGAGTATTTCTATTATAGTCTTATAGGAATTTCAAAACAAAAAAATACTTATAAAGTTGATTAAATTTTCACTTAACTAGGAAATGATTTTTGTAAATAAAACAAAAAATATGCTAGAGACAGAAAAAAAATACTTTTCCAGTAATATTTATGTTTATCTTAATCACAAGTAATTATTTAAAAAATTCGCTTGGATAACTTCGGATATAAGGGGGGGGGGGATTAATATTTTTATTTACATTTTCCTTCATAGATCGTAATTTTACCTATGTAGATGATGATACCTCACTTGACCTAGTAGTTGATTTTTTTGCCCCCTCCTCAAAATCAAAACAAAACAAAAAATACGCTAGATACAGAAAAAGTTATACTTTTCTAGTAATATTTACGTTTATCTTAATCACAAGTAATAATTTCATATCTTACGCTTGGATAACTTCGGAGATAAGGGGCCCCCCAAATGGTATTTTTTTTACATTTTCCTTCATAAATCGAAATTTTACCAATTTAGAAAAAAAAGAAAAACTGCTTCAAAAAGTGCAAGTCAAGCCCTTTTATATGATACCCCACTTGACTAATATTTGAATATTTATTTTGCTTCCTCCTCATACTCGTAATTTTTCATAGAAAATTAAAATATATATTTAAATTTTTCATTTTCCATGCACGTGGATAACTCTCATTTAAAACCATTCCAAATTTCAAATTGATAGCTTAAGTCATCTTAAGTAGTTCGTGAGATCACTCACGAACTACTCACTTCACAGAAAACACCCCTTCACTTCAGTTTTTCTGTCACTTTGTGACAGAAAGACAGACAGACGGACGGACTCGCACCATAAGGGTTCCTTTTTTACCTTTTTTGGTACGGAACCCTAACTACATAAAAACAAAATATGAGTTACTTAGTACTTTTGCCTAAAAAAATATGGAATATGAAATTCTGTGTGGACATGGAAAAATTGGGCTACGCTCGTAGCTGCGATTCTGTAGTTTTTCCTTTGTAGCGGCACTTACGAAGTGAGCGAACGCCTAGCGAGCCAAAAGTTTATCTCTAGTAGAATTTTCTAGTAAAAGCTTTTGAAATAGGATGTAAAGTTCCACAGATACCCAACTAAATACAAACTTTACCTATATAATGATGATATGAGTAAAGATACAGGTTTATTCCAAGCAATTAGCTAAGCCAATATACTGGCTTCCTTTTGAGCTTGACCGCACGAAGCAAGGAGTTTGCGTTAGCCAAGCTCCTGTTTAAATATTCCAACAGATTTTGACCTAATTGTGAGCACACTGCCGGAAGCCATTGCAGCCACCTTATTAGGAGGAGAGCACACGAGGTGTTTTTGTACCGCACACCGCCATGTACCTGGAATGCGAGAAGGCGCGTCGCCGCTCGGCTTGAGGAAACACCTGTACATGTCACCGCTCAAGACTAAGTACGGTGTGGCTCGTGTACAGAGCTATAACCACGAACTTCAAATGTCGAAGTTCGGATATCTCTATCTCTATCGCACTTACTATACCTATTCGAGTGACAGAGATGCAAGTGCACGAAGTTCGAGATTCAATTTTCGTGGTAGAGCTGCAGTATCGGCCCTCCGCGCCTCGCCCATGCACTACCAGAGCGGCAACGGTCCGGACTACGTGGCATCATACAGGATATGTTACGCTAAATGTGGACGATCTCTAGGTTGTGCTGACACGATCACTAACCATGTACGACGAAATGTTACAAGTGTAGACGCATGGTGTCAAACTAGACTGCCTGCCATGGCATCGCTACAGGAGTCAGTCGGTGGTGTCAGCTCCGACTGCCAGGCGGGGGGTTTTCTCTGTGGCCCACCCAAACACACACACAAAATTTCATTAAAATCGGTCTAGGAGGAGTTCAGTTATGCGTGCGCTACGTGAATGAGCGAACAGAGCGATGGCGTGATGGCGAGGTGCGCGCGGCGGACGTACCGACCGGGACACGTCACGACGTGATCCACTCCTACCCCGTGTCTGTCTCTGTGTCACCTGGCGTCCTTCGACGCGTGTCATAAATGCAAGTGTCGACGTCTCCTGGCCACGCGGACAATAGCGAAAATGCTTTGAAAAACCGACTTTCGATGGATCAATCACCTCGTCACACGTGACTTAGATGCGTGACAGTACTCACAGTACACAGACCAGCGTCCACACAGGGCCCGGCTAGTAGACCGTAACTGCATACATTGTCTTGCTGTTTATTATGTGTTCAACTGTTTCTTTCACTGTTCAGAATGGATAGAATCGTAGGTACCTACTTGTAGCCTGTAACAATTATTCGCGTAACAAAATACGTACACATTATCGGTACTGACACAGCTGCACAGTCACGGCCCGCTCACGGGATAATGTTCGGTAATTTGTCACAAGTGTGGACCCACCTTTAGCCGTTAGTCCGGTCGTTCAAACCGTTCCGACTGAGAGGGTCACCTGACACCTGTTCATTATATCTTCATAGCAAAATTTCGAAACGCGCAACGCCGCCTTGTCCGGTGCCGAATTGCATTATCGTGCACTCGAGCTCAAAGGGCACACGGTTATCCATGTACCTATCTATGTACCAGTCAGTGGATCAAAGTTATCTGAATGATTAATTATAATAATTGTTGTGTGTGATAAGGTTTAAAGTCCTATGTAGGGATTTTTTCGCATTGAAAGACGTGTTCACTGTACGGCGATTTATTTTGGACTACTCTCGATGCATACATTAATACAAGACACTCACACATGCAAATACCTAACCAACATACCGCCCACCAAAAGGCATCGGCCTTTTCTAACACTATACCTAAAGTACATAAATCTACAAAGTTGTACATAGCAATCACTATAACAAATTGTAAGATAAAATCAATTACATGCTGACATGCAATTGCATTAGCTAACTATAGCACCAGGTATAGCAAGGAATGGCAAGTAAGTATGAGTTAATAACTATCGAGTATAACAATAAGTAACAGATTAAAGTATACATCGCAAATATCGTCTTTAATGTAGTTACATGCAAACGGACTCAAAACGTATAAGTAGTGAAATTAAGACTCTGTATCAACTGGCATAAGACACAATTTAGTTATCGTTCTTTTAATCACTGAGTCACCACTGTAACACTGCAAACGCGGGTGAGGTTGTCAGCACGCCAGGATGTTTCTCCACTATGCGTCCGAGCTGCCATTTCCCGGGTGGTAAGTTCTCTAGATATCTTCTTTAAAGCATTGGTCATGAACAGTTTTTATACATATTTGTGTTATAAGTGCTGTGTCTAATTCTGTTCTGTGCTGTAGTAATTGTCTTTTCTGTATTATTAGTTTTCTCTTTCAGGTATGTCAAGATTCTTCTAGCGTAACATACGATGGACTTAACAATTCAGGTAAAGACTCATTTTCTTCAAACTTCTCAGGTAAGGTTTTACATACTTCTACTATGCCTTCATTTATGTTTAAGTTTACATTTATTGTTGCCTTTCTCTTTTCCAGGTCAGTTTCTTCAATTATTTGCTGTTCTAACCTTATATCTTTATGTTTCAGCCACTGCGGTCCATGCCACCAAATGCTGCAATTCTTCAATTCGCCCAACGCCATGCCTCTCGATGCAATGTCTGCAGGATTCTCCGAAGTTCGGACGTGGTACCATCGGTTTGGAATAATGTCTTGTATAGCTACAACTCTATTTCTGACGAAGGTTTGCCATCGTGTGGGATCTCCATGCAGCCATGCCAGTACTATAGTCGAGTCGGTCCATGCGAACATCTGGCTTGTGGGTATGCGGGTTGCTTTCTTTGTTGAATGGCAACCTTACAACGTATCTTCCTTCTTCCGTTCTTGTATGAGTTTCTTTGTAAATAGTTTCGCATTCCTCTTCTTCTCTTGTTAGACTCTTTTTCAGGTCTATAGTATCTATCTCCCAAAATGCCCTTAACATGTCATCCACATTGACTTGATGATGCATCACAATTATGTTGTCTTGGGAAGTGTGTGCTGTGCTTTGTACTTTTCCAAATAGAATCCAACCTAGGCTTGTTTCTTGGGCGCATGGTGAACCAGGTGGACCTTGGATAATCTTACTCTTGAATATTTGTGCACACACTTCAACACCTAGCAACATGTCTACTCGCCCTGGCTGGTGGAAGTTGGGATCAGCCAGAGTGAGACCTTGAATGTGTGGCCAGGCGTGAGTATTATACATGATCTTACTTGCTGGTAATTGTGATGTTAGCTTCGAGGACATTATGTAAGCCTTAACGTTCAGCTTGACATTGTCATCTTGACTTGACAATATCTGAAGATGTGCCATGCCGTTGATTGTTGTCTGTGTCGAACCGACACCAGTAACAGTTCCTTTTGCAGGTACCCTCTTGACTCGCAACGCTTGTGCTGCACGTTCACTTAAGAAGCTTGATTGCGACCCTTGGTCGATTAGCGCACGAAGTGGAGTCACGTGTCCCTCATCGTCCCTTACGGAGACCATTGCCGTCGCTAGCAAGGCCGTCGATTTCCTGCATGCCAAATTGGACGAGATTTCTACCACTTCACCTTGCTCATCCTTGTCATGGTCTTCATTAGAGTGCATCATTTGACTGTGGTGAGCTTGGGTACTGTTTGATTCCTTATTCTGCGCTTGATGGATCAACGTGTGATGCCGCTTCCTGCATAGACGACACGTATAAGAAAGGCGACATCGTGAAGCAGAATGTCCGGGAAGGAGACAGTTGAAACATAGATTTGATTTCTTAACATAGTCCATTCTCTCCACAGGTGACATTTGTGTAAATTCCTTACAGTGACATAACGTGTGTTCATCCCTACATAAAACACAACTTCTCGCTGGTGTTGAAACATGGTAAGACTTCTCCTTAATAGGTCTTGCTTCTTTAGGTACGGTAGCACTGGTAGCAGTAACAGGGTTAACAAGTTCTAACGTGCGAAACTTCGACTCAAGATACTTTCTTAATTCTGACCACTTGGGCAGCTGGTCAGCATTTGAATTGTAGGAGTGCTCCTCCCATGCTTTATGAGTTTCAGGATCGAGGCGGTTCACCACTAGGTATATGATGAACTGGTCGCACGCATCGATGTTCACTTGAAGGTTTTGTAAATCATTTAAACATTGCGTAGTTATATCCAGTAAACTCTTGATTTGACTAGATGTTTGCGTAGTACATTTCCGTTGATTAAACAATCTCTTCAAGATGGAGTTCACAATTATCTTCTTATTACCGTACCTTTGTTTTAGAGTCTTCCAGGCTGGTTCATAATTTTGTTCCGTAATAGTGACATGCTTTAGTATTGCAGCGGCTTCACCAGCGACGCTTGACTTCAAATAGTGCAGTTTCTGAACCTTGCTGAGGCTTGTATTATCGTGCACCAACGATGTAAACAAATCGTGAAAGGTTGGCCACTCTTCATAATTATTGGAGAACACAGGTAGAACGATAGCAGGTAATTTTACTTGTTGTTGCACCGCTTCGAACATAGTACAATCCAGCGAACTTGACCCTTGACCTTGCGCGGGAGCGGCAGCAGCGAGCGCGTCCTTTATATCGCCTTGTAAACATATATATAACTCCTCGATAGCATAATAATCTTCCTTAAGAAAGTATTGCATCTCGCCGCGCTCCTCTCTTGTAGTAAGTTGTATCAACTGTTGGTGCGCAGTCACAAATGTTTTCCAATATGCTTCGATACACTGTGCACGAGATTCCAAATAACCTTTGGTTAATCGTTGTTTAGGACATTTCTTTAAATTGATTTCGGTCCTCCTTATAGAACTCGCCGTATCCTCCAAAACACGTAATAATTGTTCAGACGTACTCATATTGCACTATTCAGTAGTTTATTCACGTAAATAACACTTCATAACAATCTTCACGATCAAATAATATCTTTAAATTCACTTAAATAGTTAGCAGGCGACGAGTGATTAGGCTCAGGAATGCAGTCCTCTATTGTATTCGCCGGCCGGCTGCACTTCGCTTATCTTGGCTTGGATCCGGTTCGATGTCGACCATATGTTGTGTGTGATAAGGTTTAAAGACCTATGTAGGGATTTTTTCGCATTGAAAGACGTGTTCACTGTACGGCGATTTATTTTGGACTACTCTCGATGCATACATTAATACAAGACACTCACACATGCAAATACCTAACCAACAATAATAAATATGATATTGCTTTTGTTTATAAAACAAGTTTCTGACAAAAAAATTGACATAGACATAGACATAGAAAGACTTAATTTAACATCACATTATATTACAAAGGTACAGTGTACAAAATTAGACTTAAAACGTAAACAATATCGTACGAGGCATTAACATTGTGTGATGCTAAAAAGGGGCTTTACTCGGCATAATGTTACAACATTGTACATGAGTACTGAGTACCTACACTGCAATGCTGGTTTTTAGTCAGACCCTTACATACGAATATAATAAGTTTTTATTCTAATATTACGTCGGAACGGAATGAATATGTAATTGGAATGTGAGTAATGTTGTGTGTATTTTAATTTATATATAATGAATTGTGGTTTGTTTGAACTTATAAAAGGTATAGATATATATATATATATTAGGTAGCAAGTAAGTATATTAAAAAATATAGAGAGAAAATAACAAACAATTTGATATGACACGTCTATAGTAGGCGTCAAAGATACGAGGCCAGGACTCGACTGCCCGAGAGAGAGGGAGAGAGAATTTCATTTTTAGTGAATGCTTTTATTGCCGACTGTACTTTTCTGTATACTATCATCAAAGAAGAAGAAACTCAAAAAAGTTCGCTCCAAGGATTTCTCCTTTCTGCTCTCGATATATAATTATTAGAGATGGGCCGACTATGGGTTTGGCCTCTTAGCCGACTAGTCGGCCACCTAGAAGGCCGACTATTCGGCTAAGCTGATCGTGGACATCAGCTAAGTTCGGATGCAATCGGGAAACTTCGTTTCGCTTTGCCGTCGCACTGTCTGCAGTACCAAATGTGATATTATGACGAAACACAAGGGCCATACAAACGTAGTCCCCTGTCTTGTCCCTGGATGATGACAGTAGACCAATATTTTTTTTGCATAAATCTATGGATACTATTGTTTGTATATGTATTCCTTTTATTCATATATTTATTCTTAAAAGAGATATTAACCTTCAAAAACCTAAAAAACGTCAGATTTTCCGCTGTGTTCAAACACCCAGAAAACAATTTTGTCTAGATTATAAAAAAAGGAAAACATAGGAACACGGCCAAAGCATTTCTTTGATTTAAAAAAAAAAAAGTTAAATAGGTCAAATTTTGGAGAAGAAATCAGGGGATTACGAAACGTTGATTTTATGTACTTTTAATAGGTATTTTCGGTCCAAGCTGCAGTTGTCGCTATCACGCTCTGCGGGAGGAGGGTTGAGGTTCGCGCGACAGCAATACATTTTACAAATACCTATTTCTCAATTTTCTCTCCCCTAGTGTTTTCTCTTAAATCTTAAATTTGAGTAAAATATAAAAGGAATGGTAAAAATGGCATTTGACTTAATTTATGTCTCGTTTTCCTGTGATCCATAAAGTGCCGACTAATCGGCACATTTTGCCGACTAGTCGGCGACTACAAATGAGGCCGGATAGTCGGATTTCCCGACTAGTCGGCGACTAGTCGGTACATCTCTAATAATTATCCATATAAAGCGTGTTTCTTTTGTTTCGACGACCGCTTTAGCCTAGTTGGTAGTGACCCTGCCTACGAAGCAAGAGGTCCTGGGTTCGAATCCCGGTAAGGGCAAAAATTTGTGTGATGAGCATGAATATTTGTTTCTGAGTCATGGATATTTTCTATATATTTTTAAGTATTTATATGTATTATATATATCGTCGTCTAGTACCCATAACACAAGCCTTACTGAGCTTACTATGGGCCTAGGTTGATTTGTGTAAGATTGTCCCCTTATATTTATTTATTATTTATTATTATTCTTGGAAACATCGCGTCTCAGCTGGGGTATATCTCGGCCGATTGCACCGCCGCGTCGTATCTTGTTTCACGCCTGAATACTCTAACAATCTTTGTCTCTCCATTCTAATTTAATTCTAAATAAAATAATTTTGTTTAAAGTAAGCGAACTGCTTAAAACGTTTTGTCTACGCGCATATTATCAGTGCTCTAAATTGCGTTCAGAAACCGTAGGAGCATTATTACTAACCGACTTTACTATGAGTACTTTCTTGTCTGTGGTAGTAGGTAAAATCTGTATTTTAATGTTATTACAATATCGATTATTAAGGTTTAACTTTGGAACAGGTGTCAAAACTCAAGTGGATCTCTATTTTCTAGTATCCATAAATATTAAAACAGTTATCGATACGAAACGTCAATTCATTATGTTTTTAGGGTTCCGTACCAAAAATGATAACAAAGGAACCCTTATGGTGCGACTCTGTCCGTCTGTCTGTCTGTCACAAAGTGAAATATCTCACGAACTACTCAAGCTATCAACTTGAAACTTGGAATGGTTATAAATGAGAGTTATCCGCTTGCATGGAAAATGAAAAATTTAAATATACATTTAATTTTTCTATAAAAACTTACGAATATGAAGAGGGGGCAAAAGAAAAAAATCATCTATAGGGTCATGTGGGGTATCATTCGAAAGGGCTTGAGTTGCACTTTTTGAAGCAGTTTTTTTTTTTCTACACTCGGAAAATTTTGATCTATGAAGGAAATTGTAAAAAAAAATACCATTCCCCCCCCCTTATCTCCGAAGTTATTCAAGCGAAAAATTTGAAATAATTACTTGTGATTAAGATAAACATATATATTACGGGAAAAGTTTTGTTTTTTCCGTATGTAGCATATTTTTTGTTTTATTTTCAAAAATCATTTCCTAGTTAGATTTGCAATTTAATCAACTTTATAAGTTTTTTTTGTTTTGAAATTCCTATAAAACTATAAATAGAAGTACTCTCTATCAAATAAAACAATAATTATCGAGATCAGTTCACGTGATAAACAATAATCGCTAAAAGACCAACATACACACTAAGCCGATTGCCCTTGCACGTTAGTACCAAATGGGGCCGATAGATGGCGCTGACCCCATTCGCGCTGTTAAGATTTTCTAGAATTAATGGGGTTGGGATTGGGACGCGTATATTTATTTTCAATAGCAGGTCAAACAAAGATCGCGATTCAATTGTCTTGGTGTAAGAGTTACTCGTTGTTTGAAATTGAATTCTATTGTGTTGGGTTAAAATAATTAATTTAACAAATATATTGGGACTTTTACTTTACCTTGAGTTAATTGTTAGTTTGCACGGAACCCTCGGTGCGCGAGTCAGACTCGCACTTGACCGGTTTTTTAAATATAAACCGCACGAAATTTGATCTCTAGTGACATGAATCGGGAGTTCATTCGTTTGTCTATGATTAAAAAAAAACCATTCGTCTTGACGGAGGATCGAATTGCCAACATGTCGTTGTCATTTGTTGGTTGGTTTTATGCTGTTACGAAAGTAGAATTGTGAACCCATCTTAGAGTAGGTAATTATGATATGTGTGTAGATAAAGTAGTGTATGCAACTGTACATAATTAGGCCTTAAAACACTCGTGTGATCCTATTATGAAGCCCTCATTTCATTATGTGTCATTTGCATAATAGTACATTGTGATACAAGTGAGCTATGTTGATAACTACATCAGAGGCGGGATTGTTCACGCGAGCCGCAAAAGCCGAGGATGTAATTCTTTTTTCAACACATTTGCGAGGAAATAGTTAGTTAGTAGTTAGTATACTGGGCTTTTTCCGCAAATCGACATCCAGCGTGCCTATTTTGCGTGAAATGGAGTAGCGCTACTCTAACCACCCCAGCTCCTCCAGGAAGTTCGTGAGTGCCTTTGTGTTTTTGACTGCGTCCCGGAGTATTTCCGGGGACCCTAGGTGCTTTTCCCTGTATACTTCTACCTGCTTGCAGTCCAGTAGAATATGTTTGGTCGTTTCCTCCGCCTCCATGCACGCTCTGCACATGGGGCTGTCCGTGATACCTATGTTCTAGAGGTGTTTGTTCAGAGTGTTATGTCCTGTTATAATTCCAACTATCTTGCGTAGTTGGTTTCTATGTGTCCTCAGTAGTGTGGTTGTGAGTTTGTTGTCGCGTTTTGCCAGTTTTGCGAGGAAATAATCCTTTTCATTAGATTAAAATTTTATAGGCTCCCTAAGTTGTATTCTTTAGTTATTGAAGGAAACAGGTTTTACTCACATATTGTACATCGCCAAAAATTTTATTTCCAGTGGCGTAAAATTCTACTTCTCACTTTTCTATTCACCACGAGTTAACTTTTGTCATAACCAAACATGCAACAACAATATTTACAAATATTCTGTGAAATTACCTATAATGCCCCGTAACAAAAGCAATCGTGAAGTTTGCGCAGTGCGCGCTCACGTGTTAAAGCCAGACTTAGATGAAATATCTAAATTTATTTATTTATTTATTTATTTATTTATTTATATAGGAAGATCATCAGCTTAAATATTACACAGTAGCTAAAAACAGTAGTGACAGTGAGCTAATAACAGATCCTCACCGATAGCGTGATGAATATGTAAAAAATAAGTGAGCAAAAACCAAACGAAAACACAGCGCTTTTGCGTCTTGACACGGCTACATAATTTAAGTACTTATTTCTAAATAGACTAAAAAGAAGAGTTACCTACTTAAACCAATTCCCTACCTCTACCGAAAAATTGACGAGATAAGCGTCGTCTTACTAAAGGAACACTTGCACTGAATAGGTCCAGGTCGTCAAACCTCTGAAACACCTCATTCAAGCCGTTGCTCGCTCTGATCATAAAACTATATTGCCTATAGTTAGTGGATGATAATGGCACGGATAGTGGCGGCTTACGCCGAGCTCTACTGGGTATACGGATGTTCAATTTACCAAGTAAGGTGGGGCTGTCGATTAAGTTCGATGCAACTTTAAGTAGGTATGTAATGTCGGCTATATTTCGACGGGTCTCAAGTGGGAGAAGATGGAATCTCCTGCACAGGTCCAAATACTTATTTGAGTCGTAGCGAATACCTAATTTGAAGCAAAGAAACTTTAAAAACTTTTCTGGATATTTTCCAATCTCGTAACATAGCATTTGTAACGAGGATTCCAGACCTGAGATGCATATTCCAAGGTACTCCTAACAAGGGTACAATATAGAATCTTAAAAGTTTTAGCCCGTTTGAAATCCCTTGAACAACGAAACAAAAAACCTAGTGATTTAGATGCTCTAGATATGACATTATCAATATGGTTATTAAAAACAAGTTTAGGATCATGTAAGATGCCCAGGTCCCGTACAGCAATCTCGCGTTGCAAGGATTGACCCTTGAGTTGATAGTCGAACGAGAGTGTATTAATCTTACGAGTAAAAGTAACTACCGAGCATTTAGAGGGATTAAGGTCCAGGTGATTGAGTGAGCAGTAATCATCCAGTCTAGATAAGTCACTTTGGAGTGCATCTGCTTCACGCTGCGACGACACAGAAGCAAAAATCTTCATGTCATCTGCGAAGCAAAGCAGCCTTGAAGTGGAAAAACAACTAGTAATATCATTCACGTAAATAACAAAAAGCAACGGGCCAAGCAAAGAACCTTGCGGCACGCCGCTAGGGACCCTAACCCAGCTAGAGATGTAATTACTCACGACAACAGCCTGAGTACGATTGTCAATATAGGACGAAAACCACCTGAGCAAATCTCCTCTAATGCCGATGCACTCAAGTTTGTATAAAAGACGCTTGTGGTTTATGCGATCAAATGCCTTGCTGTAATCAGTGTAAATGACGTCAACTTGCCGACCGCTATCCATAGATGATGTTAAAAAGTCATTGAAAATAACCAAGTTGGAGACGGTTGATCTAGCTGGCAGAAAACCGTGTTGAGATTCATCAAGGGAATGGCGAACAGCTGCATAAACCTGAGTGTGAATAATTTTTTCAAACACTTTTGAAATGATACATAATTTGGAAATCGGTTTATAATTAGTTGCCTCAATTTTCGACCCTTTCTTGTGAACAGGTGTGATAAAAGCTGATTTCCACAGGCTGGGCACTTTACACTCGCGCAACGATTTCTTGAATAATAACGATATCGGCATTGCTAAGGTTTTAGCACAGTCAGTTAAAAATACAGCCGGCAAGTGGTCTGGGCCCGCAGATTTCGCAGGGTCGAGTTTGAGCAGCATGCTACATACAACGTCCTGGTCGATTTCAATTGTACATATATCAGACACTAGGTTGGTTTCAGTAGCATGTGGTTGGCAGTTCAGAGTGTCCGCACTACAAGCGGCACTGCAAGGGTCGGCACACAAGAAAGTGGACTGAAAATAATCAGAAAAAAGATCGCAAATAGCATTACCAGTATTGGCGGAAACGCCATCGTAGTTTAAGTTACAAGGCATTACATTCGAAGACGAGCGCGTTTTAATAAAACCCCAAAAATGCTTAGAATTTTTGTCGATTGCGGATTCAACAGACGAGACATAGGCAAGGTAGCATTTGTCCTCGAGCATTTTCACCCTACTACGCAACAATTTGAAGGACTGGGCGTCGCAAAGGTTATGATATGTCTTGAATTTACGGTAATACTTATACTGTTCTTTTATAGTATGTTTCAAGGCTGGCGAGTACCATTTAGGATATGAGTCCGATTTACATATTTGGGAAGGCACATATTTGTCTCGGACATTGACGAACACTGAGTAAAAATAATCGACACACTCATCCAATGTTTTTGAAGTGAATTCCCTTACCCAGTCCACCTCTGAGATCTCCTTATTGATAGATTCATAGTCAGCTTTATTAAATAGGTATCTAGTGAAAGTAGCTGGTTTTAAAATATCAATGTTTATTGATTCAACACTTATGAGAAGCGCCCCATGATGCAAGTCGATAGGCACGAGTGGGTCCGCACAGTTTGATACTAATAGAATGTCATCATTCGATAACACTAAATCGAGGATTCTGCCATAATGATTTAATACACCGTTAAATTGCCTCAAGCCCAAAACATTTAAATCATCTATTAATACGCTCTCGTCAGATGTGTATAACCCCACAGGTACAAAGTAAGACTGTTCAGGTACCCAGCAAATAGCACTCAAGTTGAAATCACCTAAGATTAAATATTTGTCATCAGATTTCAACATCATAATATCGCTAAGCTTGGAAAGGTAATTATTTAGCTGCGAAGAAAAAGAATTACCTAGATTTTGTCTACATAAATAAAGTGTACATAAGTGGAGGTTAGTTACTTCATGAGTCCGGGCATTGTTCAAGGAGATCGTAATCCACAGGTCCTCGGCAGAGGATTGATAAGTGGGCTGAGGCGTAACGGCAAGATTTCTATGCGTAGCAACAAGCACCCCGCCTCCCCGTGCCTGACCCGTGAGCGCAGGGTCCCGGTCGCGCCGCCACACTACATAGCGCCCGTCGAACAGCTCAGTGTCCTTGACCCCGTCCACCAACCAAGTTTCCGTAAGAACAATAACATCGTAGCAACTTAAACTCAAGTTACGATAAAATAAGGTTGTTTTCGATCGCAGCCCCCGCACATTTTGGTAATACACCCTGAGCTTACCGTTAGCCATTAAATAAACACGCCATAGCATCAAAAAAGTTCCAGCATAACGAAAAATATATAAGTAGTAATCCGACCAGTGCAAATAAAACCGAACATAAGATAAAACACTTTTTCTTTAATAATATGACAAGACATAATTGCGAAGTCTCATTAGAGTAAGCAAGCGACCGATAAATGAGTGATAACAGAGGTAAGCGACTGACGTGCATAGCGACGGGCAAAGGTGGGTGAAACCGGTCGGACCGGTAGCGGCAGCGGGAGCATCGGCGCGCGGCCACTGCAAGCAATGCAGGTGTTCCAAACATTTCAAACCGTGCACATGTGAAACAGATAAGAATTAGCAAGTTTCGCGAATTAGGCGACAACAGTTTTACATACAAGAATAGCTGGGGCTTATAACATAAAAAACAGTTTAAGTAAGCATGTTTAAATCACTATCCCGACTAATTACAATTACACGCGTTTTTTCCTCGGCGTCTCTTCGAACGTGTATCTTACAAAATTTCACCCAAACAAAGCGATAGTTTTTTTCCTTCGCAATAGTTTTAGTTTTGGTCAGCAGCTGCTTGTATTCAGGGGTCAAATGATCGTTAGCATAAACTCGCAGATTGGAATCCTGAAAGCCGAGGTCCTTGGCCCAGATCTCCTTCTTGGCCCGTGCCGCGGCAACGAAGTCTTCCTTAACGTAGCGGTTCGTGAAATTTATAACTATAACCTTTTCTTTGGGGTTATGAGTAGGAACCCTTGATATATAGTTGATATTTGTTTTGGGAAACCTGTAATCGACCACACCCGCCAGTTTCTCCACAATATCAAAGAGATTTTCCTGCTTCCTGAAAGGGACTCCTTTAACTTCGACATTATTAAGGCGCGACCACTGGTCCCTTGCAGAGAGGTTATCCTTGAGGCGCTATACCTCCGCGCATATAGAGTTGTAGCCCTGCTGCATGTCTGTGAGCGCTGGGATACTGCTTTCCAGTTTAGAGACTCTCGTAAAACACTCATCCAGCTTCGCTGCTGTAAAGTTGCAGGAGCTTTGCACGGCGGCAAGCTCAGTCCTAACTAGCTTCACCTCTTCGATGAGAGCCGGCAATCCAGCTAATTTGTCTTTCATTTCGCGGAGCTCCCTTAGGACGGCATCGAGTTTTGCGTCCTGATCGGGAATCTTCACCACAGGGTTCGAGGAGGACTTTTTGCAAGCAGGGCACTTGAAGGCAGCCTTCCTATCCGCGGACAATTTACGATATGCGGCCTCAGTCATACCTGCACAAATAAAATCCAGGTATTTCGAACACGAGCTACACTTAGCACCGTCAGTAAACGAGATATTACACAGCTCGCAAGTGGGCATGACGAGTAGTGAGTAGGTTCAAGATAACACGCGAAAAAGAGAAAAAGGTTGCTAACCCCTGATGTTCGGGAGAATTATGTAGCAAGCGCAGGGTACGTGTTAACGCGGCGAGTGCTCAGCGCAGACTGCGCTAAACGGCCAATGGTACAATACAAAATAAATATTTTCGTTTTAAAACGTTATCTATATTAATTCATGTAAAATGTTAGCAAATGTGAATAATCTTGCTAAATTAAACAGGTGTTTAATATTTTTGATAACAACTATTTTCGATTTTTCATTTTGCAAAAACAAAATGAATAAGACCAAATTGCATAATTTCAGTAATAATAATAATTCAGTTGCATAGTAATGTATTTACATAACAGGCAATCAGTATAATGATCACTTACACACACCGAGGGGAGTTGCACCAACCCCATTTTCAAATTTAACATTAATTAATTAATAAAAAGTAGCTTTAATTATAAAAAGTCAATTATTACATAAAAAGTCATTTAGTGTGTAGTAACATTTTTCAACAAGAAAAGAGAATAGTTTTTTTTAAATGTCGTGATTGGTAGTTTTTTAATCTCATCAGGCAGTCGGTTAAATATTTTAATGCACATTGCGTAACAACTTTTACTTCTCATGACTGTATTCATATTAGAGAGTACTAGCCTGTCAGGATATCTAGTATTAAATCGCGTTATATCTCTTTTCGTGGTGAACATATCGGGGTGCTGTTTAACAAATACACAAACCTCGTAAATATAAATTGAGTGCATCGTTATATCGTTAATAACTTCAGTTTAACAAAATTGCCATTAAAGCGGTTTTCATATCAGTTATACGTGTCAATCTCCATAAAACATATACAAATCTATTAACTTTGGAGCAAACTTTATCCACATGCATTTTCCAAGTACATCGATCATCAGGAGAAAATCCCAGAAACGTAGTTGTATCACATTCTACTAGAGTCTGTCCATTATGTACTACATTTAGTTTCTCCTTCTTCCCCCTATTAACAAATTGGATGTACTTTGTTTTGTCAACATTAACTTGTTCGCTAAGTATTGCTTGTATTGTACCTGTAATTTCTACAAAATCACAATGAAATGACGTGCTTTCAAAGAAAGTAAAAACGGTGAAAATCGGTTAACGCAATAAAGAATTATCTCATAAAACACATCTTCCATACTTTGAACTCGCGCGCAATAGTTTACTTAATTTGCCGATAGATGTCGCTGTATGCGGAACGCTCATATCGTTCATGGCGGTGTTAAGATTTTTCCTGATTTAATGGGGTCGGAGCAGGTGCGCCCATACATTAGGTCGAAAATTTGTCGTGCTCGAATTTTCTTACTTGTCTTTGGTCGTTCGTTGTCTAATAATAAAATTGTTCGCTAAGTATTGCTTGTATTGTTCGCTAAGTATTGCTTGTTTAATGCTTAAGTGGGGACACTTACTGTGACGGACGGAAAACTACTGAACCCTACACTGAGCGTGGCCCGACACTCTCTTGGCCGGTTTTTTGAAAATTGTAAACAACTTTTACCCGCGACCTCGTCCGCGTAGAACTCCTTTCCATCACGTCTCCATACAAACTTCCACCCTCTAATTCACCCCCTTAAATAGTATTTTATGCAATCGTTATATAATGTATGCTTTTTCAGTCGAGTACCACGTTTATTTAGGCCACGAAGCTTGCCGAGTGCCCTAATTAAGGTACGAGACTTAAAAAGCTAATTATATAACTATTGTATACAATACTTTTTCTACGAGTCAACTGAACTGATTAAACAAACTTGGTAACTATTGAAAACGAAGTAAAACCAACGGCTTTTTCTTTTTTGTGCGTTGATGTGTATTTACCTTTTGACTTTCTCATGACGGCGTCCTATTGATCAAATACAGTATAGTTCAGTAAAGGCGCCACGTGATTGGTCAATTTCATTTTAGTTGTCTCAACAGTAAAGTTATGAAATGTTGAGTTGGGAGCTCCATAGTAGTATGTGATTTAAGTTTGGTGTACGAAGTCTTAATTGAAACATTAAGCTCGACGAGTATAAAAAAGTATTTTATTTCCTTCCCAGGGATCAACACTATCTCTATACCAAAATTCATCTCAATCGGTTCAGTGGTTTAAGCGTAAAAAAGGTCACAGACAGACAGACTGACAGGCTTTGTTGACTTCGCATTTTGTAATATTATTGAAAAATATGGATGGAAAAGAACATAACAACGGACCAATTACAAGAATTTGTAACATATAAGGGGAGCTTCCTTATGATTATTCCGGATAATCTTTGAGCAATTGAGTGGAGATAGAGGTGTTAATTATAACCTTTCTTAGACATTATCTGGCTTGTATAATTGGATGAAACCCTTGTAACCTATTTTCTTTTCTTACTTCTCAAATATAATAGCTAACTTTCGATTACTTACGTGCAAAAAATGTGATTGTACAGCACTAAGCTTGCAACATTGCATCGGTTGAAATCTACCGCATTATAAAAAAAATACTTACCAGGTCCTTAAGAGAGAAAGGTAGATAATGACATGAGAAAGAGAGTACTTAGTACGTGACATACTTCTTCACGGGGCCGTTGCAAGCTTAAAATAAGACTTTAAGATGACCCAGTTAAGATAAAAATTTCCGTTTTGAAATATTTGAATAATTTTAATATCTCTCTGGGTCGGGAATATGAGAACAATACAGCCCCGAGGAAAGTTTCGTTTGTGTAGGTACCGTACCTACTTTCGCGACAAATTCAGCAATATTTGGAGGGCCAGCCTTGGTTGATATTGTATCAAAAACTTTTTAATTAGGCTATTATAGTACCACTTTCGACGACCTCTGTAGCCTAGTTGGTAGTGACCCTGCCTTCGAAGCCGGAGGTCCCGGGTTCGAATCCTGGTACGGGCATTTATTTATGTGATGAGCACAAATATTTGCTCCCAAGTCATGTCATGTTTATCTATATAAGTATGTATGTCGTCGTCTAGTACCCATAGTACAAGCTTTGCTTAGTTTGGGACTAGGTCGATGTGTGTAAGATTGTCCCCGAATAAGTATTTAATTTATTGATTTATTACTTTTATGGTTTACTTTAGGTACCTCAACAAGTGTAAAGCAAGGGAAGTATATATAAGTATTAAGTACATATTTTCTTGTAGCCTTTTTTGAAAGCGTATACTGGATGAAACGTACCAGGGGACCGATTTTTGACTTTCGAGTGCTCGACTCTTTTTACTCGTAAACTGACAAAAATTATGAAACGGTATTTTGAAATAGCGATAGAAAATTTAAAAACGAGTGGTATTGACCACTCGCATTCAATTCTATTGGTAGAAAGTAGGTACGAGTCGGCCATTTTGACACTAAAAGCGTAATATTTACTTTTGTTTGATTTTCGAGCGCTCGAAAGTCAAAAATTGGTACTCTGAGCGAATTTCCTGGCGTACATAGCGTTTGAACAGAGCTATAAGCACGAACTTCGGCAGTCGAAGTTCGGGCATTTCCATCCCTATCGCACACACAATACTCGAGTGACAGGGACGCATATACGAACTTCGAGTTTCGATTTTCGTGGTAGCGCCGTAGTACCAGTATTGGCTTACGTGTTCGTCAAAAGCGGACTCTGATATCCTTCTTATATTATTACTGTCGACCACAATTACGATAAAAAAAACCCCGGCCAAGTGCGAGTCGGACTCGCGCACGAAGGGTTCCCAAATCACGTTTGTTGTATGGGAGCCCCCTTAAAAGTATTTTATTTTGATTTTTGGTATTTGTTGTTATAGCGGCAACAGAAATACATCATCTGTGAAAATTTCAACTATGTAACTATCACGGTTTATGTGATACAGCCTGGTGACAGACAGATGGACGGACGGACAGTGGAGCCTTTTTTACCCTTTGGGTACGGAACTCTAAAAAATACGCTGAATTTTCAACCACCAAAGAAAGACTAGGTAGGTAGGTATTAAATATGATCTGTAGTACTAACCAGCCCATATTTTTTCACGTTTCACGTGAAAAATAATGTTAGTAAGTAAGTACTTATATTAAATATTAGAGATCGAGTATGAATACGTAAGTCACTGGAGCAGAAAAATATATGCATGAGATCGGGTTGACCCGATTCCCTCTGATAAGTTGCGAGTACCTAAATAAAGGGTATGAGAGAGTTGATCTACTTTGAAGATGGTTGGGATTCCTGAAATACGAATGCGTGGAAGAATCTTCAAAGCAATATCATCTGCATCTTTCGTGACTTTCGTTTTCGGCAGTCTACCTAATTTATTATCTTGCAAAACTTTCTTTGGGAGGTCGCACACTGCGACTTTTTGCTGCGATTCAGTTGCAAAAAGGTCACGAAACGCGCGACTGAGTCGCTGCAAAAAGTCACAGTGTGCGACCTCCCTTAGACATCGGTTCATTTCATAAACCTACGCTCAAACCTCCCCTACTTCAAACTGTGTCAAAAGTCAAAGTGAAAAAAGTTTAATGGTGTCCAAAAAGACAAAATAAAAACAAAACCTTCATTAAATTTACCTAGAAGTAAAAAAACACACAATATAATAATTCAAGCAATAAAATGATGTAAACTTTAACAAAACAATGATAAAATAAAATAAAACCAAGTTTTATATGCTCTTTTGCAGCAAAGATGTTGGCGAGTACAGTCAAGTGCAAAAATATGTATCGATAACATCCTCTCATAAATAAGTACCAAAACCTTAATCCGCTGACATAAGAGTTATGGGGCATATTTATGAGTAAGCTGTATGCACCTATATTTTTACACTTGACTGTACCTAAGGGCTGGGGCATAAATTACGTCATCGTTTTTTGTCGATTTTTGAACCCCTCGACCATCATCATCCTGTTATTCATTGAAATGACGTAATTTATGAATAGCCCCTGAGTGTAATTTCTGTGCGTAATGTAAGGTGATCAAAAGATTCATATACATAATATTGTTGTTATCACACTACCTAGATACAGATGTAAAACAGTAAAACAAATCCGCGGAAACGTCCGATGAGGCGCACACACAGACACGCGCCTATACAGTCGGGGTAGACGGCGATATCAGTCCGCGTGCCGCCCGTGTGCCTCATAATATTCTGAACCTGCTTCACTTCACCTCACCCGTAAGCCCTGGTAGGTATATCTCGATGCCGCGATTCGCAGTAACTGATCGTAATCAGAGGTCGATCACGTAACGCATTGTACGCACGTCAGGTAAGTAGATCTAATAAATGACACTTATTGATTAGGATATTGACAGTTGAGTTGACCTAAAGTAAAGCAAACACTGCCGTACCATCCTTTACTGGAACCATTTCGCCGCATTTTCAGGCCCCTATTTAAGAACCTCTAGATAAGACCAGGGGCCGTAGACAAAGTTACAATCGACAAGCGCTAACGCCAATAGAAAACTAATAAAATGTATGGGAATGACAGATGTTAACGAAAAGTGTTTCGTCGGCATCTGTCATTCCCATACTGTTTATTACTTTCTATTGGCGTTAGCGCTTGTCGATTGTAACCTACGGCCCCTGATTACCCCTCTGGTTTACACTGGTTTCGTTTAATGTGATGTGAGGGGAAGCCTTCAGAATAACAGCTTTGGTTTTTAACACCCGACGAAAAAAGAGAGGTGTTATAAGTTTAACGTGTCTGTCTGTGTATCTGTGTATCTGTCCGTGGTATCGTAGCTCCCAAACGGATGGACCGATTTGAATACGGTTTTTTGTGTCATAAGTATATAATTTTATCCCGAGTGTTCTTAGGCATATTTCATCATAATTTTTTCAGCCGTTTTTGAGATATTGGACTTTGAAATGAAAATGTCGGGGGTTTTTCAACTTTTCTAAGTTGTAGTTATAAAATGCGCACAGCACGGCTACCATAGGACGGCTGCGAGTGTGTTACGGCGACGTAGACTACCCGTCTCTTTCCAAGCGTTCTTATTAGAAAGAGACGGATAGTGTATCTCGCCGCGACACAGCTCGCGGGCCGTCCTGTGGTAGCCGTGTAGAAACCCTGGTAATATATTTACTGTGGAATTATGTAGGCGTTATTTATTTATCGTATGGCAAATCAGTATTTAGAACCGTGAGATCGTTAAAATCTACGCTTAAGCTCTTAAATAGAATACGGCTAGTGGAGCCAAAACCTAATAAAGGAAGATTTGTAGCTGAGCGCTATTTAATAAGTTCTAGAGATGCAATCCTAAGTTCCCTGCAACTTGCTGCTAGGAACTCGGGTTTAACTTGCAACGAAGTTCCTCTATATTCAACATTACGGGCGAGATGGGTGTGGTCGCTATGGATGGGTAATGAGGCAGCTTCTACATTATTACGTTGTGCCCAGAAATTTTATAGATTACTAGCTGCCCGGCCCGGCTTCGCGCGGATTACCGGTTTTCCCGTAGGAATGAAGCATTTTCCCGCGGTAATAGTAGCCTATGTTCATCAGGGATAATGTCGGCTTCTAATGGTAAAAGATTTTTCAAATCGGTCCCGTAGTTTCGGAGCCTATTCAATACAAACACAAACAAATAATCAAATCTTTCCTCTTTATAATTTATAATATAAGTGTAGATTAACGAAACAAAACGTTCTTTAGGTATGAGGTGAATTATAGAAGATTTATCATCTTATACCCGGTTTCCAAATTCCTTTTATGTTAGTACTAGGTACCCGCGAATTGTAAAGAAAGCTGGCAAACCCGCGGGATAAAATATAGCCTAATAACCTTTCAGAAACTCCATTCTACACGCAGGTGAAATAATTTTTGAAATCGGAGAAGCGGTTCCGTATATTACCCATTACATACAAACTTCCATTTTACAATATCACACTTTTCCTTTTTATAATATTAGTGTAGATTGCAACACCTCTTTACGAGTATTAGTAAAGTAGTATATGCATGTGTTACAATATATTTAGCTCGTATGGCTGTTAGTTGCCCGTCTGTCACAGAATGCGGACTTAAAAGGGGGTTTTGGGGTTTTTATTATAGCTTACTCTCGTAAATAATCGTAAATATGATTATTTTTAGGGTTCCGTAGTCAACAAGGAACCCTTATAGTTTCGCCATGTCCGTCCGTCTGTCTGTCTGTCTGTCCGTCTTCGGCTTAGCTCAGTAACCCTTACAACTAGAAAACTGCAATTCGGCGTGGGTATATAAACCAATCACACCGACAAAACAGTAGAATAAAATCCTGAAAAAAAAAACTAGGGTACCTTCCCTACATGTAAATTGGTGATGTATTTTTTTTCTCGTTAAACATATAGTGTGGGGTATCGTTGGATATAGCTTGTTCAAAAATATTATGGGTTTCTTAAAACTATTTTTCAACTCAGTTATGCGTTTGCGAGATAATGGGATTTAAAGCCCTAATTTTTGTTCGAGTCATGTGTCTCCCCCCCCTGCCTTCTAAATGGCTACTACTGGGAACGTGGAAAAATTCGTGGCAGTAGTACACATAATGAATTTAAAAGGAAAACTATCACAGTTAAGTAGACATAACTAGTTAACGAGTAGTAGACATAACTATTTAACTGGTAAGAAATGCACTAAGTTCGGGTGCATATACATTGTCTTTGGAATTTGAACCTTTTACCGTTGACGGTAGAGTTGCTTTTTCACAGCACGTTATCTTCCATAGAGAAAACCTTGTCCTTCAGGTGGTCGCTAATCGAAGGACGTCGCATAACCGGCGAAACGACCCTATACATTAGTTACTACATATATATAACTACCCATTTGCCACCTTTTGCTGTTCGGAACAACCTTACGCGCTCTCAGAGTTGTTTTTTGTTATTGCATATTATTATGTCGAGCCAGTCTTATTTTTATTTTAAACATGTTATTTTAGTCTAAGTTGGTAATTATTAAGTTTCTTTTTATACATTGTGTTTTCTTATTAAGAACGAAATTGCCTTGTGATGTTATTTTAGCTTGCAATAAATTCATTTCTTCTATTCATATCTGAAAACATTTAATTATCTCCACTCTCTCTCAGAAATAATAACAAACGTAGATTAAATATGCCTATTCCCAATGGATAGGTACCTTCTTACAGTAGGTACATTTTTAATCAAAAGTGCTTGTTTCAATTACTTACCTACTTCAATGTCGTTTTTTTTTTTTTTTTTGAACCTGACTGTTGCTATAATAGGACGGACCCAATATAGCGGTCGAACTGCGTGGTTGGAGGGTGGCCTGGGGAAAATCCAGGGGAAGCCTCCGGCACGACCACGCGGGGAAGTTTGTACACTGGAATACTCTAAGAGTTTGCGCTCCAGTGAGATTGGTTGAACGGTATCAACCGAATCTGGGGTGTGAGTGGTATCGAACTACTGGGAGTTTTATCGCTGGTTCGCTAAAACCTAGCCTAGCTGAGAAGAGTCCAGCAAGAAACTCAGCTAGGCCCGACTTGCGTCGGACTGACTCTACCCGGTATGCGGCGGTACCGGGACGAAAGCGGACTGTATGTGTCTGTGTTGTCTCGCGGTGGACGTCCCCGCCGGCGGGAACGCTGAAGTGTACGCGATGTGTTGGACGCCGAAAGCGCAGCGTTCCATCTTTCGATGGACGCTGTGATTTCGTCGTCCGGGTCCGTGAGTGTGTGCCTAGGACGCCGGACCGTGCGGCCCCTAATCAGTGAGCGCCGAGTAACGACAGAGGGGGGAGGGATGGGGACGTAGTCAGCAGCCTTCCTAACTAACGGATTCCTATGGTGGGACTTCAATGTCGACTCGGCGGCTTATATTTAAGTTAAGGCCTCCACCCACCGGACGCGTGTGCTGCGCGTGTGCTACGCTGCAGCTGCGCGGGTGCTGCATTGCGCGTGTGCCGCGTTCGATGTGTGTTTGAAGTGTAGTTTCAATGCTTTACAACTTGCGCGTGTGCTGCGCTGCAGCTGCGCGGGTGGTGCGCGTGTGCCGCGTTCGATGTGTGTTTGAAGTGTAGTTTCAATGCTTTACAACTTGCGCGTGTGCCGCGCAGCACACGCGCCGCGCAGCACACGCGTCCGGTGGGTGGAGGCCTTTAGTTAGAGATGTTTAATATTTGATCAGGACTCTACTAGGTTTAATATTTTATCATAGGTATGTATTAATGTACGCGCATCGGTAGCAGTGAGCATTATCACGTGATATGTCAGGCATTAACGTTATTGAAGCAGAATAGCCACCTAATTTTGAATATCGCGATAACATTGTTAAATTTTTAGCATCAATACTTATTGTGTAATCGGGATTGTGTATTAACTTTACTTGTGGCAGTTGTACATAGCTAATATCTCGATATTTTTACCTACGAATACATGTACCATGTTTTAATAGTTATTGTGCTATTCGGAGCGACGAAAAATCCATCAAATCAAACATTATCATTTATCCAGCCGTTATTGACTTATAAATGGTGTTAACTAACACGACTATGTTTTATACATAGAAAACATATTATAATTACTTCGACTAGACGTGAATACCTTAGCGCGTATCGTCATTGTAGCTGTGTAGCTGCAAAGTTCTCAAGGAGCATCCAGCTCTCCAGATTTTCCACTTTAAACTTAACTTGCCTTGGGGTAAGTTTAAAGAACGATAAAAAACTGCCTTTACTGTAAAATAAAAAGGAAAGTGAATAGAATAGAATAGAATACTTTATTGAACTCATGTAGACATTACATCAGGTCTTAAATAGCTTACAGTCTATGGCACAACATGACACCCTGTAAGGGTATTGCAAATACTTCGTCTTAAACGTATTTAAGGTACACATAAGGAATTAAACTAATATTTACACGTTTACACCTAGGATTTCATTTGCTAAGCTTATCTATGGTATCTATTTACATTGAAAAAGTCTTTCAGAGAATAAAAACAGTTTTCTATTCAATGTTTTTAACTTTTGAACAAATTTCGTGTATTTGACCTCATCAGCTATTTCTTTAGGAAGACTGTTATAAATGCGTATTGTTGTCATATGGGGGCTGTTATTACTCATCTGTAAGTTACTTGTTGAGAGGGCTATTTTATCTCTGTCTTAGATTTAGGGTGCAAGTGTGACGGTCTTTGGCTTGAGTGTATAAATAATGATGCTTCCGTACAAATTTACAAGTTTTCAAAATATAGATAGAGGGTAACGTTAAAATGCTTAATCTTTTGAAGTCCCAATACTTGACATTTTAATTCCAAGAATGGACCCACTTTTGACCTTTATCGCTTTCAATGAATATTTAGAAATTATGGCATAATACAACTAAGACACCCTCATAACCTCCTCGCTGCAGAAGACCATCGCCTGTGCTGACTTCTGGCTAAGGGTGTCGTGTTTCGGCGGTTCCGGGGCAACCTACCTACCAAACTCTATACCGGACATGATGACCGAACGGAGCCACACTGTTTCGTCGCCTAAATAATAATTAGTATTTTAATAAGTTTATATTGATATGTATGTTAGTCTTTAAGGTATTTGTAATATGGGCGTAGTTGCCTGATTTAAAAAAAAAAAAATAACCCGTCTCATAGCGCGCGTCCGAAAAGCTGTTGTTGAAAAGGTGTACAGAGGGCCTACCGCGAAATGAAACTATGAACGAACTTCGTGTATCTCGCTCTTTTTCGCACTTGCCTGTTCGAGAGACAAAGAGGGAGATACACGTACGAAGTTTGTTTTCGTTTTGCCGTAGCGTAGCTCATCAGAGTTATAAGACAGGAAAGGTAGATTTTATTTAAGTACCTAACTAAAATTTGCTTTTGTCGGGCCGAACCCTAACTTTGTCCACCGAAAGAAAGAAACATTCATCACGTCTGTACATTCTGTATGCTGCGTACACAAACTACGAGTAAGTATACTGTTGATCCACTTTTCACACTAAACATCAACTTTAAAATCTTATTTGATGCTATCACACTCAATCAAAACTACGACACGATAAGCTACGGCAGCCTAGTGGTTCCGGCATGCGGCTGTCCAGCGGCGGTCGTGGGTTCGAATCCCGCTTTTCGGAGAAAGAAAACATTGTGAGACCCCGGTTTCCCCAAAATGTTTTCCTTTACCGAAAACCTAACGGTAATTATTCCGTACATTAGGTTCCCAAAAACTCATTGGTACGAGCTGGGATTCGAACCCACGACTGCCGCTTGACAGCCGCATGCCTGAACCGCTGGGCTACCGTGGCTTCTTCTAAAAGGCACTTCATAAGTTAAAAAAATTCGTCTACTGGTTCTGAGTATCTTATCTTTACGATGTTCCATTAATTTTGAGCTGTGCCTGCTGTGTACTTAGGCTCTCTAAATTATTGAGCTTCTTAAAGTGTGGTGAAAAACGGCACTTTCGGGTAACTGTTTGATATTCCAATGTTTTGATGGGACCGTAGCAATTATGGTTGATATTATTTAAGATGGCCGAGTCTTATTAAATTGTTATTGGAATTGGAATCATCTTCCTTGGACGGCAGAATTGCTTTTTCAATGGATTATTTTGATGCAATTCAGCCATCTTAAACAATGTCAAGTATAACTACTTAACAAACGTGTATTTCTACGGCTCCATCAAGGGTTTTTGTGCAAATAAACAGCGGTAATGTATTTGCGGAGCGAGTGACCGGCCAGTTTGGTTAGGTGCAGTCATGAGTCACCAGCATCAATATCTGTCATAAAAAAGCGGGCAAAAATATATGACATGTCCCAACCGAAATCGCAATCAAATAACCAATAACGTCAATCCCAGTCCCCTTTGTTAGATTGTCTTATAAACTTTTCATTAGACATTATTCTGTTCTACAACATTGATTCCGTCAATGAGGATATCAAAGCGCGGCGGGAACACAGTACACAGGCAGTGCGTGACGCGATACTGCCGCGAAAATCTTATCCTGAAGAAGAACTCCCAAAGGGTTCGAAACATGTCTCCCGTGTGACATTTAATAAGTGAGTTTGCCCATTATTACCATAATCATGAATTTGCAAACGTCTCATGTTTGCACAGCGGTGTATGAATTAGGAGTAATAATACGGTTTACCTAAACGAGCTCGCGAGGCCATTAGGGAGCTCCCGCGTGTAGGGTTGACACCGACCGGACGTCTTGCGCGTCGTGCACAAACACACAATTGAAAAAATGTAACTAGTCAATTTTTACGTCGACTTTTCCCGAGGCAGGTTTTCTTTTTAAACCAGTGGTAGTTTATTGACATACATAAGTGCATCATAATTAGGGAATGCAAAAACCGGTAAAATTTCAAAACCGGTTATTAACCGAAGCGACACAATCAAAAATCGGCTAACCGGTTCTTTACCCGTTTTTACTAATCGTTAAGAAATATATGTATTGTAGGATAAGTTCACTGTAAGAGTATTAGTTCCGGTTTATTAGTAGGCGAGGTGTAATTTAATAAATAGCTAACATTTTTTTGAATACTTTGTATACCTCATCATCATTTGCCTTGTTAAAGGACGATAAGATGATTTAAGCAGAGTTTATGTCATGGTGGTGCTGCCCTTACGTACATGACTCGCAAGGCCGATACGGGAGCGACAGCTACGACCGCATATTTGACAAGTATATGTTGTGCACGGTGATGTAGGACTAGGTTCTCATGAGAACAACAGGAGATCGAACCAAGCTGCATCATGCGCAACCATACCTTCGCCCAGGGTCTTCCTCCAGTGGTCTCGGTCCTCAGATTCCTGTTCCCATTTGGTTGGATCGATCTTAAAGGTCAACTTGTCTAGTTTTGCTCTATCCTTTAATCGAAGCATTGGTCGGCCCTACTGGTCGTTTAGGATGGGCTATTTCGCTAAGGAGAGTTATGCATGGCAAACAAAAGGGCTCAATCCCCTGCACGTGCCCCAGCCAGTGAAGACGTATTTGCTTCAAGATAGCAATAATGCTGGGGAAACACGCGAAGCACCCTTTCATTCGTAACACGATTCTTCCATGAGATCTCTAGAATACGTCGAAAACATCGCATGTGGATTTGGTTCAAAATCCGCTCCTGTTTTGTATACGGTGTCCAAGTTTCAGCATTGTACAAGATGCATATCTGGTACACGCGATCATCTTCGTATTTACAGTCAGTTGACCATACCCTTGTACCGAGCTTCCCGAATATCGTGGATGCTTTGCCAATGCGGAAGTTGATCTCTACGCCAAGTGAGAGGTTGTTTGACACTGGGCCCAAGGTAGCAGAAATTGTCTACAACTTCCAGAGGCATATTATCCAACAGTATTGTTAGACAGATATCATGGACTTATTTCGATATACTTCTTACATTCTCTCTCATTATTCATACATGCTCGTCGATAAAATGATGATGATGATATGTCCGACCGCTTTCGGCCATGGCGACCACTCCTACTCCTATGACCCTGCTATTGATCTGGGCGTCAAGGTCACACTTGGATGTTACAGTGCTCCCCAAATATTGAAATTTATCCACCTTCTACTACCTGGCTCGACTTAAGGCTCGCACTATTAAGGTCTCGTATGCACTGATTACTGATTTCATGTATGCTAATGACTTGTGTTTCGTAGCAGAATCCCCCCTGCCGGCCTGCAACAGCTAATGCCCATTTTTTTACCAAGCCTGCCGTTGATTGAATACTCTTGACCTGACCTTTATTTAGGATTTCTCCGATTTGGTCAGAAAAAGTTCGTCGAAGTCGTCCCCTTCCAACTTTCTATCGACATTTCCCTCATACACTCTCTTTGTTGGTTTATTTATTATTTAATTGATAAAAATCAATAAATGTCAATTAATATAATGTAACTATAATGACTTACCAACCCAACCATATAATACTTACATGTTTTATAAGATATTATTTTAGCTAGATAACGATCTTGGCTCGCAATTTCAGGCATTTTATAGATCTTACTCATTTCGGTTAGTAACCGGTTTTTAGTGTCCACACCCGGTTATTAACCGAGCACAAAAAGTTCCGGTTAACCAGTTTTTCTGTTAACCGGTTTGCAATTAATGCTACGCCAGCGCTTATTCTCTGCAACGACATATGGTTATTTTAATTTAGTCCATTACAAATAGAATTTGAGGTTAAATGTCAAACTCTAGTCTTGGTTGTGTATTGACACAATTTGTCACTGTTCTGTGTTGCGAGTTCTGAAGAAATGAAAAGCGTGTCTTCCTCCGTTATTTGTAATTAATTAACTCCTTTATTTGTGATTTGTGAGAAATCATCTAGTTTAGAATTATAGGAACACGGTATCTACAACAATTTGACCTAAGCTATAACCATGAAAAACGAATTTCGAAATTATCTCCGTCTCTATCGCACTTTTTTTTAATACTCTAGCGACAGAGACAGATATAGGAACGCCGTGATTTGATTTTCGTGGTAGCGCCAAGTCACAGGCGCATCGAACATGGAAGCCATACTTGGCGGGACAGGAGGCACTGCGTTGCGTTTAGGCGCTCGCTTGCACGCAGGCAGACCAAATAAAAATGCAAAAGGTGTCTCTTAAATCGGCCACCATGTTTTTGGTTCACATCCGGTAGGTGTGATCCCGGCCGGTATTAGCCTTTATCTCCGCGCCCTTGGCACGCGCCGCGCGCCTCATTACCCCGGTAATACGAGGAGGGGGATAGTGCGTGCTCTCACTACCAGGAGATCAATCAGACTCCGCATTTCGCGTTCTGAAACGATATCGACGTGCTTTCCCGGCGTCATTATACTCTTAGCGTTTTTCCCGGTTCTCAAACGAGACCGGGGTCCGCTTCGGCAGTTAATACCAAGATTTAGACTAGGTAGTAGTATTATAAAAAAAGCGACTGCTATCTGACCTTCCAAGTTCCAACCCAGAGGAAAAATAAATGAAAACTATGCGTAGCAATTCCTCCATAGTTTCCCGCTATATCGCGTCAGGGGCGGCTTTACCTATACGGTCCTAGGGGGCGCCGAGCGCCACTCGCCTCGACTCGGGCGCCAGCGCGCACTAGGAAAGGTTAGTGCTAGAGGGCGCTACGGTAATGATTGCACCCGGGCGCGACATGGGCTAAGACTCATCGCGTCATGCCCGCTGGACGCAATCAGAGACTTACGTTTCAAGTCTGTAGCAGGGGCTACAAGTACATGCCTATCGGCCCCAGCGCATTCCATCACAGCGCGTTGCATGCTTAACTTTCAAGTAGCGTGGCTTAAGGGTTAAACATGAATTGAAGGGGGGGGGGGGGGGGGGGGAGGGGGAGGGTTGAATGGGTTTGCAGGAGCAACTTAACCCGTCGAACGCGCGTCGTCTGTAGAACAATGTCTAAAGGGTTTATGACTCAACTCCGCTTCCTAATTAGGATGCTAAATTCAGGTAACACTTACCTAAGCTAAGCTCTTTACTATTTTCCGTTAGTAACACACGTGTGTTACTAGCGCGCTCGACGGGTTAATGTTTTTAAGGTGGTTCGATCACCATACAAAACGTCTTTTGACATTCGCAGGCTAACGGCGTGATATTTTAAGAAACTTATGTAATAATAATGTTTCAATTGAATCGAATTTGAATTTGATTGAGTTAAATCTGCAGACATATTAATATATCTAGCTACGTTTGAATTGAAACCTGAAAACGGGTTTGTTTATCCAGAACGGTTCTTTAAATGAACATTGTTAATCAGCGAACGAAAAAAAAACCATGCAATGCGAGCTCCTTACAAATTTCTACTCAAACACGTGCCTAAAACCCGGTATGCACACGGCCATATTGCGGGGCTACTTGTTAATATTTTTCCATTACAATGTTATGAAAATGTTATGAAGCAAATGCGTAAAATTTCAGGATCTCAGCATTCTTAACCAAGTGAAAATCTGGGTGAGAATCTTTATAGAAGATCGTTCCGTGACTGTTTATTAGACGAACATTTTAAGAGAAAAAGTATGATGAAAATGAAAATGAAAAAAGTTTATTGTATAATAGCAACATTACAATATAAATCACGACCCTGTGTCCTGAGCTAGTTCCAAATACTTAACCTATAAAAGTGTACAAAGATAGCGAAATACAACTTAAAACTAAATATGCCTCGTTTTAGATGGCTAAATCGTGTACGTGTGCGTGAGTGTGTGTGTGTATGATAATATCTTTCATTTCATTACGAGTCGCCGCACCACCTTAAAGAATTTCCTGTTATTACATAAATAGCGTCTAGGTCCACTTTATAAATTGCGGATAGGTAATCATAAAATGAATGTTTATTATTTCAATAGGAATTTACTTCAAAGTCAACAAGCATAAAAAAGTCATAACACTGAAGTCTATATAAGTATGTTTATCGTCGTCTAGTACCCATAGTACAAGCTTTTCTTAGCACTAATGTGTAACATTGTAAAAAAAAATTAACCTGCTCACAAAATTTCACGAGTATCTGTTGAGAGTTTAGTCCAAGTTGAAACGGAGAATTTCGTTCGCTTCGCTCGCTCGTTCAGTTACGACATTAAAGTCTTATTTCATCAAATCCAGCCATCGTGAAATGCTAGAATTCCCTTTGAAATAAAGAAACATGGCGGCCATCCAATTTGTTTCTGACGTTGAATTAGGGACGAAGCGTGGAGGCGAATCTCCGTACGTATAGGTGGCCTGGCCTGGTAATGGAAGAAAATGTATAAACAGAAAAGAATTTAAAACCAATTTGTTTCGAAAAGAACGTTTACATCGTTGCAGTTCTTTGAAGCATCACTTTTGTAACATTTCGGAAATAAATGCAGAGGAGAGCTGGATACATCTATTGAATAATATATTTTTTACTGGAATAACAAAGGAACATCGCCTCGTAACTTCATATATTTTTATTACACAGTACATTCTACATTTATGAAACATCTTCAGCAGATTAGTAAGAAATAAAACCTTCAATACGAGTAGACTTGTTAACGAAAGTATGCCTAGGTATTGTATAGAACACCGGATTTATGCAGATTGCCAATAACCCATTCACCGACACGCTACGCTCGTAGCGCCCTGCGCTACGCCGTGGTTCGTAGCAGCACATTCACTGCCAGGAATCGCTACGCGCTACGCTCATAAGCTAAAGGTAAAGTAGTTCCAGCACTTCCAGCTAGAAAGTAGTAGTAGAAGTAGAAGTAGAAAAAAAGAAAACGACAATGGCGTAGGCGCGCGCTAGGCGGGTTTCTAGCGATGAAAGATGTCCATATGTAGGAAAAATAAATAGCCCATAGCTCTCTAACTTGGGGGTCGAAGTTGCACCACGTCCGTAGGAATTACCCATCGCTACCCTACACGTGACCCCTGGGTGGTGCTAAAAGTGCAACAACCTGGCAACCGTTCTGTCTTTTCCAAGATCTCACGGTTCTAAATACTGACTGATTTGCCATACGAATAATAAATCTAACTCATGAGGCTCGAGACTGGCGCTTAATGGGTTATTTACATATATTATTTTGTGCTTTATTATTTTTGTTTCAATTTTGCATAGTATTTCGATTGACTATTTTTTTAATACAATCTGATGATCTTTTTAGGAATCCATGTTATTTTAATTTTATTAATTTACACCTAAATTTTCGTAATAGAATAAAATAATCTAATCTAATCTGTACGTACTGTATGTACCATTTTGTATACCAACGACTGTTTTTTATGAAGTTTAACTTCTACACGCTCCACTCCAAACACCGGTCTCAGCTAGATTACTTTTGTCACGAACACAACTTTCTGTTCGCCGTTCGCAGAGTTTTGACTTATACGCTTCTGAAGTAATACTTACAGATGACTTCACTTTATTTTTGATTTCTAGAACTGAATACTGGTCGAGTAAACTTCCATCCAACGATGTAATAGGTAGGTAATTGGTGGAAACCGTCATTTGTAATTCTTGGAAATAAATCAGGCAAAAACAGGAGTAACTCCAGAGGTTTTTAGGGGGAGCGAAAGTTTGTATCGTCCTACAATATTTAAACGAGTTCGACGCGGATGGAGTCGCAGGCCAAAGCTAGTTTTATTATAATTAACTTTGAAAACACAGTTGTAATCGACTTTAATTCAGGACTTTGCCTTATTTGATGAGTTCCTTTTTTCCGGGATCCCAATATCAGATCCTGACATTATAATCATGGAACCACCAGGGAAGAATAATCTTTCAACCAAAATAAAATATATTCAAGTTGGTCCAGGCACATACATAAAAAATAAAATATCCCGGTGAATTGAGAACCTCTTCCTTTTTTGAAGACAGTTATAAAGCGTACCTCTATGTAGTCGTGTGCTTATTGATACGAACGACTAGGTACATTATCAATTATCATAGCCTCGAGTTTCTCAGAAATACCCTTGCCTATATGAAATGGAAAAACACAATAGCAAAATGTGTCTCAATTTTCCACGCGATTTGTGCGAAAAATTCAATACTGTCGCAAATGACACCGTCTTCACTTAATATAAAAAAATAACGTACGCAGTCGACAGCAATTCCGCCGGGAGCGTGACCCTCGAAATGAGACGTCTGGGCCTCTTGTTTGTATCTCGAGTGAGTTAATGTGTCTGAATAATAAAAGGAGCAAGGAGAGTGCAATTAGATTTAAGTTGATGACTGGTACTTCGCGGTATTTGTCTAAATATTTGTGTTGCATCTTTATCCTTCCTATAGCAAGTGCCGGCATATACAGCTCGCCTCGTATCCTTATAAACCTATAATGATATACGATAGCCTATAATATACCACGTGCGAGCGAGCTGGTAGCATACAAATCTCGATAAGTGTCACAGAAAGGGAAATATCATTCATTGTCCTTGTGATAGTTCCACTTTTTTTATTTGCCACAACTGATTTAGTATGAAGTCGTGGCACATGTTCAAATTAAGTACGTTGTTTATGGCAAGTCATTAGCCATTTCAAGACCAGTTCTTTATTTAGCTGCAGCCTTTCCGTCCCTCACTGTGGCAGCACGTATAGCCTGTCCTGAGTATTCCGAGGAATTGTTCGGATTAATTCCTACCGCTTCTTTTCGCCATCGTCCAACGCGACAACATTACCATCCTCACCACTTAGATGGTTGGCAGTCCTCAACTGTGCGCTTCTCCAGAAACTTCCTGCCTCGCACAGCTAATCTGTGACACGGATTTTTCTGACCGATACGACCTTCAAACCTTCAAGAAAAGAGCGTACTCCCATCTTAAAGGCCGGCAACGCACTCACAACACCTCTGGTGTGGCAGGTGTCCATGGGCGGCGGTAATCGCTTACCATCAGGTGATCCGTCTGCTCGTTTGCCTCCTATCACATAAAAAAAAATATATGGGTCGAAGCGTATCCAATTTGGCTACGTTTGTAGATTGTGCACCGAGTGGCTCAGCTACAGTGTGCACTTTGTCTACTCTTGGCAACACTGAGTCATCACTGAGCCGCTTTGTGGATTGTTCAGTGAGCCACTGTTAGCCTAGCCGTACGGCACGATATTTTCATTCTAGATAACGAAGGTTCTCCGGCTCGTACAACGGGGTTAAGAAAAAAAAAAAAACCGGCCAAGTGCGAGTCGGACTCGCGCACCGAGGGTTCCGTACAAACCATAACAAGCAAAAGTTGTAGTATGTTTATTACTAAATGATAAATGAAAATGGAATCTGTAACATTACAATGTGCGAAGCTGGGGGAGCATAAATTTAAACAAGGTCTCTTTATCAATTTGGTAATCCTAAAAAAAAATAAAAAATTAAGAACCACATCATTTATCTCTTACTTATAATAAATCTCTAAATTAAAAAAAGAATCAGCCAGTATCAAACTAACCATTTTTGTGTCCCGAATGATCTCGGCTTTCCGTGAACGGAAATACTTTAAACTTTTTTTACAAGTACATTACTATTCTAGCTAGGACTTAGGATAGTTTTTATCCGACTGCGATGGTTAATACATTTTCGGAAACATTTGAATCTCATTAAATTATTCATTTCTTCTGCTTGAAATCGTAGCCGCCATATCTGTCAACTGTCAGTGGCGTTAAAATGGCGGCCTTGCCTTAACTATCCAACAGTACCTAATAATTTCGATCCGGTGTTGTGATAGACCTTCACAATACGCATATTAAATTCTAAAGCATTAAAAAATAATCGATTCCGATATGGAAACTTATATGCGCTAAATTCGTATTGAGGCGTAATTTCAACAAATGGTTCAACAAATTTCAACAAAATAACGTCAAACGTCAAAAGTCTGACCAACTTCCTTTTTTTTATGGCATGGAATATTTAGCACTGTCATCGGCTCATCGCGTTCAGCCATGAAGTTTATTTGAGTTTCTGCAAGATTACACGCGGAGTATTTTGTCACGATACGATACTGCACGGCTATCACAAGACGGCGCGCGAGCTCTCTCGATTTTTCTCGCACTATACGTCTCTTTCTAAGTTGTCTAATAAGAGAGTGACGGATAGTTCGAGAAAAATCGAGAAAGCTTGCGCGCCGTCTTGTGATAGCCATGCTGATTTGTCAGTATTTATCAGCAATAAACGTATGTATTCAATCAGTACAGAACGGGCCTTTTATAAACATTAATTATCAACCGCGTCTGTATTAAGGCGGTATTATAACTTCGTACTACGCGCCTTCAAGTTGACATGCAGCCAATATAGAGGCACAGAAATTGGCCAACATACAGGAAAATACTTTTATAATGAATCACAACACACATTTAATTAAGTTGGCAATAGCGGTAACATACATAAGATTTGGCAAAATGTGATCTGAAACATTGCAATAAGTATGAAAAAAATATATCGGAGTGACTCAAGATCATTTCGGCCATCACGTCTTTATTTATTTAATATTAAGTGTTAAAAATATGTACAGAAGAAGATCAATAAACATTTAATGCTGCAGCCTGTGTCCTACCTGTTGGATCTATTGTCACAAACATCTACTAAACTTTTCCCCCGGTATTCATAAAATTTAAAATACCTATGTTCAATAAAACGAGTTTTGTCCTTTTCCTACTAATTTAAAAATCAGAGTGACAGATAAAGACGAACGAATCTTAACGGCATTTCAACTAAAATGGGTTTATTCCACGTTTTACTTGATAGGCTAAATGAGAACTGCATGTGTCCTATGTCCAAGAGAAGAAATGCGTTAACTCCCACCACATTACCATGCAAACGAAGTCACAGGTACAGCTAGTTTTATAATAAAACTGAAATACCTGAAATACCTACACTAGATTTGCAGCAGCCTGGCAAAATTTCTTTTATCAAAGTGGTTTATTTACAAAGTTTTTAGTCACTATCTTTTTATAAATCCGGTTCAAAATACTAATTAACTGTTTTTGAAAAAAAATCACCAGACCTGTAAAATGTTGACTGAAAAAGGTATGAATAGTACCACATTGAAAATTGAAGTTTGAAAAAACGTTATCTATAGTTGTACTATTTCGTGTAGTGCTAGTGCTTATTAACGGAAACATGTTTAGGGATGAAAAATATGTGGAAATTCCATTTTGGGGATTCATTCTAAAATCGATATTGAAGTCTCCCACAACAATCAAACGGGAACACGGGGTATAGCCCCTTTGGGGTTGCTGCCGTATATTGTTGTATTTATGCATTCAATTGCAACATTAATTTGACATTGTGGTGACCTATATTATATATATAGATACAGTTTTCACTCTGCCTGACATCAAACATTTCAAAATTGACAGCAAGCATTCACAATGGCCGTTTGCAGCACCTGGGTTATTTAAAAAAAATATCTTGTACATGATGCATCTGGGATGGCATCCTTTAGATTGCGACGTACATAAGCGATAGATCCCCAACCTGGATTTGCTTTAGATATAGCTGGACTTTCTACTCTGCACACCTCATAAAAACCATCAAGTTTAAAAGTGTCTCTACTACATCCCAGTTTTAAATTATGCGACTTATATTGCTATTTCTTATGATTGCGTGGACATAAAAGTTTCGTTTTGCTACAGCTGAAAGGTATTATAGACCTGAGTATTTGATATGAATTTCAATTAAATACCTCTACGCATTTACGAGGAAAAAGGTAGTGAGTTTAAAATTGTGTAGTGTTGACAACTGAATTTCTACCAATTATTACATTCTTTTCATCGCAGTTCTTTTTCTCACAAGTTTCATACAAATAAATTTAAACGATATTATACACGAAGATTCGCAGAAAAAGTATTTCAATTGTTATAACTCGGCGAAATACATATTTCATTGATCCCCGTATCGATCCGACCCATTGAGGACCCATCCAGACCGATCCGACGATTTTGTCGGGACATGTAAACATCGCCGGCCACGGCCAACGGCCTCCGCACACTCGGAGTCCTGTCCGAAAACAATCCGCGCCCGAGAAACAAGAAAATCGCTTGCGTATGGGGGGCTGCGCCCCGGGTTTTTGACAGTTTCCAGTGTCACTGATGTCATTCTTTGTTGTGTTTTCTAATTTGTTTATAATCAGTTAAGTGTGATTAATATTTAGTGCATTGTGTATTTATATTTTACGTCCTTGCCTACGCTCTTCTCAGCGGCTAAACAATAATGTAAAGGACTGTACATGCTCTACTTTGTTGCGGTATTTTTATACTACATTTTTATATTTGCAACTGTAAGTTTTTCTTGTTTAGTTTTAATCATACTCTTCAACATAATAGGATCCACTTCAAACCAAGTAAATATGGCTCCTCCCCTGTCTCTGCCTCTGGATAGCTCCGTGCAATGCCCCTATTGCCCCCAGATTCGTTATTTTAAAAAGAGGGGACTGAACATCCATATAAGTCGTGTTCATGCTAACCATACGCAGCCACCTGCTCCAACACCTTTAAACACCACACAAACAACCCAAATATGGCAAGATCATATTCCTCTAGCTCGAGCAGCGCTCCTTGGGACTTCGGACATTTCTTCCCAAACGCAACATGCGAACGTTAGTCTAAACGACTTACCAACTTTAAAGTCTAGCATTCGAGTTTTGACCCATATTCCCAAGGGTGCCAGATGTTTAGCTGCCGGTAAGCTATGCACGGTTATTGAGGATTGTTTGCTTTCGAACAGTGTTGAAAATTGGTTTACTTTACTCTCTTTCTCTTTTTCAGCCTTGAGGGTACCAGATAAGACTGAAAAGAAATCGTTGACGACTAAAGTTAAAAATAATATCAATGACTCTAATTTGTACTTCGCTATTTTACAGTCCCCAATAAAACAAACTTCGATATATCGTTCCATCGAAGCCAAAGTACACGACGGAGACTTAAGAGGAGCGGTTCGTTTGCTCCTTTCCGACGCTACTCTCGCTCCTGTGAATGAAACTACACTACATGCTTTGAAAGACAAACACCCCAGCCCATCGAGGTCAATAATCTTACCACCTGAACCGAGTTTAACAAGCCCTTTCCTTTCTGTTACAACTTCGGACGTAGCCAACGCAATTGCGTCTTTCTACAATGGGTCTGCATCCGGTCTAGATGGTCTGCGACCGCAGCATCTCAAAGAGTTGACTTCACCCTCCGCAGGAAATAATGGTCCCCGATTGTTAGAATCACTCACAAAATTATGCAATTTTTTACTGAGAGGTATGCTAAACTTGGAGGTGAGACCGTTCCTATATGGTGCTTCGTTATGTGCCTTATCTAAAAAAGATGGTGGTATTAGACCAATTGCGGTGGGCAGCTTTTTTCGTCGTCTTACGGCTAAGCTCTGTTGCCAATCTGTTAGAGAAGCTATGTCTGACTATCTGCAACCAATTCAAATGGGCTTCGGTACCAGACTTGGTTGTGAGGCGGCAATACATGCCACCCGGTCTTTTGCTTTACATCGCAGATCATCCAATACCATAATCGTTAAAATCGATATCAAAAACGCTTTCAATAGCCTAGAAAGGGACACTATTCTCAACGAAACCTTAGAGCAAACTCCTTCTCTTTACCCTTTCATTTACCAATGTTACGCCTCCTCAAGTAATCTTTTCTTCTCAGGCAGTTTAATACAGTCGCAAGTTGGTGCCCAGCAGGGCGACCCATTAGGGCCCTTGATGTTTTGTCTCGGCATCCAAAAGATTATTTCTGGATTAAAGGCGCCCCTTAACGTGTGGTATCTGGATGATGGCACTATAGGAGGAAGTCCAGAAGTGGTCTTAAACGACTTGAAAACATTGATACCTGCCTTGAAGAAAATTGGTCTTGAAATAAACCCGTCTAAGTGCGAGTTTTATACTTGCAGTTTTTTAGACACCAACTCTCTCGCAGAAATAGAGTCACTTTTACCTGGCATTAGACAAATACACGAACATTCTTTCAATTTACTGGGTGCTCCAATTTTCACCGAGGGTGTTAGTTCGGCCCTTCAAGCCAAAAGACAAGCACTTTCGGCGGCACAGGAACATTTGACACAATTGTCGGGACATGTTTCCCTTATCTTGCTGCGAAACTGCTTTGCTCTGCCTCGCATGGTGTATATGTTACGGACGTCTCCAACTTGGCTTTATGACACGGATTTGAAATCGTTCGATGACACTATTAAATCTTGTTTAGAGTCAATACTCAATGTGAGTTTAGACGACAAACAATGGTGTCAGGCGGCTCTGCCAGTTCGTTACGGTGGCTTGGGCGTGCGTCGGGTCCAGGACATAGGTCTGGTAGCCTTTTTAGCGTCGGCACATGGTTCGTCGGATCTTGTTGCTCGAATATTATCATTTGATGGCAGCAGCATTCGAGTTCCATTCGTAACCGAGGCCCTGGCTAAGTGGGCGACACTATGTCCGTCCAATGATGATCCGGATAGCTTAACGGTCCAAAGAGGATGGGACGATATTCTATGTCAGCAAACGTTTTCTCATTTGTTGAGTGATGCCTCGGGGACTGACCTAGCACGTCTCAAGGCTCTCACAAAGCCCGAATCCGGTGCGTGGCTGCATGCCTTGCCTTCCCCTCAACTCGGCACTTTGCTCGACAACGACTCCCTGAGGATAGCAGTTGCTTTAAGGCTGGGGAGCAAGGTATGCGAAGCGCACCGATGCGTTTGTGGGACAATGGTGGAGGAGAATGGCCACCACGGGCTAAGCTGCAAAAGATGTGCGGGTCGGTTCCCTAGACACCATTCTATCAATGAGATCGTGCGTCGGGCTATGGTGTCCGCCAACGTACCGTGCATCCTGGAGCCCCCGGGTCTGTCTCGGACTGACGGAAAAAGACCAGACGGGTTGACGTTGGTTCCCTGGCAGAGAGGGCGGTGCCTCCTATGGGATGCAACTTGTGTTAGCACTTTTGCAGCGTCCCATCTAAAGCACACAATTAAGTCAGCTGGTTCGGCGGCCGAAAATGCCGCCAAGCTCAAACACGCAAAGTACTCTGCCTTGGAACCGACTTATGATTTCGTTCCGGTTGCTGTGGAGACAGCTGGGCCCTGGGGCAGTGAGGCTCTCGGGCTGTGCAAGGAGTTAGGCAGACGATTAAGGGACAGGGGCCTTGACCCCCGCTCTGGGTCATGGCTCGTCCAACAGGTCTCCATTGCTGTTCAGCGAGGCAATGCCGCTAGCATTTTGGGGACCTTTGGTTCGGGCTTGACGCAGAGCGGGATGTACTCGTAGTATTACTTTTATTTATTTTTACGTATTTTAATTTTATCATTCTTTACACCATTGTATTCCGACTTGATCGAATAAATAAATGTTAAATGTATTCAGGGGAAATGTTTAACCTGAAGTTGTTTTAACGGCTTGAAAAAAAAAAAAAAAAAAAAAAATTAGCTTAAGATTATGTTTCTACCTGACGATTTGAAAGTGCTTGTTACTGGGCCTACTTGAATAAATATAATTTTGGGATTAAATTGAATACGATATCTGAAAGTAATCACAGGAAAATAATCTATCAAGTCCTCCGCTTAATATGTACCTAAATGGGCAAGTTAAAGGGTTACCTTGATTCGAGTCGACCACGTCCCCTTGACAGAGACACGCTTATGCCTTCCGCGCGCGAGAAAAAGAGATGCAATACTCTTCGGAAATGGCTTTTTTGGACAAATTTCGATAAATACCTAACTTAGTGAAGTTTTATTAACATTTCATTAAGTGAGATTTTAGATGAGATAAAATACTTATAGTATTACCTTGTTTGTGTCGTTAAGACCCCTTTTTGGAATTTTCTTCTATCTATGAAATGTTAGGCAATCATGTATCGATGAAATCAGATAAACAACCAAACAGTCAAAAATCATATATCTGAAAATCAGATCTTATTGTATCTTAATGTAGTCAGAACGGCGTTTCAAAGCACGCGATAATTTCCAATGCACCCCTTTAATACGATTGGGATTGTATTCACATCGCTTGACTATCGGCTTTAGGAAAACCACGGACTTATATACACAGGACAAGCTATGGTAAGAATAATACCAAGACCGAGCGAGATGACAGTATACAAATCTCAATTGTGTGTCAAAAAAAGACATACTTATCATTCGCTGTTTGTGCAATCTCTCACAACAACTTTAGCGCAAGACTGTCCCGTGGCTGTCCTGAAAAACTCCCGAGGAGTTCGAAACATGTCGCCCACAGTGACGTCAAACAGAAGTACTTAAATAAACGTGTTGAAAGTTGATTGTGACTTCCTCTACGTCTGAGCACCTTCTCTATAGTAGCAAGGTTTACGATTTACAACACGCCTCCATTCCTCTATGACTGAAGCCTTCATTATGATTGCGTGTAGATGTGCATATACTCGTATTGTAGTTTTTATCTGTTTTAGTTTCTAGTTATACTAAAGACAAGTGGTGAGGCGAGTTGAGGCAGATTGTGAATCGCTTAACGGTAGCTTTTTCCTGTTCAGGGGGTGGGCAAAGGTCAGAGGGCGGAAACGCGTATTAATTTTAATATCTTGAGGAGCTCTCGCCATGGATTTACTCGACTACGAAGCTGTGTTTTCATATATTTAATGCCTAGATGCCAAATATGCAAGGTGTCAAATATATATGCGATGTGTCGAATATACATGCGAGGTGTTCAGTACTAAAACTAGTACTGCTAACATAAGCTGCGCTCGCGCAGGCCGCGCCATCAGGCGTATTCTTCATGTATTAAATAATCCTTATAATACCGAACTAGTGTGCTAGATGTCGTTACTATTGTATGAAAATCGTAACGCCATCTAACCGATAATTAGCGAATCATTTACTTTATCAATTGGCTGTAGGCAGCTATCGGTATAAACCAGGAAGGAATGTAATTAGTTCACGGTAGTAACGATAGATGGCAATAAAGTCAATTAACTGTCGCAAGATAATTAGTTTATAAGACAAAATGTACGAGGGCTCGCCCTCTTCTTCACCTGAAACTCGACCGACACGGTCGACACCCTGTACCTTTCTCTCCGCCTATCGTCCCCACCTTAACATATGGTGACCCCGACGTGATATTATATATTATTATTGTATTGGTCAGCACAAACTCGACTCCGGGATTACTTTGCAGAATACGCGCTTAGGGTATGTGGTAACTGGTTCCGTGCAGTCAAAACCAATAGTACAGTCAGTTCAATGTAAAATAACAATCGAAAACCAATTGCAAAAATTTTGGGAAATCGAAGAAGGTTCCGCACCGAATGTACCTTATGATGAAAAACAATGTGAGGAGATATTTTTGAATACCCACACTCGCAATTCTGAAGGTAACTTCGTAATTGAACTTCCGTTAAAATCACCACCAAGCGAGTTAGGGAAATCTAAGCACATAGCATATCGGAGGTTCAAAGTTTTAGAATCAAAGTTCCAACGGAACCCTGATTTCAAAGAAAAGTATGTAAAGTTCATGCGCGAATTTGAACAAGCAGGCCATATGATTAAATTGCAAGATATTTATGATGGCCAATGCAATTTTTTACCCCACCAGGCGGTAATCCGGGATTCAAAAACTACCCCTGTTAGGGTCGTGATAGACGCATCTTGCCGTAGTGATAACGGTGTTTCTTTAAATGATATACAATACAAAGGGGCAATAAAGCAAGAAGAACTCGTAAATATACTTTTACGATTTAGAAAATATAGGTATGTCATAAATGCAGATATAGAGAAAATGTATAGGTGTATATATTTGAACCCTAGCCAGTATTACCTCCAATGTATATATTGGCGGGAAAATACAAACCAACGACTCCAAGTTTACATGCTGACTACACTAAGTTTTGGGCTAAAGTCAGCGCCACACGTAGCAACAAGATGTTTGTTACAATTATCACACGAAAACAAACATACATTTCCAGCGGCGGCGGAGGCCATCGCGAATCAGTTCTACATGGATGACTTCATCTTCGGAGGGGACACGGTCGATCAGGTAGGTAACACAGCCTCACAGGTGAACGAGATCCTCCGGGGGGCCAACTTCAAACTTCGAAAGTGGAAGTCTAACTCAGAAGCCATCATGAACAAGGTATCTAATTCACACACACACAAACACACACAAATGTCTCCAACCGAGTTTGGAGACCACACTCATAAAGTCCTTGGTTTGACTTGGTCCAGCGACACTGATAAATTAATGTATAAAATAAAGGATAACAACATTTCTAGACCAATCACAAAGAGAAAGGTACTAGGAGTGATTTCATCCATTTTTGACCCACTTGGCTTGACAGGACCGGTAATAATAACAGCAAAAATATTTATTCAAAAACTTTTTAAAGCCAAGCTGGATTGGGACGTAGAATTAACGTCCGAGTTATTTGAAGAATGGGATAAATTCTATCGCGAGCTAAACATTTTAAACCAATTAAAAATCCCAAGATGCACTGTCATTCCCAACCATGTAAAACTCGAGATACATGGATTTTGCGACAGTAGCAATAAAGCCTATGGTTGTGTCATATACATCCGTTCAATTGACAATTTAGAAAATTTTCAAGTTCACGTACTTTACTCAAAATCAAAAGTTGGACCTATCAAACCACAGACTATACCAAATTTGGAACTTTCCTCGAGCTTACTCCTCGCTACACATGTAGACAAAGTCAAACGAGCTATGAAATGCGACATAGCCAGCGTTACTCTTTGGTCAGATTCTAGCATCGTCTTAGCCTGGATAAAAAATAGTAACCTAAACGTTTCATGTTTCGTAAAGAATAGAATAAAAATATTATCGCTAACTAACAAACAGGACTGGCGCTGGATTTGTTCAGAGCAGAATCCAGCAGACCAGCTCTCGCGAGGAGTAGAACCCGGCAAGTTGCAAAACAACATATTATGGTGGCACGGGCCATCGTGGTTGAACCAATCAGCTGACACATGGCCAACCCAAAACACTAACTTAAATGACCAGGCGTCACAGCTCAAGACCGACATAACTCACACCATGGTTGTGCAGTGTCAAGCCAATGACACAATAAAATACCTATTCCATAGGTGGTCAAGTGATAAAAAACTTACCCATGTACTTTCATACATGTTTCGATTCACACATAATACCAAGTACAGAACAAGAACAAAGTACCCTGAAAAAATGTTATCAGGGCCATTATCAGTGGATGAATTAAAACATTCAGATCACACGTTGATCAAGTATGCACAAATGGAATCATTTCCACTCGAGTATAAATTATTGCAAAACAACAAACCGGTTCCTAATAACTCGAAAATACTATCACTGCATCCATTCATGAAGGACGAGCTCATCCGCATAGGCGGAAGAATTGGTCTGTCACACTACCCATATGACAAAAAACACCCATTCATACTTAGTCACGAACACACGTACACGAAATTGCTTATGCAAAACGCACATATACGTATGTTACACGCTGGCCCGCAGTTACTACTTTCAAGCATGCGCGAGCGTGTATGGCCGACCAAAGGTAGAATGTTAGCTTCAAAGATCGTAAACAAATGTGTTTCGTGTTTAAGATCCAATCCAAAAACGACTAATCCAATTATGGGAAATTTACCCCCCTCGAGGACTACCCCCTCACCACCCTTTAATATTACTGGCGTAGACTACGCGGGCTCATATACTATCCGAGATAGAACAGGACGTGGTTACAAGGTCTATAAGTGTTATATCGCGGTATTTATTTGTTTTGCAACGAAGGCCATTCACCTTGAATTGATTACAGGGCTGGAGTCTGCAAACTTCATTGCAGCGCTACGCCGCTTTATCGCCAGGAGAGGTAAACCGAGCGAGCTGGTAAGTGATAATTCTACCACATTTCGGGGTGCGCACAATGAAATGCTAGAGTTAAAACAATACCTAATCGATAGTTCAAATGAAATAGTATCTCATTGTGCTGACATGGGCATCAAATGGAATTTCATCCCTGTTTACACTCCCCATATGGGGGCGTTGTGGGAAAGTTCTGTTAAACTTTGTAAACATCACCTAAAAAGGGTATTAGGACGTGCATTATTAACCTATGAACAATTTGCCACTGTATTAGCTCAAGTAGAATCCATAGTTAATTCGAGACCATTGTGTCCCTTACCTAATTCAAGTCCCGATTATCCAGTCCTTACGCCAGCTCAATTTCTAATTCAGAGGTCACTGACCTCGTTACCAGATGACGATTACGTAGACGTACCTCAAAACCGATTAACCCAATACCAACTTCTCCAACAAATCACACAGGACTTCTGGAAAAGGTGGTCTCGCGACTACATCGGCACGCTGCAGGAGCGAACGAAGTGGTGGAGCTCGCGGGGACCGAGCCTCGCTGCTGGCACCGTCGTCGTGGTGAAGGAGGAGCGCCTGCCGCCGTGCGTGTGGAGGCTGGGGAAGATCGTCGCGACGCAGCCGAGCCGCGACGGCGTCACCAGGGTGGCCATCATCAAGACCGCCAAGGGGAACATCCAACGCGCGTTTAATAATTTGTGTCCCTTACCAGTAACGGGACACATTCTGTAACACTTACCTCACGTTTCGTGACATTGTTATCACTAAAGCAGATCGCCTTAATTTGCACAAAATTAAATTACCTATTCAATTTGCGCAACCTGCTTTCGTAATATCAGTATAATGATATAAATTAATGATTAAGTCTAGAATTATAGTTTATTTAAGCATACTTACTTACCTATTGTTAAAACTTAGATAACATTTACCTGTTTTCATAAGTACCTATCCCAAATAAAACTTAGTCACTTGGTTGTTTCATTGGAAATGAAATATCTATAAAAGTACCTAGGAATGAGCATGACTTTGACCTTCTTATGAACCGATAATAATAGTGTCAGAGCTCCGCCCATTCTTAGATTAAAAGCCTATTCTTTGAAGTACCTATTTACTGCAAAATAGTTACTTCAACGGGTGGCAGAATATGTTCAGTACTAAAACTAGTACTGTTAACATAAGCTGCGCTCGCGCAGGCCGCGCCATCAGGCGTATTCTTCATGTATTAAATAATCCTTATAATACCGAACTAGTGTGCTAGATGTCGTTACTATTGTATGAAAATCGTAACGCCATCTAACCGATAATTAGCGAATCATTTACTTTATCAATTGGCTGTAGGCAGCTATCGGTATAAACCAGGAAGGAATGTAATTAGTTCACGGTAGTAACGATAGATGGCAATAAAGTCAATTAACTGTCGCAAGATAATTAGTTTATAAGACAAAATGTACGAGGGCTCGCCCTCTTCTTCACCTGAAACTCGACCGACACGGTCAACACCCTGTACCTAATATTAATAAAACCAAGTATTAGTAACAAGTCTTTCTCTCCGCCTATGGTCCCCACCTTAACACGAGGTGTCAAATATATGAATACACAGCTTCGCACATCTCTGGTGGATATTCAATGAATCACCTGATGTTATGGACGAGAAACTAGTAAGCTTAGTTACTACTTGATCGCGGCGTCAAGACATGTTTTTGGGTGAACAGTGAGGTGAGGTGAGGTTAAAACAAGTTACTAATAGTGGAGCATCAGACAACACGCGAGGGAGTTTAAAAAAAATGCATGTATGGACTTCCAACAAGCTTAGGATGACCCATAAAAATGGTTGAAAATTCATCAATGAATTCTACGGCTCGTAAATTTAAATTTATAAAATCACAGTTTACAATGGCGACCCAGGAGACTAGCAATTAACCATGGCATCATGCGTCAGAAAAAGACATTAAAAAATTATAATTAAGGAACAACCTTACACAAATCGACTTAGTCCCAAACTAAGCAAAGTACTATGGGTACTAGAGGACGATAAAATACTTATATATTAAATCCATAGCCTAATGCTTCGTAGGCCGGGCCACTTCCAACTAGGCCAAAGCGGTTGTCACCGCCGGGACTAATTATAAATACCATATATAGTACTACCACATATAGTGTACCATATAATATTTAGACCTCGGGAATGTGTTCGAAGTGCTGAAATGTTTGTACGAGAACGCCACTATGTCAGTTCGACTCCAGGACCAGAACTCGAAACCTATTCCGCTGCAGCGGGGAGTCAGGCAAGGAGATGTTATTTCTCCAAAACTGTTCGTCGCTGCACTGGAGGACGTTTTCAAAACTCTGGACTGGAGTAGGCTAGGCATCAACATCAACGGCGAGTACATCACTCACCTTCGGTTTGCTAACGATATCAAACAACAACAACAACAGAAAGAGGTCAATCGTCGAATCCGACTCGGCTGGGCAGCGTTCGGGAAGCTACGTCACGTCTTTTCGTCCCATATTCCGCAGTGTCTCAAGACGAGAGTCTTTGACCAGTGTGTGTTGCCAGTGATGACATGAGGCACTGAAACGTGGTCGATTACTATGAGCCTCATCAGAAAGCTCAAAGTCACCCATGGCTATGGAGAGGGTTATGTTGGGAGTTTCTCTGCGTGATCGCATCAGAAATGAGGTTATCCACAGCAGAACCAAGGTACCCGACATAGCCCTGCGGATCGCTAAGCTTAAGTGGCAGTGGGCAGGGCACATAGCACGTAGAACCGATGGCCGTTGGGGCGGAAAGGTTCTCGAGTGGCGACCGCGTACCGAAAGGCGCAGCGTAGGTAGGCCCCCCACAAGGTGGACTGATGACCTGGTAAAGGTTGCGGGAGTCCACTGGATGCGGGTGGCGCAAGACCGGGCACTTTGGCACTCTTTGGGGGAGGCCTATGTTCAGCAGTGGACGTCTTTCGGCTGAAGATGACGATGGTGATGAATGTGTTCTGTAATTTATTCTAGAGCTGTATTAAAAAAGAAACAATAATTACTTTTCAGCTTTTACGCGCTTTAGCAACATGCTTAAAAACTGTATCCCGAACACGAAAAACAAAATTAAAAAAAACTTCCTCTTACAATCAAAAGTATCTTAGTTCAGTATCTTAAACGCTACGGTGGAACACACTTAATTAATACAAACAGACTGCTAAAGTCATATACGGATATGACTGAAAAGAAGGGTCTTTTAGCTCTGCCGTAGTAAAAAGTTACTCTCAAGCTTCAGAATACAGCCTCAACTAATCAGTAAGTTCTTTTCATTAGAGGCAGGTGTATATCGTCGGAGCGGCATTAAAGCGCGGGCAATGATCGCTTTTATTGCCTATCCCTTACAACGTGATGGCCACTTATTGCTCCGTGTTGTTTAATTACGAAGTGAACGATGAGGGAACCGAGTTTGGGGAGCACGAGATTAAATTTAACATGTACAAAGGATATAATATTTATTTTTCATTTCTCGTTAGGTAGTCCGCTGGATGCGGGTGGCACAGGACCGGTCATTGTGGCACTCTTTGGGGGAGGCATATGCGAGCAGTGGACGTCTTTCGGCTGATATGATGATGATGATGATGACGACTTCTCGTGCTCGAAAAGTGTGTGTCATATTAGGCTCATCATCGCGAAGTGTGTGTCATATTAGGCTCATCATCGCGAAGTGTGTGTCATATTAGGCTCATCATCGCGGGGCTAAAGTAGTTTATTTAGCCCCTAGGCAAAATATGTATACATATTTACGATTTATAAACATTTTATTTCACCGATCAAAACACTTCACCTTAATTACAATTATATATGTGGTGTGTATATCTGTAGTTACACCGCCCACGATTTGGCTGCTTTGCCCAAAGGTTGACTGGTAGAGAATGCTTACGGCATTAAGTCCGCCTTCTGTAAAATAAGTTGTTCTTTTGTGCAATAAAGGATGAATAAACAAATGAATATATTATGTTAAGTCATAATAGTTTTTGCATTTTTGTTTTTTAAATATATTTCAGAAAAAGTCACGCCCAGAAGAGCAAAATACATATACAAGTAAACTTACTTTGAAGAAAAAAATTTTTTTTTTCAATTAAGTCCACTAATGATTATTGACAGCTATCCCATCCCATATCCATTCATCATATCAGCCGAAAGACGTCCATTGCTGGACATAGGCCTCCCCCAAATAGTGCCAAAGTGACCGATCCCGCGCCACCCGCATCCAGCGGACTCCCGCAACCTTTACCAGGTCATCAGTCCATCTTGTCGGGGGCCTACCCACGCCGCGCCTTCCGGTACGTGGTCGCCACTCGAGCACCTTTCCGCCCCAACGGCCATCGGTTCTACGTGCTATGTCCTATATTCATTGCGGTCGAATAATATCCACATATATTGAATGTCTCCGAGATTACTAATGCAGCCCTTTTTGCCCGATTACGGGAAGAAAGGAAGGGATGTCATTATAGCATTCTGTGTCTGTATTTATGTGTGTTCCCCCGTGGCGTTTAAGGGGTTCGCTTTTGCCATACAAAACGTTGTTTGACATTCGCAGGTTAACGGCGTGATTTTTTAAGAAACTTGTGTAACTAACTTTCATAACTTCAATTTGCGCGAAATTCCTTTTTCCCTTGAATAAACTTATATAAACTAGAATAGTTTGAGATATTAGTTTGTGACGTTATACTTTAAGAAAACCATTTTTCTCAATTTATTCTAGTTTATAAAAAATCACGCGGTTGTTGAATAACTTTTTGTATGGAAAGCGAACCACCTTAAGATACTGTATAATTTTTAACAGACGAAAGAAACGGAGGAGGTTCTCAAGTCAACGCGTATTTTTTTTTTATGTATGACCACTTTATAACTTTTTAGAGAGTAGTCCGATTTTGATATTTTTTTTTAGTAGAAAGGGTATACCTCGAAGTTGGTCCCACATAAATTTTTAATTAAAATTCCAACCCTAAGGGTAGGAAAACAGGGGATGATTTATAGTTCACTCACTGATTGAACTGTATGACCACATATGCAGAAGAGTAATCACAAATATTGCATGTAAGTAACTAGTAATTCAGTTAGTAATTAACTAAAGTAAGCCACAGAAAATTGAATAAAAAAACTTTTTAACAAAAAAATTAAACCGCCGAAAAAAAACTGAAAAGCAAAAAAATAATAAACCTTTCTTATTTAGTTTAATAATTAAGTTCTTAAATGAATCTAATTGTACCCAATTAATTTTGAGTCGGCGCCATCTCAAAATTACTTAAATGAATTTAAGAACTTAGTTATTAAGGTTAATAAAAAGGGTTTAATATTTATATGATTGTTTGGCGCCGACTCAAAATTACTTAGGTACACTTAGTTTCATTTAAGAACTTAATTATTAAACTAAATAAGAAGGTTTATTATTTTTTTGCCTTTTAAATTTTTTTCGGCGGTTTAATTTTTTTGTTAAAAAGTTTTTGATAAATGAGGTTGACAATCGACTCGAAACAATGCTCCAGGTGACATTTGGCTATCTTTTGTATAAAAAAACGCTATTTTTTCAGTTTTCCGTAGTATGGATACAGTTTTTACGGTTCCGTACCCAATGGGTAAAACGGGACCCTATTACTAAGTTTCCGCTGTCCGTCCGTCCGTCTGTCACCAGGCTGTATCTCATGATCATAAACCGTGATAGTTAGACAAAATTATTGACATTTTCACAGATGATGTATTTCTGTTGCCGCTATAACAGCAAATATTAGAACACAGAATAAAATAAATATTTAACGGGGCTCCCATACAACAAACGTGTTTTTTTTACAGTTTTATAGATAATGGTACGGAGTCCTTTGTGCACGACTCCGACTCGCACTTGGCCGATTTTTTAAACTTTTTATACTTGTTCATAATAGTTTTATAATAAAAGTTTTCGATCGTTTTTTTATACTATCGAAAGGGTTATTCTAGATGCACTTAATAATAAATATTGATTAAATGTGAAGTGAACAACAACTACAGATGGAGTGTTAGTGACATTGACATAACGAATATTTTTACTATTGTGAAACGAAATAGATTTAAAAAACTTCTTCGTTCCAATACGTAATGCTCAGAAATATTCTAGAAATGCTCAGATATACTAGAAAATTAACACTTAGACGACCAATTATTAGACTATATAGAAATAGACATGGAATGATTATTACAGGTATATTAATGATAATACTAATTACATTTTGTATTAGTGGTGAAAGGATTTACAGCATAATTAGTAAAGGCAGCGTTCTGTTACATATTCGATTATCCATATCCATCCACTGTATCTTGAACTCCGACATATAATGATGGTTCCCTATGTACGAATTTCAAATAAATAATCTGTAATAAAAATAAATTTGCGTTAATTTTTTTGAATATCGAATATCTCAGAACTTGAATGAACTGGAATGTTTGTATGACTTTGGTGCTTACTGGTTGGAATATTTAAAATATTCAGGGAGCAGAGGTAATCACCATTCATAAGTCGCAGGGCTTGACGTTACCAAGGGTAGTGGTTGACCTCGGGTCTAGAGAACTAGGTGTGGGTTGCTATATGTTGCACTTTCACGGGTTTAAAGACTGACAGACTTAATTCTGGAACTCTTTAATTTGGATCGTTTAACCAGAATCAAACCAGAGAGGGGCGTGAGACAAGGCTGTATACTATCTGCAAGACTTTTTAACAACATCTACGGCGAATACATGCTGCGCCGGGCCACCGAGATCTGGGATGGCGGTATCTCAATCGGCGGAAGGAAGATATGCAACTTATGCTATGCTGACGACACCACACTTTTGGCTTCTAACGAGGCTGAGATGAGTCAACTGTTCCGACGAATAGAAGCTGAAAGCATTAAACTTGGACTTTACGTCAATCATGCTAAAACGAAGGTGATGTTTGTTCATAAAGACCATCCACCTCTCCGTAGTCGCTCCAGGGCTTAGTGTGTTGATACTTTTCCATACCTTGGCTCACTTCTATCTAACGATGGTAGCTGTGACAAGGAGATCGTTCGGAGGATTCAGATAGCTAGGGGGGCGACGAGCCGGTTGGATAAGATATGGAGGGATCGCGCTATAGGTACAGAGACAAACAAAGATTAGGCGTGTGCGCTCCCTCGTTTTCTCCATCTTTCTTTACGGCTCAGAGACCTGGACTATCCGGGCCCAAATGAAAAGCCACATCGATGCTTTTGAGATGTGGTGTTGGCGCCGACTTCTAAGGATGCCTTGGACTGCTATGCGAACAAACCAATCCGTTCTCGAAGAGCTGCACATATATCGTCGACTATCCACAATATGTCAAGACCGTATTCTCACATATTTTGGACACCTCTCACGACGTTCTTCAGATAGAGGATTATTATGACGGGAATGGAGCACACAAATCACTGCACTATTGCAACTACATCTGCACGAGTCCATACATAAAGCGGGTGATAGGAGCCATTGGGGAAGTCTGGTCAACAAGAAGAGGACATGATGTCACGATCCTCAGCATTGAGGGAACGACTAATGATGATAAACCAAACCCGCGAGGTCTACAGCTCACAGAGCCACTTTCTTCATTTTCACTAAGTGACTATACTACTTCAGTTCGTTTAGTTCAAATTGAATCTACAAAAGAATGAATAATCATATTAGTAATTACTATTAATAGCAAGTTAATTGCGTAACATTTCGAACCAGCACAAACATTGGGACGTGTCAACCAAATTTTTTACTTTCCAAAAATGACGGTGTCCTAAACGTGACTTTGTTATGCAATTATGTACCCTAGTGTTTATGTATATTATGTATTTAGGCCCCGGATTGCGACCCTAGTTCAGTCATATAAAACCGCACTCGTATTTTTCAAGGAGCATGTATTTGTTTGTATTTGTTTCTCTCAAACTACTGTTGACGTAATTAACCTCTCAAAGTATTTACATAATCGTGAAGATTAATTAGTTTTTCATAGGCTATTAATTATAATGTCAGAATTTAATTCTTTGATAAGACGATTCATAATTTAAACGGTATATAAATTTGGACTGTAAAGATAATGTTGACTCTAACCATATCTCAGTGTTTAATTTATAATATTTTCACTTTACTTCATTTTTTTTTTGGATAGTTTGCTCCCTACTGGATAACTATGGTACACTTGTAGGTGTATTTGAGGGAAGTGCCTGATGCAAGGTTTTCCAGCGGCGACCACTTATCTACCTATGGCACAGCGTGCATAGACCCCCAAGACGTGGACTGATGCCCTGGTACCCAGAGGTCGCGGGACTTCGCTGAATGCGGGTCGCGCTGTTTGGGGTAGGGCCATATCCAGCTGTGGACGTCTTTCGGTTGATATTTTGATGATAAGCCAAGTTCTCCGAGTCTACTCGAACAATCCAGCATGTGTATTGTATACATGTATAAATGATTGTTCGGCTAGCTAAAGTATTACTTATCTAGGTCCGCGTGTTCGTTTATGATTGCTTATACATTTTCATTTTCCAAGTAATATTATAATACGAGTGCTGTATCTCTCAAACAGGCGAAATTTGCGATAGCTTAGGGCTCTGAACTGTTGTACACTGTTCAACGGGTACTTTTGTATTCAAGATTTTAACGGTTCTTCCATTGTATTAAGAACAAACGTATTTGAGTTATTGTTTAGTGAGATGCGCATTAAGACTATATATAATGGTGTATAGGGTGAAAGGTGAACAACCCAACAAATGCTTAAAATACCTACATAGCTAGTAATAATTATTCACTACAAATTGTATGAAATCACTGAAGGGTAGGATTCTGGTGGCAATTTAGCACAAATAATGCAGTGGAGTTCCTCTTAAGCCCGCATAACACTGGTGCGGCCTGCGGTGGCGGACAATAGTAAATTTGACAGTCAATGACAAGTTTACTATTGTCTGCCAGTGTGTTGCAGGCCTTAAGCGGGTGTATTTTACCTGCTGATTATCAATATTATAATTCCAAGTTTTGAAAAAAGTCTGCAGTTTAATTTTAAACTCTGCACTATATATGATTGATTGCGATACACGTTATATTTTATCGTTTCTTTCGTTCCGTCTCTCTTTCTTAAAGCAATCTCTATAATATACCTACTTAGTTTTACATGCGTAAATCACTCCGCTCACGTAATAATGAGTATCATCATTTATCAGTGTCACTTAGCAAATGACTGTACATCGTGAACATTCGCCTCAAAAAAGCTTTTATAAAAATTAACTTTACAATTTTGCCATCGCGCAGCGCGATAAGGCCCAAAGTAGGTACTAATATTCAATATTAGTACCTACTTTGGGCCCTCAAATTCTAATAATCATATATAAGTCTATACAAATTTTACATACGAAAATTCCTCAAAGGAGTAGGCAGAGCACACGAAACTCATGTTCCAGCGTCACTTGTGGCGGTATAAAAGATCGAAAGAATGATAAGTATCGCAGTGATAGGTTGCTAGCCCATCGCTTACAACACACTTCAACCCTGTTCGTACGACATCCACAGGAAGAAACGGGGTGGTGCTATCCTAACCCGACGTGTGCTGTCGTGTCCTTTGATGTTTTGTTCGGGGGGAGCTATATGGGAGAGCTATTACAGACTTTGATGCAATACATTGCCACGCACTACGTACAGTACGTACAGCACTCGAACATTTAAAATGGCATTCGGTTATATCTCTCTCTCGCTTGCTGTTACACGTTGCTATGCCAATATAAACAGTTTACCCGAACCCGAATGCTTTTCTAAGAGCTCTTGGACTGTAAAGACGGTGATGTGTGAAATCGTCTTGATTGCCGTGATTAATTTAGTTTAGAATATGGTAGCTTTCCGACATAAATGCAAAGGAAATAATATAAATATAAAATATTGGTACTTTTAAAAAGACATGATGCATTATACACCTTACCACAGAATAGATAATAGTACAGGTGGGTCAATTTTTGAACAAGACGTTTTTTCGACATTTGTATGGTTTTTTTTATTTTTTGGAATATTACATTCGTACCAACAGCGAGAGGTAGGGTTTTTTAAAAAAAAAATATGGTGCATGAGGCACCACTGTGCTTCTAATGGTTAGCTAGATATTGATGCTTTATAATCACCGTGCCATACCAATGTCGTCAGCGCCATACAAATGTCGACAGCGCTATACAAAAGTCGATATAATGCCATACAAATGTCGATTCTGCCATATAAATGTCGATAGCGGCATAAAAATGTCAACGAGTGCCATCAAAATGACGATCTTGCCATACAATTGTTGAAACAGCTTAAAATATTTGTACAATAAAAAAACTCACTATTTCGATATAGTATCTCCGGTTTATGGTTTATGATGGTCGTTATATTGTACTATTACTTATTCTGTGATTATATTCCAAAATATTAAAAATCACTTAGATTTTGTTTTGAATCGACATGTTCGACATTTGTACGACCAAAAAAGCCGTACAAATGTCGCCATACAAATGTCAACATGAATGTTTTTTGGCGATCCTTCGTACACTATTCAATTGAATTCACTAATTAGTTAAATACGAAACTCTTACCCCATATTGCTAACCTTTGTTATGAAAGACACATTTTTATTTCAATCGTATATTAATAAATTAACGCCCATACAAATGTCGTGATAGCCGTACCAAAATACATCTTATCAAGAAAACCTGTTTCCTCCTTCGAAAATACCGGCTCTGCGTCCACTCCCGTTGCTGGTTTAAGCCCAACTAACCTGTCTACCGTATCGTAAAGTAAATGTAACGGTGGGATAATAAAAAAACAGATTTTAAGGGTTTTGAGCTTGAGTCCTAATAAATGGGTCGCGCGTGGGACAACTACAAAAATACTTCACAGGTTTTAATTATTCACGCATTAAATTTGCAAGATAAATTAATGAATACGCTAATAAATCTTCTTTATAACAGTTCAAGTTGTTTATTTATACGTTGCCGTAGTCCATAGTTATGAATTTTTGTTTGAGCAAAACCGCAAGTGGGACACGCAAAAAAGCGGTAGATTTCGCTGTTTTACGATTCCAAATACATTTTTTTTCAGAATCAATGAATATTTAAGGTATTGTTATATATATTTTAAGTACTTTATAACACACGGAATACAAATATATATGAATCAATACTCAATATTAATCTGACTTGAAATTATGGCCGTGGGACAGCAAAAACAGCTCGTTTGAAAATTGACCCAGGTACAGAAGGGACACTCCTTTGATCTTTACAAAAGGCGCTTTTTTCTCAGCCAAAACATTAAGATTTATGGCCCTCTGACGTCGTGACGACGACGTCGATGTCCATCGCTACAAGTACATGCCGGTTCCCGAACGTTGGGGCACCGGCATGTACTTGTAACGATGAACGTAAATCGCGAAGTGTCCGCCCCTTGACCTTACGAAACAGGAACACGTTGAACTACCAATACATACATACATACATACATACATACATACATACATACATACATACATACATACATACATACATACATACATACATACATACATACATACATACATACATACATTCACGCCTTTATTCCCAAAAGGGGTAGGCAGAGCACATGAAACGTATGTTCCAGCACCACTTTTCAACTACCAATAACCCTGTATTAGCTATAAATTTTACATTTTGGGTTTCTAATTTCAACCCTATCTTATTGTGTGTTTTAATTTGTCAGTTAGCTCACTTTACCACCCGCAATTCCGTACGTGTCATTACTTCCGTTCATTCCCCTCGCGAGAGTCGTGCGCGCGGAATGACACTCAGCGAGCCAAGAACTTTGCCGAGTGACTCATCCTGTAGAACGTTCAATTGACTGCGACGGCAAGGGCCGAGTTTGATATGAGGCAGTAAAAGGTTAATCTGGGTTATGAGGCTTTTGGGAATGAAAAGCAGGAAAATCCACGCAATGATTCACTCTATTGCTGAGATAGAAATATATTGATTTCTGTATCAAAAAATATATCCGAAGTCTAAACGCTCGATATTTTATACGATATTGATAACATACCAAAACTAATACCTGTAAAGTTATTTTTTGAACCGAGTTTATCTATTTAAAACACTATCCTGGCTGGCATATTTATCATTATCAGCTAGACATTCAGATTATGGCATTTACACTAAAATTTTACTTTTATGGGCCCAAATGGTCATTTTATTACCAGTATCTGCGGGTATTATTTATTACATTCATCGTTAGTATCTACAAATGCACATTGTTAGTACACGTCATCTTTGTAGTATTAGTACAGAACTTACTGGTAATAAAATAAGTGATTGCAAACTAACGAATGCGTATTTCAATATTGCTCGAACATTTATATAAAATGAAGAATATAGAAGCAATGGTGAACATAGTACATTACTGCAGAGGCCTTGAAGTGCCTACCTAGTACTTCTTGGCCTAAGGCCAAGGAGTAATGTAGGGAGCCATAAACAAGAAAATTCTTGTCTTCATTTCGTGATATTAACGCATACATTTCAGAGCATGTTTGAGAAAATATAGTTGCTTTGAATTTTTGTTCGAAACGGACTGAATTGCAAGCCGGACTGAGTCAATGTTTAACCATTCTAAGTTTTATTACTATTGACAGAAACAGGGGTATTTACTATCAATATTGACAGAAACAGGGTTATGGGAATATTGGGCAAGTATAACGTTATGCTAAACACTAGTGTTCGCGCATCGTTAACTAATTTAATATTTAGTCTTAAGTACACAAAAATGACCCTTACACCCTTGTATTTAACTTGTAACGTTCACTTTGGCTTGTATTCCTTTTCACCTATCAAGACACTCAGATATCACGACATAGTTGTAGTAAACCAATCACAGACACTCTCACACACACGTCACATACATACGTCACAGCCACGCCACGATTGACACTTGTACTCCGCATCCTAGACGAACGACATAAGTATAAGCATTTTCGAAGATCCAGAGTTTCAATCATCTTCTTGTTCCTATACGGAACAACTAGTATAACTTTTTTATATATTACGAAATGTTTAAAATTGATTTGCTGATTATGACAAAGATTTATTTGGTATATAAACAAAAAAATAACACAGGGTTATCTCGCGCACTTATGTGACGTCAGGTAAACGTTTTGGTCCACGATGTTGCACTAATATTTTTTTGTATGTCAAAGTGACATACGAATGAAGAAAAATCCTCTTAGTTCGAAAGTAACCCATATTGCTTTGAAGTAAACTGCCTGTGTCATACACTAGTGCCACGTCAATGCTAGGACTTATACTTAATACAGCAGTTACATTTAAAAATCAAATTATCATGTTGTTCGCTGACAGTAATAATTTCATTAATCACGTCCACGGCGCTCCGTTATTTTTCCCGGCTGCCAATTCATTCACGCGCGTCATTACTCTTTCAAAACGCGGCCCGCGGGCGTCATATTTTTACAACTTCGGACACGGTAATGAGAAAACCCTATTTCCAGGCTTATGGTGTCATTACCAGGCTTAGGCTTGAATTGTGGATCTTTCTACTCGTCGTTGACTGCCAAAATTTATGTTTTCCTTGAGCTCGTTCGTTTAAATTGAGGAAGTATTACCAACGAAGATTGGTTGTTTGTAAAATATGAAGGTATTAGGTATACCTCCGATTGATATGCTGCATGACTATGACACTACATGTTATGTGATTGTAAAAATCATGTAAGTAGTTTCATATGATGTTTTTTTAACATCATCTTTCTCCATAAGATAGCATCCGACAATAATACTTTATTAAAATACCAATACAAAAATATTGATACCTAAGCGGGCCAAAGGTTTTATAATATTTTATAGCAGAATTTAAAATCTTGTCTGTAAGCTTCCAGTGCGAGGTTCTAAGCTGAGTCGACTCCTGAAAAAAAAGTTGTGGATTTAAATGTTGATAACATCTCTTTAAACTAAATGAAATACTTAAAGCTGGAATTCTGATGCGCTCAATAATTATTTACGAGATATTCTAAATAGAATATTGCTTCCTCGGACGGACCATTTATACTGTACTTTCAAAAAAGGAGATTGTTTTGATTTGTGTGGTGTGGTATTTTTGTATGTTCGGCATCAATCAGTATATTTGTATTTCTACAATTGACATATTCGTTTATCTACCAGATCTTTAACCAGAAAAATATGGGTAAACTTATTTACAAAACTTATTGTTATTATCTCCGTTCGATGTTCATGTAACATAAGAACCCTATAATATTGAGGCAGTGATATTACATCCCATTTGGAAAATCCATTTTTTTTCAAATACTAACCTTTAAACAAACATTGAATCTCTAGAATACTTAGTGGTGCGAGAAGATGTACATTAAACTACCAGTTGAACAAACATCAATTTCCTTCTCATCGGGAAGTACAAAGCGCTCATGTGATAGTATTTGTAAAACCAATACAATGAGATCCTTCGCAAATAATCGCACCAAAATCTCGCCTAAACGTCCTTAATATACCCTTGGGATTAGATAGCATTTATCAGAAATTAATGGTCCATTACAAGTGTGTCTAGAGACGATCAAACTGATCAATTCTATATAATTCGTTTCAGGCCTTAGCAGTTAATACGTAGCACTATTTACTCGTATTAAGAGATATTTCGTTGACGATATTGATACTTTCGTATTTCGGATGATATGACGATGATTGATACTAAGAGCGTTCTGAGACCGGTTATATCCCAATGCATATATATAAATATATACATATACCTTATACTTTTTCTAATACAAATTTTAAATTATTTGCATTACTTTACGTTCTCCGTTACTTCTTTTTCTACTCAGTGACGCAATTCCTTCAGGAGTGTATTTTCTTTTCGTCCATTTTAAAAGGAACGTTCACTTGTTTCTTCAAAAACACGAATATAATCTTAATAGGTAATTAAAGTTATCATATTTTGTATTTTAATCTTCAACTCGAATTTTGGTGGGACAATAAATTACACTTTTTGTTCATTAATGGTTTCTTTGCTTTCGCTGTCTGTCCGTCTGTATGTCATCAGGCTATATCTCAAGAACCGCGATAGCTCCCATATAACAAACGTGTTTTTTTTGCCGTTTTTATAGATAATGGTACGGAACTCTCCGTGCGCGAGTTCGACTCCCACTTGGCCGGTTTTTTTGCTTGCCTTCCGAATCGAACATAATCCGAACTGCTAATATTTATAAATAATACCAGGAATTGATAAAAAACTACGCAATAGACGGTGATTTATTGTTATGTTAGTAAATAATTTATAATATACAAATGTTTGTTCGTACCGGGAATGGGAGGAGGATGATTATGTAACATTTCTTTTATTTTGAAGTATTTGTTAGTAACGTGACGTGGTACCACTGCAATATAAGGACCGATTTTTGTTAAAGTTGTATTATATTTACAACGTGGTCAGACAGAGTGCTATTATATAAAATGTATGAACCATAACACTAAACAGTGCGTTTTTGGGTCATAGAGTTTTCGACTTACTATCGATGCCATTGTACTTTAGTTAGTACATATTCAATTAAATAGCAGAAAACGTTACAGAAATAGAAAAAAAGATAAATATAATATCTAGATCTTCCCCATTCTCATCTCTAAACCATAATTGAAAAAAATATCAGTTCAATCTACATTAGTATTTAAATAAAAATATTTTTTTAAATCAATTAAAGCGCGCATTTGTAAGAAAAAAAGACAAAGATAAATAATACAAACAAAGATATCTTGATTAGGCTATACCTAATATAAGACTCAGCATTAATGTGATTAAGTTTTCTGTTAGTTGTAAAACATGTTTTTTCGACCGGTCAAAGAATTAAAAACATGGTTCAACAATGATTGATAAAAATTATTACTGAATGCTATTCTTAGTACCTGCTGTCTTTGTTTTCGCGTTAATGAAGGTAAAAATAATAAATACACACTCGGATTATAGAGAACTCACTCCAGGGCGCGGGTAATGTGCGGGAGCGGGATGTCATTACCACGGACCCCATTCCCGCGCTCGTATCGTCACGGTAATGATTATGAAGACACGGTTAATGACCTTGGCACCGTCCCTCCCTGAAAGATTAATTTTATTATATTTTTATACGTACGCATGCTCTGCGCGTGAATTGTTTAAGGCACCTGAAATGTTTTAGTTTCACGCGATTTTAGCGTTTAGCTTACCTACTTCTTTTTCGGATCCTGGATAAGATATTTTAATAAACAAATTAAAAACAATTTTTCAAGAGGTTCGTAAAAATCGAAATATAATCCAGATGAGATAATACTTGTCTGAAAACAGCTTATGTAAGCGGTTTGACGTTCTAGCAAACTAAGTGTATTATACTGATACAAATGCCTCAATTTAAACCTTTCCTTATTTGGCAATATTACTGGAATATTAAGTGTAAAATCCGGTCAAAGTGAATTTTATTACTGATATTGGGCCCGTGATAGAATGATTAAGGGTTCCGATAATACGCTTCATTACCGTCGGGTCCAGGGGAGCCACGCACATTTATAACCGGACTGCGGCATACTGCGACTCCACAGGATAACACAATATGTATAACACGCTGTATTATAATATATTGGATTTGATACGATAACCTTTCATCATCAAAGTGAATTGCTTTGCATGCATAAAATGATAAGTCACACCAACTTATAACACTAATGACATACTTCATAAAATAAATAAATTGACCTAAATTGATATTAATTTAATTAGGTATCTCATGGAGGCATTTTAGGATATCCAATCCAATATATTATAATATAGCGACTTATAGAATAATAATAATCAAACAAACATAGGATATTGTTACCCTTGTTAATTTAATATCGGGATTTTTGGACTATAGGGTGATGATAATAATATTAAGAGCTTGTTTTCAGCGAAATACAGCTAAAGACACGTTGAATTATGTACTAATCATAACTCAACATTGTGGAAAAAATGCACCATAGAACCTTGTAATACTGGGGCAGCGGTATGAAATCCCCGACAACTTTCTTCTACTTTCTGCATTTAAAAAGTGATGTAAATAAAGTGTTCAGTTTTGTGGAAATACAATTGTAACAGAAGATTTTTCTTCTGTTGTGCTGGTCACTCTATTTCCCCCAGTCCTAACCGTTAATCGGCTATTAGGTACTTTTCGAATTTCGGACCCTGCACATTTCAATTTGGTCGCTGCCGTTAAATGGCGTACTTCGACTTCCGGAAGGCATTCGATACCGTCGACCTTGATGTCTTACTCGTGAAATTGGCAGACGCGGGTTTCACTCCGCATACTCTTACTTTCTTTGCCAGCTATATGAGTAACAGGCGCCAGTATGTGGACTGTGCTGGTCACGTGTCAGAACCATATTTCACGAGGTCTGGCGTAAGTCAGGGGAGCAATTTGGGTCCCGTAGAGTTCATTTTAATGATAAATGACCTTCCTGACGTTGTTAGTGATTCCATTTGTCTACTCTTTGCTTATGACCTCAAGCTTATCTGCAGAATGAATGAAAGCTGTGACCGTATTAAATTACAAGAGGATATACATCGGGTGGTTATATAAAAAAATATATAAATCGAGTCAAACGTACAAGCTACATTTCAACGCGGCAAAGTGCGCCATACTCTCATTTACCAGATCTCGGAATACTCTTTGCTACTAATATGTGTTAGAAGAGACACCGATGCAGCGCGTTGAACAGGTGAAGGACTTAGGGGTGCTGCTGAAGTCCGACCTCACCTTTCGTGACCATATTGTTTCAGTATGTAAAAGGATTTTCCGAAGTCCGGGGTTTGTGATGAGACAGGCTCATGCGTTTACTGACATCAAGGCGATACGTGTATTTTACGAGGCAATTGTCAGGAGTCATCTAGAGGGTAGTGCGGCCATCTGGTGTCCACACGAGTCAAAATATAGGCAAATGTGCGAACGTATTCAAAATAAATTTATTAGTTTTATATATTTAAGTTAAGATTTTTTCTTCACACTTAGTATGGCTTTCTTAGTTACACATTTGGCCTTATGCGGTTTATCTCCTATACTCGTACTATCTATTACATTTTCAATCATATTTGTAGGGAGACTGTTTAGGACAGCAGGCACATAACTGGACCAGACCCTTCGCCCATAAAAGTTGTTGCTTCTTGGTACTGTAAATGTTTTACTGGTTGTTAGTGTCCGGAGGTTCTGTGGTCTGCTATACCTATTCAGCTTTCCTAGGTATTGTCTATATTCTAGAATCACTGCCATTTTATTTTAACTTTGTCATATACATTAAGGAGTCTACAGTATTCGAATAGGTTATCATAGTTGCTTTTGTGCTTATATTTAACTTTTAGTGGTACAATTGTTTTAATTAGCCTTAATTGTAAATTGTATATACGCTGTAGGTATGTGTTGTATGTTCTTCCATAGCTAGATATGCCATAATTTATCACTGAGTCAGCCATGGCCAGGTATATTAGGCGAAGTGTATAAATACAAATACAAATACGTATTTTGTATTTGTATTTCAACTACAGGTTGGAGAAGTATTTTGTATTTGGTATTTGAAATACCGCACTCACATGTATTTAGTATTTCGTATTTCAAATACTTTAAGTTTTAAAATACATTTGCACAAAAATACATGTTATTTGATTCTATAACCGTATAATGGAACCTTTTTAATAAAGTTAGGGGCTTAGGGCACTGTGCTGTGGCAACGCTTTACTGTAAGTGTCAACATCAAACGTCAGGTGCCAATTTATGAATTTAGTTCGTTCGTTCGCGGTTTTTTTATTACGTAGCATAACCCAACCTCAACGGGGTTACGTCGGTTAAGTACTGAATGCCCATGGCCACCTTCTGTCCCCGTCATCAGATCAGCTTTACTGTAAGGTACTACGATACCTTATTGAATTGAATTGTCATACAAACTATACTTATACCCAAAATTTCAGCTCAATCGGTCACCGGGAAGTGGGTCAAATTTAACTTGCAAGATTTGATTACATACATACATACCAACGGGGCAAGTTAAATAAAAGCTTGTAAAAATGTGTTGAAAGTGTTGTGAAAAAAACGTGTAAAAAGTCTTGTGAAATAAGTATTTTGTATTTTGTATTTGAAATACATTATTTTGAATACTGTATTTTGTATTTTGTATTTCAAATAATAATAATAATAATAATAATAATAAATACTCTTTATTGCACCACAACAAGAGAGACAAACAGGTTACAAAAAAATTGCTTAATAAATAATGGACACAACAGGCGGTCTTATCGCTTTGAAGCGATCTCTTCCAGACAACCTTTGTACAGCAGGAAACATTTAAACTAGAATTTTTAACAGGTAGTGCAGGAATTCATCATGAAGAGTAAACTAACACATCAATCTTTCAAATATTTCTAAACAGGACACTTAAAAAAAAAAAAATACATACCTAATATATTAATAAATACACAGACATATATACAACCATACATACATACATACAATACATAAAAGGCAACTTAAGGGAGAGACAGGTAATATTGTTTCAACAGATTTTTGAAAATAGGAAGAGATTTTGCACACCTTATATGCAACGGCAAAGCATTCCACGACCGAACAGCCCGAAAGGTAAATGAGCCATTATAAAATTTGGTAGATGAAGGTGGTGGGGCAAGAAGATGGTTTTGGGAAGATCTGATGGAAGTGAGACGATTAAAACGCTCTTTGAGATATGGAGGAGTAGAGGGAATAAAAAGTATACTGTAGAGTAACGCCAGAATGTGAGAATCACGACGGAGACGAATTGGAAGCCACTTGAGCTGAGAACGAAAGGAGGAAACGTGGTCATACTTGCGCAAACCAAATATGAGGCGCTCAAGTTTGTTAAGCTGGTCCTCAGTAAGGTCCAGATAGCACACATCAGCATAATCTAGAATGGGAAGAAGAAGAGATTGAGCTAGCGCAATTTTAGTGGCGAGTGGCAAAAAGTTACGAAGTCGACGAAGAGAACCGATCGAAGCAAACATCCGCCTGCTGACCTCGCTCACCTGAGGTATCCAAGATAATGTGCGATCCATTATGATACCAAGGTTCCTTACCTGGTGCGAATATGGAATTTGAACACCATTGAACATTACAGCTGGTAAGCTCATAAAATCAAGCCTCGGAATGAGCTTCGGACTGCCTACGATTATGACCTGGGTTTTAGCAGGGTTTACCTTAAGCCCAAAACGTTCACTCCAGGTAGAAATACTCTCCAAGTCCTTATTCACGGCGTGGATAACCTGAGGTAAATCATTAACAGTTCCTTGAGAGTAAACTTGAAGATCATCGGCATAAAGGTGATATGATGAAACGATGTTACTAGTAATGGAATTAATGAAGATTGAAAAAAGAAGAGGGGACAACACGCCACCTTGCGGGACGCCAGCCAGCGTGTTGCACCACGATGAATGGGAAGAATCTACCTTTATACGTTGCCGACGACCATGTAAATAACTATGAAACCAATCAATTACCACAGGAGATATGTTAAGAGAACGTAATAAACTAAGCATAATATCAAAATCAACAGTGTTAAAAGCATTACTAAAGTCAAGTAGCGACAAAACAGTGACATTCCTGTTGTCCATGCCTGCTCGGACATCATCGGTAATTTTCACGAGAGCGGTAGCCGTACTATGACCTGTTCGGAAGCCGGACTGAAAGGGATTCATCAGATTGTTCCTGTTCAAGAAAGAAGTCAGCTGTTGATGAACAAGGCGTTCCAGGACTTTTGATAAGAAAGGAAGAATGGAAATAGGACGGTAGTCAGAGAAAGAGGAAGGTTTGGATGATTTTGGAAGAGGAATTACATCGGCATCTTTCCACAACGAGGGAAATACACCAGAGGAGATGGAACAATTTAGAATATGGGTAATAACAGGAGCAAGGAGATCAAGGATAGGGAAGATCATTTTACGGCTAACGCTGTCGACACCAACAGCATTGGAGGTAATAGCTAATACGTTCTTCTTAACATCACTGACAGTGAATTGAGCAAGAAAGAAAGGAGGAAAGTCAGGAGTTGGGACACTCGAAAGATAGTTAAGAGTATCAGCCTTAACTGACCTGTTGAATGTGGTAGAAGAAGAAAAATGCTGGTTAAGCTGGTCGAAGTCTACATCATTAGGAATTGAATTTTGTTTAGGCTTCCCAACTCCTAAAGACTTAAGAAATTTCCAGACCTTAGAAGGATCACCATTTTCTACAGCCGAGTGAATGTGACGCCTCTGGGCATCACGGCAGACGGTACTACAGCGATTTCGCAGCGCATGGAACTTGGCTTTATTCTTTTCAGAAGAATTCCCCTTATATTTGGACTTAGCCAGGTTCTTCCTATATATAAGTGCTCTAATTTCCTCGGTAAGCCAGGGAGCAGGAAGGTGCTTAACCTTGATTGGGCGTACCGGAGCGTGAGAATCATACAGATGAGACAAGGCGGTGTTAAAAAGTGATACTTTCTCATCTACGGTACAAGCCTCCAAGATTGATTCCCAATCTACATTTGCGGCATCTTCGTGAAGTTTGTCAACATTCAACCGACTAAAATTGCGCTGAAGTAGAATTTTGGGCTTAGCTTTAGGAGGTCGAATCCTATAAGATAAAAAAAGTAGATGATGGTAGGAAAAAGAGTCCGCACAGTATTGACAGTATTTTGCAACGTGATCAGATGATGAAACAAGTGCGAGATCAAGGAGCGATGGAGTACAGTTAGGGAAATAATGTGTGGGATCTGAAGGCAAAATAATCATATTGCAAGCGTCCACGAGCGCTTTAAGTGATCTTGAGCGAGAGTCATTCCTAAGCAGGCAAGTATTAAAATCGCCCATAATGATATGGTGATCATAAGAAGGCATAAGGTCTTCGAGAATCATTTCAAAAGAGGAAAAGTAATTAACATTAAGCGAGGGTGAATAAAAAACACCAAGAAGAATTTTTGAGTGAGTTAAGCTCAACTCGAGAAATAAATACTCTGCGGCGTCTGAAGAGGAGGACTGAGCTGATATATGTAAAATGGAATATGGGATGTGAGACCGGAGATAAATCGCAACACCACCACCTCCTCTACCAATACGATCATTTCGGACCAGACAAAACCCAGGCAAAGAATACGAAGTGGAAGGTAAACAAGGTTTGAGCCAGGATTCTGAAACCAAAATAGCATCAATTGTGCTTGACTCAAAAGTTAATAAAAAATCACTATAGTGGGCGGGAATACTTTGCGCGTTGATATGGACAATATTCAAGTTTTTGGGGACGTCAGAAAGTTGTTGGTCAAGTAAGTCGTGAAGAGAGGGAGGGAGACTATGAAAACTATTATCATCACCATCAGATGAAGCGGAAACAAAATCACTAAAATCACTTTCATTACTATCGAGTAACATTGCCTTTGTATATAATATAATTCATAAATATTAGTAAATGATATATATTTATATATAGATATATTATATTAAAACAATAACTGTCTAGATAACGCTTAACTATCCGACTACCCGCCAGCAGTACAAACAACAAAGTACTTAATAACACTTCTACAGAGATAATGAACAAAACGCAAAAATACTTAAGCAAGGCAACACTGGGGCCGGTAATGTCACTCAAACGGCAAGGGCATTCTGACAGTGACATTGACATTTGAGTGATAAAATTACAAACAAGATTACTTTAAATGAATACTATTAAAAACAGGAGAGGGTAAAAGTGAATTTAACAAGATATTACACGGCCAAAAACGGAAGTTACGTGAATAATTTGATACAACTCAAAAGATAGAAAACAACAGAAATAATGGCATACGAACTTAAATTGTCAAGCACGGGGCTTGATTGCTGCCTGCCTCTTCACTTTAAGCTGACGCTGGCTAACAGATGGAGCGACCGCACCTCCAACACCTGCAGCAGCCACGGGATCAGACGGCGGCGCGTCCTGGATCCGGTCGAGGTCGGCGCGAGAGGTCACACTGCGACGCTCGCCGCCCTTGACCAGCACGTACACGCTGCCGTCCTTCGTGTAGCAGTTCCGGACACCGAACCGCTCCCTGGCCGCCATGAAGATGTTGTGCCGCGGCCTCGTCAGAAACTCGGAGACAATCACGCCTGACCCTTTGAGCGCAGTTTTACCAAACCAGATGGCATTGCGATTCGAAATATCACGGAACTTCACTAAAATGCATCTGGTTTGATTACTACGAGGACGACCCATACGATGACTCCGAGATATGTCATCTGCAGTCAGACTGCTCTTCAGATGAACCTTCAGCAAGTCTACAACCTGCGCAGTAGTGTCCTCGCCTCCGGACTCAGGCACACCATGAAAGAGCAGGATCTTGCGTCGAGACCTCATCTCCATGCTGTCCACCTGATGTCCCAGGAACTCCACCTGCCGCTGCAAACTATCCATGGCTTTCATTATAAATGTTCGGAAAGCTTCGAACTCTGCTGCCACAGACGACACGGTGGTAGTACTCGAGGATGCCTTATTAATCTGGTCCTGGAACTCGGCCATCTTTGTGGTGAACGCCTCAGCCATCTCTGCCATGGACTGCTTGACAGACTCCATAGTGCTTTTCGGGTGTGTCAAAGTGAGGAAACACAGTATTAAGTGTCACTTAAGTAAGTAAAGCGAAATTAGTCAAGATAACTGCTGGTAGGTAGTGAGTGTCAAATATACATCAATGTAATTTAGAATTTAGGCCAAAATATTAACTTTATCTAATTTTAAATATAAAAACTATTAGAGATGATGTGTACTAGTTTCTATGCCTACCCACTTTTTTTCCTGTCACCAAAGTAGTTTCTAGTTTGTATTTCAAATACATTTTTACATGTATTTTGTAATTTGTATTTCAAATACAATGAAGTCAGTATTTTGCCCAACCCTGGCTATATGGCATTTTATTTTTAAGTATCTTTAGGTTACTTAGTATCCCTCTTAGTTTTTTACATACATGGTCAATGTGTGGGCTCCAATTAAATTTATCATCTATTATTAAACCAAGGTATGTATGTTGTTTTGCTAAGTCTAAGGGCTCGCAGTCGCAGCACGGACTTGGGTCATGCATGCAGGGGTGATTGTGGGCAACTATTTTAGGTATTATGTTAGTTTTATTATGGGATGAATGGATGTGCATTAATTTAGTTTTTTGGTAGTTAATGGATAGACCCATATCATGTGACCACCTGCATAATGTATCAAATTCACGCTGCATTCTGCTTTCAGCCACAGATATGTCAGCTGTTATTATAGGCAAGTATCGTCAGCAAACTGGTACACAGAAGCCTCGCTGAATATGTTGTTCATATCGTTGACGTAGATTAGATACTCAGTTGGATTGGATGGTTGTGTTGGATTATACGGAGTATACCCTTTTTATCCATTGATGTATCCTACTTTGTTCGTGTTGGGAATGGTAGGATAAAATAAACTGGAAGTTAGAAAGGAACTGGGGCTGGCTTCATATCTACTTAAGTTGATGCGAGGCAAGTTGAGCAATCCTTGAGTCCTTGCGGAGGTGTGCTTGAGCGTACCGGATCGGTATGTGTGGCGGCGGCGGCGGCGGCGGCGGCCGAGCCTGCTGGCCGAGCCGCGCGCTCGAACGCAACTCTTTCGCCAGGCCCCCTTTACGCGCGCAATTCGGACCCTTAATCGGGTAGCGATCGTGGTAGATTTGTTTTTTTGTTCTTTGAAAGAATTCACAAAGGCCACGTTATATGTATTGTGTTACTGTAATTTGTAATGTACCTATGTTTTTATTTTCCGTTTTGTGTCAAATTCCACACTGTCGAATTAGGATAGCGTGTAAGGATGGGTGTGTGTATGTAAATAAATAAATAAATAAATCTGATTTAAGTTCACCACTAGCTTTAGTAAAGCAGAAGAGTATTTAGTAGTGGTGAAGTGTATTTGAAGGTTGCCGAGGAGTTTCTGGGTGTAAATCTGAGGCTAGTTAACTGACATTCGAGGTAAGAGTTAAATAGTCATCTTCTTCAAGTGAACTGGCGACTCCTACTTAAGGTATTCTGATGAACCACTATTTACCTTTTAATTTGAATGTCATTGAAGTATCCCCATTTTAATCCTTATATATACGTCGGCAGCCGATCGTAAAATCCGCCAAATCATTGAAACTAGAAAGCAATTTTTTTCACAATAGGTAGTTCATGTTATTATGTTTTTGGGGGACGCGCGGCCTCCCCCCGCCTCCTCGAAGTCACGTCATTGCTAAGCTGACGTCGTTGCCGGTGAGCCTGTCGCAGCCAACCGGAGAAGCACACCTTCAAGAGTGCGTGAAGCCGGGGTTCCTCCAAAAGATAAGCCCCTCGCACCGATGTGGATAAGGAGGGTTTCACATTAGTAGGTAGTAAAGGTAAGCCGCGAAAGAGCCAGTGTGGTACAGCAGAGCCAGTTGGTTCGGGCCTGCGGGTTGTTACGCCGAGTAAAGCGCTGTACGTGTCGCGCCTGCATTACTCCACCACGGCTGATGACATGGTGCAGTATATCACCAGAAGACGGGCTACTCGCTGAGGGTTTTCCAGCTGTTGTGGTGCGCGTGCCGCGGCCGCTCCAGGAGACCATCGCGTGTGCTGACTTCTGGCCGAAGGGTGTCGTGTTTCGGCGGTTCCGGGCAACCTACAGAACTCTACACCGGACATGACGACGCAACGGAGCCACACACTGTTTCGTCGCCTAAATAATAATTAGTGCTTTAATATTATATTGTATGTATGTTAGTCTGTAAGGTATTAGTAACTATGGGTCTTAGGTGCCTGAAATAAATGTTTTATTATCATTATCATTTATTTAACAGACAACCAATTGGTCCAAAATTATAAACTTAACCTAGGTTTTGTCGTCACATTGGCAAATTGGCGAATGATGGCGGTGTTGGTGTTATACCTAACCGCCACTGAGTTCAGAATGGGGTTGGAGCTGACCCATACCCTGCTGAGCAGCGCTGCGAGTCTTTCTCGCACAATGGCATAAAAGCCATCAGTGCGTGACTGCGCAAACATTCCTGAGGCTCTGCATAGTCATGCAGAAGTCATAGAGAACACTAGGAATAAGTATATTAAACCCAAAATATGTATTAATTTTAGAAACCCTCGAAACGTCTGGGTAAAAAGGGGATTGAAAGTTTGTATGGAGATGGAGTAAAATTTTAAGTGAGAGACTTGAAACTTTGAACTTTGAACTTCCTCCTTATTACGATGCAAGAAAAGTATTTTTAGGGTTTTGGAAAACCAGGTGTGGAAAGTTTGGATGCGGGAAACTCTTTTTGTGAGCTACAAAATTTAAACTTCTGGCGGCTAAATTATGCATATGCATGCTAGGGTGCAGGAGGAAGACAAACGATAGAGAAAAAATATAGTTTTTATCCCGTAAATCATACCCTAAGGGGTCCAAATGTGGGGTGTAATCGATGTATCCTAAACCCACTATGTAAACGAGTTCCACGCGGACGGAGTCGCGGGCAGAAGCTAGTCATCTATATTCTTGTTTCGCCCTCGTCCTCCTCATTTTTTCCGTTTTCAGTTATAGTCCACCGCTCTCGTTAATTAAGATAATTTGAGTTCAATTTTACACAAATTGATCTAGTCCCAAATTAAGCATAAGAACCTAGGCCTTCTGTCATTAAGGCAACTGGAATTGCGGTCAGGAAGACCATTAGCGATAATGTGAAACGAAACGGAATGACAGATGAACGACTTGGAATTGTAATTAATGCTCCATACTCAGGCTTCTTAATTAAATTGTTGCCTAAAATGACTTCAATATAGATCTTTATACAGCCAGGACATAAAATAGGATGGTTCGTAGCATTAGGCCGTGTGGTGTTGGGTTCCCCGTTTCTACTGGTGTTGTCTTAGAATAACATCACCCCTTCTTTCCATGGGGGGAATCACTGCAACTTCACATTTTCTCTATCTTGTGGTTTGCCTGCTTCATTGCGTGATCGCATCAGAGATGAGGCTATCCGCAGCAGAACCAAGGTAGCCCTCCGTGTCGCTGAAGTTAATTGGCAGTGGGCGGGGCACATTTTACGTAGAACCGATGGCCGTTGAGGCGGAAAGTTCTCGAGTGGCGACCAAGTACCAACAGACGCAGCGTGGGACTCCCGAAAGATGATCGCGGGAGTCCGCTGGATGCATGTGGCGCAGGACCGGTCGTTGTGGCACGACGTCAGCAAACGTTTGCAAGACGTCCACTTCTGGACATAGGCCTCCCCCAACTCTTTGGGGCCCAGCAGGTATGTCCAGCAGGGGACGTCTTTCGGCTAATACGATGATGACGATGATGTGGTTTGCCTACAATTAGAAGCAGGACCTCCCTACACTGAAAATGTTATTATTTTGCTCTACCTACTTACTTCTAGTAGGAATTATTACAGAATATAGTATCAGCTCGGTTATTAGCGTGTTTTAAGAAACTATTAGTATGCGCACCGTACATGTATCTTATATGAGTGGATAAAACCACAACATAATGTGTCGGTACTCGTAAGCTTACGCAAACATAGCATCCCTCGGGGTAAACCTATTGTTGAGTTGAGATATTGAAAGCGAATAATAGATTTCAGTAAATCCTGCTTGAGGATATGCTGGTACAGTCAGAGTTAATATTGGTTATTTACTTATGAATAATACGAGTTGGTTCCTATTCGAAGCTACGAGTTACATATTTAGAAGCCCAAACTGGCTAGTTGTGTAGGTTCGTAAATTCAGCTTCTGTACTCGGCCGGGATAGTTACAAAAATGTTTTTTGTCATTTCTATAAGAAAAGTCAGAAATGTGAAGCTAAACATTCAACCATACGAAAACCAGTAAAAAGCCACAATTTTATGTCAAATGAAACGGTTCGAAGCAGGATTGGTTGGTTTCGGCGAACCATCCTCATATGTTTTATAAAAGCCTACTGGCTCGTGTCAGTGGAACAAAACAAGGTAAGTCATTCCCGTGACAGCTCGTGACGTCGGCGTACCTTGCCTACGTCATCACCATCTTTAAAATGGCGGACTGTCAGTGTGTTGCCAATGTGTGAAAGTAAACTACCGGAGTCAATTGCATTACTTCACTCACAACTCACTCCTTTTAAAGCTTTTAACTAATAGTTACGTTAACCTCTTATACGTATAGGTACATCACACAGTACAGTTCACAGCCTTTTCACCCCAAAAGCCAACCTATTTTTTTAAATATTGATTACCTATGCATTAACAAAACTCCTTGTTATGAAGATCAGTCAGTCAACGGCAACATTTGTGTGCCAGCTTTGCATAATGGCAACATTTGTGTGACGTAAGGTACATCGTCGGGAATGACATACCTTGTTTAATTCTACCATGGAGTAATCATTAACCATTCCATTCGCTTCTCTGCTAATGTCTTAAGCTCCTGATACGACATTACATTGACCTTCTCTTGATCTTTAAACGTACGTTTCGACCTTCCCCTAGCGGCAATTAGGCTTCTGATATCCAGGTATTCTATTTGGCGATAAAAAATTAGGATAGGAAAAGACTATGTTTAATTACAAAAGTGAAATTTGTATACAATCAAAAAATATTGAATTGTATACAATCCACATTATGTGCCTATCGTGTTAATGTATTTTTGAATTAGTTAGAATCATATATTTAACTTTTGTGACTAACTGTACCGACTTGTGTGCTACTAAAATATGTGAATTTTGCCGTGGTGTAGTAAGCTCTTTGAGATTTAAATTGTTGTTGTTGTTGAATTAGAAATGAACATCCATTTATCAAGATACTTCATTTACAGTATAAAGGCTCAATGGTACCGTAAAATATAACCAGATTCTGACAGCATAAATACCTTATAAATTATACGGCTTATGATATCTTAAGTTCCTTTACAAAACAAGGCTTAGAGTCCATTATTACGTGCAAATGAATCTCATCAACGTCTATCAAAAACACTGTTTGCAAAAATTGTAAGTACCTACTTTATATTTTTTTTATAAAGTGTACGTGGCTCTTCAAACTAAATGTGCCTTATGCCGAGTAAATGGATTACCGATCACTGGAAAACAGGCCGACTCACAGCTCCGTCAAAGGGTAACGGTGAACCTTTTAGTGATCCAAACGCCTTCTAAGAAGACCAATTACTTACACTGTTTTTATTTAGGTAAGTTATTGGAGCGCGTTTTGGTCTCCTGTGTTTCATGAACCGTAACGTTTCGAATAGGTACCTCATCATCATTATTACTTAAGAGCCGTGCTCTTGTCGGTGGAGTAACCGCCACTTTTCTCTATCCATTGCCAGTCTTTTGGCTTCTTCATATGACTCGACATCAGCATCATTTTTTATTTGGCTTTTTTCCATCCTGGAAGGTAAAATTGAAGGCAAGAGAGGCAGAGGAAGGCCTACGATAATATATTTTAGCCAAATAGGTACCTACTTCACCTGAATTCACCCGTGGTCGGACACTGTCAGAGCTGTGCCGATTAAACGAAACATACAACGGATCTTTACAGACATAAATATCTGGTGCCTTGGAAAACGTGTAGCCAATGATTCTTCTCAGTGTAAAGTAAAGTGGAGCCCCGCCGAACCGTTACAAATCTTGGTCAGTAACTTTAAGTGTTTGTTGTCTGTAGGTGAGAGGTACAGCGGAAGAGAGACCAGGTAGAATGTATTTAAAAGATGTGTAGATAAAAAAAAATACTAATTAGCATTCATGTATATTTTTTCTTTTAATTTGTCACTCGGAAGGTGTTAGGTGTCATACGTAGTGGGTACGTATAAATGATAAAATAAGTTTATGTCAAAAATTGGATTTAAACTTTTATCGCCAACTGTACTTTTCCGTATATCATCATCAACTACTCGGTGAGACGATTCTAACGAGCGCAAACTCAAATGGCCACCTTCTGTCACCATCATCGGATCAGCTCGATGGTAACATAATATTGAATTGTCATACAAACTATACTTAACCACAATATTTCAGCTCAATCGGTTGAAGATTTCGGCTTCAAAATAGATTCCAAGTTACATACATACATTGCAAGCTAAATAAAAGCTTATAACAAAAGATAATCACGCGGGCAAAAGCTAGTAATCTATGTATAATTAAATATTCTATAAGCACTCGACTACATAATAGCAATCGCAAGTTAATGAAACGCAATCAAACGCGAGGAAATGTCTGATATCCGTTCACGTTCATATAATCTCCCGCGGCGGGCTAGGCGGAGCGATTTGAATTGATTTCGTTATTGAAATTCACACTAACTTTGGCATTTGGCGATAAATATTTTAGGGGACCGCAGAAGAATTCTGAACGATATAAGATACGCAAAGACGTAAACGTATAAAAAAGTACGACAGTAACATTTTTCCAAGGTTTAATGATATTTGTTCGGATAAGTACATACCTATTATGTATCGGGAATACATAATTTGTTGTTTGTTGGAAGCCAAAACACGGTTGCATATAATTTTACGTCACACCTGGCCATAATGCGAGTTTTACTGCACGCTGCGCGTACGGAAAAACTCGCATTGTGGCCAGGTGAAGACGTAAAATTTTGTACGCAACACGGGCGGTGATTCGTAAAGCCCCAGAGCGCATATTTATGGCCCTCACCTTCGGTTCGGGCCACAAACACCTGCGATCTGGGGCATTTACGAATTCACCGCCCTAGTTACGTAATGTACTATTCTCATGAAAAAAAAACAAAGTTAGGTCTTTATTTTCCTATTTTACCGCCGCAGCCATTTCAACTAAAACATTTATTAAACAACATGCTTAATCAAGTCATGAAATTATGGTACCTCATCAAAAATCTCAGAATAGCAAATATTAATGAAGTGTCACACATTTAAATATTTATGGTCATGTATCCAAGAAAACTTTAGCGTTGTTTCAAAGACATAATTATATACTCAGGCCGCCTTTACGCACAGGCGGTATTTGCGCGACACGGGCGCCACGAAAATTACGCCTGATTTTACTATTTGTACCACGGTGTAAGCCACTTCTTTCAAGTTTCTCATCATCCCTACGACGATGACGACCGCCATAGCCTAGTTGGTAGTGACCCTGCCTACGAAGCAAGAGGTCCTGGGTTCGAATCCCGGTAAGGGCACAAATTTGTGTGATGAGTATGAATATTTGTTTCTGAGTCATGGATATTTTCTATGTATTTAAATATTTACGTCTATTATGTATATCGTCGTCTAGTACCCATAACACAAGCCTTACTGAGCTTACTATGGGACTAGGTCGATTTGTGTAAGATTGTCCCCTTATATTTATTTATTTATTTTATTTTATTTTTATTTTTATCCCTAGTTGGCGTCAAAATTACTGTTGCTATATAGTTAAGTACCTATGTTTAAACTTTAATCCTCAGGGATGGTGCGAAAATACTAGCCGATAGGTATATTTTGATACATCTATTGATTCGAATCCTCATTAGGAATCCGACTCACGCTTCCCCCGTGTTTAATTTCAACGGGAAAAAGAATACCTCAATTTCAATCTTATATCCCAGACTTAAGTGAGATTGTAATCCGGACAAAAGGAAGGTAAATCCTTATTTAAAACGCGGCGGAAAACTTTTTAAAGCTTAAGGGCGGCTGAACGTCACCGGTTCTGAGGCTGAATATCCTTAAGCAATGCCAATACAGCCCTTTGGAGTTAAGTACTGACTCCTTATTTGATCTTCGCGCTTTGACGATCGCGAATTGAATTTATTTTTACTGGCTTTAGCAGGTACAGGATAACTAGTATTTTAGACTGACCCGCGGTTGACCGCTGACAGGTCCGTATTTTTATTTATTACTAGCGACCCGCCCCGGCTTCGCACGGGTAATATATTATACATATAAACCTTTCTATTGAATCACTATATCTATTAAAAAATCCGCATCAAAATCCGTTGGGTAGTTTTAAAGATGTAAGCATACATAGGGACAGACAGCGGGAAGCGACTTTGCTTTATACTATGTATTATTATTTATACATACATTATTCCAATGAGGTTTTTTTACTATATCAATAAGTGATATTTTAACCACTCTTTCGGGAAAAGTATAATACATTAATCTTAACACTTTCACTGCCAGGAACCTGCCTGCCTTACGCCATGGTCGCCGTCCGCTACGAGGAAAACCACGAGATCGAATACGACCGTAAGCGCGTAGCGATTCTTGGCAGTGAATGTGTATCTCATTGTTCACTTTTTTATATCGAATTGTTTTGACAGAAAACTTGCTTTTGATTGAGCTAACATTAGCGAGCAAGTGAGACAACATTTTAAATTCGTCTTAACTGCTGGATTGTTACCACACAGTCTGTGAGCTCGGCGCTCTACTGAATCCAAGGCCGCTAACTGATACTTAGTGGAGCCGTTCCGTGGCAGCAATATTCCATGCTCGATAAATTAAATGGATATCTCATCTGGATGAACGTCTCGGATATATTATGTCTCGGGTTGTTAGTTGAAGGTGGTTTGATTTCCACACAGTGTCTTCTGACATTCGCAGGCTAACGGCGTGGTATTTAAAGAAACTTATGTAACAAACTTTCATAAATTGGCTTTTCATTTGTGCGATATTCGCCCCCTTCCTAGAATAAACTTGTAAAAACTAGAACAATTTGGGTCAAATAGTTTTCTCGAAGACGTATTGTATGGATATCGAACCACCATTGACAGTTTTTGTATGTACCTACCTAGTTGGTATTATTCACATAGGTTTAACTTTTTGATGCCATTTGTCTTTCATTGTCATTCTAATAACTTAAATGTCTTGTTAAAATAATTACATTTTTCACCGATATTATATTTTGCATGAAAAATTATAATACAAGTTTCATAACTCGGAACAACGAACCCTGTTGCCTATTTCGTTAAAAGAACACAGGTGTAGTAACTTGAATCCGATGTTATATTATGATTGTGCATTGGTAATTTTATAAGTATAGTTATCAAAAACAGAGAACGCTAAAAGTTCAAAATTAACCCCCCCCCAACCCCATACCCCTGCACTTTCGCACCTGTCGCCGCACCGCCGCGAAAGTTGTAAATGTTTTGTACCTAATGTCACAGAATAAGTAATACTACGTACAGAAGGTTCTCTGTTAACAAACTCCCTGTTAAATACGCCAAACGTGCCTAAATGTGGCCATCTCTTTCGATCGCATGCAACGCGCTCTTTCGGGGGTGGAGCCTTAGAGCTAGGGTTGCCGCCAGCACGACCTATAAAATTAGTAATTAATTCATTCACAAAATTATAAATTCAGCGTGTACAATGTGTTATGTTTTAAATAATTAAAACAAAATTGATAGATACTTATGCAAAAATAGACTTGAATGTTCACCTGGATTCGATTTTTTTTGTTCTGCGATTAATTGGATTACTTGCGTATATAATAGAATATAAAAGAGTACGTATATAAAAGATATTAAATTTTAATACCTAGCAATTAAAAACTTAAAATCTTTTAATCGGCCGGCGCGTAGTAATCAAAGAATGAGTCGCCCTTGCTAATGTTTTGCTGTCTCATTAATTAAGTACTAACCAAGATATTTATAAGTTATTGTCTTAACTAACCCTATGAATTTTATGTCGGAAAACAATAAATATTATTATACTAAATCAAATTTCTCAAAACATAAGATACCTGAAACACATACTTGATACTTGCATTCTCTTTTTATTAAATCACTAGCTTTTGCCCGCGGCTTCGCCCGCGTAGTAAAAGTAATTTTCCAATAATTGTTGAATTGCTACGCCGCCTACTAACCTACTACTACTAACTTCCCCTACTAATAACCCTTCGTCATAACCCATTATGGTAAATTAATTTTTATTTACTATTATATTTATGCCCGTGTGGTGGCGAATTTCACCACCCTCTTTCTTCCCGTGTGTGTCGTAAAAGTCGATTAAGAGAGCAGGGTTGAAGTGTGTTGTGGGTGATGGGCTAACAACCTAAGCAATATCACTTTTTGTCGATCTTTTATACCCACATTTATGCTAAAAGTGGCTCTGGAACATAAAGTTCATGTGCTCTGCCTGCCCCTTTTGGGAATAAAGGCGTCAATGTATGCATGTATGTGCGTATTTCTGTTATTAAATTTACAATCATGATTAATGAGAATCTGTCCTCTGGAATAAAAGCTACTTTATGTTCATGAACATTAATGTTGAAATACCAAAATATCTCCACGAATGTTAAGTCAAATTTGTGGCCTGGACATTGCTATAGGCTTGTTTCCTAAGATTTTTTTTCTATGCTTTTCGAACCAGTATTTAACATAAATACCCAAAAAATTGTTTTAATTTAACGGCGGCCAAAATGCTTAACATATTAAAAGTAAGCAGATCTTCGTGCAGCACCTTGAATGTACTTATTACGGATGCAGGCACTTTCCCAATGTCTCCTACCCTCCCGTCCCGCCGCGCCGCCCGCACTCGCCTAGGTACCGATTGCTGACGATCGAGATGGCACCGAATACAAAATTTAAAACCTATAACCCTATATAATGCGGGTCTCGTTCCATACCTCAAAAGCAAAAATAGAACCCTTATTTATAGGATCACGTGTGGCTGTCTGTCAGTCCGTCTGTTACAACCGATTTGCTACGAAAAAAACTGACCCGATTGAATTGCAATTTGGCACAAATATTTTCATGAATTTTCATGTCCACAACATTACATTTCAAAATCTATGTGATTTTCGTTATTAACGTCCCAAAAAAACCGTAATAACAACGCCCATATTGATATATTTAGACGCCACGTTGGAATGTAAAATCGTTGTTGTTTTCCTAATCAGCGACCCGACAAACCATAGAAACAATAGATACCGATTTTGATTTTCAGATTTTGTCACCACATGTCTCCATTTAGGGGTTGAATTCTCAAAAAACCGGAAACACTTGTTTACTCATTTATCGTTAGGAATTATCCTGTGAATTCTCGAATAAAATTGTCTAACTAATCTTTTTTCTCCATACAAACTTTGGACCTCCTTTTTAACCCCTTTAGTTGTAATTATTTCAAAAACGCTGAAAGCACTTAATTTGTAATTGAATAAGTAATCTGTCCACAAAGTTTTAAGTACGTAGTAGCTAAAAATAAGTTTCCCTTATACAAAATTTGGACCCTCATTTAACCCTCTCAGCGGTGGAATTTTATAAAACGCTGAAATTACTTTTTGTATCCTAATAAGTTATCTTCCTACAAAGTCTCAAGTCTCTAGTTCAATAAATAATGTTTCCCCTACACAAACATTGCATCCCTATTTAACCCCCTTAGGGTAAGAATTTTCTAAAACGCTGAAAGAACTTTTTTGTATTATAATAATAATATTCCCACAAAGTTTCAAGTCTCTAGTACAAAAAAATATGTTTCTCCCATACAAACTTTGCACCCCTACTTAACCCCCTTAGGGATAGAATTTCCAAAAATCCCGTCTTATCCCTTGCTTACGTCATAAAATGAAGTTCTGGTGTAAATTTCAAGTTTCTAGTCCCAAGTAGCTTTGAATACGAACTTTGCACCCCCTAATTTTATATAACGCTGAAAATACATTTTTTGTATCCTAATAAGTAAAATACCTACCAAGTTTCAAGTCTCTAGTTCAATAAATAATGTTTCCCTTATACAAACATTGCACCCCTAATAAACCCCCTTAGGCGTAGAATTTTCTAAAACGCTGAAAGAACTTTTTTTGTATCTTTATAAGTAATATCCCTACAAAGTTTCAAGTGTTTAGTACAAAAAATCATATTTCTCCCATACAAACTTTGCACCCCTTTTTAACCCCCTTTGGGATAGGATTTCCAAAAGTCCCGTCTTATCCCTTGCCTACGTCATAAAAGGAAGTTCTGGTGTAAATTTCTTGTTTGTAGTCCCAGTAGTTTTGAATACAAACTTTGCACCCTTATTTAATCTCCTTAGGGGTGGAATTTTAAAAACGCTAAGGATATTTTTATTTGTATCCTAATAAGTAATCTTCGTACAAAGTTTCAAGTCTCTAGTTCAATAAATAATGTTTACCTCATACAAACATTGCACCCCTATTTGACCCCCTTAGGGATAGAATTTTTTAGAATTTTCTGATTTTTCTTTTTTTTTAATAAATACATATATAAAACGCTGAAAGAAGTTTTTTTTTATCTTAATAAGTAATATCCCTACAAAGTTTCAAGTCTCTAATACAAAAAATAATGTTTCTCCCATACAAACTTTGCACCCCTATTTAACACCCTTAGGGACAGAATTTCCAAAAATCCCGTCTTATCCCTTGCCTATGTCATAAAAGGAAAATCTGGAGTAAATTTCAAGTTTCTAGATACAGTAGTTTTTAATTCAAACTTTGCACCCCTATTTAACCCCCTTAGGGGTAGAATTTTATAAAACGCCGAAAGTACCTTTTTGGTATCAATAAGTAATCCTCCTACAAAGTTTTAAATCTCCAGTTCAATAAATAATGTTTCCCCATACAAACTTTGGACCCCCATTTCACCCCCTTAGCGTTAGCATTTCCAAAAATCCTGTTCTATCCCCTATCTACGTCATAAAAAGAAGTTCTGGTGTAATTTTCAAGTTCTTAGTCCCAGTAGTTTTGAATACAAAATTTGCACCCCTATTTAATCCCCTTAGGGGTGGAATTTTCTAAAACGCTGACAGTTTTTTTTTGTATCTTAATAAGTAATATCCCTACAAAGTTTCAAGTCTCTAGTACAAAAAATAATGTTTCACCCATACAAACTTTGCACCCCTATTTAACACCCTTAGGGATAGAATTTCCAAAAATCCCGTCTTATCCCTTGCCTACGTCATAAAAGGAAGGTCTGGAGTAAATTTCAAGTTCCTAGTCCCAGTAGTTTTGAATACAAAAATTGCACCCCTATTTAATCCCCTTAGGGGTGGAATTTTCTAAAACGCTGAAAGAACTTTTTTTGTAACTTAATAAGTAATATCCCTACAAAGTTTCAAGTCTCTAGTACAAAAAATAATGTTTCACCCATACAAACTTTGCACACCTATTTAACACCCTTAGGGATAGAATTTCCAAAAATCCCGTCTTATCCCTTGCCTACGTCATAAAAGGAAGGTCTGGTGTAAATTTCGAGTTTGTAGTCCCAGTAGTTTTGAATACAAACTTTGCACCCCTATTTAATCTCCTTAGGGGTGGAATTTTAAAAACGCTAAGGATATTTTTATTTGTATCCTAATAAGTAATCTTCGTACAAAGTTTCAAGTCTCTAGTTCAATAAATAATGTTTACCTCATACAAACATTGCACCCCTATTTTTTGTACTAGAGACTTGAAACTTTGTAGGGATATTACTTATTAAGATACAAAAAAATGACTTTCAGCGTTTTACAAAATTCCATCCCTATGGGGGTTAGGGATGGAATTTTGTAAAACGCTGAAAGTCATTTTTTTGTATCTTAATAAGTAATCTTCCTACAAAGTTTTAAGTCTGTAGTTCAAAAAATTATGCTTCCCCCATACAAACTTTGGACCCCCGTTTTACCCCCTTAGGGGGTAGTTTTGAAAAATCCTTTCTAAGTGCTCCCCTACACCTTAGAAGGAACCTACGTGCCAAATTTGGAATCCGTAGACCCAGCGGTTTGGGCTGTGCGTTGATATGTCAGTCAGTCAGTCAGTCAGTCAGTCAGCTTCTTCTTTTATATATTTAGATGGATTGCCTTGTCCGTAGTATCCGGTTTTTCATTACTAGGGAATCTTTAAATGCCTTTTTTTGTCATTTTGAAACATCAAAAGAAATTTACGACATTACGACCATGTAGATAGGCTTATCTAAGTTATACAGGGCATGGAAGCAGGAGGCTCCATTATTCTCGTTGGCACTTGAAAATCGCGGCTGTTATAACAGAGGGGTAATTGCGTAACTTTCTGGGCGAGCGTTAGTTCGGTTACACACGGTGTTTTTTTTTCAGCAATACAAACGCGATGCGGTCGCGCGTTTATGTATTTATCTATGTAAATACTTTATTGTACACAAGACACAGGTAAAATGCAGAGAAAATAGATTAAATCGGTACAAAGGCGACGAATCCCCGTAAGGGATCTCTTCCAGTTAACCTTGGATTAACTGTATTAATCTTAATACATACACGGTGTTTTTTTAACCGCCTCAGAGCCCAGTGAATGTATACATTACAAAGAACTTAATAAAAGGTTTTTTCTTCGTTTTTTTTTTAAATACCTTTATATTGTATTTTGTATAAATATTAATTGTAATCATCCAGCCGAGTGACCGCAGTGTCCGCTAGCCGCCATCTTATGTAGATAGGTAAAAACTCTAACCGGGTGAATGAACTTCGCTCCGCGAGCCATAGAGAATTTCCAAACTTAATAACCTTTTTAAATTTTTTTTTTACTAATGTTTACGTTTTGTATACTTTAAGAGTCCGCAGTAAGCTCGATTCTCCATACAAACGTAGTTACGCTCTCATTTTAAAACTACGTGTTGGATTGTAACGAAACTTTGCATGTTCAATGAAATGAGGTATATCTATGTCTGAATTTAGTTTATGTAGCTTCAGATACCATAATAAAAAAAATACAGCTAATTTAAGTTTTTCATACAAAACTAGTTTTTGCTGTATTTAGTTTGTTTTATAAATTGGAACCACATAAACTAATTACAGACATAGATATACCTCATGTCATTGTATATGCAAAGTTTCGTCACATTCCAAAACGTAGTTTTAAAATAAGAGCGTAACTACGTTTGTATGGGAAGGTGAAATTCGGCCGAGCTTACTGCGGCCTCTTAAGTGGGCTTCGGCTCTAAGACGGTTAAAAAAACACGTTGTATACTACATGCAAGTACAAAATAAAATAAATACTATACACATTCTATAAATACATATATAAATAAACATCTTTACAAAATATACAAAAATTTGTGGCTCTCCAATGACTTGTGATTTAATAGGACACTGATTAAATCACAAGTCATTGAACAGCCAACACTTTGTCAACTTTTCTTTGAGTGATGCCACAAATAGGGACTGCTAAAAGACAACGGCAAGTCGTTCCACAACTTCACAGCGCGCAGGATCCGACCTGAGAAAGAGATTCCGAAATGTGGTCTCATTTGCGCAGTACAATATTTAATACGTATCTTAAGCCGGCTGTCCACATTGGGCCAACATTGGCGCGTGAGGAGGATTCAGCTACGCGTTAGAGGGAAAGGGGCTTTATTTCGTTCTCATTGGTTTGCATAGCTGCATCCTGCTCACGCGCCAACGTTGGCCCAACGTGTACAGCCGGCATTACACAGACATTTTGTAATTGCCCAAGTTTTCCAAGACGTTCCTCATTGAGATCTAAAATAAAATTCGTCCGCGTGGAACTCGTTTATATCGCAGCTTCATACAAACTTTTACTCCCTATTTCATCCCCTTAGGGGATGATTTCGGGTATAAAAACTATCCTCTGTCACTCAACATCCCTCCAACTATCTCCACTTAAAAAATCACGTCAATTTGTCGCTCCGTTTTACCGTGAAAGACGGACAAACAAACACACACATACACTTTCCCACATAATATTACTATGGATATCGTTGCAAAAACTCGCCTTGTGTAAACGCTTTCCTAGACTAATAATTATATTTAGACTAGCTTCTGCCCGCGACTCCGTCCGCGTGGGATTCGGTTATATCGCAGCTCCATACAAACTTTCATCCCCCATTTCACCCCCTTGGGATGATTTCCGGGATAAAAACTATCCCCAGGACTCAATCTACCCCTATATTAAATTTCGTCCAAATCGGTTCAGCAGTTTAAGCGTGAAGAGGTAACGGAAGACAGACAGACACACCTTCGCATTTATAATATTAGTATGGATAACGAAACGTTACGCAATCGACCAGCAGGCAGGTCTATCTTACTAGCATTTGGTAACCTCCCTATGTAGGTCTAAACAGTCAGGGTTGCCGCCGCACTGAATAGGGCGCCTTTAATATATCGATTGCGCTGAAAAGACGGAAGAATTAAAATTATTTGCGAATTTCAACTTGTATAATATTGAATGTAATATGAATATCATCCTCCTAGCGTTATTCCCGGTAATGCCCCTAAAGGAGCCCCGGGGTCCGCTTTGACACCGAATCCCAAGATTTGGCATAGGCACTAGTTTCGACTGCCATGTGACCTTCCAACCCAGAGGGAAAACTATACCTTATTGGGATTAGACTGGTTTCCTTTAGGGTCTCCCCACACCTAACGACGCGGAATCGGCTTTCGCCGAGTCGTTTGTACCACATTCCTCGTGTTTTGTTCGTAATCCCGTCGATGGACGTCGCTTCGCGTCGGCCGATCGACGTCTTTTACGCTCTTGTTGCGTGGACATAAAGAGTTTTTTGATCGGCTGACGCCGATTCCACGTCGATAGGTGTGGGGAGACCCTTACGATGCTTTGATGAAAAACTCATTGGTACGAGCCGGTATTCGAACCCACGACCGCCGCTTGACAGCCGCATGCCGCCCCATCCTCTAAACCACGTCACCGCTATGCTGATGCCGTAGCTGATCGATCTGTCGCAGCCGACCGGAGAGACGCGCCCTCAAGAGCCCGTGATGTTCGGGTTCCTCCAAAGGAGAAGCCCCCGCGCACCGATGTGGATAAGGAGGGTTTTACAACGGTGTCGAGGAAGCGCAAGAGTCAGTGTGGTACTGCAGAAACGGTTGGTTCCGGTCTTCGGGTTGCCACACCGAGCAAGGCGCTATATGTATCGCGCCTGCATTACTCCGCCACGGCTGATGATGTGGCGGAGTACGTTCGTCAGAAGACCGGCTTCTCGCTTAGGGTGTTCCAGCTGCGTTCGCGCCACTATGTGCACTTCAGCTCGTTTGTGGTGCGCGTGCCGCGGCCGCTGCAGGATACCGTCGCATGTGCTGACTTCTGGCCGAAGGGTGTAGTGTTTTGACGGTTCCGGGGCAATCTGCCGAATCCTACACCGGAGACGACGATGCAACGGGGCCACGCCGTTTCGTCGCTTAAATAGTATTATTTTTGTTGTTGTGGTTTCGTGACGCATTGGTTGTTATTGTAATGTCACGTAAATGTATTTGTCAATAAATAAATAAATAAATTAGGCTACTGTAGCTTGATTACATTGAATATGACTATAGGAGCTTTATGTCAAAACGTTAGGTTTACTGAGTATTTTTAATATGACTCAAAAACGAATAGGTATATACCGAATATCCTTTCAAATGACGCCATTACTTATATTAAACCGAAAGAAACGATTTTCCTTTCTTAATAATCATTGTATTTTGATATAGGTAATACTATATTTCTTGTGAGAGCGTTTTTGTGACCTTTGTGTGAGATCAACAAGGGATTCGTATAAGAAGTAATTGGATTTTTTTCAATATTTATATCGACTAAACGCATTCAACTCGTGCTTAAGAATACGTATAATACGAGTATATGTGATTCATATACAGTTTGAACTCGGTGGGTAGGTCACATTTTATTTCACTGGCTATAATGTACATTAACAATACACGATATTTATTTTCTTAGTATTTACAGCTTTTAGTTAAATAAAACCATAATTAGAAAAGCTAAATAGTTAAAATAATAAATTATAAGGCGTACCAAGGCATCATGAATTAACATACAGCTTCCATTAAATATATATAAGTGAACGTACTAAGTACCTACCTCAGTGTGTCTCGCCTACCCTGGCGTGTGGTACTGAGACTTGGACGCTCATTAATACCTTGGGTGGCAGCGGTAACATTATACTGAAGACGTGATGCTCCATTACATCGGCACTGGAACACCCTACATTGTGCAGGAAAACATTCCAGGGGATGGAGCATCTAACTATTAGAATTAGGATTAAATTATTTTGTACATATAACCCTAGCTGGTAACTCGTGATTATGTATAGAAACAACTTATGTGGTTAAAGACATTTTATTCCCATAAGAATTACAAATTCACTTACATGAGAACTATGAACATTTATAAAACTTAGTGTTAAACATACCGTGCATTGCAATTATAGCGAAATGCTTACTTATTTATTTAAAAATAATGTAAGTAAGTTGACAATCGGCGTTAAACTAGTTATGCTTCTGTGCGACCTCGCATCGTCGGGTGCATACGGCACGGAGTTAGGATTACATTCATTATACAAGTTAACTTATGGATATTAATGTACGAAATAAAGAATTGAATTTAATTTAATTAATGAAGCAGATCATGAAGTACGCGTAGCACGGACAGACATGGAGCGCGCCATGATCCTCACCGAGTGAGGAACGTGCAGATCAGACGTCGCACTAAGGTTCGTGACGTCGGAAAAATCATAACTAAACTCAAATGGAGCTTTCCGTCATATTGCCACTTGTCAGGCAGCGTGACGGTAGGTGGACCAAAATGTTAACGGATTAGTGGCTACTTTCAGGCAAAAAAGCGTCAGCGTCATCGAACCAGGACCAGGACGACATAAAAAGACGGGTTATTTCTGGTTGAGATTAGCACGGGATCGGGAGTGGCGTACTCGAGGATAGCCTTATTCTCAGCAGTGTGCGATTAGGCTGATAATGATGATGATGACGACCAATACATACGCTTAGTCATGCAAAAAAATACAACCGAATTGAGAACCTCCTCCTTTTGTTTGAAGTCGGTTAAAAAGAGGAGACGATTGACAAGTCTGCGCGCAGTTTACCTGATGCCCGATAGCAAGGAAGAAATACATTTTTCACACCTTTCATTCGGAAAAGTAAGTTTTGCTCCACGACGAGAGGGACCAAAACGCAACTTTTCTGTTCAAGCTACTTTTTTAATTTATACATTGGCATTGGAACCTTTGCACGCAATGTGCCAATTGAACACAGATGTTAATAAAATAATCGATTGTAATTTCATCGTAGTCGATTCAAAACGAACATATTTCAAGTTTTAACTATAACAACGTTGTATAAAAATTTATAAATATTTCGTGATATTTAAAAATAGTAATAAAAATTAAGAAAATTTTGATATATTTTAACAATAGCTTTTTTTAAATTTCCTCATAGTCGGTGTGAAAAATAGTATGTGTCACTCGGTAGCAAAATTATTTTCGTCTCGGGCGTAAACACTTGTATCCCTCACTACGCTCAGGATCCTACGTTAGAATCCCTCGCTACGCTCAGGATTCTATGGTAGGATCCCTCGCTGCATTCAGGATACAATACACCGCCCTCGCCGTAAATATACTATTTTGCTCCCTTGTGACACAAATAACTATTACAGTACATATGGTGCTACTTTCCCGCACTAGTGCGGAAAAGAGCACTTTTCGTGCATATGTCGTAACTTAAAAGAGCCATATGTACAGTAAAACGTTGTACGATACATGTGCAAATAGGTAATTCGCAACTCGTGTCGATTTAAAACACTCCCTTCTGTCGTGTTTTAATTTATCGCCACTTGCGAATTTCCTATTTTCGGCACTTGTATCGTAAATAACTATTACAGTACATATGGTGCTACTTTCCCGCACTAGTGCGGAAAAGAGCACTTTCCGTGCATATGTCGAAACTTTAAAGAGCCATATATTATGTATAGTAAAACGTTGTACGATACACGTGCGAATAGGTAATTCGCAACTCGTGTCGATTTAAAATACTCCCTTCGGTCGTGTTTTAATTAATCACCACTCGTTATGAATTTCCTATTTTCGGCACTTGTATCGTAAATAACTATTTCACACCTTTCATTCGGAAAAGTTAGTTTTGCTCCACGACGAGAGGGATCATATAATGCTACTTTTCTGTTCAAGCTACTTTTTTAATTTATTCATTCGCATGTAGCATTTGCGCAATGTGCCAATTTAACACAGAATGAGAAAATAATTGATTGTAATTTCATCACAATCGAATAAAAAGGATCATATTTAAAAATTTACCTTTGACATTATATGAAAAATTATGTTTTTTTCGTAATATTGAAAAACTGGTAATAAAAATTAAGAAAATTGTTTATAATTTGTTAAGTAATTGTAACAGCATCTTTTTTAAATTTCTTCATAGTCGCTGTTAAAAATAGTATGTGTCACTCGGTAGCAAAATTATCTTCGTCTCGGGCGTTAACAATTGTATCCCTCACTACGCTCAGGATTCTATTGTAGGATCCGTCGCTACGTTCAGTATTCAATACACCGCCCTCGCCATAAATAAAGGTACAATTTTGCTCCCAAATAAGTATTAAATGCCTTGTGGTGAATTTCGTTTACTCCAAGTTTGATCCAATGTTTGTTTTAGAAGTTAGTATAGTGCTACGTGTTGTCGTAGCAATAGCTACGGAAGGATAAATATGCGTAGCGCCTGCTACGACTTTGGTGCAGCTGTATGATGGAACATGGGACGTACTCGTGCCTTTTATTACTTTGGGAATCAAATAACTGTCACTCCATACTTTGACGTAAGTATATGATAAAACTGTCACCTCCAATCCTATTCTTCTCGCAGTTTGATAATACAACTGACGAAGCAAAGGCAAACTAAATGCGCTTTTTAATATATTAATCGCCATTACACGTGTTAGGTTGAGTAAAATAATTCAACTATTTTTACTCAATTCGAAGTGGTCTAAGTATTTTTGCAAGATATTTAAATATCTTGCATCATATAAATAAATAAATAAGCAGACTCGCTAGTTCTACAGCTGCTAGTTAATATGTTAGTTAAAAAAAGCAGAGCTTCTTAACAGAGGGCCGTAAACGTCCGTAACAATGTCCATCACGTCCCCAGTTTATGAAAGTTTTCAACGACGTGTACGAGAACTAAACTTATTTCAGCGAGTACCCCTAGAGTCCTCCAACCTGTTAAATAGTCACCTGTGTGGGATTGTTTAGTCGCTGTGCGCAGGTCCCACTTCGGGCCGGCCAGTAGCTTCGCCCGCCCGACTCGAGCCGCCCGCACTCGCCCGCCCCGCGCACAGAACGAACGAAAACCTCTACCGTTACTACCGACTTTACGACTGTGAGGCGCGGAGTTTTGACTCGCGAAAACAAACGACGGACGATTTTTAGACTTAGTTTGCTCATTTAATCGTGTAGATTGTGTGTACTGTAATTGTTTGTTCGTGGTTAATCTAAATTCAGTCCTAAAATAACGTTGAAACCTCAAAAAGTTGGAGCAACTTTAGCTTGCTTTAGAGCGTTCGTGTTAGTGGTTTGTGGGTAGTTCGAGTGTTTAAGAGGCAATATGTGGTGGATCCTGCGCCGCGCCAGGTTGACCGGCGCCTCTCTCTTCAGCCAGTCCTCCAGCACAACCACCAACAACAACTCTAATAAAACAGGTATGTGACATTTCAAACAAAAAAGAAAAAACTTTGACCTTCAGGAATATTCGCCAATTCAGTTATCGAAGCAGTCATGCGTGGTTGAAATCCTTTAACCAGTTGCCTCTTACAGCGCCTTAATTTTAAGAAATAAGTTTCGTTAGCATATATACATACAATTTAGGTATGTGGTAGTAGATATAATCCGTATTCTCTTGAGCTGTAAGCTTTAGTTTTAAGCCCAGTTCAGCACTAGTTTGTACCAAAATTAAAATGAAGAAGGCCGACGGAAATTTGGAATACAAAAAAGTTGCGTTTAGTCCGGGGATATTTCAAAAGCATTTAGCACCTTTACAACAAACTATCAACATTCTGTAATTGAACTTATAGAAACTACGTATGGCCTTGTTGTGTCGCCAAATATGGCGCCAAATTAAAAAAAAACGCATTCTGGTAACACGAATATTGAATCACACTGGTGCGGCGCGGTCAATAGTAGACTCAACTATAACTGTTAAATTTACTGTTGACCGCCACCGCAGGCCGCGCCACTCTGTGAGAGGCTTGAATCACATTGGCGCGGCCTGCAATCAATCAATTGTAAACTTCAAAATGAATGCCACCGCAGCCGCAGGCCGCCAGGCTGAATATATGAATTGGAAAGAAATACTTGTGACATTCGCTGGTCCGACTCTAATGTTAAGTTACTCTTCAATGCAGTGATCAAAGAAAGGGGTTTTTAGGTTTACCTTTATGTAATATCTCGACTAGTACACCTATGACAGAAGTAAAGATGCAACATATTACACTCCTTTTCGTTGAGCAGTCGTGTAAAAATGCATTTAGATGACGTAAGCCCAAAAATAACTCTCGACACCTGTGTCTGAGAATTAACACAGAATGTTTAGACTTACTAACTTTATACCGTATCTTTTACAGATTTTTTTCTCATAACATATACACACTACAACTTTTTTACACTTTTTAAATAATAAATAATAAATAAATATAAGGGGACAATCTTACACAAATCGAGCTAGTCCCATAGTAAGCTCAATAAGGCTTGTGTTATGGGTACTAGACGACGATATATATAATAGATATAAATACTTAAATACGTAGAAAACATCCATGACTCAGAAACAAATATTCATGCCCATCACACAAACATTTGCCCTTACCGGGATTCGAACCCGGGACCTTCAGCTTCGTAGGCAGCGTCACTACCCACTAGGCTAACCGGTCGTCAAACAACTTTTTATACAATCGAATAGAAAAAGTCTCAACCGACTTTAATCGCTTGATTATTTGATATGGAGATGATGGCTTAATGGTGTATTGATTTATTCATCGTTCATCGGTTTTGAAATACTAAATCCAAATTGAAAACAGGTAGGACGTTTAAAATAATTGACTTTTCAACTGCGTATGTAAAAGACATTGTGTTTGACCGTCACGTCAGATCAAAACCCAACAAGTGCGTTAACCCTTTGGACGCCCAAAACACCGAAAGGTGCTACAAGAAAGCGCTGCCGTGTGATTTCGTTTTGTCTTGATGAGTGCAGGATGCAAGGCGTCCGGCAAAACCATTGCAAAGTCACTAAGACTAGTTTCCCTTTGACCTCCCCCGAGCGCCGCTTTATGTCAATTTTATGATTTCAACTAAGGTTCATATCACATGTTCACCAATAGTTTTTGGTGTCACTTTAGTACGTGAGTAATAGCGTTCAAAAGGTCAAATTAGCAAATTGCTTATTTTCTAGTCTAATTACCTCTGGGTTGGAAAGTCAGATCAGTCGCTGTCGTAAAACTAGTGCCTGAGTCAAACCTTGGGATTAAGTGTCAAAGCGAACGGCGGGCTGTAGACTATATGCTGACTGTTATAAATATGTATAGTGTGTGTATCGATTGAAAAGTAGGTAAGCACAAAAGAAACATGGAAGAATTTTAGGAAATTAAGGCGCCGTAGGTTCATGGTCTTCTCTCCCTCTCACTGAGCATAAGCGTGAGCGAGATGGCAGTGCGTGCTCGGAAGCGCGCAAAACATGTTTTTTAATTTTAATTTTTTGGCCGTTTAAAATAAATAAAAAAGTAAACACTGAGTTCTCTCAAACATGATATTGCCGATTTTTAGAAGCCATTTTATTATTTTTAGCTTTTGTGCATAATTTGTAACAAATATTTTAAGTATGTTTTAGACCCTTTTAGACCTATGTTCGTGATGTTTTTCTATCGAGCGAAAATTGCTTAATCATGTTTGTAAAAACTGATTTTCCTGCAGAAAAGCCTCAAGATTACTATTCGTATTTTTTTGAAACCATATTATTATAAACAGACGCATTATATGGTTTCAAAAACTCTGTTCGCTTAACTTCGCTGAACCTACGGCGCCTTAAGTGAAACGTTTCATGGCATTTGTGTTTACGTGGCAAATTTTTCCTCGATCTCGCGTTTAATTATGGAGGGGTGGATTCTTCATTAAATTTTAGCTCACTTATTATTCTTATTATATTACGTAAGTAAGTAGATAGTATAACTGCTCATTTATTTATTTTGCAAAAGAAGTTATCACGGTCATCTTATAATGAAAGTTTTAAAAAGTAAGTAAGTAGTACTTAGTCGTGAAACGAAGAAAAATAAGTCTTGTGTTTTTTTGATTAAAACTATGAAAACGCACAGATTAGTGGAACTTATTTATACAGACGATCTCAACTCTTTTATTAGTATACAAATCATTTTATTCTAATTTTCGGACTTCAAAAGGTTTTTATTGGCAGATAACAGGCGAGACGCTTAATTTCCATCGTCTAACCATCTGGCACAACACGCAAAATTTACATACAAATAATCAAAACAAAAGAGATTCGTTGTTACAGACAACAATATTACCTATTCAGTATTTCACGGACGATAAAGTCATTAACGTACCTACCTAGCTGACAAGTTATTACACTCAATTAGCATTACATACATATAAATTGAATAAATCACTTATCGAGTTATATGCAGAATTAAATTATGCGGCTTTGTACGTCTAAGAAGGATATTTTAGTTATTATGTTCGCATAGCCCATTTGTAAATAATATGTAAATTTATTACAAAAACAAGTCGGAATACAATGGTGTAGAGAATAATCAAATTAAAATAGGTACGTAAAAAAAAAGTAAAACTACGAGTACATCCCGCTCTGCGTCAAGCCCGTTCGGTCCAAAGGTCCCCAAAATGCTAGCGGCATTGCCTCGCTGAACAGCAATGGAGACCTGTTGGACGAGCCATGACCCAGAGCAGGGGTCAAGACCCCTCTCCCTTAAACGTCTGCCTAACTCCTTGCACAGCCCGAGAGCCTCACTGCCCCAGGGCCCAGCTGTCTCCACAGCAACCGGAAAGAAATCATAAGTCGGTTCCAAGGCAGAGTACTTTGTGTGTTTGAGCTTGGCGGCATTTTCAGCCGCCGAACCAGCTGACTTAATAGTGTGCCTTAGATGGGATGCTGCAAATGTGCTAACACAAGTTGCATCCCATAGAAGGCTCCGCCCTCTCTGCCAGGGAACCAGCGTCAACCCGTCCGGTCTTTTCCCGTCAGTCCGAGACAGACCCGGGGGCTCCAGGATGCACGGTACGTTGGCCGACACCATAGCCCGACGCACGATCTCATTGATAGAATGGTGTCTAGGGAACCGACCCGCACATCTTTTGCAGCTTAGCCCGTGGTGGCCATTCTCCTCCACCATTGTCCCACAAACGCATCGGTGCGCTTCGCATACCTTGCTCCCCAGCCTTAAAGCAACTGCTATCCTCGGGTGCGTCCCACGAGATATAACAACAATATATATAATTTCATATTAATAACGTTCACAAGATATAATGAACGTTAGCTATAACAACAATACCAATACTTTTATAAGGAATAACGGTCAAATGCCATAATAATCATATAATATAACGTTTTTTTATATAACACTCAAATTGACTAATTTAATTTCTTATAACATACATAACGTATAACGATCATGACATATAATATCTTTTCGTATAACATACATAACGTATAAGGATCATAACGCATAGTATATTTTCGTATAGGGATTATAATACCGAAAATTAGGTTAGGGCAGCCAGGAAGGAGTCACCTACAAGGGGCCTCGGGGGGCGAAGCCCCTCGCAGTAAAAAAACAACAAATACTCTTAACAATGGTATTACTTGTAGGTTAGGTTAGGGTTGCCTTGTGTCCCTTAGTGCGGAAATAGACACCCCGCGAAGGGGTGGCGTCGACACGCTAGCGGTTAGGTAAGGTTAGATTAAAATAATTGGCGTGTTTGATATCAAAATAAATTTAATTTCAATCTTACTTATTTATTTATTTATTTATTTCTTACACATTACATATATAGGCTTACAGTAAAGTACCAAGGCGCCCACATTGTTAGACTAAATTTAAAATTTTGCTTAATAATTTAAATGAATACATCACCAGACTTACATACTAATCTAGACACATTGATACCTACTAACAATACATATTACTTAGGGCACTTATTTTAGTGAGCAGGGCTTGCCAGCTATCGGCAAACACGTCGGCATCCTGCCTCAACACGAGTTGATTTAGTAGCGCCGGCGCACGGGCCGCGGGCGCGTTGCCGGCGCGGCGCGTGCGGCGGCCCGGCGCGCCCGCCGCCGTCTGCACCGCGAACAGCGGATGGCGGCGGCGCCCTGCCCGCGAATACTGCTCGGGGACGAACAGTCGGATGCCTTCCAACGCTACAGGGTTGTCAATTTGTCCCCTCAGTAGGAGACTGTAATGTAAGGCGAGATGGGACTTACGCCTAAAATTAAGTGTCTCGAGCCCGACCATCCCTGCTACAAAAAGCGATGGATATAGGAAAGGATAATATCCATACTGCTTTTTGTATAAGTATCGTGCAAATTTCCGCTGTACTCTTTCGAGTAAGAGTCTGTAATTTTCTTCGACCGGATCCCATATCAGAGAGCTGTATTCCAGTTTGCTTCGCACGTAGGCATTATATAGTACGACTGCTACGGACGTGCTAGTAAACTGCGGCGCTGTACGCATTACAAATCCCAATGTTTTATTTGCGCTCTTTACTACACTCTGAATGTGACTATGGAAATCTAATCTAGAGTCCAGCACTAGACCTAAGTCGCGAATAGTTTCAACGCGACTAATAACCTCACCGCTAAGTTGGTAAGTATAGTTAATCTTATTTTTGCTCCTACTAAAAGTAATTATTTTGCACTTTTTCGCATTGAAAGGTAATCTATTCGTTTGACTCCAATCCATGACAGCGTCTATATCGCTCTGCAATGTATCACAATTGGCAGATGAGTCAACGGCATAAAACAACTTCAGATCATCAGCAAACAATAAGCACTTGACATGGCTAACAACCGAAGGCACGTCATTTATCATCACCAGAAATAGGGTGGGGCCTAGCGTGCTGCCCTGACTCACTCCAGATCTGGTGAAGTACTCTTGAGATTGATAGCCACATATCTGCACATATTGTCTGCGATCCCCCAAATAACTCCCGAATAACTTGAGCAGCTGTGGTGAGAAACCAAACGTCGACAATTTGCATAGAAGGATATCGTTGTCGACCAGGTCAAACGCCTTCTGGAAATCGAAGTAGGCAGCATCCACTTGACGAGATTGGTCCATACCGAGAAGAGCGTAGTCAACAAAGTTGGTGTTGATGGTTGTGGTGGACCTGCCCACTCGAAATCCGTGCTGTGCATCTGCTAGTCTACTCGACATAAGCGGAGTAATGCACCTGTTAATAACGCTCTCAAAAATCTTACCAAAAACCGACAAAACAGCTATGGGTCGGAAGGTGGTTATGTCCGTGGCGGTATTTTCTTTCGGTACAGGTGTAACTCTCGATACTTTCCATAGATCAGGATACACTCCGCTCCGAAGAGACAAGTTAAAAATGAAAAGTAGAGGCTGCTTTAGCACCGAAATACAGTCTTTGATCAGGAATGCAGGAATACCGTCTGGACCCGGTGCAGCTGTAGTTTTTAATTTCCTAACAACGCCACTCAACTCACGAGGAGATATATTAAGCAAACTTATACAGGTAGAGTCTTTTCCCCCGACTGCTTTTCGAGCGGCCATGTCAACGTCTAGCAGCGGGGAGTCAGTGTGGAATATCGAGCTAAAGTGCGTAGCAAACACTTGCACTGCATCTTGCTCTGCCAACTTTATACCGCCGGACGTATAGCAGTTGGGTCGTCGGTGGCTGCGCCTATCTTTGACATATTTCCAAAAAGTAGCAGGGTCTTGACTAATTGACTGCTCAGTTCTCAGTAAGTACTGCTTATGCGCTGAAGCCATTAATTCTTTAACTAGAGTTCGATAATATCTAAACAGTTCCCTATTGAAATCCAGGCTCTTGCTCTTATACTTGACGAGGTGGAAATGTTTTAACTTAATGTACTTAATAATCTCGGCCGTGAACCAGACTGGATAGTCGTAGCACTGCCGTGAGTTATGATTGACTTACAAACGTTTAATGCAGTTGCAGTCTTCTCGCCGGATTAACTCGCAAATCCAATAGAATTTGTTATTTACTTGTCTGTTTTTACTTAAACTATAACCATTCTCGTGCAATTTAATTGCTCCTTTTGCACTTTTGGACTTACCTACAGGACATTAAAATAACAGAATTAAAATAACTGAAGGCGATTATACCTACTATACGAGCATTATACTGTTTGATGTTAGATAAATTGAATAATTTTTAATTAACCTTAGCTGTTATGAATATCATACGCTTTAATCGATATATCAATTGATATTATATCTAAAGTACGTTATACTTTACGAAATTATATATTCTGACATATAATGTCAGAATATATAATTAAGGTATACCTTTCGTTCGTTATGTGCAATGAACGTTATACTAAACAAACTTATACACAGTGAGCGTATATATTATGACCGTTATATGATAAGTTGTTATATCTCGTATTACTTACCCGCTATCCTCAGGGAGTCGTTGTCGAGCAGAGTGCCGAGTTGAAGGGAAGGCAAGGCATGCAACCCATTTGTTAGTTGATAAAAATTATAATTATACTTCATAACCTGTCTATTAACGGACTTAAAATTGTGATGGATTCGATTAAATACTCGGTTAATTTTAACTTTATCATAGATCTACGCGTTTTAAGTAGCTTAGCGTGCTATGAGAGAGCTATGCTTGGTACTTATCTCATTAAAAGATAGGATACGTAACGAACATATATGTACGTCAAGTGAAAGTTTAGTTTGTAGCCCGAAGAAACAGCACACTGCTGCATAGTGAGCTGGTCTTGACTGCCCTAGAACCGACAACCGTTGGAGCAAACAAGTTCTGGAGCGGAGACCTTGAGAGTGCTGGTAGTGGCTGGATGGGAAAAGCAGGAAGGAAGAGTTGAATATTGTGACGCAACATGAAAGAGGGCTTTGTTCAGCAATAAGCGGGTTAGTCTTGATGATGTTAATGGTGATAATAATGGAAATCAATAACTTCCAGGTTGCGATTTCAACCTTTGGTAGCGCTAGTGATCAATTACAACAATTAAAATCTAGAGATGCATTCGGGCGAAAAGCGGAAAACTTAAAAATTATTGGCGAGGAATATTTCAATCCCTTCCAATCTTCTAATTACACCTTAGGGAGGCTCGCAGCGACCTCTACCTCAACTAGCGGATTCACGGTAGCTCAGTTGGCAAGAGCAATGAACTGATTCCAGAGGTCGCAGGTTCAAATCCTGCTGCTCGTGGTAACTCATTTTTAAATTTCCCTTTTTGATCGAAGGCACGAAATGATGAAGGCACGCGTTAGAAAGCCTCCTAGCTCTAAACTACAAATTTATAATGGATGATTATTGCATACTGCCAATATATTGAAGAATATTTTTGAATGAAAATATACTCCCAATATTTATTATGTTAGCATCAAAGTAATTGTTGTGTGATGTAGGTAATCTCGTATTAATTATTCCTTCGCTATCATTAACACTCAATGTGAAACCCTAATTTCCCGGGATAAACAGTCGTAATCCCGGAACTCATAAGCTTATATCCCGATGGAACGTGATTGATGAGATAGCTCACAGATTACTCTTAACTTGTCTGTAAATCCGCTAAATGGTTACAATGTTTAAGGTTCGGTGTGGGTTTGTTTCACCTAAGAGTAAGTTTATTTATATAGTCATTTTGTAATTAAACTTTGGGGAAAGGTCTATCAATTTTTAGGGTTCCGTAGCCAAATGGCAAAAAACGAAACCCTTATGGATTCGTCATGTCTGGCTGTCTCTCTGTCTGTCCATCCGTATGTCACAGCCACTTTTCTCCGAAACTATAAGAACTATACTGTTGAAACTTGGTAAGTAGATGTATTCTGTGAACCGCATTAAGATTTTCACATAAAAATAGAAAAAAAAAAACAATAAATTTTGGGGGTTCCCCATACTTAGAACTGAAACTCAAAAATCTTTTTTTCATTAAACCCATACGTGTGGTGTATTTATGGATAGGTATTCAAAAATGGTATTGAGGTTTCTAATTTTTTTTTCTAAACTGAATAGTTTGATCGAGAGACACGTCCCAAAGTAGTAAAATGTGTGAAGTCCCTCCCCCCTGTAACCTTTAAAATAAGTAAAAACTAAAACAAATATATGATGTACGTTAATGATGAAAATAGGTTTGAACGAGATCTAGTTAGTAGTTTTTTTTAATACGTCATAAATCGTAAACCGCAATTTACAGAGTACGGCAACGTACAACAGATAGAGTAAAATTTACTGAAAATGGTATCGCCGGAAGACCAGCGCTTGCTTGTGAGCCAGCATTATGCTGAGGCGGGACCATTTCGTAACAAATAAATAGTTTTAAGTAATTAAATAGTAATTATATGTATATTTGTTTGTTACGAGTAAATCAATTTCAATTCAATTTCAATTTACCTTTCATTCAACGGATAATGGTACGGAACCCTTTGTACGCGAGTCCGACTCGCACTTGGCCTTTTTTATTTTGACCTAAAAAGATATAACTATGATTTTTTGCGCGATAGAAAAATATTGTTTTCCACGCTCAACGGTATCCTTTGATGGACTAGCCAATTAACCATTCTTCCGCCGTCACCCTGAGTCAGTTCCTGTTCTGACACTAAGGTGACTTCCTGACTTAGCGGGGCGGGATCGTATGGCGGTATCTTGTACGTACTTAGAAGTACTAGCTTACCAATGTCGCACAAATTTCCTCACTTGTCCGTATACTGTCAGTATTACATTTGCGCAGTAGTAATAGCATGCGTAGCGCGGGGGTGCAGTACTGCATTCGTACCGCACCGCTTGCGCGCTTCCCGCGCCAGTAAGGAAGCACTCATTTAAATGTAGGCGCGCTGTAAAGACTGTATCGACTCGACTGTCAGCATACTAATATCATACCGTCTCCCCACCGATTTAAATCAGGAAGTCGAACTGTCCAACGCCCTTATATATACAACTACATGCCCTAGTCGGTGTATGTGAGTTGACAGGACTAGTTGTAGGATCCTAAAACTAGTATTCCATGAAACTGTCGCACAGTGTGTACCTAACACAGGACTTATTGCGCGTCAGTATTTGAGGAATCTACCTCAATTACTAACGCGCAATAAAGTCCTTTAGAAAAGGTGTAATGTACCTTGCTTACCGTACTTGATACAATATAATGTCCCAGTATGTTTGTGTGCAAAGCTATAACAACTAACGGGGCCATTAGTTGTGGAGAGCCGTAAAAGAATCTCTGCACGCCGCGTGGAGTGGCCAGAGTGCAAGGCCGGCTCGACGCTGAACGCATACTTAACCTAACAACTGGTAACCATTAAGTTAGCTGTTAAACTGAATTAGCTACAGTGAGGTATCAAAAAGTCAAGGGCGCAATTACGCTCTTCACAAAGTGTGAGTTAAAACTGCCCTGCCTCTAAATAGCTACAGTTTATGTGTATACGTCAAAAGCGTTCTAACCAATTTCCATTCAAACTTGGTTATTCACCTCAAGCCAATATCACGTAGTTATATTGTTGCCTGTTTTCAATCGGTGTGAAAGAGTGTGTGTCTGATATATACATATACGTAGTACATGATGTAATCAAAATTATATAGGTACTACGGTTCCATTCTCACTGTAAAATCTATAGTCTTCTAACTATACGCGCACGAATCGTTGAAATGAACGACTCAATCCGGACGCTTGTATTTCTGTTTCCATATTCTGTTTAATCCCTTAATCGTGTGTCCATTTTCTCTGTTGGCCCGCAGCTTTTATTCCGGAGATTTCACGTTTGCAATTTCCGCAGCCAGTGCAGGTTATGCGGAAATAATGTGCAGTGCGTTGTTTTTCTATTTAGCTTTCCAATAACTTTAACACAGTCCTTAGGGTGTTCTAACCTTTTCAATATATTTGCCCACTTGACCTATTCGGGCAAGTCACTGATTTTACCCTAAACATAAATACCATATTAATTGTTTGTCAGTATTTTAGAAGGTAGTTCATGATGGGTCGTAGGTTCGAGACTCTTTGTGAGATTATTTAGACCATCCGGACTGAGTAAGTCTTCCAGTGACGGGGATGCGTCGCAACAAGGATGTCACTCATTTAAAACATCAGGATGCTTCGAACGAGTAAATAAATAAGTTAATTATCTATACGCGATTGAGTCCTGTTAAGTTCAAATAATGTGTAAGGATCGTGAAAATTTTAATCAATATACCTACTTTGTGAGATTCCACAGTGAAGGCTGTCGGTAATCACGTCACGACAACGTAACATCAGTGTCGGATCACGCCAAGTGGCCCGTAACCAATACCAAAGAGGCCCATTACCATTGTAAATTAATTACACGGTATTCAATACATACATGCTTTGAAAGCAGTGTAAATTGTATCTGAAATAAAAATAAAACAAAAAAATATAGTTCTTTTTTTTCAATTGGTGACTTGTACAGGATTGGAACCTGTGATCTCTAGAACAAGCGGCCAGTCGCTGCCAACTGAGCTATCGGAACTAACTACTCGAACAACGAATCTTTCGATCAAGTTCTCTATTACGACTTATTTTTACACCAACAAAAGTATTTTGCTTCTACACGATTTAAAAAGTGTGCATATTATTAGATTATTAACAATTAACAAGCTAATCACTCGGCTTGCGAAGCACAATACATCGACAGCCAGTTTTATGTTCCAATCATATTAAAAGAGTTAATTAGGGCATCGGCATGTAGGCAGTGAGTCGGCAATCGTTAATTACGTTTACTCATTAACATGCAACGAAAATATCGTGTATATATGTAATGATATTGACGCCATTTTCCTTATAAAAGGCTGCGAAATACAAGTTTCAGGTGTGGTGAGATAGAGGTTCATAATCAAATATCATACAAAATATTACCTATCAATTTGTGACAAAACAACCGATCCGTTCTGTCTATATCTACTTTGTTGGCTATCTCTGTTTTCCCGGCCTCTGCAGTAATTTAGGTACTATTATTGAAATCCGTACCTATCTATGGGAAGTTTGACAGTACTTTATGAGAAGTCGGCGCCATATTTAGTTTTTTGGTAAGTAATGAGTGGTCGATGCAACATGCCTTTACCCGACCTGCGACTGCATATGTTGTTCTTCAAACCGGTTCTCATCCTTCTAAATCAGTTCATCTCTTTCCCACCCACAGGCCCCACAGCTTGGGTCGGGAGGCAGCGAGCGCAAAAAACACATTGACATGCGATTGGGATGTGAAACGAAGATGATATTTAGATTTTAGACCTCCAAGGATTTCCCGCATTTTAACCCTTTTGAACGCCAATGATACCGAAAGGTGTTGTGTTGTCGTGCCCGCATCGCCAAGAACGACGATCGGTGTTTATGGTGTATGTACGTTGTCAACGCAACCTCCAGTCATTCAAGTAGTTTGAATTTGCTCTCACGGAAGAATAATGTTGACGTTACAGTGTTTTTTTTCGATGTCTTGATTGGCAGTGAAAAGGTTAAGTAGCGATTTTAATAACTACGAACTTTTTAAAACAGTATCCAGTATTTAATTATTCACTTGGATAATTGACTCGACTTTAAATGAAAAAAGTCAGTTTTCTTTGTTTTATCCTTTGGTTGCGCAACACCCGCCGGATGTTCAAGCAAAAAGTAGACAAAAGCAGAATGATCGGTCGGCACATTTTCCATGAAAATGGAACAGTGAAAACGTTGTAGGTATTTCTAAGTACCTAATTAACTTCACTTGTTAGTTTTGCGGTTGAAAACAATGGTTGAATTATTTCGACTTGAGCGTATGTATTCTTATAACTCTTGTACGTAATACAGGATCCAACTAAAAGATAATAGAAAACACTCTGACATGAAATTGAGTAGGTAGTTGTGAAAGCTGTTGAAAGGCAAACAATATAACTACGGAATTATTGTAGAAATATGTATTCTTGCCCCCTTATTCATAAAACTTAAAATGCCTCTGCTAAATAAAATGTGCTTTGTCCCTTCCTTACGAGCACAAATGTCAAAGTGACAGATAAAGACAAACGAATTTTAACGCCGTTTTAGTTAAAACATGCTTGTAGGACATTAATGAATACGGCCGTTTATCTTTAGGCATTGATTACTACTACTCGTACGCATAATTGTCCACCATCTACGAAATCAGTACAAGCGCCCCCCGCAGCCTATGCTAAGGTACTCCCATCAAAGTAAGTAGGTTTACATGCACAAACTTTATGATAGGGAATGTCTGCTCCATACTATACTAGTAACTCTGTATGCAGAATGCGCGAGTTTAATAAAAAAAAAACAAATAAATTCCAGACATGGGAAAAAATTATCTATATTATTAACGAATCTGCTTACCAAATTTCAAGATAATCGGTTGAGTAATGCGGACAGCGGGACAACCGGACATACAAATGAATTTCGACCCACGCTTAAGCATAGAATTTCGATCGCTTCGCTCGTGCAATAACTCAATGTGTTGCAGGGGTGAAATTTTAGCAGTGATAATATAACAGGGTCTCGGTGTTTCTGTTTTCATGAGGTTGTAGCCTTTCATGGTTCTCGAGCACGAAGGCAGGGGTGCGAAACTTCGTGAGCCAACAGAAGTTTCCAGTCATTCTTTATGTTTTGATTAACTTTTTTCGATCCCTTGTGGCAGCTTCGTGAGTATTTACAATACTGTCTGGAAAAGTTGTTTACCCGTCAGCGACACAAAAGTTATTTAAATGAAATAGCTAATGAAATTCAGCACAACAACTCGGTTCTAGTATCATACTATTGCCACAGATTATATAATTGCTATTTCATTTATTCAAATAAACAATTATTACCTACTAAGTACGCTTATAATAAATATATGAATTTAAAAAAGAATCAGCCGGTATTATTTCAAACATTGTTATATAAAAAACATTGTTATTGTGGAATGCAATAAATGATTGAGTATTGAGTATTGAGTCACGAAGGATTTCAGCAGGTCGATCACGTAATGCATGTACGTTCGTTAAGTAAGATCTAAAAGTCAATTGTGTTCTGGAAAAATCACAGTTGGATCTACCTAACGCCCGTTCAAAACGTTACACGATTAAGTACGGGACTAAGTGGAACTCACCTCCGGCAAACCTTTTCCCAGTTACGTATAACTTGGATCTTTTCAAGACGAGACGTGTGAATAATAGCTGAACCGATTGAGATGAAATTTGATGTAGAGATATTTTGTATTTGAAAGGACAAAAGACAGCTTTCATCCTGAAATTAATCACTTAAGAGGTTGAAAAGGGGCGAGAAATATAAAAGAAATATAAACGAGTTCCGCGCGGACGAAGCCGCGGCAACGTACGGCAAAAATGTGTTTAACATATGTTCATTTAATATCTTACCTGACGAAATGACGTTACGAAGCAAAGAATACAATAACTAATCACATAGTTATTGTATTCGTTGCTTGTTTAATAAAGTTGACATATATTGTTAACAAAAGTAAAAATTTAATTTAAGATTTTTTTTAAATTGAATTATGCCGGATTCAAAATTACAAAAATAAATATATACCTACGAATAATAGTACCGTATTCCAACAGGTAAACGATTTCATTGAGTGATTGATTGATTTATTGACAAGCTAGTTTAAAATAAGTGCCCCAACTGGAGTAAGCAGTTTACTGGCACTCACTTATCACTAAAACGGTACCTATTCACGTGCGAGTTAAAGGAAAAACAATAAAACTGTCTGCGTATTCTTAGATAGTATCTGTTGATCTATAAATTTAAGGTACTACAATATATTTGATGTTACCAGATGTACATATTACAGCTGTATGGCAGGTAGATTACCGAGAAACGTGACTCGAATACTGCGGGCTACACGTGACTAACTTTCTTCAATTTGAGCAACTAGTCGCAAATGTGGGGATAGGCAACGGTGTAATATAAAAAAGAGGTAGATACGTCGTCTTTAAGGCCTCCACCCACCGAACGCGTATCGTGCGCGGCGCGTGTGCTGCGCATCTACTACACTTCACTTCAAACACACATTGAAAGCGGTCCGAACGCGGGCCCGCGGCGCTAAAGTTACAACTCGGCAGCGCGGCCGCGTGACGTGCGCGTCGCGTGTGAAGCGCGAGCCCGCGCGGGCCCGCGCTGCTAAGCATGATAGAGATAGTGAGATACATATTAAATGTGTTGGTAGTGAGAGAGATATGACGCGCGGGCGCGCGTTGCTGCTGCGCCGCAGCAGCGCAGCAGCAGCGCGGCTGCTGAGTGCGATAGAGATATCGAGATACATATTAAATGTGTTGGTAGTGAGAGAGATATTGCGCCCGGCAGCCGGGCGGCAGCGGCCTGACGCGGCGGGCCCGCGTACCCCCGTGTTGCTATACGCCGCCCGTTTGCGGTGTGAATATAGTGATTCAACCGCGCCCGACGCGCGCCGCGCACGACACGCTTTCGGTGGGTGGAGGCCTTTACGGAATTCTGTGTTTAAAAATGGCCACCAAATCTGACAGCTGAGACACGACGGTTATACGCCGCGAAACCGAGGCAAGTTGGTGAAATTATCTCAGTTTTAGTGAGCCACTTTTGGAGCGCTTATAACCGATCTGCCTCTTTTTTATATTACATCATTGGGGATATCATAAAATAGGTGATAACTTTAGTACCTATTTTATTCATACCTACTGTGTAAATGGATAGTGGAAAACATGTATCTCTATAAAACTTAACACTGAAATAGGTACCTACTTGTGTAAAAATAACTGTCTCAAAATATTCTTATTCGTTGTGTTATTCATTGCTTAATTAGGTCAGTCATTTTATTGACAACCTAGTTACTATGTGGATAAGAAAATTGAAAATTTTAAAGTATAATTTAAACGATATAGCATCATTTAAATTGCTTAGAGACAAAATCCAACAAAAACTCAGGCATCAAATAATAGTTGATTGTACGACAAGGGTCTAAAATAAGCCATATTACCAGGAGATGGGTATTTTCCCGTACGTTTTGTTTCGAGCTGTTGACACAACCAGAGTTAAACACTCTACTTTTCACTTCGACTGCGAGAAAATAGTGAAAACAAAGATTATCCATCCACAATCAACAATTATGCCAAGGCGAAAAGATTATTAAATTTGGTGCCATTCTTTTTAATAAACTGCTTTGACACAGCTACAAAATATTCACACCACGAATAAACGCCTCTGACCGTCTAATAGCGTCTAAACGGCCGAGCGCGGGGTAGGTACAGCATACGCGGGGCATATGATAAGGCGAGATAGACAGCAGTCTATCCCGCTCAATGTTCATAGCTTATGTCATGTATGCAGTCCACGCAACCACGATTGATCGTTTGGACGGAGCTATAGTCGGTCAGAGGCGTTTTTTTTAATTAATGTGAATTAGGGAATAAAAAACACCTAATGTTTCAATTGAATTCGTTTCCTGATTGGTCGATTTTAATGTCTAAGTGTATTTTGGTTAGTAGATAGCAAATACTAATGTTTTTTTAAATGTTGTGATTGGTGGATGTAATATTGACCTGTTGTAATTGGTCAAATTAAGATGTTTTATAAATCATAAATATGTATACATATTTTCTCTAGGGGCTAAATGTACTACTTTAGCCCCGCTTGCTAATTAAAACGCAAATACAAAAATCGGAAGTGTTGATTTTTGTATAATGTGGAAAGTTTTTTTCTCTTAGAATAACGTTAAATACGTAATTGTAAATTAATGTTTTTCAAACCCGTAGGTATTTTTCCTGCAATAAATGTCATGTCAAAAAAAAAATACACTGGACTGTACGGCCCGTGAGCATTTAGAATGGCATTCGGGTCTATATGACTTTTTCACTTGGTTCTTAAGCCAAAATAAAGAATTTCACCCGAACCCGAATACTTTTCTGAGAGCTCTCTAGAGAATGGTGTCCTATAGGTTGCGATAAACAACTGACGATTTTATTGCATCAAATGAGTATGAGTAAAATGTCGGTATGTAGTTTTAGGTCCCTTGATTTTATTTGATTAAATGCGTGTATGGGTAAAAGTTCGAAATCTAAGTCCTTAACTATGTAGTATGCTATTTGTATAAGCCATAGTCCTTTTGCAATTTTTTCCCTGTGCTTTCATTAAGACAGCTCGCGTAGGTAGTTAGGGAATCTATCGATATGGAATAAATTGGGGTAAGCTTTTAGGCTGCATAAGCTACAATCCCAGTGTACTCTTTATTTACCTTTTCAGCTTCCGTATACGGTACCTCGTTATATGGAACCGAGAGTTTCCACAGAGGATAATCCCTCGCGATTCCTTTCGATAGACGTAATGCTTCGTGAATGGCGACTCAGGTGGATAAGTATTCCAGTAGAACCTCGATAACACTAATCTCAAAGGAAACGCAAAAATGTTTCGTCTTAAAGATGACTTCGGCTTCAAGAGGTTTCTATAGGGTCAAGTTCGACTTCTAGAGGTTCCAAAACATTGCAAAATTATTACAAGTTACAGAGGTGTAAGCACTTAAAATTTCGTGTTACAGAGGTATTTTTATTGTAATTATTAAGTACCCATTATCTACAGTATAATATAATGTGATTGACCTGTTGCATAAATCGATAGAAAATCTTATACTTCGGTAGTCACTCACTATCTGCTATCTGCATGTTTGTACCATACTTTGCGGAATTTACTTTAGCAATTAAAACAATGTAAGAAAATTACTAAATACTCTCAAAAGTAAGTAATTAATAGTTATTTGTTATGCAAGGCTGCAAAGTTGTTGTTTGGCGCAAGTGCTTGTATTGAAAGCCGAGCTAGCGAAGGATTGTAAAATTGAACCATGAGCGAAGCGAATGGTTCAAAAGTACAATCCTGAGCATAGCGAGGCTTTCAAGGCACGAGACGCCAAACAATTTTGCTGCCGAGCGCAACACACAACTTTTCACCTCACCACCGCGAGGAAAATTGTAAGTAGGTAAATGTAGGTAATGGAAGTAATTTGGGCCTTATACTCATTTTCAATAAAAGTTTGTTTACATCTCATCAAGATCTAGCATTTTATAATTATTAAATGTAACATATATATTTTTGCATCTTTAAATAAACCCCACGCTTACTTACACGAAAAAAGTCAAAGTATTGTTGGGTAGGTACCTACTCACGGGTAAACTAAGGCTCAAATTCGCTTATGCTTTTAGCTATTAGCTAATAGCTGTATATCTTCTGCACTAAAATCTATAAATAACCACCATTATTTTGGTTTTACTGTCTGTGGCTTTAGAACAAAACAAAATTAAATGTAGGTTGAGTTTTTTCTTAAAGTAACGTTCTCAAACGGTGCGTTCCAAATTTGGAAGAATCTAAATTTTTTGAAACATAAAACTACATTTTAAAATTATTTATTCGTATTTTATCCTTATAAATTAGTCTAAATATTAATATTTCGTATGTACCTACTTAATTAAGAAAGAATAAGTATTATTAATTTTATTTTATCAAAATAATAACAATTAATTATTGGCATAATACCATCAGTTTCTGAACGCACCTCTCATTCTGTATAGAAAAAAGTTGGATCTCGAGATTGACCGTCACGTTCGAAATTCAAAAACTTTTTCCACGCTAGCGGATAAAATGGACTTTTGGGCGCAGATTTTGAGCGACAAAGCAAGCCTTTTCGAGCCGGTGAGGTGAAAAAACCATTGTAAATGTATGGTTTTTGCAGTCCGAAATAGTTACACTTATTTCCATTGCTCTCGATTGTACTCACAATATTTTTAGACTTAGAAAAGCTACCATTGCCATCCCATTCTCATTTTGAGTCATAAAGGCTGTTTATTCAAGAACTAACGGGATGTAGATGTGCTAAAGCAATACATTAGTTATTTCATATTTTTTTCGAGTTAAGGAGTTCAGATTGAACTGAAGTGTAAGAGGCTTGGCAAGGTAAGAATGCCTAAGTCTATAAAATATTGTTTAGCCGACTCATGCCATGGAACTTGCGCCATCGCTCTCAAAGCTCGTTTTTGCAGCAGGGAAACGCGTACCTAACGCTGCCAGTCACCCGCACGTCCCCATCGAGTCCGTATTGTCTAATAGACTGAATACTGGCAACGTATAAGTCGCGGACAGTATGTATTGTGAGGGTAGTAGCTATCGTATCAATGGCGAAAGCAGCTCTTCCCATTTTACACATCTTACCATCTTCCATCATTCATTCATTTCTTCATTCATTTTTCCATCTTTGTTTATGTTGAGCTGAGAATTTTAGCCATTTACACCGTAGGGTCATTTTGCCGGTTACGCAACCAGCTTCGGTTCGCGACCACCTGAAGGACAAGGTGTTTTCAATAATATATTTAATATATCAACAGATGTTATACAAACCGTGAGCCATATGCAATTTTTGAAGTAGAAAATGGGTATATCGAGTGGTCGCTAACCCACCGGTTAAATGACGTGAACATTTTTATTACACCACTAAGTACGTTGCCACGGCGGTACTTACGGTGTAAAAAAAAATGTTTATGTGTGCAGGCGCCGTGTGTGCGTGTCATCGGCACCGAATGTTTTAATTGCTTTTTATATACCCATTTAAGTCCATTCATAAAACAAAACAGGTGGATATATCTTCCCAAGCGCACATCTGTGAAGCCATATAAATAACTTTCCCTAGACTCAATTTTGATAGTACCTAACTAGAACACAAATGCAACTTGGATATTGTAGAAGGGTGGTTGAAGATGGTGCGAGGGTGGCTGACTCGCCACTTTCTTAGTGCACTGCGGGCTGTGACGTCATAATGCATTAGTCGATACCACAGTAAATATATTAACTGAAGCAGTATGTTAAATAGAGACTCTTAAGAACTTTTCGGGACTGCACTCCATTGAAACCCAGTTAAACGCGGCACATGCGCAGGGCGTGGACTGATGTCTCAACGATTACGCTAAACTACGCTTAGCACGTTCACTCTCCCCTCTCGAAATAATCTGACAATGTCATACGTCCAAGTGTGCTTCCAGTTCGAAGCCGTGAATCCATTCAAGCACGGACTCCTGAAAAGCAGGTGCATGACCCATCATTGGGACCACTCGGAGAGGAAATGAATGGGTTAAGGTGCATTTTCATTGGTCGATAGAGCCCGTATGCGGGCTGCAGAGATTTTGAAACGCATGCCATAGCGCACGCATGAGGGGAACCATTTGCACTGATCAATAAATATGTGCAAGCTCTCGCTGGTCGATCGGGTCGATAACTTTCATTCTTCGACATCCCGTCTACACCGAGCATTAACTTAACTTACAACGAAAATGCACCTTTCATGCACTTTCATACGTGACACATAACAAATCAACAAGTATACACCTACCTAATGTATTATTCTTAAAAACTAATTAAAACCAGACGGAAAAAGTGGGTCCGGGTGAACAGTTTTCTGAGATACAGACATGTCATACATACTGAGATCAATAATATTGTTGCCAGCCGTGCAGAGCGCACCCGACGTTAGTCGGCTAGCGTCGGGTGCGCTCAGCACCTATTCACCCACTACTCGAAAGTACGATTTTATAATTTTCGGCTGTTTTTTGGCCGAACCCGAACCTTTCGCCGAAACCGGCCGAATCCAAAACCGAAACTTCGGTTGGTTGTAACTTGTAGCGACGCGTCTGTGCGAGCGCCTCACATCGGATCGGATGTTTGTACGGATTTGTTTGACTGCTCTCAGCTGTATACTGTGTCGTTACTGAGCCCTTATCTATCTAGACACACGGCAGTGTGTCCGCCAAGTTCGAGCAAAAAAAAGCGACACACCGGCCGTGGGTTATATTACACGAACCATTTCGGGCCAATTTCGACCAGCCTATAACTCAAAACATATTTTAGGTATACTCTTCCTTGCCAGAATTTCATTTGCCCGAATTTTATCTGCCATAACATATAACTGCCATAATGTTGTTTTCTATAATTTTGTATGCCATACTCATTGTTTACCATAATAATTATATGCCAGAATCTTTGTTTTCCATAATATCAATATCAATAATCTCATTTTCCATAATCATTGTAATCCATAACTATCACATGCCATAATATCATTTGCCATCCATCTCAACATCCATAATATTTTTATGTGATAAAGTGGGTACGTATTGCAGTGTCTAATATAAAATATATATATCTCGAACCTATCCGCGATCCAAGTCGGTTTTGCCACTAAGTAAAAATGAACTTTTCTCTGAGTTTACCTAATGCCAAGATAGTGTTGTATCGTAGGCAGTAGGGAACAGGGGCTTAGTGGCAAAACCGACTCGGATCGCGGATAGGTTAGAAGACGGAAGCGGGAGCTTTGCTCCCGCTTTCGTCTTCGAGGTTATTTTTTTTATAAATTGCGGAAAAACCAGCAAATTAACAAAGATGAATCCGAATGCATGTTTAGTATGGCGTTTAAATATTCTATTAAATAATATTATTGCAAACAATAATCTGGAATACAATACGTATGGCATTCGTATCATTATGACATCCAATATTCGGGTAAACAAGAGTATGTCAATTAACTATTATGGTAAACGAAACATTCGGGCAAATGAAATTCGAGCAAGCGAAGTTCGGGCAAATGATTATTATAGTATATGAATGTCGGGCAAACAATAGACAACCCATATTTTATCTACGCATATGAAATTTTGAGTGTCTGTTGACATTTCCTTAATTGTCTAGAATACAAAATTTCATTATTCTACCTATAGCAGTTCTTGAGATATTGACGTCAGAAAATCGCTATTTTTACTATACACTCACTGACTCACTGACTCACTGACTCACTCATCAAAAACCTAGACCACTTCCAATGGTCGTACTGACTTGAAATTTGGCATGGAGATAGGTCTTAAGGTCAAAATAAAGGGAAAAATCTGAAAACGGCCAAGTGTGAGTCAGTTTTAAAAATAGCGAAGGTGTTACTTTGTTCTACTATGAAGTCATAATGAACTAAATGTGTCTATCTTCCAATGGTCGTACCGACCTGAAATTTGGCTCGAAGGTTTGTCTTTAGGTCGAAATAAAGTAAAAATCTGAAAACGGCCAAGTGTGAGTCAGTTTCGAAAACAACGAATGTGTAATTTTGTTCTACTATAAGTAGATAGGTATGGAGTGGAAATGAGATAAGACTTATTTAAATTTAGATACATACCAATTTAAGACAATACATGTTTGTCTTAAAGACAAGAACAATAAAACTGTTCCATTTCCAATAAAGGGATCCAGACAGTGCCACGCAAGCGTAGAAAAAAGAATTAGACGCTTAGTATAAAGGGTATAGTATAAAGTACATACCTAAGTGGAATGAGACATTTCCTAAAGCACAAGTGATAAAAAAATAATAAAGAACCTACACCTAACAAAAATAAATGAAATCCCATCAAAAACATAAATGTGAAAGGCTGCCAAGTTCGATACTATGGGAACGCTTCGCCTGTAAAAGAAGTGAGATCTGAATAAGTACCAAGTTCCATAAAAATACCTCAAATCATAAATAGTTATAGGAATGCACACTTGATTTCCAGCAGTTTTATCCTTTGGTTGCGCAACACCCGCCGGATGTTCAAGCAAAAAGTAGACAAAAGCAGAATGATCGGTCGGCACATTTTCCATGAAAATGGAACAGTGAAAACGTTGTAGGTATTTCTAAGTACCTAATTAACTTCACTTGTTAGTTTTGCGGTTGAAAACAATGGTTGAATTATTTCGACTTGAGCGTATGTATTCTTATAACTCTTGTACGTAATACAGGATCCAACTAAAAGATAATAGAAAACACTCTGACATGAAATTGAGTAGGTAGTTGTGAAAGCTGTTGAAAGGCAAACAATATAACTACGGAATTATTGTAGAAATATGTATTCTTGCCCCCTTATTCATAAAACTTAAAATGCCTCTGCTAAATAAAATGTGCTTTGTCCCTTCCTTACGAGCACAAATGTCAAAGTGACAGATAAAGACAAACGAATTTTAACGCCGTTTTAGTTAAAACATGCTTGTAGGACATTAATGAATACGGCCGTTTATCTTTAGGCATTGATTACTACTACTCGTACGCATAATTGTCCACCATCTACGAAATCAGTACAAGCGCCCCCCGCAGCCTATGCTAAGGTACTCCCATCAAAGTAAGTAGGTTTACATGCACAAACTTTATGATAGGGAATGTCTGCTCCATACTATACTAGTAACTCTGTATGCAGAATGCGCGAGTTTAATAAAAAAAAAACAAATAAATTCCAGACATGGGAAAAAATTATCTATATTATTAACGAATCTGCTTACCAAATTTCAAGATAATCGGTTGAGTAATGCGGACAGCGGGACAACCGGACATACAAATGAATTTCGACCCACGCTTAAGCATAGAATTTCGATCGCTTCGCTCGTGCAATAACTCAATGTGTTGCAGGGGTGAAATTTTAGCAGTGATAATATAACAGGGTCTCGGTGTTTCTGTTTTCATGAGGTTGTAGCCTTTCATGGTTCTCGAGCACGAAGGCAGGGGTGCGAAACTTCGTGAGCCAACAGAAGTTTCCAGTCATTCTTTATGTTTTGATTAACTTTTTTCGATCCCTTGTGGCAGCTTCGTGAGTATTTACAATACTGTCTGGAAAAGTTGTTTACCCGTCAGCGACACAAAAGTTATTTAAATGAAATAGCTAATGAAATTCAGCACAACAACTCGGTTCTAGTATCATACTATTGCCACAGATTATATAATTGCTATTTCATTTATTCAAATAAACAATTATTACCTACTAAGTACGCTTATAATAAATATATGAATTTAAAAAAGAATCAGCCGGTATTATTTCAAACATTGTTATATAAAAAACATTGTTATTGTGGAATGCAATAAATGATTGAGTATTGAGTATTGAGTCACGAAGGATTTCAGCAGGTCGATCACGTAATGCATGTACGTTCGTTAAGTAAGATCTAAAAGTCAATTGTGTTCTGGAAAAATCACAGTTGGATCTACCTAACGCCCGTTCAAAACGTTACACGATTAAGTACGGGACTAAGTGGAACTCACCTCCGGCAAACCTTTTCCCAGTTACGTATAACTTGGATCTTTTCAAGACGAGACGTGTGAATAATAGCTGAACCGATTGAGATGAAATTTGATGTAGAGATATTTTGTATTTGAAAGGACAAAAGACAGCTTTCATCCTGAAATTAATCACTTAAGAGGTTGAAAAGGGGCGAGAAATATAAAAGAAATATAAACGAGTTCCGCGCGGACGAAGCCGCGGCAACGTACGGCAAAAATGTGTTTAACATATGTTCATTTAATATCTTACCTGACGAAATGACGTTACGAAGCAAAGAATACAATAACTAATCACATAGTTATTGTATTCGTTGCTTGTTTAATAAAGTTGACATATATTGTTAACAAAAGTAAAAATTTAATTTAAGATTTTTTTTAAATTGAATTATGCCGGATTCAAAATTACAAAAATAAATATATACCTACGAATAATAGTACCGTATTCCAACAGGTAAACGATTTCATTGAGTGATTGATTGATTTATTGACAAGCTAGTTTAAAATAAGTGCCCCAACTGGAGTAAGCAGTTTACTGGCACTCACTTATCACTAAAACGGTACCTATTCACGTGCGAGTTAAAGGAAAAACAATAAAACTGTCTGCGTATTCTTAGATAGTATCTGTTGATCTATAAATTTAAGGTACTACAATATATTTGATGTTACCAGATGTACATATTACAGCTGTATGGCAGGTAGATTACCGAGAAACGTGACTCGAATACTGCGGGCTACACGTGACTAACTTTCTTCAATTTGAGCAACTAGCCGCAAATGTGGGGATAGGCAACGGTGTAATATAAAAAAGAGGTAGATACGTCGTCTTTAAGGCCTCCACCCACCGAACGCGTATCGTGCGCGGCGCGTGTGCTGCGCATCTACTACACTTCACTTCAAACACACATTGAAAGCGGTCCGAACGCGGGCCCGCGGCGCTAAAGTTACAACTCGGCAGCGCGGCCGCGTGACGTGCGCGTCGCGTGTGAAGCGCGAGCCCGCGCGGGCCCGCGCTGCTAAGCATGATAGAGATAGTGAGATACATATTAAATGTGTTGGTAGTGAGAGAGATATGACGCGCGGGCGCGCGTTGCTGCTGCGCCGCAGCAGCGCAGCAGCAGCGCGGCTGCTGAGTGCGATAGAGATATCGAGATACATATTAAATGTGTTGGTAGTGAGAGAGATATTGCGCCCGGCAGCCGGGCGGCAGCGGCCTGACGCGGCGGGCCCGCGTACCCCCGTGTTGCTATACGCCGCCCGTTTGCGGTGTGAATATAGTGATTCAACCGCGCCCGACGCGCGCCGCGCACGACACGCTTTCGGTGGGTGGAGGCCTTTACGGAATTCTGTGTTTAAAAATGGCCACCAAATCTGACAGCTGAGACACGACGGTTATACGCCGCGAAACCGAGGCAAGTTGGTGAAATTATCTCAGTTTTAGTGAGCCACTTTTGGAGCGCTTATAACCGATCTGCCTCTTTTTTATATTACATCATTGGGGATATCATAAAATAGGTGATAACTTTAGTACCTATTTTATTCATACCTACTGTGTAAATGGATAGTGGAAAACATGTATCTCTATAAAACTTAACACTGAAATAGGTACCTACTTGTGTAAAAATAACTGTCTCAAAATATTCTTATTCGTTGTGTTATTCATTGCTTAATTAGGTCAGTCATTTTATTGACAACCTAGTTACTATGTGGATAAGAAAATTGAAAATTTTAAAGTATAATTTAAACGATATAGCATCATTTAAATTGCTTAGAGACAAAATCCAACAAAAACTCAGGCATCAAATAATAGTTGATTGTACGACAAGGGTCTAAAATAAGCCATATTACCAGGAGATGGGTATTTTCCCGTACGTTTTGTTTCGAGCCGTTGACACAACCAGAGTTAAACACTCTACTTTTCACTTCGACTGCGAGAAAATAGTGAAAACAAAGATTATCCATCCACAATCAACAATTATGCCAAGGCGAAAAGATTATTAAATTTGGTGCCATTCTTTTTAATAAACTGCTTTGACACAGCTACAAAATATTCACACCACGAATAAACGCCTCTGACCGTCTAATAGCGTCTAAACGGCCGAGCGCGGGGTAGGTACAGCATACGCGGGGCATATGATAAGGCGAGATAGACAGCAGTCTATCCCGCTCAATGTTCATAGCTTATGTCATGTATGCAGTCCACGCAACCACGATTGATCGTTTGGACGGAGCTATAGTCGGTCAGAGGCGTTTTTTTTAATTAATGTGAATTAGGGAATAAAAAACACCTAATGTTTCAATTGAATTCGTTTCCTGATTGGTCGATTTTAATGTCTAAGTGTATTTTGGTTAGTAGATAGCAAATACTAATGTTTTTTTAAATGTTGTGATTGGTGGATGTAATATTGACCTGTTGTAATTGGTCAAATTAAGATGTTTTATAAATCATAAATATGTATACATATTTTCTCTAGGGGCTAAATGTACTACTTTAGCCCCGCTTGCTAATTAAAACGCAAATACAAAAATCGGAAGTGTTGATTTTTGTATAATGTGGAAAGTTTTTTTCTCTTAGAATAACGTTAAATACGTAATTGTAAATTAATGTTTTTCAAACCCGTAGGTATTTTTCCTGCAATAAATGTCATGTCAAAAAAAAAATACACTGGACTGTACGGCCCGTGAGCATTTAGAATGGCATTCGGGTCTATATGACTTTTTCACTTGGTTCTTAAGCCAAAATAAAGAATTTCACCCGAACCCGAATACTTTTCTGAGAGCTCTCTAGAGAATGGTGTCCTATAGGTTGCGATAAACAACTGACGATTTTATTGCATCAAATGAGTATGAGTAAAATGTCGGTATGTAGTTTTAGGTCCCTTGATTTTATTTGATTAAATGCGTGTATGGGTAAAAGTTCGAAATCTAAGTCCTTAACTATGTAGTATGCTATTTGTATAAGCCATAGTCCTTTTGCAATTTTTTCCCTGTGCTTTCATTAAGACAGCTCGCGTAGGTAGTTAGGGAATCTATCGATATGGAATAAATTGGGGTAAGCTTTTAGGCTGCATAAGCTACAATCCCAGTGTACTCTTTATTTACCTTTTCAGCTTCCGTATACGGTACCTCGTTATATGGAACCGAGAGTTTCCACAGAGGATAATCCCTCGCGATTCCTTTCGATAGACGTAATGCTTCGTGAATGGCGACTCAGGTGGATAAGTATTCCAGTAGAACCTCGATAACACTAATCTCAAAGGAAACGCAAAAATGTTTCGTCTTAAAGATGACTTCGGCTTCAAGAGGTTTCTATAGGGTCAAGTTCGACTTCTAGAGGTTCCAAAACATTGCAAAATTATTACAAGTTACAGAGGTGTAAGCACTTAAAATTTCGTGTTACAGAGGTATTTTTATTGTAATTATTAAGTACCCATTATCTACAGTATAATATAATGTGATTGACCTGTTGCATAAATCGATAGAAAATCTTATACTTCGGTAGTCACTCACTATCTGCTATCTGCATGTTTGTACCATACTTTGCGGAATTTACTTTAGCAATTAAAACAATGTAAGAAAATTACTAAATACTCTCAAAAGTAAGTAATTAATAGTTATTTGTTATGCAAGGCTGCAAAGTTGTTGTTTGGCGCAAGTGCTTGTATTGAAAGCCGAGCTAGCGAAGGATTGTAAAATTGAACCATGAGCGAAGCGAATGGTTCAAAAGTACAATCCTGAGCATAGCGAGGCTTTCAAGGCACGAGACGCCAAACAATTTTGCTGCCGAGCGCAACACACAACTTTTCACCTCACCACCGCGAGGAAAATTGTAAGTAGGTAAATGTAGGTAATGGAAGTAATTTGGGCCTTATACTCATTTTCAATAAAAGTTTGTTTACATCTCATCAAGATCTAGCATTTTATAATTATTAAATGTAACATATATATTTTTGCATCTTTAAATAAACCCCACGCTTACTTACACGAAAAAAGTCAAAGTATTGTTGGGTAGGTACCTACTCACGGGTAAACTAAGGCTCAAATTCGCTTATGCTTTTAGCTATTAGCTAATAGCTGTATATCTTCTGCACTAAAATCTATAAATAACCACCATTATTTTGGTTTTACTGTCTGTGGCTTTAGAACAAAACAAAATTAAATGTAGGTTGAGTTTTTTCTTAAAGTAACGTTCTCAAACGGTGCGTTCCAAATTTGGAAGAATCTAAATTTTTTGAAACATAAAACTACATTTTAAAATTATTTATTCGTATTTTATCCTTATAAATTAGTCTAAATATTAATATTTCGTATGTACCTACTTAATTAAGAAAGAATAAGTATTATTAATTTTATTTTATCAAAATAATAACAATTAATTATTGGCATAATACCATCAGTTTCTGAACGCACCTCTCATTCTGTATAGAAAAAAGTTGGATCTCGAGATTGACCGTCACGTTCGAAATTCAAAAACTTTTTCCACGCTAGCGGATAAAATGGACTTTTGGGCGCAGATTTTGAGCGACAAAGCAAGCCTTTTCGAGCCGGTGAGGTGAAAAAACCATTGTAAATGTATGGTTTTTGCAGTCCGAAATAGTTACACTTATTTCCATTGCTCTCGATTGTACTCACAATATTTTTAGACTTAGAAAAGCTACCATTGCCATCCCATTCTCATTTTGAGTCATAAAGGCTGTTTATTCAAGAACTAACGGGATGTAGATGTGCTAAAGCAATACATTAGTTATTTCATATTTTTTTCGAGTTAAGGAGTTCAGATTGAACTGAAGTGTAAGAGGCTTGGCAAGGTAAGAATGCCTAAGTCTATAAAATATTGTTTAGCCGACTCATGCCATGGAACTTGCGCCATCGCTCTCAAAGCTCGTTTTTGCAGCAGGGAAACGCGTACCTAACGCTGCCAGTCACCCGCACGTCCCCATCGAGTCCGTATTGTCTAATAGACTGAATACTGGCAACGTATAAGTCGCGGACAGTATGTATTGTGAGGGTAGTAGCTATCGTATCAATGGCGAAAGCAGCTCTTCCCATTTTACACATCTTACCATCTTCCATCATTCATTCATTTCTTCATTCATTTTTCCATCTTTGTTTATGTTGAGCTGAGAATTTTAGCCATTTACACCGTAGGGTCATTTTGCCGGTTACGCAACCAGCTTCGGTTCGCGACCACCTGAAGGACAAGGTGTTTTCAATAATATATTTAATATATCAACAGATGTTATACAAACCGTGAGCCATATGCAATTTTTGAAGTAGAAAATGGGTATATCGAGTGGTCGCTAACCCACCGGTTAAATGACGTGAACATTTTTATTACACCACTAAGTACGTTGCCACGGCGGTACTTACGGTGTAAAAAAAAATGTTTATGTGTGCAGGCGCCGTGTGTGCGTGTCATCGGCACCGAATGTTTTAATTGCTTTTTATATACCCATTTAAGTCCATTCATAAAACAAAACAGGTGGATATATCTTCCCAAGCGCACATCTGTGAAGCCATATAAATAACTTTCCCTAGACTCAATTTTGATAGTACCTAACTAGAACACAAATGCAACTTGGATATTGTAGAAGGGTGGTTGAAGATGGTGCGAGGGTGGCTGACTCGCCACTTTCTTAGTGCACTGCGGGCTGTGACGTCATAATGCATTAGTCGATACCACAGTAAATATATTAACTGAAGCAGTATGTTAAATAGAGACTCTTAAGAACTTTTCGGGACTGCACTCCATTGAAACCCAGTTAAACGCGGCACATGCGCAGGGCGTGGACTGATGTCTCAACGATTACGCTAAACTACGCTTAGCACGTTCACTCTCCCCTCTCGAAATAATCTGACAATGTCATACGTCCAAGTGTGCTTCCAGTTCGAAGCCGTGAATCCATTCAAGCACGGACTCCTGAAAAGCAGGTGCATGACCCATCATTGGGACCACTCGGAGAGGAAATGAATGGGTTAAGGTGCATTTTCATTGGTCGATAGAGCCCGTATGCGGGCTGCAGAGATTTTGAAACGCATGCCATAGCGCACGCATGAGGGGAACCATTTGCACTGATCAATAAATATGTGCAAGCTCTCGCTGGTCGATCGGGTCGATAACTTTCATTCTTCGACATCCCGTCTACACCGAGCATTAACTTAACTTACAACGAAAATGCACCTTTCATGCACTTTCATACGTGACACATAACAAATCAACAAGTATACACCTACCTAATGTATTATTCTTAAAAACTAATTAAAAACAGACGGAAAAAGTGGGTCCGGGTGAACAGTTTTCTGAGATACAGACATGTCATACATACTGAGATCAATAATATTGTTGCCAGCCGTGCAGAGCGCACCCGACGTTAGTCGGCTAGCGTCGGGTGCGCTCAGCACCTATTCACCCACTACTCGAAAGTACGATTTTATAATTTTCGGCTGTTTTTTGGCCGAACCCGAACCTTTCGCCGAAACCGGCCGAATCCAAAACCGAAACTTCGGTTGGTTGTAACTTGTAGCGACGCGTCTGTGCGAGCGCCTCACATCGGATCGGATGTTTGTACGGATTTGTTTGACTGCTCTCAGCTGTATACTGTGTCGTTACTGAGCCCTTATCTATCTAGACACACGGCAGTGTGTCCGCCAAGTTCGAGCAAAAAAAAGCGACACACCGGCCGTGGGTTATATTACACGAACCATTTCGGGCCAATTTCGACCAGCCTATAACTCAAAACATATTTTAGGTATACTCTTGCTTGCCAGAATTTCATTTGCCCGAATTTTATCTGCCATAATATATAACTGCCATAATGTTGTTTTCTATAATTTTGTATGCCATACTCATTGTTTACCATAATAATTATATGCCAGAATCTTTGTTTTCCATAATATCAATATCAATAATCTCATTTTCCATAATCATTGTAATCCATAACTATCACATGCCATAATATCATTTGCCATCCATCTCAACATCCATAATATTTTTATGTGATAAAGTGGGTACGTATTGCAGTGTCTAATATAAAATATATATATCTCGAACCTATCCGCGATCCAAGTCGGTTTTGCCACTAAGTAAAAATGAACTTTTCTCTGAGTTTACCTAATGCCAAGATAGTGTTGTATCGTAGGCAGTAGGGAACAGGGGCTTAGTGGCAAAACCGACTCGGATCGCGGATAGGTTAGAAGACGGAAGCGGGAGCTTTGCTCCCGCTTTCGTCTTCGAGGTTATTTTTTTTATAAAAGAGCGGAAAAACCAGCAAATTAACAAAGATGAATCCGAATGCATGTTTAGTATGGCGTTTAAATATTCTATTAAATAATATTATTGCAAACAATAATCTGGAATACAATACGTATGGCATTCGTATCATTATGACATCCAATATTCGGGTAAACAAGAGTATGTCAATTAACTATTATGGTAAACGAAACATTCGGGCAAATGAAATTCGAGCAAGCGAAGTTCGGGCAAATGATTATTATAGTATATGAATGTCGGGCAAACAATAGACAACCCATATTTTATCTACGCATATGAAATTTTGAGTGTCTGTTGACATTTCCTTAATTGTCTAGAATACAAAATTTCATTATTCTACCTATAGCAGTTCTTGAGATATTGACGTCAGAAAATCGCTATTTTTACTATACACTCACTGACTCACTGACTCACTGACTCACTCATCAAAAACCTAGACCACTTCCAATGGTCGTACTGACTTGAAATTTGGCATGGAGATAGGTCTTAAGGTCAAAATAAAGGGAAAAATCTGAAAACGGCCAAGTGTGAGTCAGTTTTAAAAATAGCGAAGGTGTTACTTTGTTCTACTATGAAGTCATAATGAACTAAATGTGTCTATCTTCCAATGGTCGTACCGACCTGAAATTTGGCTCGAAGGTTTGTCTTTAGGTCGAAATAAAGTAAAAATCTGAAAACGGCCAAGTGTGAGTCAGTTTCGAAAACAACGAATGTGTAATTTTGTTCTACTATAAGTAGATAGGTATGGAGTGGAAATGAGATAAGACTTATTTAAATTTAGATACATACCAATTTAAGACAATACATGTTTGTCTTAAAGACAAGAACAATAAAACTGTTCCATTTCCAATAAAGGGATCCAGACAGTGCCACGCAAGCGTAGAAAAAAGAATTAGACGCTTAGTATAAAGGGTATAGTATAAAGTACATACCTAAGTGGAATGAGACATTTCCTAAAGCACAAGTGATAAAAAAATAATAAAGAACCTACACCTAACAAAAATAAATGAAATCCCATCAAAAACATAAATGTGAAAGGCTGCCAAGTTCGATACTATGGGAACGCTTCGCCTGTAAAAGAAGTGAGATCTGAATAAGTACCAAGTTCCATAAAAATACCTCAAATCATAAATAGTTATAGGAATGCACACTTGATTTCCAGCAGTTTTTAAGGTACATTTTGAATAAGTATCACGTTACATAGAAATACCTGAAATTATAATAGTCAGAAAACGCACACCGGTTTTTTTAGCAGTTTCCTGATAACATTTTGTTATTTTCAGTACTTTTTAATGATGTAACTTGGCAAGTTTTAATAGAAAATTATATACTTGACACATTGCAGTCCAAAGGTGTCGATTGATTGCATTGAAAAGGTGTGTGGTGTATGAATAAAAAATAGGGGTCGAACCGTTGTATGGAAATCTTTCATTTGGAAAGTATAGACTTGAATCCTTGTGTGAAGGTATCTTACTAAAAAGCAAAGCGAATGATTAAGCGATGTTATAAAAATTCATCCCCTAGGGGGGTTAAAAAAGAGTTGAAAGTTTGTATGGGAAACATGTCGTTTTTAAAGTTAGACGTTTAAAATGGTCACAAGCTCCTAATGTATGTACACGGTGGACGGAGATGGTAAGTTCTACGTCTTTTAGCATTAGATAAGTTTGCATTCAAAACTATACAGGTAGCCCGAACTAACGTGAGTGAAACTACTGAGGATTTAAGCAAAAAATTCCAGTAGGTAATATAGCTTTCTTTAATATATACAATTTAAGCAGAAACGTCTGTTGATCATTCTTAAGATATTATATTTATAAAACAGAGTTTTCAACTGACATTTTGTAATTTTAACTAATGAACTCATCGCAATTTTACCTTTTACGCTTAATCCCTGAATGGATTTAGATGATTTTATTCGTACACATAATTTGAGACCCTTGGAAGGATATAGGATAGTTTTTATCTCGGAAATCAGCCCTTAAGATGGTAGAACTTTGTTTGGCTCGGCGACAATTGAGGTTCCGCCCATAATAATTCAATAGCAATCATTTTTCTAAGACAGTTAGAAGTTCTACGCAGACGAAGTCGCGGGCAACAGCTGGTACTACAAATGCTAGCGGCGCGCGGGACCATAAAATATTTTTATTTAAAGACGATTAGAAACTATTTTTAATAGATACACTTACCTTAGATTTGTACACATAGTTAAGTGTCGAACTATTTGTTTTAAAAGGTTTTTCAGGGCCTTTGTATTACATGTATTTTCTTATTTAGATAAATACATGAATAAACATTTGCGCACAATCTTACACAAATCGATCTAGCCCCTAACTAAGCAAAGCTTGTACTATGGGTACTAGTCGACGATAACAATACCTACTTATAGTATAGGTAAATACGTGAATACATAGAAAACATCCATGACCCGCGAACAAATATTCGTGCTCATAACACAAAGAAATGCGCTTACCGGTCCGGCATTCGAACCCAAGTTTCGTAGGCAGGGTCAGTACCAACTAGGCTAAATCGCCTGACGCAAATAAATAAATAATGAAAAATGTGGGAACGTATCGCGCTCTTTCGCATTTACCTGATTAGCTCGCAAGAGGGCCCGAAGGGCCCATTACGTGAATTGTTTTAGCCATTTTAACCAGCCTGAAGGACGTCCCGTTCCCACTTATTAAGACCTTGGGCGGGCTAAAGCGCGGCCTGCACAAAGACTTGAATTTCGAGCTGCTCTAGTCCTCTATTTCCTGCGCTAAATCAAAATCTATGCTTACCATTTTTGTAACATAGATTAACCAAGAGTTCCACTATGTTTCTATGTTCTGAAATGTTTGATAACTGGTTTGGTTAATGAACAAGATCCGCTTGTAAAACATTAAGAAACACAAACTTAACCATCGCATACACACGTCAAATTTACAAAAAGTTAAAAAAAACAAACATAGGTCTATGTTTGACAGCGACGCGCGGTCGTTAGCGCGGTTCGAAATGCAATTTTTGTATGGGGCGCGCGTATGTCGTGTTAAGTTTATTGAGATATGCAATAAAGAGTATTTGTATTGTATTGTGTAAAAATAAGGGCGCATACAAGTTAGGGGCCGTTCATAAATTACGTCATCGTTTATTGACGATTTTTGAACAGCCTCTATTATCATCCTGTTATTCCTTGAAATGGCCTAATAAAATGACTGTCATCGTCCAATGGCCAGACCCCGCCCCCCCCACCCCTATTTTGAAATGACGTAATTTATGAATAGCCCCTTATTCATAAATATGTCCCATAGTTACATGAACTGAACGAAGAATAAAGTTGTTATACCGGTTTTCGCATTATTTTTTCACTCGTTTAAGTATAGGTAAGTTAATCGCGAATTTATAAAAACCGTGTGTGACGCAATCACTGTGACTGTAAAAAAAAAAGATGTTCAAAGGTGCAACACAGGCTGTGTTTATCTCATAATCATAATATTTTTTTTGGATACATACATACATATAGATTTACACATTCATTCCCAAAAGGGCATAGCACATGAAACTTATGATCCAGTGCTATTTGGTATAAACGATTGTCAAAATCTGATATATCGCAGTGATAGGTTGCTAGCCCATCGCCCAGACACACTTCAACCCTGTTCCCTTACTACCGCTCTTACGACAGCCACAGGAAGAAAGCAGGTGGTGCTATTCTAACCTGACACCATACAGGGTATATAAATGGGGGTTGATAATAGTTGTGTAACTGGTACAATATAATATGAACATTATTCGGCATAGTGCTTTATTCGATTTTACCATAAAGTAATTAATGATTTTACGAAACCTCCCGGTTATCGTCAATTATTTGAGTACCTACGCGATTAATTATGGATATAATGGGAAAGTTAGATCAACTTTGCCTGAAATCTTAAATCAGTTGTGCGATTAAAATTGGATTAAACTCAGGTAACATGTATTTGATGGATTTCAGGCCAATTACTTAAGGCGAGAGGTTACCTAGGAGTCAACTTGTGTTTTGCTTGTACAGTCAAGTGCAAAGATAGGTAGCGATATAATCATCTCATAAATTTGTACCGAAACCTTAATCCACGAACGAAAACATACGAGCGATGGTTCATATTTATGAGTAAGTTCTATGCACCCAAATGTGCGATGTACTAGATACATATATCTAGAATATCGCAGACAAAAAATATCGTTTATCCTTTAATTTTTACACCAGATAATTTTTGTTTGGCTAAAAAATACTCTCGACTCAGCACGAATTTGGGAACAATGCCCCTCCCCCGCTCTTACACCTGCTATTCATTTCACTGACTTCGCAAAAATCCCGTGTTCCAAACATATACAAGGCAGTCAGCTAATTTTAGGGTTCCGTACCAAAAAAGGAAAAAAGGAACCCTTATGGTGCGACTCCGTCCGTATGTCTGTCTGTCTGTCTGTCTGTCACAGAGTGAAATATCTCACGAACGAAGCTATCAATTTGAAATTTGGAATAGTTTCAAATGAGAGTTATCCACGAGCATGGCAAATGAAAAATATAAATATATATTTTAATTTTCTATGAGAAATTACGAATATGAGGAGGGGGAAAAAAAACAAATATTAGGTCAAGTGGGGTATCATTTGAAAATCAACTTTATAAGTATTTTTTTGTTTTGAAATTGCTATAAGACTATAATAGAAATACTCTCTTTCAAATAAAACAATAATAATCGAGATCGGCTCACGTGATAAACAATAATCTCTACATACTAAGCTGATTGCCCTTGCACGTTAGCTAGTACCAAATGGGGCCGATAAATGGCGAGCTAGAATTAATAAGATTGGGACGGGTATATTTCAATAGCAGGTTAAAAAAAGATCGCGATTCTATTGTCTTGGCGTAATAGTTAATCGATTTTTGAAATTTAATTCTGTTGTGTTGGGTTAAAATAAGTAATTTAACAAATATTGGGACATTTTTACCTTGAGTTAATTGTAAGTGTGTACGGAACCTTCGGTGCGCGAGTCAGGCTCGCACTTGACCGGTTTTTTTAGAACTGTATTTCCATAGCGGTGCTGCTGACAGCGACCCGCGTCAAATTTATTGACGTTTGTATTGAAGCTTAGTTGGCTCTATTTATGTTGTTTCTGTTCAGGTTCTTTCGTTTGAGAGTATTTGTCGATCTGGATACCTGTCAGATTAGTATGTACCTATTCTTTATGGAGGGTGACACTTGAATTGTTTAAAATTGGATTTCGGGAAGTTTTTACGCAATTTGAGCTAAGCCCAAACTCAACCTCTTACGTTTTTACACAGCCAGGCGACTATGCCATGCAGGCGACAGCACGGTTATCACGGGACTGCTCACAAGCCGTGTCGCGGCTATCAATCTCTTTGTAATTAGTACGCTTAGAAAGAGACGGATACCTAGTCTATGCAGCCCAGCCGCGACACAACTTGCGGGCCGTCCTCCTGGGAATCGCGTGACATTAGATACTCCTATCCGCGGCAGCAATGATTCGTACCTACCTACTAAGCAACCATATAGATCGAGGTACCGTCAAATGGCCCAACATTACCCTCCAGGGTATCTTTGCCCAAAAAGCAACACATTTTCCTGAACATTTTCCCGTTTCGAATATGTATCCAAGTTTTTTTAAGTTTATTATTATTACTAAATACCTCAATATTTTCACTAAAAAATACCTTAAATTGTGTTTTATTGTGATAAACCATTTATACCAGATATAAACAGATACCTGCAGTAAAAAAACCACCCGCACCTACTGAGAAGTGAGAATATATAAAACGTTTCACCATTAGACCCTAAAGTGGCAACCCTAGCAGTTTGCTTTTTGCACTTTGGATGGAAACAACCTAAAATGGCCATGTAACATTGCCCACCCGATTGCTGACTTAAGTTAAACTAATAATGAGGGGATATTTGATGCTATTGCTAAAATTGCCCGACTCCTTGTTGTAGTTTTTTTTTTGTTATTTTATAAGCTATAAATCTGTGTTAAATTGACGTGGACAATGTTGGGCAAAACACCGGGTAACTTGGTCCGCCTTTAAAATCAGCCAAAATATTGATTTTGATCATTTTCCAAAAAAAAGCGCGCAATGTTGGACCATTTGACGGTACGCAGTGATTCTCTTTGGGCGCGAACGGTGTAAGTGAAACATAAGTTGAACATGTAGGTAGGTGTTGGTGCAAACAATACGTTTGTAATTTTGTATCAAGTCGCTATGAGCGCGCCGGTCAGGGTTAAAGTTTTCTAGAATTACAAATAATATTACCTTGCTTGTGTTATATTCTATAACATATATGACATAGGTACGTGTAGACATTCTATTTTATCGTAGCTATAGTTACAAAACTGTAGGTATGACATGTAAGTATGTGTGACATGTTCGAACAGGCATTTTTTAATGTGTTGCATTAGGTATGTGTTAAATATGTACCTATGTAACGTTTATTCAAACAGGACACGTATCGTTTCGAAGGCACGTTAGGGCCACTCAACTGTCATTTTCCCATGCAAAAAGTGACATTTAGGTAGATTTGATGCTCGTACGATGCTCGTACTACACACAATAATGCCTGTATCTACTTAAGTTTTTTACCTGACCATCGTGCCTGTAAACCCACGAACATTGCGAATTTTTAAAATCGCGGTACTTATACGAATCATTTCGACTTTGGTGTGATTGTGGCATTAGTGGCTAACTAATGGTAGAAGCTAATATCTACGCACGAAGGTTATGAATATGTCTCAATAACGAGGGGAACAAGTTCTTGGACATTGGTAAACTTCGTGAGAAACTCCAACGATATGCAAATGATTAGAATTACTATTACAGTGTACCTACGTATTTATATTTTCGTTCTAGAGAAGTTTAGAATGAATTCCAGTTATAACCTAAAATACCTAAATGATGACAAATTGCGAAAGTTTACATCGTTACCATAATTGCATAGGTACTTATTTGGTTTACGTTGTGAAATGTGCTTTTAAAGTTTTTACGATTTATCATCAGGGTCCAGGGTTTTGTACTCTAATTTTATAGAATAATTAAACATAAGTAGTAGGAAAGTATTATATTTCATAAACTAGTGAGAGAAGATCGGTCTCAATTGGCATGGTGCAAAACTGAACCATAGATTTGCGGACGTTACAGTCCTTCTGGAATAATCCCACTCTCCTTATGGAAATAATAAAATCATTGAAGGATGAAAGTAGGTTTATTGATGAACAAAGAGAAAACAAATTCTTGTCATTATTCTTGTAATTATTTTTATTGAATGTTATTGTATGTTATCGACGATCACAATAGGGATTCTTTTAAATTGACATGTAATTTATAATGTAATGTGAGTAAATAAATGAATATTCGAATATGAATATTGTACTTTTATGTATTGTACAATAGGTACATATAGTTTAAATAAAATATATGCTAACTGCAAAATAAAATGCCTCGCCACACGGCACAAAGTAGTCGTCGGAATTTAGGAATCACAAGTCGTGCTGGTGCCCCCTGGTCATCCGTACTAAAATCATATCTATATTAATGTTCGGATCTCATACACAGATAATGCGCGTATACCGTGAAATATCAGCCGAAAGACGTCCACTGCTGGACGTAGTCCTCCCCCAAAAAGCGACCTTTACCAGGTCATCAGTCCACCTTGTGGGCCTACCCACGCCGTGCCTTCCGGCACGTGGTCGTCGAGAACGTTTTCGCCCCGACGGCCATGTGCCCCGCCCACTGCCACTTAAGTTTAGCGTTTCAATAATGTTTAATTAGCGTTAATAACATTCATAATTACCATAATTGATAATTTAGATTGTGATTATCTACACCAAGTATACCAACAACGTTAACACAACCAGGCTGCACCACAAACGCTAATTACAAAATGACCAATGATGTCTGACAGATTTCATAACGTTTCATTTAATATGCATTTCGGGGACCTCCACATCATGAGAGTGGCTATAAAACTAAGAGAGATTATCTAATGGGTTCAACTTTCTGCATCCACGAGGTCAATATGCCTTACCGTTTTGCATTCCAATATGGCATCTAGAGAGGTTGTGCACAGCGGAATGTCATTAGAGAGGTAGGGCACAGCGAATTTTAATTTTGCTTATATTTGGAGCAGCCACTCACAGAAAACAGCAGCCAAATAACACCACCACTTGCTTTGTGTAGGTTGGCTTGTTGTACTGTTCCTGGTGGTACCTACCTAAGGTGCCTTGTGCTCCCGAGGTTGCGCTGTTTGGAGAATAAGGGACCTACAATTATCTTTTGCCGTAAACACAACGAACGATGACCAGCGCGGTTGTGATTCTTCTGAATTCGGAAGCGTTTATAGGCGACGGTGTCTGATAATATTAGGTAACAGTAGGAAAATCAATTGCGTCCAATATGTATAAGGTGAACCATAAATAAGCCAGGCCTAACATATGTTATGTAGGACAGATGATCGTAATGACAGATAGGTAGTTTTATCGAATACAAAAATGGGACGAAAAACGTAGGGATTCCAATATAGACGCACGTTACTCGTATATATTGGTATCATACAGGAATGCGAAATATCGAGTTAGATTGGCCTGCAGTCTCTAGACGCTCCGTGCCATACCTCTTTTTATTCGTTCGCCCAGAGATTTTCTAACTGAAAGCAAGGTGCAGTGGCCCGACATAACAACTATATCTAGGACGACGGACACGTAACATTGCACATAATGCAGTAGGTATATGTATTCCCTCCCATGTAATGCAGTACGTGCTAAAAACAATTATTTTATTACAAGATACAAATATTACAAATTGGGATCCAACAAGTAAGTATCTTTACTTCACGTCAGTAGATGTTCAGCATAAGTATGGGATGCTGCTGACTGCCATAGCTCTTCATATCTTGAGGTTTGCCCATTAAGGGCGTGAATTGGAATATACCTGCGGTATTTCCGGACCGATACGACCTTCAAACCTTCAAGAAAAGAGCGTACCACTGGTGTTGCAGGTGTCCATGGTCGGCGTCAATCGCTTACCATCGGTGATCCGTCTGCTCGTTTGCCCGGGTAAGTAATACGAGGTATAACAACTTATCATATAAGGGTCATAATATATACGCTCACTCTATATAACTTTGTTTAGTATAACGTTCATTGCACATAACGAACGAAAGATATAATGTCAAAACATATAATCTCGTAAAGTATAACGTACTTTAGAAATAATATCAATTGATATATCGATTAAAGCGTATAATATTCATAACACCTAAGGTTTATAACATATATTGTTCAATTTATCTAACATCAAAATGTATAATGCTCGTATAGTATAATTGGCTTCTGTCATTTTAATTTAATAGCAATGCCGTATGAAGAAAATATGTGAATTTCTTAAAGCGATAGCCTCAACTTGAGTTTGAAAAAAAAACAATACCGTTTGTAAGATTGAAATAAAAATTTATTTTGAGATCAAACACGTCAATTATTTTAACCTAACCTTACCCAATCGCTAGCGTGTCGACGCCACCCCGCTTCGCGGGGTGCCTATTTCCGCTCTAAGGGACACAAGGCAACCCTAACCTAACCTACAAGTAATACCATTTATAAGAGTATTAGTTGTTTTTTACTGCGGGGGGCCACATCAAAGGGGGGGCGGAGCCCCCTTTGATGTGGGCTCCGCCCCCCCTTTTCCTGGCTGCCCTAGCTTAATTTTCCGTATTATAATCACATCATCATCAGCCTATATACGTCCCACTGCTGGGCACAGGCCTCCTCTCATGTATGAGAGGGAACTGGCAGTAGTCCCCACGCTGGCCCAGTGCGTATTGGGGTATTATAATCCTGATACGAAAATATGATGTGTATACGTTATGTTTGTTATACGAAAAGATATTATATGGTATGATCGTTATACGTTATGTATGTTATATTAAATGAAATTAGTCAATTTGAGTCTTATAGAAAAAAATGTTATATAATATGATTATTATGGCAACTGACCGTTATTCCTTATAAAAGTATTGGTATTGTTGTTATAGCTAACGTTCATTATATCTTGTGAACGTTATTAATATGAAATTATATATTTTGTTGTTATATCTCGTGGGACGCACCCCGTTTGCCCTCCTATCACATAAAAAAATGACGTTTTTTGAAACGCTGTTTTGACCAGATTAGGAAACAATAAGAACAAGTTTTATGATTGTTGACTATATATAGGTAATTGTTTGTCCGATTTATACTGTTATTTTATGCCGAATACCATTATTTTAACTTAATAGTAGCTCAGGCTGAGCATACAAGCAAATCTTAAGATCTATCGCCAGATTTGCTTTACAAAGTTATATATAACCATATATATTTGTCGAAATTTGGCGCGATTGCGATTCCCGCGGAAAATTGCTTCTTCTCGTGCGCGAAAGGCATAAGCGTGTCTCTTACACGGATGCGTGGCTAAGGGTGAGTTGCACCAAACCGTCTATTCGTAAGAGGTGTTCATCAAAATCTAAATGTATGGAAAGTTTGTCAAGTTTATACATATGGAGTGTCAGCTTCCGGCGCCATATTTAACGTTTATCGGTTGTTATTGTAATTTGGTGCATCCCGCCCTTAATCGAAATGATCGAATCGAGGAATCCCCTTGAAAGATGCAAACTTTGTAGCTGTTGTATTCGAGAAAAGCGCCGTTTTCAAGCCCGCGATCCCGCGACACAGCAACTTTGCATTTAGCATCTAGGTATACAGTGTGTGGCCTGTAACAGGGGCAAATATTTAAAGGGACGCTTCCTCAGAGCATCTGTAGTAACTCCTTGTGTCCAGTTTTTTTTAATTACTTTTTTAATTCGGAGTAATCTTTTTCTAAAAATATGACCTTCAAGTAATGTATCTTGGCACCACGAGATCATAGCACAGCAGTCAATGCAGATTTTGAGGTAACATCATGTACTGAGTCATAATAGTTTTTGCATTTTTGTTTTTAAATGATAAAAAAAACTACCTGTGTCACCCCAGAAGGGTAAAAAATACACGTGAACTTACTTTGAAGAAAAAAAAAAGTTTTTTCTTTTAAATTAAAATTGAGTACCTGGAAATAAGTGCTCACACGCCCAATAGAGTACCGTTAAATTTTTTTCCCCTGTTGTAGGCCACACCCTGTATAATATTCATCTTAACTCTCCTTACAAAAGGATCAGAATAACTACGTGCTGGGCCTCCATTGAGCAACTGAAACTTCAACTTCTATTTGACGAAAATCCCGTCAAGTTCCACTCGTATACACCTTTGAGCCTTTGGGTAAGAGTTAGTTCCTGAACCTTGTATGATTTTAAAACTTTACGTTCCGGAATTGGGCGATACGATGCGGTTTCGGAATGGAACTTCAATAAGAAGCTAATACTTAGTTTATTTAGTACCTAATAAGTAAATCATCTCAATTCTTCAAATTTGGAATGGTTTACTGATAACGATGATGATGACCTAAGGTCACACTGTATTCAGGGTGTGAGACCTGCATTTGTCTCTAGTTGTCAACGCAACGAATCCTCTTATCAATAAAGGGTTGGCAGCTCACTTGTGATTTCCTGATGTCGCAAGCGTCCGTAGGCAACCGAAATAACACTAAGATGTCCTCATCTTCTTCTTCCTCATATTCTTCATCTTCAGCTCAGGGGGGCGCCGTTCGTAGTTTTTATTTGAAATGCAATGTATATTGTTACTGAATAAATAACTCTAACTATAGTGCTACCCTGTTGTCCGTTGCTAGTAAATGTTCGTTCATATCTCTTGAAGCTGCGTTGCTTTCCGCAACATGGGTAGTAAAAGGGTTAAGCCGTAGCTTACACGCCGCAGAGGAACAGACCACTTTTCTTTAGCCAAAATAGATCATACCTACACATCTCTGTACGACTTTTTTGCGACTCTTCACGCAAAATTTTACGCAGCGCCGGAATATTTACATTGAGTATTACTAACCTACTTATACGGATTTTGGCTTGCGATTATTTATCGTATGGCAAATCAGTATTTAGAACCGTGAGATTCTGGAAAAGACAGTACGGTACGGCTTGCGGTAAGTGAAATAGTTGTCTATACTTTGAAAATTGAAAAAACTCTGAAACGGATCACAAAATTCAGGTCAATTTATAATAGGAATAAAGAATAACACGAAACGTTTATTCATTGTATTAAAAAAATATTTAAACTTATTCTGTATGTAATAGGTAAAAAATACGTGCCAAAGGTGTCATATTTCCCGTGGCAAACGAAACAATTGCCGTGCGCGGCGCCGGCAATATCCGGCGGGGCGGTCATTTCCGATCTCGGCGCGTCACGGGCGCGACATCACTGTAGATACCTATATAGCTTGACGGAGCAAACAAACGTCAACAAATCCTTACAAACGTTCGATGTGACTCACACAGAGTCGCCCTGCTACAGTAGGTAAACGAAAGCTCAAATCGGGCGCAAAGCCCAAGTGTAATAAAGTTTCTGACAAAAAAAGCTTGCTGTCACAGGACGACCCGCGAGATGTTTCACGGCGATAGACCATCCGTCTCTTTCTAATTAGAACTGCACTTAGATAGAGAAGTATAGTTTATATCGCTGTGATAGCCGTGCTGGCAACATGTAGGTACAACCTTACTATAATGACTAAGAACCAACGGTAAACGTTTGGGGTTTTTATAATGATAAATATACCAGTAATAAATCAGCTTACAATTCACATACCATACTATTAGACTTCCTTAAAATAGCCGTCATAAAAAGTGCGTCTCTTGTGGTTTGCTAAGGATTCCCCGTAACACCACTGCCGGAGTTGGGCCGGATTTATTCAGGAAAGTTAGGCGCTATATCAAAAAGGGTACCAACAACTTTGTAAAAGCGTGCGTGGCAGTAGTAAATTTGAGAACATTTTAAACCCCTCCCATAGATTACTTAGTTCTCGCAAACTTTCAATCCTTTGTATCCCCAGATTTTGTCATTATTTATATGTTTGTACCTGCGAGAAGGTTTTGTAAACACTTTTTGACGCTGCCAAATTTTTACCTGACTGCCTCAAAAGGAGAGTTATGTTGTTGATCCATTATGATGTGTATGTCCAAAACTTTCCCCCGGCGCGTCCCTCCGGGAGGGACGCACCGGCCGGTCCATGCGTACAGAGTGGAGGAATCCCAAATAGGTATGGGAAATAACAAAAAAAAACATAACACACACAAGTATAATTCTACATCCCGAGCTAACTGTAGCTCGGGATGTAGCTGGGACTGACTGCAGTCCAAACGACTTGATGCAGTTTTATGTGAGGTGTGGGAATGACATAATGACATAGGCTGTAATCTTATTATATTTTCGTCACACTTGCTCGTCAATGGCGTTATTATTTGTGAGCGTACAGAGCAGTTATAGCGGTTTTACCTCCCACGTGCTGTTAAGTTTAGTTTTAAAATATAGAACCCACTCATACTTCACTTCGGATTTAGGAAGTTTCCAATCAGCCAAGGTGTATTCCATATCTGCAAAAGTTTGCTACAATCAACTTTTAATATGTATAAAACATATCTTTATATTAAATTTGACTGCAATTTAATGTTTAGTATTTATTATAAATGTATTTTTCTTCACACTTGCTCGAATGTATAATCGTGGCTGTATACCGAAGGGTCTTTGCCATACGCGCCTCACGTCAAACTCAACAAAATGGACGACTGACATGTTGCAGTTTTTATTACGATTTTTATTAATTGCATCTAAAATGTATTTTTATACTCGTCGACCTTAATGTTTGAATTAAGACTTTGTACCTACATCAAACTTAAATCACATACTTTTTACTATGGAGCTCCCAACTCTACATTTCATAACTGTTGAGACAACTAAAATGAAATTGACCAATCACGTGGCGCCCTTACTGAACTAAAAATAAGATCATAATTACCAATTTTTATTGGTATTTGACCAATAGGACGCCGTCATGAGAAAGTCAAAAGGTAAATAGACATCAACGCACAAAAATGAATAAACCGTTGGTTGCACTTCGTTTTCAATAGATACGAAGTTTGTTTAATTTGTTCAGTTGACTCGTAGAAAAAGTATTGTTCAGAATAGTGTCATAATCAATCTTTTTAATCTCGTACCTTACTTAGGCCACTCAGCAAGCTTCGTGGCCTAAACACGGTAGTCGACTAAAAAGCTCTTTATTATAACACGATTGTGAAAAATACTATTATTTCCTCGCAAAGGTGATGAAAAACATTGTGTATAACACGGGCGTAAGGTTATTGCAAACTCGAGTCATCAAATGCTTCTGATAGACTCTTGTTCGCAATATTCCACTTACGCCCCTCGTTAAACAATGTACTATTGTTCAAACAGCCCGGGTATTTTTTATCTTTCAATTTCACTAATTATGGAACCCGGTGTCGCAGCACCGGTCATTGTGGCACTCTTTCCTATGTCCCGCAGTGGACGTCTTTCGGCTGATATTGCCGATGATATCGTATTTTAATTCTTAAGGCTGATTAGTTGACCCTTCCTTATTTTTGCATGTTTTTAAATTAAACCTAAACATAAAAAAATTACACGGGAACGGGGAGCTGGGTTAGTCCAGTCAATTATTAGTAAATACCAGCGTCACAAAACATCGTTCATTATATCACTGGACATTATTGGTGTTGTGTCGACCGGGTGGCAACCCTAGTGTACAATAGTGATTGATAAAGCACAGGTGGTTCGGAAAACCTGCTCAGCAAGTTGATACCAAGTCAGTTGTCCCATGACCACGGATGTTGTGACACATCCGAAACGTCGGAGTAAATATATACGATAATTTTACCTACACAGGTAACTACATATAAATTAAGTTATGTCTGCATAAAGGCCCTGTAAGTGTTTTCTTCCAGGTATTCATAGCATAGTCATTTAAATTCAACAGTGTGTTTTTTGTGGGAATGTAGCTAATAACTTACCTCCATCCATTTAATGTGTACTTAAATAGAAACCCGAGGATGTTAAGGAGGCTCATTACAGAGCTCGTCAAGTACTTTGTTTGTTTCGGCAATAACATCTTAGACCAAGGGAAAGAACTGCATTGAACTGTAATGCAGAATCACTGAACAAGAAAGTATAAGACCCCACATTTATTCAGTTCAATAATTACGATCTTAATTTTTATCTCGACGAATAACGAAGTCATTCATTTCATTGCTCGCATTCATTTCATCAAATTATTTTTAATACTACGACGGTAGCGTATCCTTAAAGCCTTCGCCCACGGCGACTTTTTGTAGCGATGCTGTCGCGCGTTTTTGAATCGCGCGACTGCATCGCGACACCAGCAATATAAAGTTGGGCCATTTGCGACTGCATCGCGACAGCATCGCTACAAAAAGTCGCCGTGGGCGAAGGCCCTTATTGATACGGTCTGCCTGATGGTAAGCAAACACCTTAGCCTATGGACGCTTGCGATTCCAGGAGAATCTTAAGCGGCTACAGATAATATCGTAGATTTAACTTATTTGCCAAGATGATGAATTTATAAGCCATTTGTTATCGTAAGTGTATATTTTAAAATATTCTTTATTTATTATTATTTAATAAACAGAATATAGAAAATTAATAATTTACAGGGTCCCACAAAACTGTCGGAACAGTTTGTCTGTGTGATCATTTTAAGGTACAGAGTTATTTAACTAATTTGTGCATGCTTAAGTACATTATCTAGAGTAGGTATATTTCATTAATAAATAATAATACATATTTAAACCTCCAAATAAATTCACATGAATTGTATGAGTGTTTGACGTAGGCAAATACTTAGTTGTTAAACAAAATTGAGGTCTAAATTTTATTTCTAGGATGAAATAAACAGAATGTCTTCTTAAAACATATTTCTTAGTGTAAGCATCATTAGAAATGACACTTATTTGTGCCTACTAGCCAAACAAATGTGTGTTAAACTTGACACGTTTCTAATTTTTTACATATTTTTTTTAGTTCTTCAACCTTCCATAACTAAGCATAACTTAGGTATAAAACTTGAAAGAAACTAAACTTCGTTTTTTAAGTCGACTTGGCAGCGTCTATTCAAAGCAGCCTGAGGCGTTATGCTTTATTAGCGAAGTGAGCAAGCACTTCCCGTACTGCAACCACTTAGCTAATGAAAAACAGACTTAAAACACGAATAGGGAAATGCACTTTTAATGCTGGTTTCTTCAGAAAATTAATGAGGTTGCCACACTTAAGTAATAACTTGGATTGCGCAAAAGGAATGAAGTACATAAAAAATATTACTTGGACCTGAAACATCTTGTCATTGAGGCCATCCACAATGAGAAGCGTGCCTTCTTCCAACACGAAATTAATAATATGACCGACTCAAAGACCCTTTGGACCAACTTGAAGCGGACTGTTATTCCAGATTTCCGGACGCAATCAGATCTCCCGCCTCATTTTGACGACCCTGACTTATTGAACGGACATTTTCTGGATATACCAGGTAAACGACAAGTACCAATATCGGACATGACTTTTTATGAGTTTGACAGACACTGCAATAAAACTTTTTTTCTTTCACCTACGACTGTTGCAGCTGTCACAAAAATATTGATTTCAATTAAGACGACTGCAAAGGGACTCGACATGATTGACATTGACATGCTGCTTTTAACGCTGCCTAGGACTGCTGACATACTGACCCACATTATTAACAGAAGTATACAGACTATGACTTTCCCGGCTGACTGGAAAATTGCTCAAGTGACTCCATTACCAAAAAAGCCAAATCCAGCTAACCTGTCCGAGCTCCGTCCAATAAGTATTCTCCCTTGCACATCAAAGGTAATAGAGCGCGTGGTCTGCGACCAGCTCTCCGCATACCTGGAGGAAAATGGCATCCTACCTGAGCTACAGTCGGGTTTTCGCAAGGGTCGTTCGACAGTTACTGCGTTACTCGATGTAGTCGACAATATTCTACAGGCTCGGGATTGAAATGGTATTAAGGCTCCTTTAGTCTTAACTCGAACAAACAATGTTTAGCCACTCGTACCCAGAGTCATTTCCTCATGGAACGTACTTGCTTCGCTATTAACTATCTTTGTCTTCGCCGCGTGGAAGATAGAGTCATCAATTCTTGACCTAGACTGCGTCCAGTTTAGGTGAAGGCGCAAAACAATACTTCCTAAGTGTAAATGATATTGATATAGGGCGAGCCTATCTCTGGTTCGTCAAAGCTTCTAGGGTCAGTTTCGTTTGCTACCCACGTACGGGGGAAGAGGTATCCAGTATATGAGTTAGCTACGTAGCTGGTCCTATCTGCAGCCTAGTGCTGAGATCGCCTGAGTCTTGGGAGGGTTGACTATGTGCATATGCTAATGCAATATGTGATTGAATTGATCGTAGGTGATTACATCAGGTTGTTGTGGGTTAAGGTACCTTTAGTCAGATCTTGCTACCTCTGTAGCTATGATTATGAGTGGCCACTCAATTGTCAACCCTCGTGCACTTCAAATCGGTGGATACCAATCCCACTGCAGGCCATATAAACACTCGTTCTCTTTGGCAATTAATCAGTTCCCTAATTTATAATAAAGATTAAATAACATCTAGTTATTTAATGTATTGTATCTAAATATCGATAGCAAATTCAATCAGGTTAATTAGGGTAAAATTACCCTATTGTGAATACTATAGAATGGACAAGTCTGCGACCTCAGATTGTACCCCCCAGCCAGGTGGAGTCTTCTCTTTGACCACGTCAAAACTGCTGAAAGAACAACGATGCTTTGTCTAAATCTGACCCTAGTCGCCTATTAAGTAGCTAGATATACTAGGTCTTGCTTGAACTATTAATACTTCAAAGGTTAGACACTATCTGTTCGAGTATAATAGTACAGAGAATTACTATTGTTATGTTATGATCTTATCTACGTTGCCCTAATTATGTAATTAAACTAAAAGGTATCCTAATACTGGGAATCTGCAGGAAATGGATTAAAAAACCAGTTGAAAGTAGAAAAAAGAAAGGAATTTATTGCTTGTGATTTTAATCGAAACTCTTGACTATTATACCAAATAAAACTAGTTGTAGTCTTATTTGGTGATTGCTTTGATTAACCTAGGCCAAACCTAAAGAGGAAAAATCTAGCAATCTCAACAAAAAAACCTCTTGCCTTTTATTAACTCTAAATACAAGAAACAGATATTATACGCTAATAGTTAATTATGACACACTTTAGCTAACTATGAGCTACAAAAGTAACTAAGTACCCAATATTCTACTTTCTATGTTCTCTAACTTAACAAATACACGAGTTCACGTTTGGACACAAAACAATATATTGACTGAAATGACCTTAGCAGTCTTAGGCTTTGACAAAATTTATAACCACCAGTGTTGGCCCGCCTTTTGTTACTCTTATAGTCTGGAGTATTATATAATGCGTGTTACAATTATTACGTTAAAGTATGCGCTAATATATTAAGAGCGTTTATACTGTTCTTTGGTCAATTCAGACAACCATCTATGTACAAGCAATGACACACGAGTGGGGATCGAACCCAACTTGTACAGAACACTATTTAAAATCGTTCCACAATTAATCAATAGATAATTACACAATATACAATAAGGTAAATAAATGAACAGATGTGGCTGCTTTATCTAGAAGTAGGTAACACTCCTACAGAGTGTAGGCTAGCAACTCTATGTGACAACGGTAATTAAAGGAAAGGTATTTATATAAGTGAATACGCCCACTAATTCATCTGTTCATTGATTTACTCAAGATTTGTACTTAGCCCTTCAAATACTGTACAGGAGCACTGCACTGACTCTAATACTTAAAACACTTAGATGTCTCATATGATCAGACACAGGAAAGAGAAAATTAATCTCGTAATTAGAAAGTATCGTCCCCTTCCGCGATTCTCGAACAAGTGTCGTGCTCGCGACTTTTCCCCGTCTTCGTAAATATTTCCTCCCCTCAACTAACACTACAACTTTATTTATACAATCGCTTATCCTTATTTTCAACTTAATTTTAATACAATAGGGTCTTTCTGCCGGTATCTGCCTGTCGTTGCATCCCCGCTCCCCTATGATCTGCGCGTACGCCCTTGTCTTGCTTCTCTTTCCCTCCTTCAAGCAGGATCACACTCCGTCTCTCTCGTGCCGCTTTCGCCAAGCTAACGGAATTAGCTCTGTCATTTGCTGTACACGTGTCCCCGGTCTTTTACTGCAAGTAGAAACAATGGTTTGCGTAATATCTGTATAATAGGATATGCTACAATGAACATTATGCCAATGGTGGCAAAGTCGTCATTTAATTGTACCGTGTGCAAAGCTGGACATTAAATTTATTATCCATGTTCCTTGAACTGCCATTAGTTAAGCATTATAAGTGCTCAATATTTCTTTAGGTCCCATTCTTTTTGGGACCCTAGTTTATGACTTCCTATGGTTAATTGTAAGATGCCGCCTTTATGGCACTGCTGGGCGAGTATTATTGTTTACTTAAATAAATATTCGTAGAATTTCACGGTATATTTAACAGATCTGGGTTCCCATTACACCCCCCCCTTTGTAGATAGGTAAAATAAATTTTGGCTCTCTACACCACAATTTTAACTATAGATCGGGTTAAATATAGCGTCATAAAAATCAATAGACAACTCTCTTTTCCAACCTTTAACGTTAATTACCCTACTCAACACAGTATTATGTCTTAAGTGGCCAATAAAATCAGTGGTTAGGCGCCGGCGCTACCTTTTGTATTGCGTCTACCTGCTCGATCCGCTCTACTTGCATTTGCTTAGGGTCTGTCCTGACACTTAAATAATAACGAAACAGATGAATAGCATTGTAGTTGCCTTTAATTGCCCCTGTTGTTGTGCAAACTAGTGTATAAACATTATCGTATGGTATGGCCCCAATTCTGAAAGGACCTACATATAACCGCGAGAATTTCTTGGTCAACCTTTTATCGGCGTCTGATCTAGGTAACGTCTTAAGTTTGACGAGGTCTCCAATATTGAATCGAATTAATTTATGGGATTTATCATATGCCACTTTTCTATCTTCCGCTGCCTTTACTATGTTTTCTCTAGCCTTTTCGCGAATCTCACTCACTGTTCTATTCGATACAGCAATATTAAATTTACTAATTGTTAAGTCACTAGAAAGCTCTGTACTCTCTCCCCGCAGAACTTCTAATGGTGTGAAACCTGTCGAGATCTGTACAACGTGGTTATAGCAATCTACTATTTTCGTAACGAAATCAACCCATGATTTATGAGACTTATCACAATATGTCCTAAACATTCTGCCAATCTCTTTGTTCACCCGCTCCGTAGAATTAGCCCTTGGGCAGCGTACTGATGTATGCCCTAAATCAATACCTAACTGTGCTAACCCATTTTCCCAAGTACTTGAAATAAACTGAGCTGCATTATCCGTTATTATACGCTTGATCTTCACTAGCTTGTGGAATTTCTATGGATCGGTATCTGAAAATAGGCATTATTTAAGTCAATTAAACTAATGTAATTTACCCCGTGAAACGACTGAAGTATCTCGGATGTGATAGGTGGAGCTTCGGAGTCCCCTAACATTTTTTTATTTAATTCGCGCGCATCTAGTAATAGTCTAACGGAACCATCCTTTTTCTTCGTATAAGTCAATGGGCTGCTGTAAGCCGTGGCCTCTCGTTTTAAAACTCCCAAATTCTCTAACTCATCAATCTTGGCCTTAACTAAGTCCCTGTGAGCGAATGGTATAGGGTAACTACGTTTTAAAAACGGTGTTTCATCTTTCATTTTAATTTCATGAACATATTTATTTGTAAGTCCTAATTTCTGTGAAAACACTTCTGCGTGTTTCTGTAATGTTTGTAACAGTAAAGTCTTATGACACTTCTCTATATTCAAAGTCTCTATATGGCTATTAATCGACTGTAAATCTGAGTCCTTATCTGGTCCTAAAGTACCAGGTCCATTAACAGAACTTGCCCTACTAATCTCACGGTTATTACTAAGCCCCTGGGTGTTGTGCTGAATCTGAATCGAGTTTATGACTCTAGATAAACTTTCAATCTCGCTCTGTGTTCCAATCCTTGCGTTTGTAATCATTCCTAAATGTTCGATAGTCAGAGTTCGTTCCGGTCCACATCTAATCACTCCTTTCATTCTCTCCAACCAATCAAACCCTAAAATAATTGACCTAGGCAGCTTACGCACGACTAAAACCGGTGTATCGATTTGCGTATCACCTAATTCTATGTTAATTAAGACCATACTTTTCACACTTTCACTCTTCGACCCAAACGCACCTTGTATTTGTACCGTCGGAATAGGAATCTCAGGTAACGTCCCTACTTGTGCCTTTATTGCCTGAAATAACTCACTTGAAATAGCTGTTACCTGGCTACCTGTATCTATCAATGCCTGTATTATACGGTCTCCGACCTTGACTGTTACCTCGGGTAACTTAGGCAATGCTGGGCCTACGTCCTGCTCGTCAACATTTTCCTCTGTATTGTCAAAGATAGTGCAAAGTTCCCCTCTCCTACTTTCGCACGAAACACACGGTCTACCCCTCTCATCACATATTCTAACATACTGGTTCCTATCACCTAAAAGCCTACCTGCTTTATCTAATAACCTAACGTTCTCGTGTCCTATATTACAACCTACCGGATTCCTAACTCCGTCACCTATTTTACCTAACCCTTGTCCTGCTCTCCAACCCTTTTTTTTTTTTTTTTTGAACCTGACTGTTGCTATAATAGGACGGACCCAATATAGCGGTCGAACTGCGTGGTTGGAGGGTGGCCTGGGGAAAATCCAGGGGAAGCCTCCGGCACGACCACGCGGGGAAGTTTGTACACTGGAATACTCTAAGAGTTTGCGCTCCAGTGAGATTGGTTGAACGGTATCAACCGAATCTGGGGTGTGAGTGGTATCGAACTACTGGGAGTTTTATCGCTGGTTCGCTAAAACCTAGCCTAGCTGAGAAGAGTCCAGCAAGAAACTCAGCTAGGCCCGACTTGCGTCGGACTGACTCTACCCGGTATGCGGCGGTACCGGGACGAAAGCGGACTGTATGTGTCTGTGTTGTCTCGCGGTGGACGTCCCCGCCGGCGGGAACGCTGAAGTGTACGCGATGTGTTGGACGCCGAAAGCGCAGCGTTCCATCTTTCGATGGACGCTGTGATTTCGTCGTCCGGGTCCGTGAGTGTGTGCCTAGGACGCCGGACCGTGCGGCCCCTAATCAGTGAGCGCCGAGTAACGACAGAGGGGGGAGGGATGGGGACGTAGTCAGCAGCCTTCCTAACTAACGGATTCCTATGGTGGGGAGCGTTATCAAAATAACGTCTGGCAGCCTGCTTAAAGAAACCATACATGGTGCTAATCTCCATGTCGTGGTGCAGGCTGAGGTTCGATTGGTACCACGGGGCACCAGTCGCCCTTCGGAGAAAACGATTCTGAATGACCTGAAGCGGCTTGAGCGATGACATAGGCACGTGAGCGAATGCTACACTTGCATATGTCATGATTGGACGAACACAAGTCTTGTAGAGTGTCAGCTTATTCCTAAGTGACATTTTACTAAACTTGTTGATCATCGGCCCTAGCCTTCCTAGCACGAACAACGCGCGGTTGCGTACCCTACGGATGTGGCTACGGAAAGTCAGTCTCCTGTCGAGGGTCACTCCAAGATATTTGGCCTCGTTGCTCTCCAACCCCATTTAGTCATCATAGTATATGCAGTCCCTATCTTCCTAATACCTGAATCCCTGTCTAGTTTATCAGTCTCACAAGTGGGATCTACTTGTTCGACCGTTTGTCGTTTCCCTGGTTCGCGTTACTGTTCGTGCCCCCATTATTATTATCTTGAGCCGGGGACCCCAAAGCAAAACTCGGTCGTGTGTTCTGCGACGTAGACGCCGCTTCCCAACTGATGGCCGGGAATCTACCTCTATTAACTCCCGAGTATCCTCCACGTCCGCGTCCGCGTCCGCGTCCCCTTCTAGGCCAATAACTACCCTGAAGCACCGCAGCCATAGGTACTGCGTTACCACGTGCGTACCTTATGCCCCGCCTATGCGCTAGACCACGCCCTACGCTGTTGTAATTACCTTCGTTACTATCGGTCATACCTGGGCCCCTACAACTAACACTCTCCTCATAATTTGAAAGAAAATCTAAGGCTATATCTATCGTGATATCACCTACCCGAGTATATGTAAACCACATCTGCTGGACGTCTTTAGGGAAGTGTCGCATAATACTATTTACTAAAAACCTTTCTTCAAAAGGCTTCGTCAACAAACTAACGGCGTCTATCTGCTCTGCAAAGTGCTCACTCATAGGGACTTTACTGTGGCTGTCATATGCCCCGTGTATCACTTTGTATTTAGCCCTCTCTTGCCGTTCCTCCGTCCAATACTTGTGTTCAAAATCCGCCTCGAAATCATCTAAAGTCTGCCACTTCTTACTCTTTAAGCCTAACACCACAAGAGCAAAACCCGTCAAACATTCTATAGCTATTTCTACGGCCCTGTCTTGCGCGTTCATAGATCGTATATACCTACGTAGCTTGTGTATAAATTTCATGGGATTTGTATCACCCCTCCCGTTAAAACTAGGCTTAGCTATTGGCTGTGTGATATAAACGTTAGGTGTAACAGGCGAGCAACACTCACTTCCTTGTGCCCTCACTACCTGTGACAACAATGTCCATTGCTCGTGTCCGTCCCTACTGAACTCGTAGGACGTGTCTCAAACGACTCGAAGCGCTTGGATAGCGCCTCGAATTTGTCTAAAAGCATTTCAAACCCACGTTCCTGTATAATCATAGAGTCTGCGCTGGCCTGTCCTAAGTTATTACTCGCCTCAGTATGTATCTGACTGTCCTGAACTACCCCACTACGATCAACGCCCGTCTCACCACGTTTCGACCCTCGCCTCGTCTTACCCTTTCCAGACATCTCTACAATTTTAATTATAAATGGCAATTCAAAGAACTCTTAGTAGGTAAATCAATAAAATTCCGCTTATTCCTGTTAAGCGTAAGAAAATAGTGTGTCCAAACGTACTCTCGTAATACTCTGTTTATAATAAAATAACATGTGATACCCCCCTTAAATCTTTCGAATAAAGTGTTTTTTTTTTTTTATCTCAACTCTCTAATTGGCTCAATCCAATCTCATTCAAAGTGGTTCAATATATGCTTGCTATTAGCTAACAAGTTGTAATTTGTTTTATAATTTAAAGTGATCGTCTAATAAATTCAAATATCTACGTTGTGTTTTAATAAAGTAACATTATGATTCTTCTAGTTGTACTAATTCAATATTAACACAAAATCTAGAATCCTGCGGCACGTGCGCCAGGTGAAATGGTATTAAGGCTCCTTTAGTCTTAACTCGAACAAACAATGTTTAGCCACTCGTACCCAGAGTCATTTCCTCACGGAACGTACTTGCTTCGCTATTAACTATCTTTGTCTTCGCCGCGTGGAAGATAGAGTCATCAATTCTTGACCTAGACTGCGTCCAGTTTAGGTGAAGGCGCAAAACAATACTTCCTAAGTGTAAATGATATTGATATAGGGCGAGCCTATCTCTGGTTCGTCAAAGCTTCTAGGGTCAGTTTCGTTTGCTACCCACGTACGGGGGAAGAGGTATCCAGTATATGAGTTAGCTACGTAGCTGGTCCTATCTGCAGCCTAGTGCTGAGATCGCCTGAGTCTTGGGAGGGTTGACTATGTGCATATGCTAATGCAATATGTGATTGAATTGATCGTAGGTGATTACATCAGGTTGTTGTGGGTTAAGGTACCTTTAGTCAGATCTTGCTACCTCTGTAGCTATGATTATGAGTGGCCACTCAATTGTCAACCCTCGTGCACTTCAAATCGGTGGATACCAATCCCACTGCAGGCCATATAAACACTCGTTCTCTTTGGCAATTAATCAGTTCCCTAATTTATAATAAAGATTAAATAACATCTAGTTATTTAATGTATTGTATCTAAATATCAATAGCAAATTCAATCAGGTTAATTAGGGTAAAATTACCCTATTGTGAATACTATAGAATGGACAAGTCTGTGACCTCAGATTGTACCCCCCAGCCAGGTGGAGTCTTCTCTTTGACCACGTCAAAACTGCTGAAAGAACAACGATGCTTTGTCTAAATCTGACCCTAGTCGCCTATTAAGTAGCTAGATATACTAGGTCTTGCTTGAACTATTAATACTTCAAAGGTTAGACACTATCTGTTCGAGTATAATAGTACAGAGAATTACTATTGTTATTTTATGATCTTATCTACGTTGCCCTAATTATGTAATTAAACTAAAAGGTATCCTAATACTGGGAATCTGCAGGAAATGGATTAAAAAACCAGTTGAAAGTAGAAAAAAGAAAGGAATTTATTGTTTGTGATTTTAATCGAAACTCTTGACTATTATACCAAATAAAACTAGTTGTAGTCTTATTTGGTGATTGCTTTGATTAACCTAGGCCAAACCTAAAGAGGAAAAATCTAGCAATCTCAACAAAAAAACCTCTTGCCTTTTATTAACTCTAAATACAAGAAACAGATATTATACGCTAATAGTTAATTATGACACACTTTAGCTAACTATGAGCTACAAAAGTAACTAAGTACCCAATATTCTACTTTCTATGTTCTCTAACTTAACAAATACACGAGTTCACGTTTGGACACAAAACAATATATCTAGATCAAATACACTTGCATATATCATAAACAATATTGACTGAAATGACCTTAGCAGTCTTAGGCTTTGACAAAATTTATAACCACCAGTGTTGGCCCGCCTTTTGTTACCCTTATAGTCTGGAGTATTATATAATGCGTGTTACAATTATTACGTTAAAGTATGCGCTAATATATTAAGAGCGTTTATACTGTTCTTTGGTCAATTCAGACAACCATCTATGTACAAGCAATGACACACGAGTGGGGATCGAACCCAACTTGTACAGAACACTATTTAAAATCGTTCCACAATTAATCAATAGATAATTACACAATATACAATAAGGTAAATAAATGAACAGATGTGGCTGCTTTATCTAGAAGTAGGTAACACTCCTACAGAGTGTAGGCTAGCAACTCTATGTGACAACGGTAATTAAAGGAAAGGTATTTATATAAGTGAATACGCCCACTAATTCATCTGTTCATTGATTTACTCAAGATTTGTACTTAGCCCTTCAAATACTGTACAGGAGCACTGCACTGACTCTAATACTTAAAACACTTAGATGTCTCATATGATCAGACACAGGAAAGAGAAAATTAATCTCGTAATTAGAAAGTATCGTCCCCTTCCGCGATTCTCGAACAAGTGTCGTGCTCGCGACTTTTCCCCGTCTTCGTAAATATTTCCTCCCCTCAACTAACACTACAACTTTATTTATACAATCGCTTATCCTTATTTTCAACTTAATTTTAATACAATAGGGTCTTTCTGCCGGTATCTGCCTGTCGTTGCATCCCCGCTCCCCTATGATCTGCGCGTACGCCCTTGTCTTGCTTCTCGTTCCCTCCTTCAAGCAGGATCACACTCCGTCTCTCTCGTGCCGCTTTCGCCAAGCTAACGGAATTAGCTCTGTCATTTGCTGTACACGTGTCCCCGGTCTTTTACTGCAAGTAGAAACAATGGTTTGCGTAATATCTGTATAATAGGATATGCTACAATGAACATTATGCCAATGGTGGCAAAGTCGTCATTTGATTGTACCGTGTGCAAACCTGGACATTAAATTTATTATCCATGTTCCTTGAACTGCCATTAGTTAAGCATTATAAGTGCTCAATATTTCTTTAGGTCCCATTCTTTTTGGGACCCTAGTTTATGACTTCCTATGGTTAATTGTAAGATGCCGCCTTTATGGCACTGCTGGGCGAGTATTATTGTTTACTTAAATAAATATTCGTAGAATTTCACGGTATATTTAACAGATCTGGGTTCCCATTACACCATGTTGGGGAGAGTACCATTCTAGTTCTTTTAGATTTTTCAAGAGCCTTTGACTGTATTAATGTGTCCTTACTTCTATCGAAGATGTCATATTACGGGTTTGATGTTTCTGCAGTGAAGTGGTTTGATAGTTATCTCTCCGGCCGCGTGCAAACGGTGGCGTTGCGTAGGATGGATGGTGGCACTTTGCGGTCCGCTCTTTGCCCTGTGGAAAGAGGTGTGCCGCAAGGTTCAATACTGGGTCCCCTGCTTTTTATATTGTATAGTGCTGACATCACTCACAATATAAGAGGCAGCAGATACCATCTTTACGCTGACGACCTCCAGTTATACCTCTCTAGTGCACCCACGGACATATCTGTTGCGGTCAATACCATCAACGCAGACCTAGAACGTATTTCTACTTGGTCGGAAAAGAACTGCCTAGTCCTTAATCCGAACAAGTCAAAATATGTTGTTTTTGGATCAGAGCATCAAATCCGTAATACCATCACTAACCTCGAGACTTTGACTACCAGTAAGGTTGCTATCATGGGCGAACCAATAGAGAGGGTGGTAGAAGCAACTAACCTTGGCCTCCTCATGGACGGCAAGCTGCGCTTTGAGAACCACGTACTAAAAGTTGTGAGTAACTGCTTCTACCGCCTTAGAGTTCTTTACAATGTTCGCGATTACCTAAGTGTTGATTTGCGTGTTAACCTTTGTGAATCGCTGATATTGTCAAGATTAAACTATTGTGATGTTGTCTATGCTGGCTGCATTACTGGTCGTACGAAAAAGCTCATACAACGAGTGCAAAACGCATGCATTCGTTTCTGTTTCCGTGTCCCACCCCGCTCCCATATCACTCCCTACTTGAATGCCGCTGGTCTGCTGAACATGCCTGCACGCAGACGGCTTCACCTTGCCACTCTTCTCTTTGGCATAGTGCGATCTGGGGTCCCAGCATATTTGCTGAGTAGACTTGTATGGCCCAAGAGTGCGCGTAGGTGTAAGGCGATGATTCTGGTGCCAAAGCATCGAACCGCGGCGTTTCGAGGTAGCTTCAGGTACGCGGCATCCAAGTGTTGGAATGATCTCCCTCCACCTATCCAAGGAGCGTCTAGCAGGTATACCTTTAGGCGGCAGCTTAAGGGCTATTTGTTGACGCTCCAAAGATCCCAACCCTAACCCATCCAGCACTTTATTTTATTTTATTTTTCTCTATTTTTGTTTTTTAAACATCCCAAGCGTATCGCGTTTTAGTTTGCGTTACTTATTTAACAAATGTATTATATTAACTAGGTATTTATTTATTATGTGTAGGTATACATGTTTGTATCGGCAGTATGTTGTGTTGCGTTCCGTGGGTCACGTACGGTGCTGTGTGAAAATCAGCGCTGTAGGTGTCTGTCTGACACCTCGGCATAATGCTGAGACAGCGGCCGATTCACTGCCGCGAAGACACACATTAAGTACGTGTCAATTGTATTGTATTTTTGGTCTCTGTGTGTCTTTTGTGTAGTGAATAAATGTCTTCTTTCTTTCTTTCTTTCTTTCACTAGCAGCTGAAATTTGGTACTAATATGTATATCAATCACGCCGACAAAGTGGTAAACAATTTTTTTTTATTAGGGTACCTCCCCTATACGTAAAGTGGGAAGTGTTTTTTTTATTATTATTTCAATAAGCCTAACGTGTGAAATATTGTTGGATAGGTATTTAAAAACGAATACGGGTTTGCTCAAATATTTTTTTGATAATGTTAATATTTTCGGAGATATTCGCTCCAGAAGTGACTGCATTTTTTTAATGCTATGTCCTCAAGTGAGGAATGGGGGGTTCCAGGAGGATAGGCGGTCATTCCACTGCCGCCGCATCCAGGTGCGGCGTTTGGAGAAACATTTTCACGTCGTACCGACAGTACCTACCTCAGTTTGTAAATAAATTCCACACGGTACTGCACTGCAACGCAATAACAAATTCGTTAATTTAGGGACGAACTTGGATCAATTGTTATTAGTAAGTACTTAAGCTAATATTAGTAACTAGCTGTACCTGCGACTTCGTTTGCATGTTAATGTAGGAGTGAACGCATTTCTTCTCTTGGAAATAGGACACATTATGCAGCTCTAATTTTAACCTATCATGTAAAACTTTCAATAAACCTATATATTTTAGTTAAAATGACGTTAAGAAATGAAATTATTAAGAAAGGGACAAAACATGTGTTATATCAGAGGTATTGTTTTATGAATAATGGGTTAAAAGTTTAGTAGATGTCTGTGGCAATAGATCTAACAGGTAGGACACACGCTGCAGAACTAAATGTTTATTGATCTTCTTTTCTACATATTTTTAACACTGTGTTATGTTATATTATAAAAACGTGATGGATGACTGAAATGATCTTGAGTTCTTGAGTCACTCCGATTGTCAGGTAAAGATGTGTTTATGAATTAATAATAGATAATCCTTTCGAGTACCCATTGACCGGTAAGTGTTTACGTGGAACTGCGTGGAACAAAAGATCTCTTTTTAATTTGACAACAGACGGCCAATTTATATTTTCCAAACTATACCTAAACACTAGGTAAGTTCTACAACATAATAATGTGTGTTGCAGGCTTAAGTATTTTGCTGTATGTTGGCCAATTTCTGTGTCTCTATTGTGGTCTCTATATTGGCTAAATGCTAACTTGAAGCCGCCTTAAGCCAGTGTGGCTGACGCTGGCGCGGCCTGCGGTGGCGGACAATATTAAATTTGACAGCGGCGGACAAGTTTACTATTGTCCGCCGCGGCCAGGCCGCGCCAGGGTGATGCAGGCCTAATACTGACGCGCTTCATAATTAATGCTTATAAAAGGCCCGTTCTACACTGATTTCATACATACTGTTTATTGCTGATAAATATAAATACTGACAAACCAGTGCAGCTATCACAAAACGGCACGCGAGCTCTCTCGATTTTTCTCCAACTATCCGTCTCTCTCTTATCAGATAACTTAGAAAGAGACATATAGTGCGAGAAAAATCGAGAGAGCTCGCGCGCCGTCTTGTGATAGCCGTGCAGTATCATGACAATTAAATACTCAGCGTGTGATTCAATCTTGCAGAAACTCAAATAGACTTTGGCTGAACGCAAGAACAGCGCTATCGCCATGCCATTAAAAAAAAGGAAGTCAGACTTTTGACGTTTGACGTTATTTTGTTGAATTTGATGGTTGATACATTTATTGAAATTACGCCTCAATACGAATTTATCGCATTTAAGTTTCCATATCAGAATCGATTATTTTTTTACGCTTTAGAATTTAATATGCGTTTTGTGAAGGTCTATCATCACAACACCGGATCGAAATTATTAATATTCGATAGTTATGGCAAGCCCGCCATTTTGACGTCACTGACAGTTGACAGATATGGCGGCTACGTTTTCAACCAAAAGAAATTAATAATTTAATGAGGTCAAATGTTTCCGAAAATTAATTAATCGTCGCAGTCGGATAAAAACTATCCTAAACGGAAGCTAGAGTAATAATGTGCTTATGAAAAAAGTTACATATTTTTCCGTTCATGGGAATCTGAAATCATCGGGGGACACAAAAATGGTTAGTTGGATACTGGCCGATTCTTTTTTTAATTTAGAGATTTACTATAAGTGAGAGATGAGAGATGATTACCTATAACAATAAAATAAATGAGTAATACACAGAACATTCAATTAAAGAAAACTTAAGTAAGCAGTCGTTAGTAAAAAAAAAAACCTATGTATTAAGTTTTTATTTATCTATATAAGTAATTATATCGTCGTGAAGCACCAATAGAACAGTGCTTAGTTTTGGACTAGGTGGACTTGTCTGGGATTGTCCGCAAATACCTATTTATATATGTAACGTTTAAATAACGCATGTACCTATTTGTATATATAACGCAGCGGCGGCGGCACTGTGATGACAGCCTATGTCAACTATGGGACTCCTCTAAACAAACTTCTTTTGAGGTAGTTTTCAATGTTTGCTGTTGTTTGTTTGGGGTTTGTTGTATTGACAGGCACACACAGAATCCTTTGCCCAGGCATCCTTAGTTGTTTTCACGCAGAAACGTATGTTTCATTCATAAATGGTAACAAAGTTGTTGCACGAAACTCGTTGACAAAAAGAAGTGTACAACTGCACAGCCAGTGAAATGTGTTCCCGTAAGGCAATTACTTAGTACTAATTGATCACAAAAACACACGCGTCTTGTAATAAGACAGTCTTTCTTCTTTTGTTTGTTGCTCCATTTTATTTAATAATAGAACAGTGTGTTCCATTGTCTCACTTCTATAACGAAACAAATGAAATAGTTAGGTGGGTACTTGTGTAGGTACTTTTATTTCTATCTGCAATCGTCACTGAAGCACGGGGCCCTTATCGCGATCCTCGGCAGGGCTATCTCATTTCAAATTGAATCCGACGCGGCTGACCTACATGAAACTACCCGGGTATCAGAGTGATGAAATTATTCTATTTATTCAGGCCAGTTCTACGTGCTATGTACGCCCCGCCCACTGCCACTTAAGTTTAGCGATCCGGAGGGCTATATCGGTTACCTTGGTTCTGCTGCGGATAGCCTCATTTCTGATGCGGTCACGCAGAGAAACTCCCAACATGGCTCTCTCCATTGCCCTTTGGGTGACTTTGAGCCTTCTTATGAGGCCCATAGTAAGCGACCACGTTTCAGTGCCATATGTCATCACTGGCAACACACAATGGTCAAAGACTTTCGTCTTGAGACACTGCGGAATATTGGACGAAAAGATTTGCCGTAGCTTCCCGAACGCTGCCCAGCCGAGTCGGATTCGACGATTGACCTCTTTCTCGAAGTTGGATCTACCTAACTGGATCGTCTGTCCTAGGTATACCTAATCTAATACCTATATAATCGTCTACAACTTCGAGCGTAAAGTGTCCGATTGTAATGGGAGTTGGTACTACATGGGCATTTGACATGATCTTCGTCTTATCCATGTTCATTCAACTCGCTCGGATGGTTTACTGAGGTCATCGAGCATCGTACTTAAGTCCTCCATGGTCTCAGCCAAGACTACTATATCGTCAGCAAACCGAAGGTGAGTGATTTACTCGCCGTTGATGCTGATGCCTAGCCTTCTCCAGTCCAGAGTCTTGAAAACGTCCTCCAGTGCAGCGGTGAACAGTTTTGGAGAAATAACATCTCCTTGCCTGACTCCCCGCTGCAGCGGAATAGGTTTCGAGTTCCGATCCTGGAGTCGGACTGACATAGTGGCGCTCTCGTACAAACACTTCAGCACTTCGATATAGCGATAGTCAACTTGGCACCGCTGGAGAGACTGTAGTACAGCCCAGGTTTCAATCGAATCGAAGGCTTTTTCGTAGTCCACGAACGCTAAGCAGAGAGGCAGGTTATACTCCTCGGTCTTCTGTATAACCAGACGAAGCGTGTGGATGTGGTCTACGGTACTAAAGCCTCTTCGGAAACCGGCTTGTTCGGGAGGCTGGAAGTCATCTAGCCTGCGTACGAGACGGTTTGTAATGACCCTCGAAAACAGCTTATAGACATGGCTCAGAAGTGAGATGGGTCTGTAGTTCTTCAGCAGAGTGTTGTCACCCTTTTTGAAGAACAGCACCACCACACCCCTGTTCCATGCCTTTGGAGTTCTCCCTTCCAGTAAGACGGAACCGAACAACTTCTGAAGGGCCGTAAGGACCGGTTTTCCACCCGCCTTCAGAAGTTCGGCTGTTATTCCGTCTTCACCGGGTGCTCTGTTGTTCTTGAGCTGTTTAAGAGCCATTACAATCTCGTACAGGCTGATGTCCGGAATGTCGTCGGTATAGTGTCGGGTTAGTCTAGCTCTAGGGTCTTCCGCCTGACTAACTTCGGGTCTGCGCGTTGATGTGTATAGCTGTCCGTAAAAGCGCTCTATCTCACCCAGAATCTCAGGTTTAGAGGAAACGATTCTACCATCTTCAGTTTTTAACTTCGCGAGCTGGCTCTGCCCTATAGACAGATCTCTCGAGAATACTTTAGAGCCCTTATTACGCTGTATGGCCTCTTCAATACGATTTGTATTGAATTGGCGCAGATCGCGGGTAAGGGACTTGGAGATCTGTTTATTGAGCTGCCGGTATAAGGTCGTGTCGGCTGAAGACTGTAGAATCATTTCACTCCTTTCCTTCATGAGCTTCTTAGTGGAGCTAGATAGCCTTTTAGTTCCGTTAGTGCCTTGGGCCTTGAAGAACTTAGACCCAGTGACACGGACAGCTTCCACAAACCCGTCGTTCAATTCGTCCACATCGCCGCCTAGGCAATCAAAACGGTTTTGGAGTTCCAGCTGGAAGCTCTCGGGGTTTTGAATTTGAATTGATGCTGGACGGAGCGTAGACTTCATCAATCGAGAGCGCTCTTGCTTGACGCATATATTCAATGTGCCTCTTACCAGACGGTGATCGCTCCCGGTTTTGACCGTATTGATCACAGAGACATCGTTGAATATATGCTTCCTCGTCGACATGATGAAGTCAATCTCGTTTTTAGTTGCACCGTCGGGACTCATCCAGGTCCACTTTCTGTGCTCGCGTTTCTTGAAGAAGGAATTCATCATGTAGGGTCCTTCCTTTTCCAAGAAGCCAGCCAGTAGTTGGCCCCGGTGGTTCCGACTTCCAACTCCAAATTGCCCCACTCTCAGCTCTTCACCATCTTTCTTGCCCAGTTTTGCGTTGAAGTCCCCCATAACAACGGTGAAGTAGGTTTTGGAACTATGCATGGCCTTCGATATATCTTTATTTTATTTTTTATTTTTTTTATTTTATTTTGATGGGAAACATACAGCACCTAATAATACAAAAATAATAATATCATAAAGTTGACTCACAGGCCAAAACAGTTTCCACTTATGAGTAATACTTTACTTTTGTTACTTTTGCTACTTTTGCTCTGAAAGTGATCGAACAAGAAAAAAAATATACAAGATAACAATTTAAATATTACAATAGCAATTGAATTTGGAATAGATTGATCAAAACTAAATTAATTCTAACAATAGTCTAACATGCTTATGTTTAAGTTTGAGAAGATATATTTGTAAAAGTATGATGACTGTAACAACTACAAAAAAAAACATGCCATTCGATTGAACAAATGCCTATTCAACATGAAATTTAAATTTAACATTAAATACATTTAAGGCATTAATTATTAATTACTAACTTTTTTGATTGCAGAAGCAAAACTGTTAAAGTTTTTATGAAATAGGTCAATGTGCAAGTATTTATTGTTATATGATTTGCATGCCCTAACCAAGAACTTATTGTTTACGTACTTTTTACGACTGAAAGGCGTGGAAAATAGATCGGGGGATATCTTCATACATAGCCTCCACCTCTTCGTCGGAGTGTGCCGAGGTTGGTGCGTAAACCTGAATGACCTTCAATGAGTACCGGGTGGATACTCTGAGTATTAGGTACGCCACCCTAGTCGACATACTCTCGATCTTCACCACGTTATTTACGAGGGACTTGTGGACGAGGAACCCGACACCTCCCTGGGACTGTTGGTCGCCCTCCCGGAAATAGAGCAAGTTGCCGGATTTGAGGGTTATCGTGTCCTCCCCCTCTCTTCGGACTTCAGATAACCCTATGACATCCCAGCGCAACTTGCTCAATCCTTCCTCCAGTTCCGCTATCCTTTCGTCGGTCCGCAGTGTGCGCGTGTTATAAGTTGCCAGGGCCAGGGGTCGTCGGTGGTGGTAGCCGGATCTTCGCCGGAGATTCTTCGAACCCCTGACCCCGCTGGAGTGCCCTGGCCGCTACCACAACCAGGGTACCGGGGGTCGCCGGAACCTCGGGGCCGTGGTCTTTTTGTACTTATCATTAGGGGGTATATGCCATAATCGCCACGCTTGGCATGCGGGTTGGCGATCGCAGTATTTCCACCGCACTCCAGGGATGCTGCTGCCCATCCCCCGGTGGTCTTGGTCGTAGTTTTAGGACATACCCGGGTCTACATAGCACGTAGAACCGATGGCCGTTGGGGCGGAAAGGTTCTCGAGTGGCGACCACGTACCGGAAGGCGCAGCGTGGGTAGGCCCCCGACAAGGTGGACTGATGACCTGGTAAAGGTTGCGGAAGTCCGCTGGATGCGGGTGGCGCGGGATCGGTCACTTTGGCACTCTTTGGGGGAGGCCTATGTCCAGCAGTGGACGTCTTTCGGCTGATATGATGATGATGATGATGATGATGATGATTCAGGCCAGTCCATCACAGTATTGAAGTATGCCCTATTAAAGATAAGATTAGAGAAATCGTGCGTTAATCACCATGCAATTTCAAAGAACATTTTGAAACGCAAATTTATTAGTTCTATGGTTTGGTGTTACTTTGATTTTGATCAAAGTGTTTTTTCTCCAAAATCATTATTTTTACTTGTGGCAGTGAATATATTAGTATTATATCTCGCTGATTACTCGATTAAATCTTCTTAATTGCTAATAGTTCTGCTTTTATAATACGTATTGTAAATGATCATAGTAGCGCCATTTTTTCCTAAAATATGTATTGTTATTTTTGTAAAGCAGTTTACGATGGAAATAAGTAAAACTAGTGCAATCTTCACAGACATACGAAAGCTATAAACTTGCCTTAACTGAAATGGAGAAAATCAGTCGCTTCGCTAACTCGTTCGAAAAATTACTTAATTATAAACTAGAGGTTCTGTAAGCAGTACACTCACGAGCCTGTTTATAAAATAGTAATTTCCAAAAGCTGAATCGAAAAAAAACCTGTAACTGCGGAAAAGCGGGGCAATGAACTTAAAAGAGTTAGAGTCAGTGAGTCATGCGATTATAAACTTTATTACTACTCAAGGGATATATGTACAGTCGAGGTCAAAGATATCTTTACAATTGAGTGTTACAAAAATACCTTTACATTTAAATAAGTTTCCACACTACATGACAAAAAATTACTTACAACGCACATTACAGTTACATCTTTTCACTTAATGCACCAAAGTTCTGTTTATCATCAGTCTTCCATAGAAACATTCACACACATTGGGACATAATAGGTTTACATTACATGTTACAAAATAAGATTTCCTGTCAATGTGCCTTAAATATGTTTACATTTGCAGTGGCACTTCAAACTTTACGCTCAAGCGTAAAGTTTCCAACTAAGGAAGAGCGGTGCCTCTTAGCACAGGTATTGTATACTTAAAAAGAGGCACCATCAAATTACAATTGTCAACCACTCTGTGACTGAATAAATGATTTATGATTATGATTTATGATTTTAAGCGTACTTTTCTTTACTTACACCTGTTGCTACATAAATATCTTTACAATTTGACACGAACCTCGGTTCTTATTTCAAATAATGACAATCACCGAAAACAGTACCATACTGTCAAATATTTCTGTCTCTTTCATTTTGGGCGTGACGTCAACGACGACATTTTTTGTTCTGTATGAGGAAAGTCTTCCAAGAAGAGGCCGACATAGAAAAATGAAAAATTACGCGTCAAAAAAAAAACCTACTTGTTTTCTAATCGGGAGACGTACAGATTATGGCGTTAATTAAACGGGTAATTGAAGCGTATGCGTTACACAATGAGAAATCCTTTATTTTGTTGTATGTTATGTGTAAGAAGGATAAATTGTTGCGCGCCATTATAGGTAATTTCACAAATATTTGTAAAGCTTTTTTAAGGTGGTACGACGACCATGCAAAACGTCTTTGACATTCTCGGGTTAATGGCGCGATATTTTAAGAAACTTAAGTAACAAAATCTTTCATAAATTGGATTTCCATTTGCGCGAAATTCCCTCTTTCCTAAGAATTATTTTTGGCGCCATTTTTTTTACTTTTGTATGGACCAGATGGCCTCAGTCGGCTAATGCTCCATACAAATATAAAAAAAATCGGAACGGACGGGTTTCGTCTTGTTTGGAAACCAGGTTTCCTAAAAATTAATCACAGTCTGTTTTAGAAACTCCTACCGAATACGGAATGTTAAATCTGCTTTCGAAACCTCAAAAATATCAACTTTTTTGATGTAAGGTATAAGAGTAAATGATGTCGTGCCTACATCATTTTTCGTCGTTTTATCTTTACGTTAGCGATGTCTACGGAGCCTCGCTCCGCGGGGCTCCTATTTCTCCTCTGTTGGCCTTCAGAAGCAGATTTAACATTCCGTATTCGGTAGAAGTTTTTAAAACAGACTGTGATTTATTTTTAGGAAGCCTGGTTTCCAAACAAGACGAATGATTCCGTTTTCTCTACTAGTTTCGAAAATTTGGTTTCGAAAGTGGCCGAAAGGGTTATGCCCTTGATCGGTTTCACACCCCATTTTTGGTATAAAGAACCCGCCAAAAGACAGACAGTCAGACATGGCAAAACTATAAGAGCTAATATAAAAACGACTAATAAATTCCTCTTTTTTTTAAGTCGGTTAAAGAGCCGAAATTGATAATAAATATAAGACTCAAATCAAGAAATTAAGGAAGAACTGAATATGACAATTCAATGTCAATATTCAAATTAAGAACCTTTCAATCAACCTGTAAAGATATTTATGTAGCAATAGGTTTCAAGTGCCTTTGCTAATGTAAACATATTTAGGGCACATTGACAGGAAAACTTATTTTGTAACATGCAATGTAAACCTATTATGTCACAATGTGTGAAAATGTTTTTATGGAAGACAGATGGTAAACAGAACTTTGGAGCATTAAGTGAAAAGATGAAACCGTCATGTGCGTTGTAAGTATGTTTTTGTCATGTAGTGTGTAAACTTATTTAAATGTAAAGGTATTTTTGTAACACTCAATTGTAAAGATATCTTTGACCTCGACTGTACATTGAACGCTTCACGCTTCCAGAACTGTTTAGGGTATCCAAACTAGGTTGAAGTACACTAAAGCAGCAATGGATTTTCCTAGTACTAAGACGCTTAGAAAATTCAACTCGGTGAGTGTATAAAGCGTGCAAATTACCATGCCCTGTTGGCGATTTAAGTATTTGTTTTTTTTGTTTATTCACATAATTATATATTTTGAGATTGTTCCATTTTATACGCATGGACGCTCATATGGGCCGCGCCGTGGGACGAACGGACGCGCCGGGGGACTAAGGGAGGCGCCACGGGGACAAAGGGACACGCCGGGGGACGAAGGGACCCGTCGGGGGAAAAAGGGACGCGCTGGGGAACGATGGGACGCGCCGGGAGACTAAGGCATGCGCTGAGGGAATAAACATTAAGCAACTCCCGTCAAAAATCAACGAAATTTAGTACCCCCTTAAGCGGGATTCGCTGTGAATTGCATATTTTTTGAGGTAAACCAAAAATAAAAGCGATTACTACTAGTATATTTATCTTATTCCCTTTCCTCATACTCAAAACCAGAAATTACTTGAGGTTTCATTAAAATATTTCCTGTTTTAAAACCTTACTTACTTGTACACCTAAGATGATCCCTATGATCATCTTACCCCCAACTCGAGTAAACAAATATTTTATGAAGAAACAGGTTATAAGAACCCAAATTATAGGTAAGTTCAGTATAAAGTTTTAATGAGGATGAGGTGTCGGGTTTTGTATTTTTACAGACCTTTCTTTAAAAATTCTGTACTAACATTTTTCAAGTTATACGATATCAAAAATGTTAAACAGGAATCAAACTTTCCCATATTAGCTAATAATTAAGAGGCCGCAGTAAGCTCGGCCGAATTTCACCTTCCCATACAAACGTAGTTACGCTCTCATTTTAAAACGACTAGTTGGATTGTGACGAAACTTTGCATATAGAATGACATGAGGTATATCTATGTCTGTTATTAGTTTTTATGGTTCCAGTTTATAAAAGAAATGTAATACCGCAAAAACAAGCTTTGTATGAAAAACTTAAATTCGCTGTTTTTTTTTTAATATAGTATGTGAAGCTACAGTATAAACTAATTTCAGACATAGATATACCTCATATCATTGTCCATGCAAAGTTTCGTTACAATCCAACACGTAGTTTTAAAATGAGAGCGTAACTACGTTTGTATGGAGAATCACCCGTCAAAAATCAACGAAATTTAGTAGTTTTCATTTCCACACTCGTCCTCGGTTTATAGAAGCTAGCTTTCCATATGTAGATATGGGAAAGTTTGATTCCTGTTTAACATTTTTGATACTGAATAGCTTGAAAAATGTTAATACATAATTAGTTATAGACTCTTAAAGAAAGGTCTGTAAAAATACTAAACCCGACACCTCATCCTCATTCAAACGTTTATACACCCGAAACTCATACCTTCTCATACATACTGAACTTAGGTATAATTTTGATATGCGTTTTATATTTTTTTGTGTTTGTAATTCATAAAAATGGACAAAACCTAAAAACCGCAACGTAAGAATGTAGCGGGTGCCTACGCGGGCGACGGGCGGGGGATCGTCAGTGTCGTCAGTCCTCAGAAACTCCTATAGTGAGAGCAAAATGTATAGCGACATCGAGAAACTTGGGTCGTTTGCCAACTTACAGGACAAATATATATTGGATGGCAACACGTCGTGCCGTCATATAGCGGCGAGATAGACTATCTGTCTCTTTCTGATCAGACCACTTAGAAAGAGTGTAGTCTATCTCACCGCCATATGATGGCACCGCTATCCTAGGAAATCAGAGCTTTAGCCCAGCCTCAGCGAACACCTGACACAGTAAAAGGTTTTTTAATAAATATATTCACAATTTTGCAGATCTTTATTAGATCTCTATCTCTCTCTATGAAAACCTGAAAATATCCTTTCAGTTCAGGTTGTCCAAATCAGAATGGTCGTATAAACATACTAAATTTGGTGGTGGCCATTCAACCGCCTTAATCACTATACTAAAATTTCTTTACAAGCCAGTGTAATCAATCGGGTAGCTATGCTTTACCTTTTTGGCAATCAAAATGTATGAAAGAATAAATAATAACCTTAACTCAACATTGTTTCATTTATAAGGGAAAATTATAAGCCAAATCAAAAAAAAATGCTTATAACTATTATTATTGGTTCTTGAAATCACTATTATCGGTTCTTGAAATCACTATTATCGGTTCTTGATATCACTATTATCGGTTTTCGCAGCACTAAATTTGGTAAATTAAGCGTTTTATACACGACAAATTGAGTCACAACCAACCGCCTAAAAGTGAATGAATTGAACGTTTTCCGTCTCTTTCCATCTTATAGGTGTATAATGGCCCTTATGAGTAAAAAAACACATTCGATTTTTCTTATGTATGTTGGTACGATCCCCTCTCCTAGCAAAACACTCGTACTATGAAGTTCCGTCTCTTAAACGTAGTGGTTATATTCTCTTTGAGTGTCGTTTCGACTCTGACACACGTAGGACGTGTGCCAAATTTTCACTGCGCTCAGCTGGCTTTATTGGTGGTTGTCAACAATGTCAACTTGATGTTTATTTGGGATGTTGACACTTCATGAAAGGTAAGTTTCTTTCCACGTTTTGCTCTGTTTTGAAATTGACCTAACCACAATGTAATACGATATTTCACACTTACTTGTCACAGACGAAATGGCGCTGTGTATCAATGTTGGGCGAATGTTGCTTCATGTCCACGAGTGGTGTAGTGATCGAACCACACCGATGATTTTCTTTTTGTGTTTTATTTTTATTATTTTGCAAACAGCAATCGCTTTTTTTTCATGTTTTCCGAATATATCAATGTTTCCCAAATCTTTCTAGGGGGAGAAAAAAACGAGATGCCCTGCAGGCTTTGAATATGAACAGCTAAGTATCGGCACAAAAGATTTATTCATCTAAAGACGCAGACGGAAGAATTATCCTTTGGTAAGTAACTATTTACCATTATTTAATGTAATATTATAAATTAATTAATTTGCAAAATGCATAATTTGACACAGTATTAAACAATTGCGTCACATCTTCATTCAACGTTATATGAATGTACTATCCATACCTACATAATATAACCGTTTTCTCTGACGTAGGTGTTTGTAATTCTAACATTCCTTGTTATAGTTATGAAGAAAGCAACGAAGATATTTCGATGTCGTTGAACCCTTTGTACGAAAAACAAAATACCAACGTAGCTCCCGACGCCTACCACGCCGACACTGGCAATCGAAATGCTGGGTAAGATCTAAAAACCTATGCCTACGCGGGACATCTCACTCGTCTTTCCTTCCGTATGTCAATTACCAAAATACCTATACATGGGCCATTTTACAAAAAAGTGTTCACTCGACTTAAAAAAATGATATACATAATCGGGTTTTTTCTACTCAGAATAGGGCACTTTTGAATGTTGTAAGAGAAAAAAAGTATCCCGAGTCGAGATATTTCATTCCATTCCGTTACCGTTTCCATACTAAGCTTGTCAGTAGTAACGGAACGGAAAACCGAAAATTATGTGTAACATTTTGGACAGTTTTCTTCTACTATTAGGTTCGAATGTGCTCTCGTTTCTGAGTAGAAAAAAACCGATTATGTATATCAACACTTTAAAAAAAGTATAGTGTACCACTTTCCGTAAAATGGCTCATTTGCGCATTTGGTGAAGGATAATCAACGGTCACTGCAACGGGCAATCGGTAACTGTATTAATTTTAGGTACCTACCTATCTGTATCTATTTTTATAAACATAAGTCGCCGCCCGCGGTTTTCACTAAGGTTAAATTCAGACAAGCGTAAGTTTTTGTATTTCGAGGCGCGTAATTTCGGTTATATCTAGTACTGTGAACTGAGGATTCTGTGATTTGGTGAGTCGAATTTCATAAGCTCCGTTCGTAACTAAAGTGTCATGTCGATAGTAAATATACACACATACATAATGATCACGCCTGTCTCGCATTAGATAAAGAACGAGATAAGTTACGTGATTACTGATCTTTTGAACTTTTTAGCATTTTCGAGGAAGAAAGTCGCCCATTAAAGCATCACCACGACATGTCTTATAATAACGATGACGCGGAGGATATTGGGGTCTATTAGTTTAAGTGTATTTTATTTAAAAAGTGACTGACTGCGCGGACGTTCAACGGTGCTCTCCTGTTGAGAAGTGCTGTTAGATTCTGATAAAAAAAAATATACTTGAACCATAAACAATTTAAAAAAAGACTAAATAAAAAATCTGTGTGAGACAAGCGCAGTCGGTCGGGCTAAATGGAATCGAGGATGTTGCCGATGCTTTTGTTTGACATATAAGGATGCAGAAGAGATGTATGAGAATGTTGGCAAAATTTTGATTTCAAGAAGATTATTTAGTGAATTTCAGTAATAATTTGAGAAAAATACATCATTACTTAATTCATGTTTTGTTTGTGTTTTTCAGTTGGAAATTTCAGCAGAACCAATTACTACCCCGAAAAAAAAGCAATTAATGGAAGAAGGATCGTGGACATCAAATACTTAAAAAAGTAGTGTGAGCGACGTGAGAAGCATTTATTGGAAATCGCAAGCCATGGACCTATAGGCTGTACTTCTAAAGAGCTTGAACTACATGGTGAAAAGTAAAATGGTTTACTGTCAACTCTTACCTTTCGGTGCAAAATGTGTAATTGCAAGTTTTATGTAAATAGTGATTGCTGTGATGAAAATGTTTTAAAACTTCATTGCTGTGCTGTAGCTGGCACGGTAGAAATTGGTTCCGGTCAAGCGCAATTAGAGACAAAATGTATATTTGCTGCGTGGTTCAATGAACACGAACCTCTAACGGTAGAAATCATATTGAAAGATGACGTTTTTCGGCAGAACAAGATGAAAGCAAAATTAACCACATTCTACATGACCCGAGCTGGTGGGCCCACGGCACTCTCGAAATATGCCTATTAGAGATCCGCCACCGATCCAAGAAGCTATAAAAAGGAAGGAAGAAAAAAGAAAGCTCAACAAGCAGCCAGACCGATAATCAACAGGGTCTAGCTAACTAGCGACCCGCCTAATATGGCACTATTCATCAAGCATTGAACTGAAACTAAATCGGTTTAGTAGTTCTTAAGTTTATCGCTTACAGACAGACAGACGTCGGTGGCGACTTTTGTTTATAGTAATAGAGAAAAGACGGTAGGGAAGAAGATTTATTGATGATTTATAAATTAAGCGGGATTGGACTGTAATAAATCTCGGTTTTTCCTACTTGTTACCACCGAATTCTTACCACTGGTCACATCGGGGACTTTCCCCCCCTTTTGTTACCTCCCACGTGATAACAAATGGGGAAAAAGTAGTTTCTCGGATGGTATCAGATGAAAGAAAATTGATGGAAGGAAGTTACAACTTTCTTGGTTGGTGGTAACAAAGAAGAAAACCCTTGAAATCTTATATCTATAGTTTAGGTCGGTTCACATAGGTAAGTGCTTCAGAAAAGAAACGTTCTATTTATACAGTGAATTAAAGTGTAGTATATTACGCACCCAAGCTCGTTTTTATGCTAAACCTTATACAGGACATCCCAAAAATACCATACGACGTACCGTTAGAGCGTTAGTTTTTATGTTTAACTTCATTAGTTTCTGATTACAAGAAATATACACACTGAGGAAAATGATTTATTTACAACTAACTTATTCTGTTACTTAACTACTAACATTATTACATAGTTTCCGCTTTATGGCAAAAAAACCCGATATCTACGAGGGTCGCATTTGCCCCAACTGACCTAATACTATGCTTTCCGACTGGCAGTAGTAGTCACTAGTAGACCATATTATTTTCAATCCACGCGTTACGTGCAACAGGCCCGGGTTCGATTCCCATAAAGAGGGTCTTTTTTTCATGACTTTCTCAAAGGGCAACATAAATTATGTCTTTAAATAAATATCTTTTTAAAATCCGGTTGTTTTCAACTTTTTGTTCATTAATTTTTATAAATCTATGCGTAAGGTGAACGTGAAATTAAATAAATAAAGGCGCCATCTAGTGAGAAACTAGTCCATACATCACGTTACGTGGTATCTCGGTGATATGCATGTCAGACCGTCCGTGGCGCTGTCATCGTTGGTTATCGTAATTATGATAGCTTGTGCGGGGGGCAGGGTAGCCGGAGGCTCAAGGTCATTCAGAACGGGGACCCCCTTAAGTCGGTGCACACTGCACAGCTCCGGGGTTCATGATTCTACGCGTAACAAACGATAGCGCATTATATTTCAATGACGGCGCCATCTATTATTGTTGAGCGGCGTAAACGCTGGATGGTATATTAGCTTCATTTTTATTTATTCATGTTTATTTAACAAGATGTCTACTGAACCCGATCGTTACAGGATAATTAAATAATATTTGCTGTATGTTTTGTCTATGACCGTATTAATTTAAATATCAATTCAGATTTTCAAAAAACCTTGACATGAGAGCACCTGACACCTGAAAACGGTCCAATTACCTTCTTTGTCAAGGTTTTATTTCAGTGAGATCAAGTTTGGGCACCCGCGGGATCGCTTACACGAATGGCGTTTTATTTCACTTCTTCGATAATATTTTATTTTCTTGGTAACAGTTTGTAATCTGGAGATTAGGATCAATTTAGGACGATATGACAGGAGGGTAAATATATGAACATAAACATCATCTTATTTAAAGCTTGTTTTTAGGGATCCGTAGTCAACAAGGAATCCTTAGTTTCGCCATGTCCGTCCGTCCTTCGTCGGCTTTGCTTAGTAACCCTTAAAACTAGAAAACTGTAATTTGGCATGGGTATATATATAAATCAATCACGCCGACAAAATAGTAGAATAAAATTATAAAAAAAAAATTAGGGTGTCCCCTACACTTAAAGTGGGGATGTAAAGGTTTTCTCGATAAACCTATAGTGTCGGGTATCGTTGGATAGCTTTTTCAAAATTATAATGGGATGTGAAAAAAATCGTGGCAGTAGTTAAAAGAAAAACTATCACGGCTGAGTAGGCATAACTAGATACCAAGTAATAGTCGACAAACTAAAATGTACTTTGAATGGCCAACTTTCGATCAAATTCAGCCGAAGCAACCGCACCATTTAGTTGGCGCGCGCGTGTCGATATAACTAAGACAGACGGGCAACTACGGAATCCTAAACTGCGCGTGGCCCGACACGCACTTGGCCGATTTTTATTCTAAATTTGGAACACTCTTGGCTTTCCAGCATTGTGTTTTGAGGTAATGGCGGTTGAAAATGAAAACCTTCATAATGGGAAGGGGTATGTATGGTAATACTGTACCGGTATTGTGCGTAGATTGGAGTGATGATTACCTATAATATGTGGGCTCAAGAAGCGTGCATTTTTTATTCTGGCAGAGGCAATTATTACTGTCAAGATCGGAAGTATTTTTTAAACACTAATGATCATCATTATTATCATCATCATCATCATCATCATCATATCAGCCGAAAGACGTCCACTGCTGGACTTAGGCCTCCCCCAAAGAGTACCACAATGACCGGTTCTGCGCCACCCGCATCCACCCTTTACCTTTATATAATCATCAGCGCCTTTCGGTACGTGGTCGCCAAACGAGAACCTATCCGCTCCAATGGCCATCGGTTCTACGTGCAATGTTAGTATTTCGTTCCAAACATGATTTTTATAGTTTTAAGAAAGCTTTAAAATTTTATGTTAGACTCATTTATCATTTATAAGGCTTAAATATCCAAATATATATTATGTGATATATATTACGTTACAAATAAGTTGTAAAACTTTAAAAATATTTTTTTTTGTTGATTGATGTCATTATTTCGCCCTTACCCGTTTTGCCCAGACGCGGCACCCCGAAGCCCCACGTCAAGGCCAAACGGGTATATGTGAGGTTTTTCTATTTTGTGATTTTCTAATATTGGTTGAAGATAATGATTATGTTTAGTTTTATTTTTGATACTTGATTACATAAACGTTCCTTGTAATGAAAATATTTGGTACAAAACATTAACTTTTTAAAGTTGTTATGCTATATTTCACATCTCCATTAGCTAACTCGTTTAGCGGGTGGTAAAAGGGTTAGCTAAGTATCGTAGGAATAAAGGCGACGACGGGCGTGCCACTGCATAAAATGTCGAGGATAACCTCCGATAGAGATAAATGCCGCGATGTCGTGAGGCGACCAGCAGCGGCTACGCCAGCAAGCGACATTACGGCGGTTCTCCTACCTTCGCGTTCCGCCACGCGGAATCACGCGCATCGCCGCGTCGTCAGTGTGAAGTTCTAGGCGTGTTTTCTATATAAACTGATATTCTTGCACACGATGGTAAAATCTGCCGCTCCGCGCACCGCGGCGGGACGCGGTGCTAGTGGGAGAATCGCCTACATGTTGACCACGACCACCCTGACAACAGTGAAACGACTGGGAAGAGAGAGAGGATAAACGACGAAATACTGTCGTAAATAATGACGAAAATACTGGGAAACTATCAATCTTTCATTAAAGTTATCAATTTTAAGATGTTTATATTCATAAAAACTATCAATAATAACGTTGTTTAATTGTGACGTCACAATGAAGTTAATCCTTACAAATGCCATACTAAAGGAGCGTTTTTGACGTTTCATAAAAAGAAGCTGATTTGACAATTGTCAAATAGCGTATCATGCATAGTTTTTGTCGTTTCAGATTTTCGAAATTATAGTACATTGTTTAACGAGGGGCGTAAGTGGAATATTGCTAACAAGAGTCTATCAGAAGCCCGACGCCGAAGGCGGAGGGCTTTTGATGACTCGAGTTTGCAATATTCTTACGCCCCCGTGTTATACACAATGTTTTTCATCACATTTGCGAGGAAACAAATAAATTTTAGATGAAATTAATACAAATCGTAATAAAAACTGCAACATGTCAGTCGTCCATTTTGTTGAATTTGACGTGAGGCGCGTATGGCAAAGAACCTTCGGTATACAGCCACGATTTGAAAATACTTAAAAACATTATACGAGCAAGTGTGATGAAAAATACATTTGTAATAAATACTAAACATTGAATTGCAGTCAAATTTAATATAAAGATATGTTTTATACACATTAAAAGTTAGTTGTAGCAAACTTTTGAAGATATGAAATACACCTTGGCTGATTGGAAACATCCTCAGTCCGAAGTGAAGTATGAGTGGGTTCTATATTTTAAAACTAAACTTAACACCCCGTGGGAGGTAAAACGGCTATAACTGCTCTGTACGCTCGCAAGTAATAACGCCATTGACGAGCAAGTGTGATGAAAAAAACAAAATACACTAGCGCCACTAGCGTACTTATGCAATCGGGATAATATAAGAATTCTAACTACCTAGGTGTATCTCCCCTATCTAAACCGGTTGAGGCGTTTAGCGTTTCTAGTGGAATAAATAAACTCGCTTAACACTGAAACGGACTTTTTTAAACTCTGCATTTTTAATCACGAAGAGCATATTACACCGGCAACGCAAAGGCGTATCGTCGTGAATTCTTTACGAGGGCACTTATTTTTTTACACAAAACCGTTTTTTTCTGAATGCCCGTTTCCGACCCAGGAATTGTTGCTTTCACGTTGCTCATAAATGTCTAAGTTACACGACATTTAGCCGAGACTTCATTGAAACTCGTTCATGTCTTGATTTATTTGACTTTCGAAGAACTCTAATTGGGAAAACGTTACAGCGTTTTGCCAGTCTATTTTTGTACAGTCATTTATCGGTGGTTTTATAAGAACTTGTTTTAGTTAGCAAAGCGTGTTAAACATAGGTTAGGGCTCAATTATTTAATAAAAGAATTGTCACTGATAATAAAATAGAAATGAATCTAGCAGGCACTCCTTTATATGCGACGCTAAATTAAAATGCACATTTCTAGTATACCTAGAGTAGAGGTAAGTTCCACAGAAATATAGTTCTGTGTTTTAAGCACTTAAGCTAAAGGTCCTGGATTCGAATCTCGGCAAGGTTATACATTTGTATGATAAGCATTAATATTTGTTTCTGCCGAGTCTTACATATTTTCTATGTATATTACATATATCGTCGTCTAGCTCCCATAACTTACTCCCATTACTTCGGTTGAGGTAGTGAGGATTTTTAAACACTGGTACCATAGCCAAGGAAATCAGGTGAGATGGGCCGATAGTCTGTCTCCCGAGTAAAGGCTTGATTGCGGTGTAAGACAGGGGGGGCTGACGTCTCCCAAGCTGTTACTTATACGTCAATGAGCTGTTGGCCGGACTCAGCAGCATACAATGTGAGATGTCATATAGATGGCGTTTGTATAAACAACATCAGTTATGCAGACGATATGGTGCTGCTGAGTCCGTCCATCAGTGCCTTGAGAAAACTGTTGGAGGCGTGTGAGGATTATTCTAAAGCTCACGGACTCCTCTACAACCCCAAAAAAGCAAGGTTATGATATTCGAGGCTGGCGGACAAAAAGTTACTTTTACACCTCAAGTTAGGTTGCAGGGAACCGCCCTGTTATTTATGAAGAGGTTCAAATATCTAGGTCACGTTATAACGCACAATTTGAGTGATGACCTGGATATTGAACGTGAGCGGAGGGCTTTGGCAGTGAGGTCAAATATGCTGGCCCGCAGGTTTGCTCGATGTTCCACCGATATTAAAATCGATATATTTAAGGCCTATAGCCAATCATAATACTCGAGCAGCCTGTGGGTAAAGTAGGTATACTAAAAGACCGTATAATGCCCTGCACAACAATGGATTCAGGATGTTGTTGGGACCGTCGAGGTGGTGTAGCGCCTCGCGTATGTTCGCCGAGGCCCGCACGGACGGTTTTCAAGCGATAATACACAAAAAAATCGTGTCGCTGCTAGGCCGACTCAGGGGACGACTCAACAGCATTCTGGGTGTCATTGCAGACCTGTATGACTGCCCAATCTTGTCGCACTGGGTCGGGCAGATTAAGTCCGTTGCACTATTGGTGTGCAAATAGAGTAAGTAGTGTATAATGTAATGTAAAACTAGAATATAATGCTAACATACCTAGGTTAAGTAACATACTATATGGATAATTAGTCCGAAATAAAGAGTTTATTATTATTATAACACAAGCCTTATTGAGTTTACTATGGGGCTAGCTCGATTTGTGTAAGATTTTCACTGTGTAAGAAAGTTACAAGTGTACAACAAATGTGTATTAGAAAATTTAAATCAATTTTTAGGAAAATTCTATAGAAAGATTTATCCTAATAAATACTAGTACTGGAAGGGGGGGAACAGTCCGGACTCCACAAACAGCACCCGGTCACGAGTATGACGCATATCTCAGCCATCGCCTATGGTGCTGACTGATGTACATCCAAATGTGTGAAACTACTTAATATTGTTCGAAAGATGAATTTGTCATTCACGACTGTTCCATTTTAGCCCAAGCATTTTATTTTCATTAGAATGGAAAAAAATTGAAATTTGGAAATAATTCATAGCAGCAGCTTTTTTGTGTGTAACTGATATATTATCATTTCAGTAATTACGTAGACTCAAAATCCACCAAAATATTAGTCATCAAAAAAATCGATATTTAACCAATTCCTGAAAAAAGAGGAAACATATTAAAATATATTTTAATTTTTGTATTGGTTAATTTACAGGAGCTCTTCAAGAATAATAAATAAATCACACAAAAAACATAACGGATGTGTCATTTACGATTTTTTATACTTACTTCCCGATGGAAATTTTGTAGGATTCTTAGATAAGGCATCTCATCACATTTGAAAATTAAACAAACAAAAAAAACGCTGTTATAAATCAATGTTTGAAAAAAAAACGTTAATTTCCTGGAGTATTTGGAAAGCGTGATGGCGCGTCGAAATGGGTTTCCAACTATTCGGATATCCAATGGGCTACGACAACTACCATTAAATATTTTTTTGCCATCTTACCACTAAGCAAGTTTGAAATATTAAAGCATCTGATTATTACGGCATTTAGGAGAGACTAGCTATAAAAGTAGCGCGGGATGAACGTAACAAATAATTTTAAAGGCAAACTATTTTATGACATTCGTGAACCGATTTTAGCGCAGCATTAGTTCCTTCGGCTGGTTAGAGCGTTCATGAATGCCCTGATTTTACTCCAGTACTGGACAACGTACCTGAGATTTAGACCGCACCCGAAATGCGATGCAATATTTTTTTATTTCACACGCTCTTATTTTTTGTTGATTCTTACTTCAATTAAACTCAATATTATCAAAAATCGCAAATTTGTAATAGTAGTTTATGCAACTGATCCATAATGAGAGGCCATAAAATACGAGTGTGGTTTTATGAAACGAGCGTCAGCGAGTTTCATAATAGGACCACACGAGTGTTTTAAGGCCTAATTATGTGCAGTTGCATACACTACTTTATCTACACACATATCATTAAGAAGTAATAAGACTAGTAAGTAACAGCAAAAAACCAACAAAAAAGTGACAACTGCAATGGCGGCAATTCGATCCTCCGTCATGACGAATAGTTTTTAATCATAGACCAACGAATGTATTCCCTATACTCATGACACTTGAGATCCAATGTCGTGCGGTTTAATATTAAAAAAAACATACTGCATTGACGTTTCGTATTGATAACTGTTTTATTATCTATGGATACTAGAATAGAGACCCACTTGAGTTTTGACAGCTGTCTGTCTGTCTGACCAAATTTAAACTCATAACGTTACAAAAATCTGTACTGTAATAACATTACAGTACAGATTTTACCTACTACCACAGACAAGAAAGTTTTCATAGTAAAATCGGTTGTAATATGTTGTTTCTGAACGCATTTTAGAGCACTAATGATATGTGCGTAGATAAACGTCTATTAATGACCTTTCAAACATTCGAATTTCAAAATCACTTTCCTACAAAATAAATTTTTCAACACAATTGCTCGTAACGTACCTCTTATTGTGTCGCTTTTAGGCTCATAATCCTGGATATTAAAAACGCGTGTTTTATAACATTACAACACTTGTGTGTTATGGTTATATCCCGATTAAGTCACGTTGGCACCTTGCAGCAAGATATATGCATGAACACGTTGCATTCTTAAATTAACCGGGTTGTACAGAATGTACAGCTATTTTTTAATTTTAGGCAAATGGATTCTTCCTCGACTAAACAAATTAAATCCTTTTTGTTAATTGTAAATTGACTATTTATTTTTGTATATGATATGGAAACGTTTAATTTAGTAAAACTATTCACTTTTCATAACATTTTACATGAATTAAATACAGATAACATTTTAAAACGAAAATATTATTTTGTATTGGCTGTTTAGAGATTTCTGTGCCCACACTGCGCAAACTTCACGAAAAAAAAACCATTTAGCGCCAGTATAGGTTATTTATTTCACAAATATTTGTAAAAATTGTTTATGAGTGTTTGGTTATTATCAAAAATGTTGACTCGTGGTGACTAGAAAAGTGATAAATAGAATGGACGCCACTGGAAATTCTTGGCGATGTGCAATTGTGAGTAAAAACCTGTTGTCATCTTAATGATTTGCTTAATGTAAAGTTAATAATTTGGCAGGCCTATAACATTTTCATCTTATGAAAATGATTTTTTTTCATGAAAATGATAATAAAATAAATAAATATTAGGGTACAATTATCTTACACAAATCGACCTAGTCCCAAACTAAGCAAAGCTTGTACTATGGGTACTAGACGACGATAAACACATACTTGTATAGATTAATAAATACTTAAATACATAGAAAACATCCATGACTCAGGTACAAATATTCATGTTCATCAAACAAATGAATGCCCTTACCCGGATTCGAACCCAGGACCTCTTGCTTCGTAGGCAGGGTCACTACCAACTAGGCTAAAGCGGTCGTCAAATATTCAAATAAATACCTACTTAGGCGCCTAATCACAGTTTTCTCGCCGTAACAGTAAGTAAATAAATACCTACCGATAGATTTAAATCCATTTAGTTGTAATGGTTTGCTCTTTCCGAAGGTAGTCCGTAGATTGTCCATTTCCTAGGAACCCTTATAGTTTTGCTATGTCTGTGTGACAAAAAGCTATCCTCTTGAAATACCTTATTGTATTAAACCTTGTTTTTGGGTAAAACATTGCTTTTTTTTCAGGTGGCATTAATCTTCGGAGTTGCGGGCTATTCAAATTACCTACTGACGATATACAATAACGTTCGGACACATATGTACCTATATCTAGTAAATGTTGATATTAAAAATAAAACGCGTAAGAACATTTGTCATCCAGGATAAATATGATCATTGAAAGATACCGATCCCTGCGGCCGTCCAATAATATTTGTATCTTTTTAATTAAATATTTAATGTAATTATGTATAGTGTTTTAAGTATCACGGAAGGAGTGAAAACAAGAGTGAAAACAAGAGTGTATACGCGGTACCAAATAGTAGATTGTGTCACAAGGGAGCAAAATGGCATATTTACGGCGAGGGCGTAGATGGAATCCCGAATGAAGCGAAGAATTCAAGTGTTCACGCCCAAGTTGGAAATAATTTTTCTTCCGTGTGACTCATACTGCTTTTCTCATCACCTATGAGGATAATGAAATATGTCAGTAATAAAACACATGTATTAGGTGAGTAGCTATATTAAATTAATTATTATAAACCTACTGATTATAGTGTTACTTTGAATATCATATAATTACTTGTATTTTATTACGTTAGTAGTAGTAACAATAGCAGTCAAGTTAAAAAAAATGCAAGTAATCGATAAAAAAAACAAGTAATCGATATTATGTGTAGGCATACTATTTTCATGTATTCATTGGGATATATTTTTTTATTCTGGCAACAATATGTCCTGGAACAGAAAAGTGCCACTTTGATCCCTCCTAGCAGGGAAGAAAAAGGAGGAGTGCGCGCGGGACGGCGTGGTGTAAATTAAATAGTTACGAACGAAGTTCATTTCGGTACCAAAAGTTTCCCTGAAGAACCAACAAAGTGACTTTAAAGTTAATTTGATAATTCGTCAGCGGAGTTAACGACAATTAGTGCGTGAAGGTGCGGTGATACAATTTACTTTAACCGATCATTGCCGCGCGTCGACCTTGACAACCGGTGTAGCGGTCAATCGCGGAGGCGAACAGTTGACGTTCAAAGTGACCTGTTTTATCTGCAATAGCGCGCACGGAAATTCGGACCTTGCATCGCAAGTATTCAATATGAACAACACAAACAGTTGCTTGGCGTGCCCGCATCCAGTCTCCAGTGAAGACCTTCTGAAATGCCCTGGATGTGGGGGAACTTACCACTATGCATGTCTTGGGATACCTTTTGACTACTATAAAAAAATGATCCAAGATATTGAGAGCAGCGGATGGCAATGTCAGTCCTGCAACAATGTTTCGAAGCGCCGCAGAGGCGACGACATTCCTGTGCGAAAACATTTTGAGCGTTCACCACCTTCGACAGCAGAAGCTGATATGTCAATTTGTGATGAGCCGCGCCAGGGCGAGCTTGATCACAGCACAAATAACCATAGCTACTTAAACCCAAAAGTCCCACAAAACGCTAACAACTCAAGTGAGCAGAGTTGGGAAGTGCTATCAAGACTTCTGGATGTGAAACTAGGTGACATAAAAAGTGAAATCCGAGGGTTAGACTCTAAACTAAGTACAACACGAGATCAAATTTTTAGGCAAATCAACAAAGAAATGACGGCTGCATTCGACCGAATAAAAGAAGAATTTACGGATACTACGGACTTCCTTAGCGAACAGATAAAAGTCGTTCAATCTGACGTTTTATCTATGAACAACAAAATAAAAACGTTAGAATCGGAGAACTCGCGCCTAAACTCAGAATTATTAGTCGCAAAAAAGAACTACACACAGCAGCCTAACACTATGGAACTCACGACTTTAATTGACCAAATGCACCAAGAACTAAATGAAAGAGACCAAGCGATAATAATAAACGACGTGGAAATCACAGGCGTGCCGGAACGTCCTGGTGAGTCAACCCTGCATATTGTTCAAGCTATCTCGTCGAAAATAGGACTAAACTTAGAAGACCGAGAACTTGTAAGCGTGGAGCGTGTAGGACCCCTGAGATCGACAAATTCTGAAAATAGCACTAGACCACACCCCCGCCCCCTGGTCGTGCGTCTCGCGACAAGGTCGTTAAGGGATAACCTGCTACGGAATGCGCGGGTTCGCCGAGGTCTTGACTCGAGTAATATAGGACTACCAGATCACAGCCCGTGCCGTGTTTACATTAATGAACGCCTAACAAAAACCAACCGGAAACTATTTTGGCAAGCTCGGCAGGCGGGCAATGCTGCTGGATGGAGGTTCATATGGACCAAAGATGGATATATCTACGCTAAGAAAACGGAAGGTAAGGACAGCAAAACAGCCCGGATTCGGTGTGAAAAAGATATTCGGCAGGTTTTCGGTGTTGACCCTATCACGTCGACTGATAAATAACTATAATATGTTTTTTGATGGTTTTTTATGTAAGGTAAATTATTCTAAGTCTGTCGTAAACTATGGTATGTGTATTGATGGTTTCTTATATGTTACGGAAAAATATTTGAAATCTATTAAATTGTTTTATATAGATACAACAATACTACATAATCCTGATTGTGCTCATTATGCTTACTCTTTGTTTACTTGCAGTTTAATTGTACATATAAATACACTATACGTTTATATTTTTAAATACACCACATTTGTAAATTTGTATTGTCATAGATTAAGTTGCAAAAAATGCTCGCATCTAATTTGCAAGCCTAGGTTTGTGTCGGAGGCCGTACATGCGTTGTTGTTGTGGACGGTGTATTGTGCGACCTGCTGTTTATGTAACTTTATTTATTACTCATTATACAATAACATGCTGATTGAAACGTATATCTATTTATTAATAATTCTGATATGGTATTTACATCCCTGTTTTATTTATATAAAATGTATAGTGGATCTGGCAGTCCGTGTTACGTTATCAATGTTATTATATGTTACTTGCTACTACTCAAACTTGCCCAACCCAATTTTACTATATAATCGTGTTCCGACAAGTAGCATGAGGATGTACACATATACGCCTGTAAAGTGCTTTTGTTTTACCATCATTGACTGGAGGCATGCCTCGTACCTACGACTGTACCAACTTCACTGCAAATACTGTGAAATCTTATTTTCTTTTGTTGTGCAGTTTATTAAAGATAAAAAACTTACCCTTGGGTTCTTAAACCCAGGTTCTCTTGGTACGCGTCACAATGAGTTCCTTGTGGCCATGGAACACCACGATGTGGACATTATGGCCATATGTGAAACCTGGTTGAAGAAAGGTCAAGAATCACGCGCCCCGGCGGCCCCGGGCTACCGGCTGCGGCACGTGCCGCGAGACGCCGCGAGCGGGCGCGCGCGGGGCGGCGGCGTTGGTATGTACCTCCGGCGCGGCATCTCCGCGCGACGGCTCCAACACCCCGTCGCTCCACTGGTTGAACAGATGTGGCTCGGTCTCAGCATGAATGGTCTTAAACTAGCTGTGGGAACTGCGTATCGGCCTCCCTGGTTTGACGTTGATGCATTTCTTGATGCTCTTAGCGACTCTTTAACCTCTCTTGCAATGTACGACTACATTATTCTATTGGGCGATTTTAATATCAATATTTTGAACAACCAGGAATCAAACTCAAAGAAGCTTATCAACTTTTTAAATTACATGCACTTGTCACAGTACGTAACTGAACCAACGCATTTTACAGAACATAGTGAAACCCTTATAGATGTCATATGTTGTAATGGGGGCGTATCTAACGTGTCCGTTAACCATATTCCTGACCTTAGCAGTCATGCATTTATCACCTGCCAATTAAATATCAAAAAAGTTAGACCTCCTCCCAAATTACTTATATACAGGGCTATTAAAAATATTGATATAATCAATTTCAACACCGCTATTAATGGTATTGATTGGGAAAACCTGATTAAAGGCAACGTTGACGATATGGTGGCGCAGTTCAACCAATGCTTAATAAATATTTTTGACTTATATGCACCTTTTAAAAAAGTCCACATAAAAAAAAACCACCTATCCATGGATTACTTCTAATATTAGAGAAATGATGCGATTAAGAGACCTAGCTCATGCCAAATATCGCCGCACTAAGCTGGATAGCCACAAAAAGTATTATAAAGATCTAAAGAATTTAGCAAACGTGTCACTTTATTACGAACAGTCCGCATACTTCCAATATCATATTAATAGAAATATCAATGACCCCAGCAAACTTTGGAAAAACATTAAAAACAATTTAGTAAATTTTAACTCAAATGACTCGGAATTGCCATCACAACTTACAGATCCTGACTCTATTAATACTCACTTTCTTAATATACCTGGCAACAATACCGTAGACTCATCATATATAACGTTTCTTGAATCTAATCGATATGGACCCGCGGTATTTAGCTTAAAATCTGTAAATGAAACCGCTGTTTCTAAGATTATTACATCAATATCAACTAATGCTGCCGGGGTCGATGGTATATCCCTGGACATGTTGATATTGACACTCCCAAGAACATTAACCGTTATCACAAACATAGTCAACAAATCAATAGAAACTAATGTTTTTCCCGAACTGTGGAAGGTAGCGACAGTTAAACCCATCCCTAAAACACCCCATCCAACTGATTACAAAGATCTGAGGCCAATAAGCATACTACCTCTTTTATCTAAAATACTTGAGAAGGTTGTATGCATGCAACTAACAGATTTTCTTGAATGTAACAAAATATTGCCCTTAAGACAATCTGGCTTTAGAAAAGGGCACAGTACCTCGACTGCCCTCCTAGATGTGGTAGATGAAATTTTATCCTCGCAAGACGGAGGCGAGGGAACAATATTAGCCCTTCTGGATTTTTCCCGTGCGTTTGACTGCATTAATACATCTACTCTATTATCCAAACTAGCATATTATGGTTTCAGCGACAGCTCGGTAAAGTGGTTTGCAAGCTATATGACTCACCGATTCCAATTTGTCCAAGTGCAAGGCGCTGATGGCTTAACCGCAGCATCGGATTTACTTCCAATATCGAGAGGCGTGCCGCAAGGCTCTATTTTAGGCCCCGTATTGTACAGTCTCTACAGTGCAGATATTGTACATAATATTAAGCATTGCAAATTTCACATCTATGCCGATGATATACAGCTGTTCATATCATTCAACCCAGATGACACACAGCAGGCGGTCAATAGGCTGAATGAAGACCTGCACGGTATTGATAGCTGGTCTGAAAAAAACAGTCTAGTTCTCAATCCATCGAAATCTAAGTTTCTCGTCTTAGGTTCAAAAAAACAAGTCAGCCGTATTATAGCTAAAAATCCCCATGTAAATATATCAGGCAAACATGTGCAGATGGTCTCGGAAGCCCGCAACCTGGGACTACTTATGGATAGCTTCCTGCACTTTGAAAAGCATATCCTAGAAACAGTCGGTAACTGTTTCTATAGGCTAACTGTCCTTTACAGAGTGCGTAATTACCTGAGTGTAGATATGCGCGTAAAACTGTGCGATACGCTCATCCTGTCTAAACTTAACTATGCGGATACAGTATATGGCAACTGCTTACTTTCGCGAACTAAGAAAGTTATACAACGCTTACAAAATGCATGCACACGCTTTTGCTTCCCGATACCGCCACGATCCCATATTACCCCTTATCTTAATACAAATAGACTTTTAAATATGAGTGGTCGACGTACACTTCACTTTGCCACGCTATTATTTGGTATTCTCCACACTAATCAACCCGCGTATTTGCATAGTAAACTGATATTCTACCGGTGGCGAGCCAGGCGTATTCCACGACTGGTTTGCCCAAGGCACGATACTGCTGCATTTCGTGGCAGCTTTCGTTATGCTGCCACGAAATGCTGGAATAATATCCCACCACCTATCAAGGAGAGCATTACTATTAGTGGGTTCAAGTCTAAACTGAAAAATCACTTAATGGCTCAACAACGTATTGCTGCCTAAAGGTAGGATATCCAAAACCCTAGTATTAGCTCCCATTCCTAAAAACTATTAGCCGCAATTTGTTATCAACGAATTAATAAAATTATATGTATAATATACGTACTTTTATTGTTGTAACAGATATATATATATATATATATATATATATATATATATATTATCATAATATTTCATATTAATATCGTATTTGTATAATCTGACACAAGTCTCACAGTACGCTGTCCCGCACACCCCGCTGGCTCCACAGAAAACCAGCGCCGTTGATCACGCTAGCCGTGCCAACTGCATTGCTGAGTGGAGGCCATTTCAGGTCCACATCCTGAACTACTTCTTGATGTATTTGTTAATGTGTTTTATTACTTGTGATGTGTTGTTACCTGAATAAATGCTTTTCTATTCTATTCTATTCTAAAAAGCCCTTATCCGAATAGCTGATGTGAAAATTATTTTAATACCTCGAGCAACGTTGCTAGAATCCCTCGCTACACTTGGGATTCAATTCTGGAATCCTTCCCTTCGTTCTGGATTCAATCAGTCACCCTCGCTACAATGTACCATTTTGCTCCCTAGTAATACAATCTACTATTTTTACTCTAGGTATCTATTAGGTATGTAATGAAACAAGTTGTGCCCCGGGCGGTGTAACTTTTCCTCTAATTGAGATAAATATTGTCCTTCGCCGTCTGATTGGCGACCTCCCCTGGGGGAGGTAATGTTTGAGCCCCAACTCAAAACTATAATTGGCAAAGTAATCACGAGATACGAAATGAAGTTGAAGGATTTTATCACAATCATCATACCTATAAAATAAGGTTAACGGTCCAGTACTTGACACTTTCGATATTCATCCATAATAGAGGTAAGAATAAGGCCTTTACCCTAGGACAGCAGTAATTATTTCAATGAGGGTTTTTTCAAATGCTGGACAGTTAGAGCCTGTCCGTGTCCAGAAGATGCGTTTTGCACGCGAGAGTACTCGCGCGCTTTAATTTGTATTGCATCCAGATGCTGCGTTTTACGCGCGTTTCTACAGGGGAGGGTCTTAGCCAAATAATATATTTCGTATCGAATATATTATTTATTTATTTATTTATCGCGTTCCATTTGGGACTAAATACGTTCACTCGCCACGTACCCGCGCATGCTACTGAACTGAACGCTCCAGTGGCGCAAGGCCAGAGTATCTTGAGTCGCGCGGCGCTCGCGCGTAATAACGAGCGAGCCGAGAGTCCGGCGGCGCATTGTACGCATTTTACGCGCGAGAGCATCTGGACGGGGTGCTGTAGCTCTAGTACCTCGGGTACGCGCGAGGCCCTCGCGCGCAAAACGCTTCGTCTGGACTGGCTAAAAGATGGCCACTACAGGATGGCCCGTGAGCTGTGTCGTAACGAGATAGACTATCCATCTCTTTCTTAGTAATTATACCAATTAGAAAGAAACGGATAATCTATCACTCCGCACTGTTGTGCGTGGTCTTTTCGACAGCAGCTTTTAGAATCCACCAATTGATCATGATGTTTAAACAATTTACACATGCTTGGTGGATCCTAGTAGGACACCTAGGACCTCCCGCCATATACTGGGATCCCTGATACTGGGACATACATCATCATAATCAGTCGTTCCCTCAATGCTAAGGATCGTGACCTCATGTTCTCTTCTTGTTGACCAGACTTCTCCAAAGGGTCGAATCACCCGCTTTATGAATGGGCTCGTGCAGGTGTAGTTGCAAGAGTGCAGTCATTTGTGTGCACCATCTAGAGGGTGGTCTGCGTCGAGACCTCATAATAATCTTCTCCAGGCTATCCGAAGACCGTCGTGATTTACCTGGGACATAATGCAATCTAAAAAACCCACCGATTGTCTTCTCATCAAATAAAACTAAAAATATTGCTACGTTTCAAAGTATTTCTAGCACTCTCTTCTATTCGGTTTCCGGTTTAATTGGTACATTATGTCATAGTACCTACTATGTCGTGATTGTATTTGTTGTATTTTTTTACAACTAATATTGAACAAGGAAACACTTTTGCCAAGGGACCGATATAATTACTTAAAGAGTCCTATCAGAAGCATTATTCACCCTAACCTGTCCTGAAAATTTCCATACCGACCTAACACGACTTGAATATATTAACGGCAAATATTTTCATGATAATGCCGGAATATTAAGGGAAAGGTTAGCAGAATGTGACATCGCTGGCATTTCGAAGCGCCAGTATTGAATAGGCAGATCATTTGTTTTGTGTTGAAGTTCGTTACCTATACCTATAGGACCGACAGGAGCCGCGCTGCGGTGGGATTTGTGATTGTGACACGTAGGTCGATCTCGTTACGAATCGTATGTACGCGCGTAAGAGAGAAAGAAATAAAGATATATTTATTCACAAACACACGTAACGTAGATGTTTGGGGAAATGACAGTTGAATTGTCCTAGCGTGCGTTAAAAAAGTTACGTGAGTATGAGTACCCCTTAGCGGATACGGACCAACTACACTACACTGTTTAAATAATTTACATTTCCTTTCCAGTTTACCACACGAACATTGATTATTACAGAAAAAAAACAAATCGCTGTATGTGGGCCGATAATAATTGGAGGAGTTCCGTCGATCCAAAGGTGATTCGGAGACCTTTGGCACTTCATTAGTTGCTATTTCAACGGAATAATATCAGAACTTGTGATGTAAGTACTTTTATAGATCTAAGTTCATTGGGGAGTTCCAAGAACCATATGTAGTCTTCATCATCAGTTCCACTTCAGCACATGTGTGAATTGATTGTGATGTTGTGATGTGTGAGAAAATATCGAAATTACCACATGCTTGCCTAATATATTTGAGGAGTCCCCTCGATTCCTCATGGATCCATCATTCAACTGGATTTTGAAAAAAATGGGACCAATCTGGAAGCAAATACTTACAAACCATAAAAAAATTGTGTGAATCGGTTCTTTCGTTCGGAGTTCTGAGGTATTCAAACGTTAAAAATAATAATGATAAAGAAACATACAACCGAACTGAAAACCTCTTCCGTTCGATTCGAACTTGTGCACCGAGGGTTCCGTGTAAATTTGATGGTGTATAAATGAAGAAGAAGAAGGTCTTGGTAAGTTTACCAACTGCAAATATACCTATTATAATCGTTTTTGTGATGTACTCGTAACTACAAATATACGGTTTCGGATTTTTTTGTGAGTTCTGGGATTTTGTGAGTTTAGAGTAGGTACTTTGCGAGTATCAATATATACGGCAAAAACGGAAGATGATGACGTTGACCTACAAGTTTGATTGTTTTTTTCACAGCGTCAAAAGACTACGCGTTCCGGAAAAAAAGGATCGTGACAAACAGCGAACGAACTAGGCGATTTGAAAGAACGAAGAGTTTCAATAAGGGTTTTCGAGGTCTTCTCCCTCGTCAGATTCTCAGGGCTGAGGGACTTGACGGCTGTGGGCGCTCTTCACCGTCACTCTCCAACCTGGACTTGGTGCATGCTGGCCTGTAGTGTGGCTCAAGTACCGATGTCACCGTGTCCGCTCCACGTACATGTACAACGTACCTGCCATGCGGCTAGTGATGACTAGCTTTTTCAAGCTCTCCGGTCCAGACCTGACCAGCACGTCTATCATGAGACAGCCCGTGAGCTCTCTCGATTTTTCTGGCACTATCCGTCGCTCTCTTATTAGAATACTTAAACAAGAGGTATAGTGCGAGAAGAATCTAGAGTATGTCGCGGCCGTCTCATGATAGACGTGCTGATGGCTAAAGAAGCTGAGGACACGTTGGGTACAGTTGGTGGAGAGCCTCGTTTTGATGCTGAGCTCGTCGAGAATAAACTCATTTGTGCGGCATTCAGTCCATGATATCCGGAGCATTCTGCACCGCGGCCTTTCGAGGTACGGAACCCTAATAAATGTAAGATTGTTATGAAATCTAAGGGTACGAACAGAGTGCAGACGGCGGGGGGCACTCGGGCCGTATACTAAGCCTATTTGAAACTACCCATTAAACTAGGCACTATATAGCTACTAGTGCCTTGACAACACCGTTGTACAGTCAGCATCATATTAGTTAGTAGCGGTTAAGTAGCCAAATATACCTATCGTAACACAGCCTTACTCTTACAGTAATAAAGACGTGTTTCGAAATACAGTGTGTAAGTCTAATACGGGCGAATCTCTTAACGGTGGTTAGTATAGGACAAAGTAAAGGTAAATAGATAACATTTACTTAAAGTTGGAACAATAATTTTGGCCATACATAATAATTCAGCCCGCAATGTAATGCAAACACACTCACGTTGAACGCTCGTTGACAGTTGCTAATGAACATTTGACATTTCGGTACCGCAACCATGTTTACAGTACATTGCTGTTGAGAAATTTAAAAAATAATAATTATGGGGTCGTAATGACCTGCAACTTAAAAAAACCTTTTACTTCATAATTACACTAATGAATACTATGTCCGATTTAATTTATCGCCCGTATTAGACTTACACACTGTATTTGGCTACTTTGGCTGCTGCTAACTATATGACGCTGACTATACCTACAGATTCTTGTTTATCATTTTGATGATGTATAATGTTTAATAACATATTCATATCTCTTAGACTAAGGGCGACTAGGGCGACTAAGAGGTACAATTCCTGGCAAACAACTTGAGCAAATGACCTTGCCTGCGCAAAGTTATGACGACCGCTTTAGCCTAGTTGGTAGTGACCCTGCCTACGAAGCAAGAGGTCCTGGGTTCGAATCCCGGTAAGGGCAAACATTTATGTGATGAGCATGAATATTTGTTTCTGAGTCATGGATGTTTTCTATGTATTTAAGTACTTATATCTATTATATATATCGTCGTCTAGTACCCATAACACAAGCCTTACTGAGCTTACTATGGGACCAGCTCGATTTGTGTAAGATTGTCACCTTATATTTATTTATTAAAAAAAAAAAAAAAAATCGAATTTTACGTGCGAGCTGCCCCCCCCCCCCCCCCCCATTTTGTGCCGCATGTTCAAGTTGTTTCCCGGGAACTGTATACAACTTTGAATTGCAATAAACACCTATCCACCTTGCCATGTGGTAAAAAGCAAGGAATTTTCATTGAGCTTTTCATGAATTTTCGCATTTCCAAAGGTATTTTTATACAGCAACTCCACTATCCCACGTTTACTGTATAAGGTTTATAAATAAATCAATATCACTATAAATATGTCACTAAAAAAAGGCAGGACGATCTCGAGATGCAGTCAATATTAGGTAAAGAGTCTTTAAATGTGTTGACGTTTCTTTTAATATTGCCACAGTGAACCCTGTCGTATAACATGTTTCTAAAGCTTAAAACGTTCCGCAATAAATTTGCCGACTGTTTGCTTGATATTTGCAGTAAAAGAATCATGAGTTTTGCCTCCAAAAAAGTAACCTCTGAAACAAAATGTATACCTTCCAGTTTTACACCCTGTATTTATTCATGGGTAGGTTGTAATTATTATTATTTTTTTGTTATTGTGTAGTGATGTTGGCTTTATAGGTATTTATATTATACCTACCACAAAAATAAGTAGTCATATTCTTTATTACTTTGATCTCAAGATTCGGCGTATCCCATCTGACCTCCCGACCCAGAAGGAAAACTAGACCTTATTGGGATTAGGCCGGTTTCCTTCGTATATTATTCCTTCACTAAAAAAATATCAAATGATTCTTAACATCATTTATTTAGTAAGTATAAATAGTACAATACAGTTAACCAAAGGCATTAAATGATTTCATATTATATTGTTTTAGTACCTAGTTAATAAATATTTGAATTGAAGCACTACTCATACTTAAAATTCAACTGCATACTTTCTGAGCTAGGCAAGTCCATGTATCCCTTTGATGATAACGAGTAATTCTGTGGGCAAAACATTCGTATAGATACGTATGTACCGGTTGGAAATTGGACATCCCAATTCAATTAAAATGGTCCCTTTTGAGGTCGCATGTTGAATCAGTTTTTACTTGTTTCCTGCTCTGTCTACCGAGCGACGGAGTATTTTGGGACTAATTCCAAATCTGAGTCAATGTTACGTACCTACCAAGTACCTACCTACCTATGGAGCGTGGGGAAGATAACATTACGCAAGATGAGATAGGAATGTTTGTTATTTGGTCACATTTTCCGAACAAAAAAGTTTACTGTAATGCATGCATTCTAGTACAAGAAAATTAATAAAATCAGGGGAAATAATTCCTGTAGTTTTGTAAATTAGTACAGTTATACCTTGTCGTGTCCAGGTGAACATACTAAAAGTCCTCGAGGGTGGGGGCTGTGCTGAGGGTGTAGGGGGGGGGTTGAAGGTACCTTTTTTCAGATTTTCGTACATATCTCGAATATCTGTACGAATAGCGTTATGATAACATCAGACACAAGTTTCTACATAAAATTTCCTACAAAATTGACCCCACCCTCGAGGACTTTTAGTATGTTTATCTGGACATCGGTAGGTATAATTGTACCAATTTTCAAAACTACAGGAATTATTTCCCCTAATTGCCCATATTCGGCTTAATTTTCTTGGATTATCCATTTCATTTTCAAAGCACGTGTGTTGTACATTTTCGAATTTAGGAAAAAATAAAAATTCTTAGTTCAGTGCATCCGATATCTACCCGGACCAGGGTACGTCCTAAAAGGACCCGCGTACGTCCTAAAACTACGACCAAGACCACCGGGGGATGGGCAGCAGCATCCCCGGCGTACGGTGGAAATACTGCGATCGCCAACCCGCATGCCAAGCGAGGCGATTATGACATATACCCCCTCCCCCCACCATGGAAGGTACAAAAAAGTGCAGGATCACTCACTTTGGCACTCTTTGGGGGAGGCCTCTGTCCAGCAGTGGACGTATTTCGGCTGATATGATGATGATTATGAAGTGCATCAAATAGCTATGCTATGCTTTACAATGTGGAAGAATTTAACCAAACTTATTTTCTGCGTCAACGTTATAAACGAGCACTTATTGTTCGATGACACTAAAATATTTCTTACTTAATACGTCTGAGTAGTATTTTGCTGATACTTTGTGCATACTATTCGGTGTAATACCTATTGTATGTACATAAATAAAAAAGCCCATTCACCATCAGACGGAAATAATCAGGAAAATTTAATTACAATTAATTACTTACGCAAAATATTTACACAATATGAGTCATGTATCTACGAGTCAAGGGCTTTCCGCCGCAAAACGGCGCTCCGACGAAACACTTGTAGCGTTACTAGGCCTCGTATGGGTTAACGATATACCTACATATACTACTAAAAAGAAAAATACGGGCAACAAGTATGATGATCGTTACGTGAAAATTATATTATATACCTACAGTAATATATATATTTTTACCACCTATCATATACTAAAAAACCAGCTTGAAAGAGGTTGGATTCTGAAGGATGCGGTACATCATTAATAGGCCACTTATCAATTAGTTTATGTCCAATAATAAAAAATAAAATAGAAAAATGTAAGTCCTATTTTGTTTTGAACTGTACAGGGTGCTCGTGAGGAACCCGAATAATTTTGCCAGCGTATTCCTAAGGTCGTATGGAGTAAAAAATGTTATATGAACATAGGTCGAAATATGGTTTTTTTTTATGTTTTCATACAAGAAGTTATTTATTATGTATGAAAACATTAAAAAAAACCATATTTCGACCTATGTTCATATAACATTTTTTACTCCATACGACTTTAGGAATACGCTGGCCAAATTATTCGGGTTCCTCACGAGGCACCCTGTATATATGGTAATGTACAATGTACAATGGTAAAGGGTGCGTAATGTGATGTTTCATACAATGTCAGAAAAACTAACATACACTTGATATACATTAAATTGGCATAAAATTATTTAGTATAATGTAACGTTTGATGTAACGGCTTTTTGCTATATTTTCCTTTACTCTAATTATCAATTGATATTAATATATCAAAAAATGCAAAGTGCCATAATTTGCAAGTGGCATAATTCTATTTTCGTATAACGCATTTATGACATAAATATGTTTAACATACATACTATTTAAAATAATTACGATTTCCATTGAGGCATTTATGACATAAATAATGTTTAACATACATATTACTTTAAATAATTGCACTTTCATATACCAATGTCTGCCAGAAGTTGACGGAGCCCCGCTTTCGTTTCTGGGAACACCCTCCGCCGTAGACTTTTGTAAGTACTTACATAATATGTAATGTAAGTATTATATATAAAAAAATGATCGGTTCTGGCGCTTCGCCGGCCGCTACCGCGGTACGGTCGGTTCGCTCGCTCGGCTCGCGCACTGTATGGTCGCAGTTCAACCTAACACTCCTCCTCGCTTCGCTCGTCGTCGTACCTACCTGATACCTGCCTTGAGGTGGATTATGCTATATGTTTAAAGTGCAAAAGGTCTCGGTTATTTATTTTAGTACGCTAACGCCTACGGCCTCGCTGCTAGGCAGGGTGCGCGGGAGTAGCAACAGCATCCTATGCATGATAGCTAACAAGCTAGATTGTCCTCTGTTGTGGCAAATGGGTCAGAGGACTAAATCTATTTTATGTATAAGTTATTAAGGAACTAACTAACATTAGATTAAGTAAATACTAATAATGTTTTGGACCTGTATGTTGTCTTTAAATAAATAATAATAATAATAATAATCATAACATTATTTTTAATGATTTGTTTATGTCTAAAGTTATTTATTGTAAAATCTATTTATATCTTCTGCAACTGAGATTGTGTCAAGTAAGTCATTATGATAAATAAGTTTATTTATAGAAAATGCCTTTTATACTAATTGTAATTATAGCCTTAAATCATTATATCACTTTTTACATTAGATCATTTGAAAATTATCTGAAACAATATTATAACAATATTATAAAACGTCGTGCACCCAATGGCAAAACTAGCCTTTCCTAGCAACTTATTAATAAACTAACTCGACCTTTTAGTCCTGAAGGAATAGGATCAATATCCAATTTGGCGAAGGAAAATAATTTCTCATTCCCGGGAGTCAATGTACCTACTTCTTATCACGTGATATCCCGTACCTAGAGTCGGTAGGGTTACTAGACACATCGCTAGTGTCTATAGTGAACTCTAAATATAGATCAATCATAAATAAATAACATTTTTTTGTTCATTTGCTCGCTCTTAGACAAAAAATCGAGTACACTTTGCATAGAAAACCGATTAAAACCATATTTAAACCGCTTTTATTGCACTTAAACATAGTAGGCACTTAGCAAGTATGTATAACAGCTGTCATGTTACACTAGTAGGTGTTGGGCTTCGAAAGGCTATTTGTGGAGTCCGATCAGTTCATGTTTGCAAGGACGACAAGCATAACATCATTCCTCTATTCTGCGAAATTGATATGAGAGATTTCAACTTAGTTTTTGAGAGACCTTATACATTTCTGTGGATAGGTACCTATGAGATTTAATTATAATTATTTTAATTTTGACACTTGAAGACCTTATACATCCTAAGGAAAAAAGATTGTTTTTTTTTCTCTCATTGTTTTAGACATGTAAACTTTGATTTAGTTAATTCTATTATGAATCATGTACTAATACTATCAGTACTAATATAATAATTATATATTTGCTGAATACATATTTTGATTTGATTTGATACAAAGTAATGGACGTATTCATAAACGTTAAACAAACCTATTTTAGCAAAAATGCCGTTACAATTCCTTTACCTTTATCTTTTACTGTAACATTTGCGTTTATAAGAAAGGGAAAAGCACATTTTATGTAGCAGAGGTATTATAAGTTTTATGAATAAGAGTACCTAAGCCTACAAAAATATTTATGCTCACGCTCATCACACATACAAAATTCCCGCCGCCGCCGTCTGGCCGACAGCTTCGCAGGCAGCTTCGCGATTGTCGGGCGATTTATTTAATTTATATACCAAGGACAAGCTATGGTAATAATTATAGCAATAGCGTTGCGGAATAAACCATTACCCGCCCAAATTAAGTACACTGGTTACGGTAAGCTGTCAGCTATTTTAAGACCACCTCTTCATTTACCTGCATAGGAGCCTTTCCCTCTCTTATTTCTGGCAACCTCTGCAGAAATCTATACCTACTCTAAGATTGTGAATGAGTTGTTCGTCGATTGCCCTGTCGATCCGAGTTCGATAGCTCTGCACGGGCGAGAAATGTCTTAAAATTGTAAAGTTACTTTGCAAGAGAAACCACCCTTCAACTGCCTTACCCAAACATCCCCGACTGTGTGTCAATAATTGATAAATGTCTCAGCAAGAACCAAATTCATACAATTTTGGTTTAAGTTGGTTCTTATTTATTCCACGATATAATTTTGCATAAATGACAAAATTACAAGAATCTCGACAATGATTGTCAATAATAATAAGAAATACTTATTAATCCAAATGGTAAAACAAACTCTTTATTAATCCCCCAAATGGACCGTCATTCATTTCAACAACAGTTTTGGTCTTCAATATGAAAAAAAAATCATTCAAGTGAATATTTATATTTTTAATTGATTTAGTGATTATTTGATATAAACATCAATACCCACCACCTGTCTCTCACCGTTCATACAAAGACCAAAGTTCAAAGAATAAAAGACCGGTTGCACGCCGGGAGTGCCAGCAGAAGTGAAACTTGCCAATTGCTTAAAAAAACTTGAATAATTTCAATTTTGCAAAAAAAACATCCCCCTCCCACCCCACCACTCCCCTTCCCCCACCCCATCCCCCCTCCCCCATTTTTCGCCATCCCAAAAAGTGCACAGCGCCGCTAAAGAAGTTTTCACTTCAAAAATGATAACAATAAAACTGCGGTGTATTTTCCATTTTACAAAATTATATTTTCATGGAATAATAACATCTTGAGGATGTATATTCGTTAAACCCCTAACCCGCTTTATTCTGGCTTAGTGAGGATTAAGTCCAGCCCATTATACATCTCATATCAAATTAAAATCAATATATTTATTCTGTAAATAAGGGCGGGCACAAACCTATAAGTACCTATATCTTTTCTTAATTCTCAATTATACATAATTCCTAAGAAAATTAAAAACGTTACATGATGTTTAACATGTATGTATTAAAAAATATAGAGGAAAATGTACAATTCCTAATTTGTAGAGATGTAAAATGTCTCAGATGGGCAAAATCACCCCTATTTTGCCCATCTGAGACATTTTAAATCTCTCAGGGGTGCAGACACTAAATAAAATAATCAATAATGTTGTATTTTCTCGAAAAAGGATTAAAAATGTAGTCAAACGGAGAAAAAACAACGCAATAGGTTAAATAATCACAAAGTTATAAGTGTCCGAAGTTTTAAGAGGTTCAATATTCCGTCACTTTTCTGCAAAACGCACCTAGCTACAAATAAAACGATTGTCATTTACTATGACACTCCAGGATCGAGACGTCACCACCTCCTAGCGTTTTCTCTCTCTAACACCAACATTAAAACGGTTGTGGTTTCGTATAATTTTGAGATAATTTAATGGGATTTTCGTTATTAGGCATATTTTTCTCCTTCTTTTTTTGTAGTAATATTAAAATTGAGTCTACACCCCATCAGTTTGGAAGGAAGCCTGTGCTTGACACTAAGACGTATAGTCAGTTCGGGTAAGTGCGCCACAGGGGAAAGTGCGCCTCATTTATCATTCAGTCGTTTAAATCAATACCAGCACTTACCCCGGGGGCGCACTTTCCCCTGTGGCGCACTTACCCGAACTGACCATGTGTAGACGTATAGGCTGATTAATTAACGATGAAATAGACTCTGTTCTAATTGTGTTTTGTAATGTTTCGATCAATTTCATTTGTAGTAAAGTAAATACATTTACCAATTAATCAAAAGGTAATCTTGTAAATTTAATTCGTACCAAATGTTCCATGACTTATAAGGCTTTTCAAGATATTCCATCCAATAACATCTATTCTATTAAAGAGACTATGATTGTCTAAGTATTTTTACGTATATTATGCCTTTATCATAAATTATAATCTTTAAAAGTAATATCTCTCCTATAGGAGTCTAATTTAATTTGAGATGTAAGCAAACTGGTGTCGGCTAGTTGAATAAAAATAAAAAGTTCAAAGCCCCGCTCGGTGAAACTTATTCATAAAATCCGCACCTTTCTCAGAAACACTTGCTCAGAATAATTTATCTTAATAAATGTTTTATTTGCAGACGAATTCAGATTGCCCAACATTTAAAATGTGAGCGTTATTATTACTCCTATTTGAAAGCAATCTAATCGAAACATAGTAGTCAACATCGGGAGCATACTCGCTGCGTTTTTGTTAGAGCGGTTACACTCTACAACTTTTTGCAGTTCTAGAAACGCGATGCAGTAGGTATTGATACACGTGATTTTAGGAGACACTACACGAGCTAAATCGGCAGGACTGCCAAGCAAGGTCACGGAAAATCTAGTATAGAGTGATCTTGATTTAGCCGGCCGCAGTGCTTCCGACACGTATCCTAATATACAGGGTGAACTTTTAATGAGTGTCCAAATGTTTTGTGGGCATTTGGTATCACTAATAGACTCCATTTTTGAAAAAAAAACTATCCTATTTATCCTAAAATAATTATCCGTACAGCGTGGTTACTCGGGATCGGGTGGGGGCGGAGGGAGGGGGAGGCGTGCCGTGTTAACCCTTGCTACCCGCTGAGGTGCCCGCGCGGTAAGGTTTTTTGGGATAACTTTCAGCAGTAATTACTAAAAATATCAGTACTGAATGATATGAAACAAAAAAACACGTATTTTATATTTTTTGCTGAAGAATCTTATACTTGAATTTGGACACTCATTAAAAATTCACCCTGTTTATGCCGATATCGGCCCGTGTAGCGTCTTCTTTTCACAGATGATATGGCTAGTGTCGCCCGTCAGTCGCGCGCTCGTGAAACGCGCGTGTGTATCGCTGCATAGACTGTGTAACAGCTCTTACAATAAAAAGTCTTGAATATGTACTATACCTACTAGAATTATAATTGACCATTTAAGCTTGTCGTTTGCCTCATGTATGTGACTTATATTGCGTGTGACATCAAGTTGAATATACGTTCATGGTACTCGTACTTCATTTTCTCTTGGATTTTAAATAATTTTGTTTACCTTAGTCAAGAATATTTCCTTAAAATTACATCTTCTGTAATGATTCGTTTTACTGCATTTGTACAATACTGGCTTTTTTGGACAGATGATCACCTTTTTTTGACCGACTTCAAAAAAAAGGAGGAGGTTCTCAATTCGGCTGTATTTTTTTTTTCAATGTTTGTTACCTCAGAACTCATTCGAAAAATTTTTTTTTGTTCGTATGTATATGATTCCAGGTGGGTCCCATTTTTGTCAAAATTCAGTTAGATGATGGGATCGTGTAGTGATTTTGGTAGATTAGATTAGATTAGATTATTTATTTCATGATAAAAAATTACATTACAGATTTGCATACATGTCAAAAAAATAAGATTTTTTATCACGATCGTCAAAAACAGAGAAAAATAAAATATAATATTGAGACAATGTCAACAAATGTCAGAACACAATAAACAAGGAAATAGAAAAAACAAATCAAAAGCAAAAGAACACAAATATATATCAACCTCTAGGTATCGTCATTCTTTACAATATTTAGTGCACCAGAAAATACGTGACACAATACATTTAATGTCAAATCATATTCGTACAAATTTAAAAAGGTGATAATAATAATAATAATAATGGTGTACTCCTTGCATTTCATTAAATTGTCAAAAGGGCTCTACGTGTTGGCTCAGTTGGTACTTTGTAGGTACCTAGCTCCACGCACGCCTCCCAAAGGTCCGGGACATCATTGTCCCGTGAACGGGAAAGACATACATAATAATAATTTATTATGTCAAGTCAAGACTCATATATTAGGTAGTTTCTGTTATAAACTGTGTATTTACATCCGGAATCATAAATTTGGTGGCGAGGAATTGATAATGAAGACCACAGATGACTTATCGAATTCCTCAATTATGTACTTAAAAGTGCAAAAGTACGTCACAGGGTACGTCAAGATTCCGTTGAAATAGGAACTAATGAAGTGCCATTGGTGATGATCTTGGGGAATCGATGGAAGTCCTTTAATATTATCGGCCCACATACAGCGATTCGGTTTTTTTCTATAGTAATCAACGCATTTGCTATCGGAAATCAGTTCATGTGGTAAATTGTAAAAAAAATAGGAAATGTTCTCGTGGCTTGGCGGAGTACTAAATAGAAGTCGGTAAAAACTTTGTTTTTTAAGTATATTATACTTCGATAGAAAATGCCAATTACGCCGTGATGATTACAGACGAAATGTTATAAGGACCGTATCTGAATAAGGTCTAGCATTTAATGGTGGCAGTCGATTTCGTAAAACTAGTGCCTACGTGAAATCGTGGGATAAGGCGGCCAAGCGGACCCCAGGCTCGTATGTACACTACCGGGAAAGCGAAACCTTCTTCCGTAAGAGCGCTCCTCTCATCCGCCGACTGAGCGGGTTGAATTCGAAGCAAATTAAATGTCAACAGCGTCTGCACAGATTTACGTCTTATTGTTTCAGCCACAGATCCTCGGTATTAAAGATACCTGTTTTAATTATATATAACTTACATTAATTCCGTACTCCGTCGAAGTTTCAACATAGATAAGTAATTAGTCTCCTATATTGCTTTAAAAAGTGATTTGCTAACCTAAAATGAATCCGCATTGCCAAAGTTCCGTGCTACCGGTAAATTATGGCCCCATAAAACAGAACGCTGGCTTAATTGTCGATCTCGTCCAAAATGACGCCATAAACAACTAATTTAACTTTTTTATTACAGAAAGATTGATTTTAACAAAGAAACAAAACAAACAAACAAACATTTATTCGTGACAACAAACATTTTATAGATCTATTATGCCAGTGAAACGAAAGCGTTTATGTACCTAGGTATATTTACGCACAACGTTGTTGATTAATTGCATTAATTTTGGTTTATCTATGAACGTTAATTAGGTACCATCTGTTAATGTGTCTGCAGAGTTTTATTTGAAATGGTAAGGTGAGTTTAAGTTACGCAACTACTATTCTTCAGCAATAAAGTAAGGTCTCATCAGAGGGGTAATTGTGTAAGTTTTCGAACGAGCATTAAGACAAACTCAGTCATTTTCCCAAAAAATATACATTAAATCTACCCAACTGAATGATGTATTAAACATTGACCAGCAGGTTAAATAAAATACAAAATAACCTACCATATAGTAACGTAGGTAGCTATTCAATTACTTCAGCATATCCATCCTGATTTTAAAATGCCAAGTTAGCCTGATACTACCTTCTACATTTTGTATCTCAATATTGTAACGGTAAACTTAGTTGTGACTAAAATCAACATAGAACAGGAGGTTTACCAAACCGAAACTGAATACCAAACACTAACAGTTGGAGCCGACAATATCAAGTGACAATGTATGCGCCGAGTTTCCAACGTTACGAAATAGCGAGTTGGCATGCGTACCTACAGTCGGCATGGAAATGTTATTCTACGCTTCAATAATTTTGTGTCGATGAAATACAAATCGAAAAGAGTAATAATATTGTATTCCCGCAATAATCTGTTACAGAGATGAGATAGGAGTCTACGTCTGTACCCACACAACTAGCACACTAGCGTTAAAATAACCCTTATATCATTCTTATATCGGTTCCAACCAAGTGTTAAGGTGTCAAGAATGCCTGTAAGAAAGGTGTTAGAGCATGCTCTAACACCTATATTACCACGAAAGAGGCCCACATCTTACAGGTTAAGATGTTAGAAAGCCTTTAGAGCAGTGTTATCTGACACCCATAGTGTTAACCAACGCTTTACAAACACCGTTGTAACGCTTAAGGTGTTATCTGAGAGTGTTGTTACACTCTTGCGCTTACCCAGTTTCAAGTGATCATATATCTTACTGTTTTCTTTACTATAACATTACGAGACAAATATAGTCTACCGACAAAATGGCGAAGATTATATTAAATATATGTGACAGGAGTCGTACTAATTGAAAGTGTATTAAATTGGATATGTATGTCAAATAAAGTGAAAACAATTTGCCCTTGTGATTTTACGGTAAGTGTATACCATGTTTCCCATCTCAATTTTAACGCGCCCAGGATTTATTAAAGAATTCTAATAAAACTTATGAAGAATAAAATAGACACCTAAAGTTTTTATCATTTTCTATTCGTTTATTGGCCAGTGGCATGTTAAATTAAGTGGCATCCATAGAATGGCAAGAGTAACATAAATAGTGAAGTACTTTGATGTCAAATATTGAATAACCCAATCAATTTGTAGGTTAGAGTTCATCAAAACAATGGCGAACTTACATTAAAGCTTTAGGCGTCAGTTAACTCATCTATAACGCTTATTGAGTTACAACACCCTTAGTCAAGAATATTGTGCAGGCTTTGCTTTTATTACGGTGTTGTTCAACACTTTTAGTATCTTTGTTACAAAACTCTTGACCAACTCTGTTATAAAGTCTCTGGCTGCACCTTATAGCAGATATAACACCTTAAGCTTTATAAGACACTCCACTGCAACAACTAAAAAGCAATAAAAATTAATGAGCGTCAGCGAGCACTCGTGTAAAGGTTTAAGCGTTACAAACAGGTTAAAGCTTTAACATCTTAAGTATAATTGCTTTGAGTAACTAGTAACTCTTATAACTCTAAAACCTTTTTAGCAGCGTTCAATAAAGCTCTAGTAACACTTTAGGGGTTAATTTTTTTTCTTAACTCCTCTATAACACTGTTAGTTCCAACTGAGATAAATATAACTCACTTATAAAGGTTAAGGTTATAATAAAACCCTTAGCTGCCACCAAAATGTTAGTAAGGTACCAGTCAACCGTGTGGACCCTGGCTGATTCGTGTCCAGCGACCTTGAGCCGCCACGATAAATGTCCGTGCGAATTCATTGAATTATTGTCGTCTGATTTGACAACTCAAAGTTGATACCGCGAGATTTCTTCGACATCACCGCAATCGTATAATAAATTCAAATTATTAATAAAAGAGAAGTTGGTGTCAATTTCTATTTACGAGAAGTACGGTTAGGCGGACGGTATCTGATATAATTTTCCTGGTAATGTTAACAATATAATACTCATCTAGCCCTATACAAGTTGCAGGACGTTCTCGAAAAGGTAGGAATATTCGAAAAGTTTCAGGAAATTTCCACGCGTTTCAAGTGTTTAGGGAGTCCCCTGAAAGGAACATGTAATTTCATAAGGATGATGACAGTTATAAAATTACCGAGAACTTTCCACATATAAAATGTTACGCAATATTAGATATTTCGCGTTGGTGCATTGATATTCTATCACCTTTTGCCGTTCACCGTACATTAGATTAGGCAGGAAACTAAATCTACGTATAGAGTTATGCTTAGTGTCAGTCTGTACCTAGTACAACGTACATTAATTTAACCGTGTGACCGAGGAAGTTGTAGCAAGGTCGGGAAGTTTAGGCTTTGCAGCATTTCGGCCGTTTAGGGCTCTGCTGTTATTACCAGCTTTTATTTAACTTGCTCTTTTCGTATCATCATCATCATCATAATATCAGCCGAAAGATGTCCTCAGCGGGATACAGGCCTCCCCCAAAGAGTGCCACAATGACTGGTCTTGCGCCACCCGTTTCCACCTTACTCCCGCGGCCTTCGACCCTGTTCGTATGTAGTAGTGGTAGTTTCTTTGTAAGTAGGTAATGTATGTAAGTTGTCTACAAAATTTGCAAACAATCATATGCTTACACAATTGACATTGTCTTAATATTATATCTTTATTATATATCTTTTTATATCGCAGCTCCATACAAACTTTAACCCCCCATTTCACCCCCTTAGGGAATGATTTCGGGGATTAAAACTATCCTATGTCACTTTCCATCCCTTGAACTATCTCCACTTAAAAAATCACGCCAATTCGTCGCTCCGTTTTGCCGTGAAAGACGGACAAACAAACACACACACACTTTCCCATTTATAGATAACTAGATTCTGCCCGCGACTCCGTCCGCGTGGAATTCGTTTATATCGCGGCTCCATACAAACTTTTACCCTCCCATTTGACCCCCTTAGGGAATGATTTCGGGGATAAAAACTATCCTTTGTCTCCAAAAGAAAGACGGACAAACAAACACACACACTTTCCCATTTATAATAATTATTGCCTATTAGTATGGATTTGTCTTTGTTTTTGATGATCGTGATACAAATTCATTTTTTTTTACGGGTAGGTATGCAAATCTGTAATGTCATTTTTTTAATCATGTAATAAAATATAAGAATCAAGTATATTTTATCATGTAATATAAGTGTGATGGGCACCTTTGCGCCCGGAGCAACTCGCGGGGGCCTATTAGACTGAGCTTAGGCTGAGTTTGAGTTTGATATTAGTATTTTTATTATTATCATAACATCATAAACATTTAATTGTTAATTTACAATTATTTTGTATTTGTCAATTTTTGTGAGTTTTGTAATAAATAATCTAATGTATTTAATCTATAGTTTATTTAAATTGATCACACATCGACATTCGACATACATATTCAGATACAATATACAGGTTACTTATTTATTTAACCTTTATTGCAGAAAAGAATAATTTATAGTCAGAACTTGCGCCGCGTGTCGCCGTCTTACTTAACGTATTTTTGTAAGATATGTTTATAAGACTGTAAGGTATTTGTAAATATGGGCCTTGTTTCCTGACTCTAATAAAATAAAATTTATGTACTTACAAAAGGCGGACTTAATGCTATAAAGCATACACTAGTAGGAAAAAACAACAAACCCACGGAGAGCTTGGGGCTATTGTGGACGTTACGTAACTCACTTTACGTAATAGTCTTTAAACTCATAAACAATACCGAAACTTTACCAAGTTTTATGAAATAATAAATATTCGTACCAGTTCGCATGTTTGTTACAATTATTGTTCCGTAATATTTTTCAACTTTCATCGGAAACCCACGGACCTTGCCGAGGCTTTTAACAGTTTGAGCCGCTGTTGTTTAAATACGAAATTGAATTGTTTTCGACGAAGCTTAAATAAATAGGTACTCGTTTTTCAATATAGGATCCGACAAAGTGATTTCGGCAACTAAGCCAGTTTTTTGAATCCTGGCACTTATTAAGGCGCCGTAGGTTCATGGTCTTCTCTCCCTCTCATTGAGCATAAGCGTGAGCGAGATGGAAGTGCGCGTACGCGGAAGCGCGGATACCATGTTTTTTGATTTTAATTTTCTGGCCGTTCTAATAAATAAAATCATAATCACTGATTTCTCTCAAACATGATATTGCCGATTTTTTAAAGCCATTTTGATATTTTTAGCTATGGTGCATAATTTGTTACGAATGTTTTAAATGTATTTTAGACCCTTTCAAACCAATGTTCGTGTTTTTTTTCTATCGAGCGAAAATTACCTAATCATGTTTCGAATCACTGATCTCCCTGCAGAAAAGCCTCAAGATTACTAATCGTATTTTTTTGAAACCATGTTATTATAAACAGACGCATTATATTGTTTCAAAAACTCTGTTCGCTTAATATCGCTGAACCTACGGCGCCTTAACGAGCACCCTTTCGTCAGTGTTGAATTATAGTAGGTACATTGTTCAACGAGTTGAGTAAGTGGAATCTTGCGAACTAGAGTCTATTGGAAGCCCGACGCCGGATGACTCGAGTTTGCAATATTCTTACGCCAGTGATATAACACAATGTTTTTCATTACATTTGCGAGGAATGAATAACTACAAAACACAGAAAAATCTATATTTCATACAACCGCACCAATCAAAAATTGTTGAAATGGACAACTTCGGAGAGCGCATCTTCAATGTTTTAACCAATCACAGAGCAGTACAGTAGTATTCTTGCGGCGCGTGGCCAACCAGATTTTTATCAACCAATTTAAGAGCGGAATTCTAGTGGCGCGCGGCCAACTATATAGATTTGCTTAAACCAATCAGATCACACACAAGCTCATGACTCCCTAGAGAGTTATAAAAATCCATAACTCCCGTGGGAACAATTTAGGCCAGTGTCCTGTATACAGGCATGGAATAACACCATTTACGAGCCAGTGTGATGAATAAATACATAAGTTTAATCTGATGTGTTCGCCGACCGTTTACTACAAAAGTACTTTTATTTAAAAAAATACGTTTTTTTTAAGTTATAAAAAGACCGTTCAAAGAATATAATACTGAGTCAACTTCTCCAGTTTTTGTCAACAAATATATTGAAAAAATATTACAGACACGAAATAAGTTTATTTTACTTCTATTAAATGATAGGTATTATTTATTTATTTATTTATTTATTTATAAAAACAGTTTTATGACATTACAGTTATAAACCTATGCGTCACAAAATTTAGATAATAATAATAAATATCAAACAGCTTAATTTGGAACAGTTGAGCATCTAGCATCCATCGCCTCGCAGAATCTCAAGCATTCACTATACACTGCAGCCCATCGCCACGCAAACAAGTCGCACTCGGGTGTTGATGTCAGGAGCGCATTGAGAAGTGAGAGGGCGCGAGGCAACGGCGAGTTCCTGAGCGACACGGTGCTCGACGGCGGCACAGCCAATAAGTCGCGCTGTCGAGGTCTCAGGGCTATCCTCGGGACATCCGGGACAAACAATTGCACCAGACGCTCTACAAGTTCGGGACAGTCCGACTCGCCACGTAAGGCCTGACATGCCGAGATCATCAGCTGACAATTTCGCCTGACCTCCAAGGAGTTGTACCCAAGGGAACCGAGAAGGTACTTCGTTGGGTAAAGATACGGGTAATATCCGAAAGTTTTTTTATAAAGGAACCTTAAAAACGCTTTCTGAACCTTCTCAAGAAGTAACGCATACGTTGATTCATAGGGGTTCCACACGATCGACGAAGTCTCTAGCTTACTCCTTACTAAGGCATTATATACCATATATATTATAGGTATATAATGCCTTAGTATACGTACTACTTACTTACTTAGTATACGGTTTATTAATCCTGTGTAGTTATACATTAATATATACTCGTAGCTCGATTTTCAATAACCATATTCGATTTAAAACCTTTTGATAGATACCATTTTAGAAAAAAACATGGGCGTGATAGGCTACATGTTATGAAACCTTTTGCCAGTAAATGGAACGTATAAGTAAGTGTGTAACTAGGTCAAGACAGAAAAAAAGCGTTTTTTTTAGTGGAGAGCTATTACAATAAGACCTCCATAGATAGAGCGATAAGACCGCCTGTTGTTACCTCTATGTAACATTATGTACTCTTGTAACAAGTTTTTCTTATGTTGTGGTGCAATAAAGAATATATTATTATTATTGTATGTCTTTCCCGTTCACGATGTCCCGGACCTTTGGGAGGCGTGCGTGGAGCTAGGTACCTACAAAGTAGCAACTGAGCCAACACGTAGAGACCCTTTTGACAATTTAATGAAATGCAAGGAGTACACGGAGCGGATGCTGTCCCTGCCCGTGTCATGGGACGCACACAGAGACAGCACCCGCTGGGGTGTATAGGGACTATTGATGGTTGATGGAATCTAAATAAAACGGGTTATTGGGTTGAAATGATGGACTAGTGGCTGGGCTATTGGGTGAAACATCGGACGCCTGCCTAATAAAACTGTTTCAATCTTTATCTCTGGCAGACGGTGACTCGCTAACTGCTAGATGGGCCCCTATTAATAGCGACATTAAAAAATGGCCTAAGGGCAACACCGGTCAGAGAGCTGGGGGGTAGAGAGGTGGCACTGGACTTTAAACATATAGCCAACTCGCCACTTAGGTGTCCACATCTACCCTCGAGCAACAGCAATTATTATTATTAATAAGGGAGTTTAACGTAATACTTCCGTTATTCAAATCAATAGATCGTGTCATGTTACCATTATTAAAATTGCAGCCAGGTAAGCAAAATTCCACGTATGCGCACACGTGGAATATAAATGAGACCGCTTCTCGAGGGAACATACTGCAATTCCATTTGCTGACTTTTTTGAAACACGATGGTAAGTTACGTGTGGATCCGTCTTCTACGTATAGACCGAAATGAATTCTCTTCGTGCCTAGTAAACAGTGAGATTGTATTCCATTGTTAGGTGGTAAGCGATGCGATTGTCTTTCATTGTTAAGTGGTAAACAAAGCGATCGTCTTTTATTGTTAAGTGTAACCGCTTTTTGATACTGCAGTAAACATAGACACTATTAACATTAACAATACAGTCGCTATTCGAGTAAAGTATTTATTAAACATGGCTATTTCATTTTGAAGTGTTTGTGGCATATGGCTAACTGGCTATTGCGGCTAAACAATATGGTGTACAATATTTTCCAGTTTGGTGTATTCAATTCAGCCTGCACAGGCGTGCAAACCATATGGTATTTAATAAAAAAAATCTGGTTGCACTCCGGGAGTGCCGGCAGAAGTGAAAACTTGAATAATTTAAATTTTGCAAAAAAACACCCAACACAAAACAAGCAAATATAGCAAAAAAGAACACGAAAGAGAAAAAACAAGGGACCATGGGCAACTTTGCATGGAACTTTGCCCCAAAACCAAGAGTTAGGTCGTTAAATTAGTTTTTAAATGTACTTCATTTCGTTCTATAGGCACCAAGTTGAATTCCAGTGCGGAACTGAGATATTCATATGTTAGTCAGCGTGAATCGATTTAGTGCCAATAGAATTAAATAAAGAAAGAAAGAAAGAAAGAAAACATTTATTCGTGGACAAAACAATGGGTATAAAAACAAAACACAGTAAACCTAAAAGGCCAGTCCACGAAAAGGCCCCGACTCAGCAAATAAAGTAGATTTAAAGACCTATTTAATGGCCCGACTCTCATGTTTGTTGGTTTTGGGGCAATTTTGACGCATGGTCCTTTGCTTAGTTAGTATAAGAATTCCTTCAATATAAATGTTTTAGTCTCTTTCTAATTACAGCGTCATACAAATATTAATAAATGCAACTGTATGCACGAGGAAGGAAATACAACAAAAGCACAATACATAACGAACGACTTCTACTCACTCACAATCAATCTAGTGTAATTGATATCCGGGCTCGTTTCTCGCAGCATCCGGCCGACCCAACGTCAATTATAACGGGATGAAGAGATTGCTTTAGGTGACGATGTCTGCAGAAAAACTCGACGACACAGGGATAATCCCCGGCTTACTGCCATACAAATCACTCAGTCGGGGGTGAGATAGCAACCACATAATACTGAGTTTTCTGGCCAAATAAAATACCGTGTTGTGATTGTGAGGGATATGTCGCAGTGAAATGGTCAAAACAGAGATTTGATCAAATCTCTAAGGGATATGATCAAATCACGCAGGATGTTAAAATGGCCAATCCATTTTATCATTTGCCTAATACAAATCAGTCATTTGATCAAATCTCTGAATCTGTTTAGTGAAATGACGAAATCGGACAAAAAAGGCAACTCGTTTTTTCATTTCACTAGATTTGTTTAGTAATTTGATAAATCCCTGAAACGCGTCACTGAATTGACGAAACTAACTCGCAGATATTGGCTCCTAAATCATTAGTCATTTAAACGGTTCTGGGACTTAGACTCGGATGGCGGATAGGTTAGAAGATCGTCTTCGTGGTTATTTTTTTTATAAAAGAGCGGAAAAATCTTTATCGCGTTAGTTTCGTCAACTCACTGACGCGTTTCAGGGATTTTATCAAATCACTAAACAAGTCTAGGGACATGACAAAACGAGTTGCCTTTTTTGTCCAATTTCGTCATTTCACTAAACAGATTCAGAGATTTGATCAAATTACTGATTTGTATTAGGCAAATGATAAAATGGATTGGCCATTTTAACATCCTGCGTGATTTGATCATATCCCTTATAGATTTGATCAAATCTCTGTTTTGACCATTGCCCTGCAACAGATACACGAAATAGCAAAGCATGTACGTATGCAAGTTAATATGCCCGATTCCTAAGCATTTTAGAGCTGAACAAATAACTAAAATTAAAAGCATAAATAGACGAAAAAAATAGTCAAAGACGGACCTCGCTGGCGAAAGCTGAAACAGATAATACTAATTGTCATAGAAATATGAAGTAACAGTTTTTAATTTATGGAAAACCAAATAAATTCCTGTTTTGGTCGTGAAATACTGCTTTAAGGTGCATCATACATAGTTGTCATACCATATATGTTTTTTTATAAAGCGTAAGTAGTTAATTGATTATATTCTGTCATATGCACTTTATGGCAATAAGTTGATAGTTTTTACTATCCTTATGAGTATAGCACCACTACGATATCAATTTTAACATAAGGCGACGATTATTATACCTACTCGTAAACTGTATTCCATTCAGGTTTATTAGTACATTACTGCAGAGGCCGTGAAGTAAGGGATTGCTGGACGAGCTTTGGGGTAGACGGCCGAGTCGTAGACGAGGCCGGATAGAACGAGTCCAGCAATCCCTGTTCCGGCCGAGGATTGTATAGTGCTTTTCTCAAACGATGTGAGGAAATATTAAAATTAAAATAAATACATACAAGGTAATCAATTAAATACTAGTTTGTTGAAATTACAATCGGAACGAAAGTTCAGAAAACAATTGTGTAATTTGCCTCCTTTTTTATTTTTTAAACATGCCATTTCAACAAGTCGTTCAAGCACCATGTTTAACCGCACATAAGTATAGTACCATAGATTTTGTTTTTTTTTTACGTCGAAAGTCTGCTTACAGAGTCTAGTGGTGATTGGCAGTATGTAATTTTTCCTTTGTCAGTTTAATATTAGTAAGCAAATTTAAAAAGTTAGAGTAGCGGACAATAATGTTTTTAGTTAGGGTTTTCATACATTACTTCTTGGCTTAAGGCCAAGAAGTAATGTAGCCATAAACAAGAAACTTCTTGTCTTCATTTCGTGATATTAACGCATACATTTCAGAGCATATTTGAGAAAATATTTTTGCAACACTCTTGTTCTTAACGTGGCGCTTATTACGTTACCTTTATACTCATAATTTGGGCATTTGTATATAAATATAGATATATTTTTATTATCACTTCTCAAAAACGGCTCTAACGATTACGATGAAATTAGCAATGTAGAAGGTTTATGGGGGCGAAAAATCGGTCTAGCTTGGTCTCTTTTCTCGAGCAGAGCTCGGTCTCCCAGGGACTCATGATTATCGTTCAGTCTTTCTGTGTGTATGAACACTGTGCCTTCTCAAATTCACCGTAAGTGTAAGTACCTATCCACTCGAGCTGTTTCAGTTGACGATGCAGTCAGCGAGGATAAATGCCAATAGGAAATGCTACGTGGTTTTTTTTCTCGCTTGCTAAAGTCACTGTCACGCATGCTCTTTAGTGGCACGAAAGCATGCTAGTTTCGAGCAAATAGCATGCCGCGCGCCGCGCAGCCGAGGACTGAGTTAAGCGGTCTACCTTTAGTATTTGCATAGATATTGATGCTCACATGCTGATGTGTCATGTGACATGTGTCATCAATACCTTCAATATGTACACTTTTGAGCACATGCAACGTAAAACAGTCTCCAATAAGGCTCTTAGACCCGGACCAGTAATAAACTTTGAGTGGGACTCGGACCGTGTTTCGCGCTAGTTAATATTCATGAGGGAAGTCATGATCAAACGGACAGCAAGCATATTGGACCAAATGTATGAGATAATAAATAAAATAAATTATTAAATCGGATCACCGAACGTATAATGAAATCTTTCTTAAATTCCACGGTGGAACAAACAACGCATCGACCCACCTATTAGTTGATTAAGTAACACTTAACTGAATGATCTAAATAATCTTTTTTAAGTAAAGCCATACAAAAATATAATCATATTAAAATTTACATAAAGAATTCTAAGGGAATTTAGTGGGAAGTTAAAATCATACGTAATACGTAGACCTTTCTTTAACTCGGACGGATACTTACTTTGGTAAGATAATTGATTGATCAATTAAGTACTTGTATTTAATTCGATTTTTGTTCCCAATAATCATCAATCAATTGTTTTATTTTATCTCCCAATTATAGTTATTATATCTTATTATTTCTCTTCTTTGACATGTTTGTACCGATTTAATGCAATTGTATATTTAAAGTGACTTGATTGTAGTATTATTTCACCTGACATTAAAAATTATCTTTTCGCGCCACTGCTCGGAAATGTGGCAAAAGATGGTCAGAAAACAGGCTTCCGAGCTGGGGTTAGTTGAACATCCCACAAACAGGCCAACTATGAGTTCAAACTGTCCAACAATGTTATTGTTGGACAGTTTGAACAGCGATTCGCTCAGTCACAGCTTCCCTCGCCCCCGCCCCCGCCCCGGTCGCACGCGACCTTGACTTATAATTATTTGCAATTTCTTGCAGTAGACGTGAAAAGCACTACGTAATGTCTCGGCCAAAAGTGCAATAGATGGACTCGTTTCCTTCGAGGTCTTCACCTAACGGCTCGGAACTCGAACCCACTCGTCCATCTATTGCCTAATTTCTAGCCTTTAGAACAATGTACAATAGTTGTAATCTGATTTCGTATATTTATGTTCTTCTGTATAATTGTTGTTGTAAACACAAAATAAGGATGAAAGAAAACACCGTGAGGTAACCGGTCCAATCCCAATGAAGTTTAGTTTTTCCTCTGAGTGGGAACGTCAGATGGCAGTTGCTTTCGTAAAAGTAGTGCCTATGTATATATGCTAGATCTTGGGATTAGGTGCCAAAGCGGACCCCCGGCTCCTTTGAGGCACAACCGGGAATAGCGCTAGGAGGATGATGGTCAAGACGCACAGTGCGAGTAGTCTTTAATTTATTTGTTAAAAACGATTTTAAGTAACTTAAAATAACTAAGTAAGCTTTATTAAATATAAGTATATCAACCACAAACAAGATAAAATCAAGCAATTCATATGTCGTCGTCGGTATTACTTATGTCGGATAGTTGTTTTTATTTTGGTCACTGATACACATTATTCATTAAAAATAACCGCAAATCAAATATTGCAAGTCACTTGGGTACTTGTTCCTTCTTATTTATTCTTCTTACTTACTCTTCTTACTTATCTATTCTCAAATTATCAACGGGCAACTTCAGTTACAGTTGGTTATAATGAGTACAGTAGGTACGTATAATTGTATCGGCTTAAAAAACATTCCGATTCAACGACGACTGTGTAGTTTTTAAGAAAATGCATTTTTGAGTTAAAATCGTTTTTCGCTCTCCTGTAAAATTTGCTTTAAACTGGTAGGTTATTTGTTTTTAATGTCGAGCAGCCGGAATAGTTTATCTTAGCGCAAGTAAAATATATCCGATGCGGTGATGCGCATCGCTACCCACGCCATTCGATAGCTCTGCATTTCGAAGTGGCCGAGCGCCTCGTGGAAATTGAAATGCAGAGTAAGTGGGTACAATTTGTTATCTGTATTGGGACTGGTCCAAATTTTTAGATGTCGCTCAACAGAAAACGAATATTTAGCGGAATAGCGAAGGAATTGAACGTGTCGTAGGAATATTCCCTCGGTGGAATAGGTACTGAAAATCAAATCACTACAAACGTTTGGCAAAATTAGAGACAATTCTGAACACATACATAAGTATCTACCTACATATAAAGTGGTCGTCAATAGGATTTGCTAACATATACAAGTCTTTCACAAGTGGCCGCTTTACGTAAGTAGTAACAGTACTATGTTTAGATCTTAGTACTACACAGTACTACTTTTGTTTGATAATGTATTTAAATATCCAAATATAAGTATCTACTTATAATGTGGTTATAAACAAATACGTAATTATACATCACAGGCATCTATAATTAGCAATTCAAAGTGAACCCTCAGAATACACCTACTCAATCATGTCCAACCATCGACCTTCGGACCCAAGCAGAACGGTCCAACTTTGCCAACTTTCGCTATTTATCGGCATTTTACCCGTCTGTCAGACACCAATAACTATTGAAGTCGTATAATTTAATGGCAGTTTGAAACTGTCTTACTTTTACCAAGGTTTGAAGTTTGGTCAAAGCAATAGTTTGAAATTTATACACTTATGAACCACAAAGTATTAATATGCCTACTTTGTACTACATAGGTCTTATAAGAATTACTCCGCCTTGCAAGTAGCTTTATTTAGGTTGATGCCCCAACCGAATAAATTTGTTAGAGACGTAGCCAACTACCGTTATGAGCGTCATGGCCTAAGTACAACTTATAATTAAAAATTCTAGCATCACTTTCGGATTATCCACCCCTTGAAAGAAGCTGTAGAATGAAATAACTAGTCTTGATTGATAAGCATCTTACTTTCGTCTATGCCATTATTATTTCCATCAAATAAGACATTCGGAGATTCTTCTTGAGCATCATTCGCTTCGCACTGGATTCAAGATCTCACCCTCGCTGCGTACAAAATAAGATATCGTGAATTTATAACGTCTCACTTTATTTAAATTCGCTTCAGCCGCGAAAGTAATTGTGGTTTGTGTGCTCAATACCAACTTATCAGATATTTAATAAAGAACTTTGAGGGAACCAACCACAAAGCTATGGCCGGAGATGCTTAAATTCAAATATTTGTGTTTGGAAATTCATCAAGTCGGGCTTCCACTCGTAAACTTGCAGATTGGAAATACAGGAGCTCTATCGATTAATTTCTCTTTTTTTTCGGTCAACGATTCGCACAACATTTTGTACGGTTTTGTACCGCAAAACATGCTAGTCTTTATTGCCATTGTCATTTGTGAAATTTCTAGAAAATTATGCATGCTCAGTCGCGTCGAGGCAAAAGTATTTTACATAAACAAGAGATGTTCCACGTTCAATAAACTGTTAGGAAAATATTTACGAATTTGCGTCCTTATTTTGATTTCCGACATTAACAGCTTGCACATATATGGTTAATGCTGTCCTCATCGCCACGCCACATGAAGTATTTAGAAACCGTGACACTAAACTCAATAATATGTTTTATTCAAATCGATGACATACCGGCCACATAGAACATATAGTTCCTACATACCCACAGAACACCCATGAGCCATTACATACCCTTTCAACCCTATTCACCGTTTTCACATGACTTGCCACTAAAAGGAACAGGTCTATTTTTAATACAGCATGAGATTGCTCATTCAATGCGAAAGGTCTTCGGGCAGGTTAGGGTACGTAAATCAAGAAGAAGGCTCCCCGCGAGGCTGGCCGCACACCGATTAGGTCGTGGAGGCATCGCGGGCGGTGTGGCCCGAGTCACGCGTTTACGCGGCAGGGCTGTTGCGTAACTTTTAAGTGGACGTTCGTTACATAAGATCAATTTAAAATTTGAACGGTTAGCACTTTGCGGCCAGTTGGGGGCTCTTCAAACAACGCTGCGCTGAATTATCAATATATGTTAATGACACTTTTTGAATAGAGGCCAGTTGCTACGAAAACAAATTCGATGTATTTAGTAACCACAAAATCAGTTTGTAACTGCTGTTTGTCGTTCACCGGCGGTGTCCCAATGCCGCGGAGTCAAGTTTCGTGTTAAATAAAATGTATTTATTATCTACGTAACTTAATGTAAGTACCATATATTATCAATATTTAAAATTATAGTTTGGAATAATGATATTAGACTTTTGTTTCGAATTGTTTGTCTTTAAAGTTTGTCCACCGCAGTTTATGTCGCTTATCTGTCATACGTCAAAGTCAAACGCGATCGCTGTGTGGGTACTACTTCATCTCGCGTGCCCCACCCGGCATGAATCGAGACCTCCAGTCACCCGCTAACACATGTTAGAGTAACAGGTCTTTATTGTTCCCGTTGCAAAAATTACGAACATAAACATTACGCGAGCGGGGAGTTTGTAATGGGTAAGTACCTAATCGTTATTCTGTCATCCATATTTTGGTTGTTATGTGAACGAATGCAACGACATTAAGTTATAGGACGTAAATAGTGGTTTACTTTTATGTGCATGGATATGCAATACAAAAACGAAATACTTTGTTTGTAATGTTGATATAACTGTAACTTTGTCCATCACCTGCATGTCGAACACCTGTCAAATGAAAAACTAAAGTCCGGTGCGGTGCATGTGGACCTCACCGCAGACACTGTATGGAGAGAAGGGTTGCTCTGGAAACTGCTATCGACTGTGCCTAACCCGACCATCGCAAAGCTGTTATCCAATATGCTCTCAGGCGATAAGGACCTACTGGCCAGGTACTGTCGAATATGGCGACTTACACCCAGCACAAGTAAGATAGAGGCGCACTGTTTCCACCTGCATAACCGGTGCGCCACGCAGGAGTTAGGTCAATGTACAGGGAACTAGTAGAAAGTGGGTACACGCACGTCAAATAAATAATTAATAAAATATGCATGCTTACCATATAAATTGCTAATTAATACTTAATTTTAAATTTTAATACCTACATTTTAATCTATATCAGTTTCAATATTATTTTATAATAACTATATGCATAAAGAATAACTAATTCACAAAATGTAATAAACTTTACTTCATATCAATTCCAATATTATGTTATAATAACTATATGCGTAAAGAATGATTTAATCACAAAATATAATAAAAATTAAAACAATATACATTGCACAATAATTTAAGAATGAATAGTAAAATTGTAAACAACACCACAATAGCATGTATGAAATTTTGACTATGATAACTCGCCTAGAATAAAATGTAAATTCGACTCACAATTGTTGCTGCATGTATACTTACTATATTATTAAATATTTTCATTGCTATGCCCTAACAGGGTCCATGTGAAACTGTACTATTTATAGTATTTATGTAAGATCTGTAATACCATGGTTGCAATAAATAAATAAATAAACTACAATGAGACACAACTTCTTCCATGAATACCTCGGCATCTGACCTACAAATATCACCTTACCGGTATGGCTCGCAAACTCCAGATCCGAAATAACATCATCCAGAAACTAACCTCGGCGCTGTCTCTTGGTGTACTCGACTGCAAAATACTGCGCACTGGTCTGGCTGATTAGCATCCACACCACCAGAGGTGACGTCGAGCTGAAATAGGCCATGCGACTTATTTCCGGCACGCTCCAATCTACTCCTTGCCACTAGCTTCCAGTAATGTCGAAATTCGCTCCACCGGACTCACGTTGGAATGTCGCCCTGTTACGAGAAGTAGCAAAGATCCAGACGAACCCGAGCCTCCCGATTCATACTGAGCTTATGAATTCCACTACTGAACGCCTGAAGTCCAGAAACGCCTCGTGCAGCATTTCCAGAAACCTGTACCCTGTACCCTGTACCCTGGGCACTATGGGGTTTTGAGCCGACAGGCCGAACTGGGTGGCAGTCGATTGACGGGTTAAACTACTAACCATCTCTCACTGACGTTAACCAGTACGTCTAGCACAACTTGCTGACAAGCCGCTTGTCGCGCGAGTGAGCGTCCCCTGTCACACTCGCACCGTGCAAATTAGAACGAGGAGGGTAGATCCTTCTCGACTCGCTTCGCAGCGCGGCGTCAGTTGTGCTAGCCCCCCTGCAAAAAGTTTCATATACATCGAGGACATTCACCTGTCAACTCCATAATTTCAAACGCCTGTATCTTCCAAAATTATGAAATAAATAGCTTCCCTCCGCATGAGCACGGTTACTTTAATAGAGTTTTAGCGATCCTAATAAATAAAATGAAAAATCGCAATATTTCTGAAAAAATGAAAAATTGAATCCGCGGTGCCACTTTTTTGAGAATAAGCCAATACGTACAAGTACAATAAGTACAAGTACAGAGGGACACTGCTTTGATCTTTACAAGAGGCGCTTTTTTCTTGGCCAAAAAATTAAAATTTATGGTCCCCTGACGTCGTTGACGTTCATCGCTACAAGTACATCCCGGTTCCGGGTGCCTGTCGTATCGTATCGCATAATGTTGATCGTCCTAAAAATTTTTGGGCGAGAATGTTTGGCATAATGTTGAGTGGCATACTACTTATTTAGCCTATTCATTTTTGCGCATACACATTTAAAAGTTCTAAAGTATGTTTATCCTAATATTGATTACTCGAACATCGAATTACCTAAAAAGTAATAGTCCTAATTTCCATTGTTACAGTAATTATTATGCCTATCATTAAATTAGCTAAACCACCTATACAGTTTTTTTCCTAAATTTTATACTATTTTTAAACTCTGTGCAGACCCGACCTACATCTAGATAAATAAGATAGGTTCGTTAGTTGCCTTTTGTCGCTCAGAGCAGAAATAGGGGCCCCGCGAAGCGGGTCTCCGTCGACATGAGGGCGGACCATAGATTATTCAAGTATTAGGTAATTCTTAGCAGAGCCAACCTTCATTTAGATCAATTAGATAGGTTCGTTAGTTGCCTTTTGTCCCTCAGAGCAGAAATAGGGGTAGTCGACATGAGGGCGGGTCATAAGTAATTTAAGTAATAAGCAATTATGACCAGATCCAACCTGCATTTAGATTATGCACAACATTTTTAGAACATTAAATATTAGTAACATCAAAGTTATGCACGTCAATCATTCTAAAAAAAAACTTCGACACAATTAACATTCGGACAATAAATATTTAGGACAATCGATATCAGGAACAACAATTTCGGCAAATAAAAAATATGCACAACAATGTTTATGCCATACGTTATTCGGCATAAAGTTGGTATGCGACAAAATAGTAGGACCTACAATTTTATGCCACCCGATATAGACCTGCCGGTTCCCCAACGTTGGGGCACCGGCATGTACTTGTAGCGATGAACGTAAATCGCGGAGTGTCCCGCGCCTGGCCGTGCAAAACTATATTTTTCGTATTCTTCGTAATGAGTATCAACGACAACTTAACTCCTCCAGGATATCATATATAACTTGTACATACCCAATTTTACTATAACGGATAACGGAAAGCGTGGCCAGTTTTGACACGACTGCCCATAAAAAGTGGTGTATTTTTTCAGGATGACATGGTACATATAGGATATGTATTGGGATATTTATGTGAGTATTTCACTCTTCACTTGCGTCTTCATTACCTCGACCCTTTCGAAGTGTGCGTTACTCGACCGACGCACATCAGCTTTTGTGTACGATTATCGAAAATAAGCCTGTTTATATTCCCGTTGTAAGTTCGCGGTATGTTCCGGTTCCGCCGTATCGTATTTGCTATCGATATAAATCAGGTTCTTCTTTCCTGAAGCATCATTTCCGTAACACTATAACCAAATGGGATTCGATTAGGAATTGAATATCTTGTGGAACTAGTAATGAAGCTACAAGTTTCAGAACATTCTCAAAGGAAAGTTTTTAGATACTTTCGGAAACTTTCACATGGGTTAATGTATAAAAAAGTTTCTGCTTGGAAGTTTCCAGCGGGTATTTTTCATGTAGGTATACAAAATTACATCTTTAAACTAGTATTCCCTACTTCGGACTTATTGACATGTTTTCAGTGTTTATAAAATTTAAGTTCTGAGTTATTTCCATCACATCACATCACATCATCAGCCTATATACGTCCCACTGCTGGGCACAGGCCTCCTCTCATGTATTTCCATAAACATCGCTATTTAGTAAGTTTTTCGCGGTCCACGGTGCATTGCTGTTATAAAGGCGAAGCGAATAATAAGCGAATAAGAAACCTACGTGTTTGAATAGAGGGAAGCGGTTCGATATCTAGTTAGGAAAATATCTAGGTTAGGCTTTCCTAACCTAGATATTTTCCTACCTTTAGATACGCTGTATTTATTGAAGTGAAAACTCCTTTAGCGGCGCTGAGAACTTTTTGGGATGGGGAAAAATTGTTAAACTCGCGGCAGACAGGTGTAGGAAGTCACGTGACTAGGATTTAGTGTTGCCAATTGCCGGAATACAGAAAGCGAGAGTTGCGCTTTAAAAAACGGATTTTTAAATGAAACTGCGGAAGTGCGGAATACGTTTATAGGTTTTTAGGGGGGTTTGTAATATTAAAATTATTCAATTTTTCACTTCTGCCGGCACTCCCAGAGTGCCACATGGTCTTTTTTAAATAATGTATATTGCTTAAAGGTTAACTGGAAGAGATCCCTTACAGGAATAAGTTTGACTTAGTACTAACTTAACAAAATGGTATTTCTCCAGTGTCTTGTGTACAATAAAGTAATAAATGTCACAACAAACCAAGAGCTCTACTGGTCAATACGCCTTTTGCACTGGCAAAGGCATACGCAAATTAAGGTTCAACGTCACTGGTTCCTGTCGAGCTGTTGCTAACAGATGTCGCGATATATAATTTCGATGGTTGCTCATCGTTTTACGCAAAACCGTGACGAGTACCAACATGTGTTTCAAACTGCGGAAGCCGAAGAGCTTGCTACGTATGAATCGCAATCAATCTGCACTAAACAATGTTTCCTTTTAAAACGTAGTCCGAAAATATGCATAAAAGTGCTTTTTCGTGAATTTACGCAGACTAACGTAGCTAAATGTCACTTCGAAGTTTGTCATTGTCAAACATTTTGCATAAATCAAACTAGAGGGCGCAAAACTAAATCTACAGTAGCGCCTCTATTAGGAAATAGGGAAACTAAATGTACTTGTGTCTGGCACTCTAGAATGTACGACGAATGCATCTGACTTTTTCACTCGTTACCTAATGTCATGCGGTAGCGCAGTGTTATACACTTTTGCTTAAATCTGTCTGTAATGCCATCGTTGAACCGGGTTCAAATCCCGATGAACGTACATCTTTTTTGTTTTTCAATTTGGATTTCTAAACCAATATGACCGTCTAAACTAACTTAGATTTACTTGTAATGTGCAAAAAAATTTTTTTTCATATTTAACTTGTTTAAGTTTTCTTGATAAACATGATTTGTATCTAGATTATCCACATAACCCCCTATATTTTTGGCGGACCTATTCTGTCATGTTACATACTACGTAAATATTATGATGCATAGGTATTTCATTTAAAAAGATGTTACGCCTTCATTTAATTGGAAAATCATGATTCATGACTACCTATCCGTAGGTTTACTGTTGAAAAATCAAAGTACTACCTTTATTTATTCTATACCCTATTCCACATGATATTAGACAAATCGTGCGTAAATCTTCAAGTCATTCGCGTCATGAAAACTATTTTGATAAACAAAAACATTTACATTGTTCCATTTGAAACACATTAAATAATCGAAATAACACTAGTAAGTACAATATTTATAAAGGAAGATAAAAGAGGTATTTTTCCTTACAAAAATCTAACGTTATAAGGAATAAGGTATCTATACTTAGGAAGTATATTGGTACTTTGATTTGTTATATCCATATTCACCCGCAGTTGCGGTACTACATAATTACAATCAGAGAGGCTACGTATTATTCACAAAATGTTTTGTATTCGCCCGTGACTCGCGTCTAAAATAATGACCTCAAAGTTGGTAACAATTTTGCGTTACCGGACGGACAAATTTAGTAAGCTTTGTGAATAATTGGCAAGTTTGTATATCAAAACTCTTAGTGGCCAGTCTCTCGAATGTGGACCTAGACCGCATCAGAAAGAGAGAAATATATCATTTGACAATATGGTACTGTTTTCGATGAACGTCAATATTCAAAATTCGAATTCAACTTTTTCACGCGTTTACGTTTCTATACGTTTATGATGCTTTCACTCATTCATTACTAATCTTCAATGGTTGGGTTATGGGCATTTGCTTACAAAATTATTGAATGTCTTGTTTAGGTAAATATGAGATGAAACTTATCTGTCGAACCCACGACCGCCGTTTGACAGTCGCATGCCTGAACCACTATGCTACCGGAACGATTATTGTAAAGTGTTATTTATTTGTATGTTTGTATGTGCGGTATAACCTCCGAAACCACTTATCCGATTATAAAAAATCTTTCACTGGTGATGCTTACTGGGGGGACATAGCCGTGCTTAGGCATAGTAAGTATACTTAGGTATACTTATACGCAAAAAACGAACTAGGATTTTTAGACAGATTTGACTGCGTACTAAGTTAAATGCAGTTTTTATTCTTTCTAAAATCGGTCTGGGTGACTCCTTAGAGCAAATTTCCGTGTCCCGTATAGTTTCGGATTGAATGTCACTCTGTATAATCTTCAAATCAGCTCACAAAATTTCCCGAGAATCGGTTGAGAAATATAGCTACCTACGACATATAGAGGAGAAGTCTAGACAGCCGGACATACGAAAGAATATTTATTTATTTAATCTTTGATTTGAACAAAAGAACAACTTATCGTACAAAAGGCGGACTTAAAGCCGTAAGCATTTCAACATTTGGGCAAAGCAGACAAATTTTGGTTAGTGCAACTACAGATATAAACACACAGTAGTTATAGATACATAATAAATAACGACAATAGACAAATAAATAAAATACATATAAATACCTTCATACAATATATATGCATATATATAAACAGACGAAAATCGAGAACAGAAACACTAAAAATTTACGGCTCTGCTAGCAAACAACTTGCGTAAAGTAAAGATCTTTTAAACGCGAATCTGGAAATCTGGAATAATTGCCTAGCTGAAATGAAAATCTTCGTTCGTCTCGCTCGCTCGTTCAATTAAGTATATGGATATTGTTATCGATTCAGTTTTTAACAATTGGCGAACACTTTTGTTTTCAAAGGCTGACTTACGAGCATGGACTGATTTCGGTTACGTTATACCGGTATGGAATCGGTATTCCATTACAATAGCGTTATATTGTAAAGGTTAGCCGCGCCGCCAACGTAACGGTACCGGATCCGGAACCGTGTAGAAATACATATCGGTTACCGGTATTTATTTTTAATTTTACTGAAACTTTTATAATTCCTTTTCCATTCCGGTATAATTATGATACCGTTATTTTTTTCATTTAATTCTCGTCCATGAGAGGAGGTCTGTGCCCAGCAGTGGAACGTAATATAAAATGATATATTATTTACTATGCCAATTTACACGAAGTCATTATTATAATCGTCAAAAACGAAATAGATATATACCTTCAATATCAGATGATCCTCAATGCTGGTAGCATTGAATTTTGATATTGGACCTCAATAGCGGGATTACCAGGGCTTCGATAATAATACCTATCAAGATTTGGTTGCAAATTATAGTGCATTTTTTTAGGATTAGAAATGCGCTAAACAAAGAAGAAGTTGTCGTCAACCTTTTCTGCTTGGGATAAATATTGAACAGACACGGTTTGTTACACGGAAATTCATTATTGCTGCAAAGTTCACACACCAACTTGTAAATGTTGAACACCAACGTTTCTCATGCGTTGTTAATGGACTTTGTTTCTGCCTCTTTGCTTTTGTTGAAGGCAAAACGTTCGGGAGAGAACGAGTCGGTCTTTTTTGCAAGCCACTTAGGCCTGCCTCTGGTAGCTCCATCGCAGTCCACACACCACCACACACAGCGAAAAATAAAATCTTAATATTAATTAACAAATAGATACTCGTTTAATAATCTCGTGATCTGAATTCAATAATTTGTTGATTAGCAAGAAAACAAGAAAAAGAACGTGATACGATTTTCAATTTTGACAAATTCGATAGCGAAAAATACGAACCGATCGTTTCAAACCTCTTCTTCTTTAGGTTTTTTATTTAAGCAACTTTTCGAGAACTGAATAACGAAATTTAAAATTATAGAGTTAAATAATAAATACATTCAAAATAAATATATTGATTGTTGTAAGTACTATTTAGATATAAATAATAAAAACACTTGTATGTGGAACAACACAGCTGTGTGGCATAAAGTGTCTTATATAAAAGACCTCGTGCTTTGTGCTTTATCCTTCTTTCTAATGCTAAAATAAAGCACTATAAAGTTCACTTTTTTTGTAAAATAAGTCTGAAATTAAAAGTGTAAACAATACATTTGTGTTTTTGTGTTTTGGATTAACATTATTGGAAGTTTTACACCTTATTTTTTTGTCCAAACATTACTAGTGGTATATTACCTAATATAATATTAAACACTCATCTCTCACAGCAAAATCAACCTATTTACTTAAAAATACCTATGGGGCTGTTTTCGACCACTGCTTTTATCTGTTCAGGGAGTCATTGTAAATTTGGAAACTGTCTATACAATAGAATAAGTGCCCTCCCTGAACCGATAGTAGTAACAGTATATTTTTTTTAGATGCATAATTTTTTTTTTACATTCATGTTTACAACCAAAGGTTTAGTACTTAAAGTTTTATTTCAGGTAACGTTTGTATAATCAGTTAACAACCCTAAAAACTACGTTTTTTTGAGAAAAAAAGAAAAAACTTAGCAGAAAAAAAAGTCAATAAATCATTTTTTTCCTACATTCCCCATTTACGGTGTTCTACGTTCATTCATAGAAGTTACCCATTCTAGCGGAAGCCTATTTTACCTTCTAACAGTTCAAATAGTGCTCCTACCACCAGCAACAATAGAGTGGAAAAGCGATTATTCTTCAGTAGAAAAATTACGTAGGACAAACAATAACAACTAACAAATAAATTTAACTACATTAGATTATGCGTTCCTTTTTTTACAAATGCATGTCAATTTTTTTTTATTAAAAACTAGATTCCACTCACGGTTTCGTCTGCGTGAACCTGGGATAAAAAAAATGTCCTATATTTTAATCTAGGCTCCTTCTAAGGCTCAGCATATATTACAAATTGGCACTGGAATTGGAATCACATTGTGTTGGAAATAGAGTTGACTTTCGTTTGTTTTGAAAAGTGCCCGAAACAAAACAAATCCAGCTCTATTCCAGTTGAGTATAATTTAAATGCCTTCGACAGAATAAGTCCCATGAGTAGGCCCATGGGCTTTAGGAGGTTAGGCAGGCAATAAGGTTGCGCAGTTTAAGCATGATTGAGTTACGAACATCCAAACATCTAAACATTCAAATATTTATACATATAAACATCTAAACTTTCGCATTTACAATACTAGCAGGATAAAAATAATAATAATACACTTATTTCGACATTGGTCCTTTTAAATTCTGGTATTAGAATATTGGAAATATCGGTAGGAGATTCCGGGATTTTGGGATTCCATGATGGTGGTTTGCATTCCCTATCTGTACCTAGTATGTTAATAATAGCATAATTAATTAAATATATCGGGTTTCTCCGGGACATAGCTGGCTGCAGCTTTATATTTTATGTCATTTTTTTCGGTACCGTAAATACGGTTTCATAAAAGTTACAAAGGTAACCGATATTTCGGCTTCGGCGTGGAGGGCAAGGTCGACCCGCTTAAGAACAAAAAAATATCTAAGTAAGTATCGAAATAATACCGGTTTGAAACCGGTATTAAAAAGATATCACAAGGCTTTAAAAAAATACCGGTAATGGACATTTCTAACTGGTTGCGGCACTGTTATGCTGTCCCCTAACCACTTTGCCTAACCACCGGTCGTAACTGGCATCAGTACCTGCACCGAAGAATGCCTACGAGTGTATAATTCTACCCTCACAACATTGTACTCGTAAAGAAGAAAAATTGTGACTTAGTTAATTTACATTTTGGGGGTAATCTAATATTCTAGTTGAACAGTCGATTCCTAAATAGGTTGCAGTAGGTAATTTACTGTCAATCGATGTGCAGTCGACTAAAGCGAATGTTTAAATTTATCAGGTACTTACACTCCTAATAATTGTCTGTTATAAAATTCAAAATTCAAAATTTAAATATTTATTCTGCAAGTAGGCCTCAAGGGCTCTTTCGCATGTCTGAGCTTACAAATTCAATGTTTACAAATTCAATATTTAATGCTACATTACGTAACATTCACTCAATCGAAACTTGCTTATAATCTGCAAGTTGGAAATTCAAACGGTTCATTTGATCAACAACACCCGTTTCTTCCCGTGGGTGTCGTAAAAATCGAGTAAAGGACCAATGTTAAAGTGTGATGTGGGCGATGGGCTAGCAACCTATCACTGCAATATCACATTTTGTCGATATTTTATACCAACATTAATGCTAAAAGTGGCGCTGGAACATACGTTTCAGGTGTTCTGCCTACCCCTTTTAGGAATAAAGGCGTGAATGTATGTATGTATGTATGTATGTATGTCATTTGATCAAAACCTATATATGTATACGTTCGGTAGCACAGATTACGTTTCAATATTGGATCTTACTTCTTTCTAATAAGACGCAAAATGTACCTATGCATAGTTATCGTTCCGTGGACTTTAAGTAGGTCTATCACGCCTAAAGAGCAAAGCATTGAAATTCATTCATTGTTGCTTGAAATTCGGTCTATCAAAAACAAATGACATTGCTCTTACGTCATTACCAAAATGAGCAGCGTAGCAAGATAAAAATAATGCTATCTCTTTCACCACAAACTAAAAGTGTTTGTACGATGGTGTCACCGTCTGGTGATTATAATTACTACTATTCACTCCGCTATCTAACTAATCTTGTTTGATATTAAAGACATCTAGTGAAGGTTTTAGGCAACGTGCTGTCATGTGACGCGGCCATGTCATTTACACGGACAGTGTCTAACTCACGCACACATACAAGGCTCGGAGTAAAATTTTATGAATTTCAAATGGCTATTGTTTGAATATTACTGGTTTTTGCGTGTATTTATTCAAACTGCGGGAGAAGAGGGTCATATATTATCTAAATATCACAATTTCAAGTTCCTGACATCGATAGATTAGACGTCTAGTCCGAACGAAAATTGTATGGAATTCGTCAGTGACGTTGCACCTTAACCCCTCTGTTGTAACATTAAAGTTGAAATCAAACAATAATAAAGTTGTCACATTGTGACACGTGTCGTACAACGTGTTACAAAAATAACGCAAAACCATAACAGGCATCGTGTTCTTAGTTTTTGTCTTATCAGAACACGATACCTGATAAGCCCTTAAATAGTTTCGGGTTCATCATATCAGCCGAAAGACGTCCACTGCTGGACATAGGCCTCCCCCAAAAAGTGCCAAAGTGACCGATCCCGCGCCACCCGCATCCAGCGGACTCCCGCAACCTTTACCAGGTCATCAGTCCACCTTGTCGGGGGCTTACCCACGCTGCGCCTTCCAGTACGTGGTCGCCACTCGAGAACCTTTCCGCCCCAACGACCATCGGTTCTACGTGCTATGTGCCCCGCCCACTGCCACTTCAGTTTAGCGATCCGGAGGGCTATATCGGTTACCTTGGTTCTGCTGCGGATAGCCTCATTTCTGATGCGGTCACGCAGAGAAACTCCTAACATGGCCCTCTCCATTGCCCTTTGGGTGACTTTGAGCCTTCTTATGAGGCCCATAGTAAGCGACCACGTTTCAGTGCCATATGTCATCACTGGCAACACACACTGGTCAAAGACTTTCGACTTGAGACATTGCGGAATATTGGACGAAAAGATTTGCCGTAGCTTCCCGAACGCTGCCCAGCCGAGTCGGATTCGACGATTGACCTCTTTCTCAAAGTTGGACCTACATTACTGGATCGTCTGTCCTAGGTATACATAATCGTCTACAACTTCGAGCGTAAAGTGTCCGATTGTAATGGGAGTTGGTACTACATGAGCATTTGACATGATCTTCGTCTTATCCATGTTCATTCTTAGACCAACTCGCTCGGATGCTTTACTGAGGTCATCGAGCATCGTACTTAAGTCCTCCATGGTCTCAGCCAAGACTACTATATCGTCAGCAAACCGAAGGTGAGTGATGTACTCGCCGTTGATGCTGATGCCTAGCCTTCTCCAGTCCAGAGTCTTGAAAACGTCCTCCAGTGCAGCGATGAACAGTTTTGGAGAAATAACATCTCCTTGCCTGACTCCCCGCTGCAGCGAAATAGGTTTCGAGTTCTGGTCCTGGAGTCGGACTGACATAGTGGCGCTCTCGTACACGCACTTCAGCACTTCGATATAGCGATAGTTAACTTGGCACCGCTGGAGAGACTGTAGTACAGCCCAGGTTTCAATCGAAACGAAGGCTTTTTCGTAGTCCACAAACGCTAAGCAGAGAGGCAGGTTATACTCCTCGGTCTTCTGTATAACCTGACGAAGCGTTCCACGGCCCGCGTGCCCCCTACGCGCCGGGCCTCCCCCCGCCCTATCCTCTAAATCACGTCATCGCTATGCTGATGCCGTAGCTGGTCGATCTGTCGCAGCCGACCGGAGAGACGCGCCCTCAAGAGCGCGTGAAGTTCGGGTTCCTCCAAAGGAGAAGCCCCCGCGCACCGGTGTGGATAAGGAGGGTTTTACAACGGTGTCGAGGAAGCGCAAGCCGCGCAAGAGTCAGTGTGGTACTGCAGAACCGGTTGGTTCCGGTCTTCGGGTTGCCACACCGAGCAAGGCGCTATATGTATCGGGCCTGCATTACTCCGCCACGGCTGATGATGTGGCGGAGTACGTTCGTCAGAAGACCGGCTTCTCGCTGAGGGTGTTCCAGCTGCGTTCGCGCCACTATGTGCACTTCAGCTCGTTTGTGGTGCGCGTGCCGCGGCCGCTGCAGGAGACCGTCGCATGTGCTGACTTCTGGCCGAAGGGTGTAGTGTTTCGACGGTTCCGGGGCAATCTGCCGAATCCTACACCGAAGACGACGATGCAACGGGGCCACGCCGTTTCGTTGCCTAAATAGTATTATTTGTTGTTTTGGTTTCGTGACGCATTGGTTGTTACTGTAATGTCACGTAAATGTATTTTTCAATAAATAAATAAATAAATAAATAAATAAATAATGTGGTCTACGGTAGTGGTACGGAACGGTTCGGGAGGCTGTAAGTCATCTAGCCTGCGTACGAGACGGTTTGTAATGACCCTCGAAAACAGCTTATAGACATGGCTCAGAAGTGATATGGGTCTGTAGTTCTTCAGCAGAGTGTTGTCACCCTTTTTGAAGAACAGCACCACCACACCCCTGTTCCATGCCTTTGGAGTTCTCCCTTCCAGTAAGACGGAACCGAACAACTTCTGAAGGGCCGTAAGGACCGGTTTTCCACCCGCCTTCAGAAGTTCGGCTGTTATTCCGTCTTCACCGGGTGCTCTGTTGTTCTTGAGCTGTTTAAGAGCCATTACAATCTCGTACAGGCTGATGTCCGGAATGTCGTCGGTATAGTGTCGGGTTAGTCTAGCTCTAGGGTCTTCCGCCTGACTAACTTCGGGTCTGCGCGTTGATGTGTATAAGTGTCCGTAAAAGCGCTCTATCTCACCCAGAATCTCAGGTTTAGAGGAAACGATTCTACCATCTTCAGTTTTTAACTTCGCGAGCTGGCTCTGCCCTATAGACAGATCTCTCGAGAATACTTTAGAGCCCTTATTACGCTGTATGGCCTCTTCAATACGATTTGTATTGAATTGGCGCAGATCGCGGGTAAGGGACTTGGAGATCTGTTTATTGAGCTGCCGGTATAAGGTCGCGTCGGCTGAAGACTGTAGAATCATTTCACTCCTTTCCTTCATGAGCTTCTTAGTGGAGCTAGATAGCCTTTTAGTTCCGTTAGTGCCTTGGGCCTTGAAGAACTTTGACCCAGTGACACGGACAGCTTCCACAAACCCGTCGTTCAATTCGTCCACATCGCCGCCTAGGCAATCAAACCGGTTTTGGAGTTCCAGCTGGAAGCTCTCGGGGTTTTGAATTTGAATTGATGCTGGTTTCGGGTTATTTTTGTAAAACTAGGAGCGAAGCGAACGAAGTTCTATGCATCATCTTGAGCCGAAAATTGTTTGTATATCCAGATGTCCTGATGATCCGCTTTCCCGCTGTTCTCAACCGATTCTCGTAAGTGTGAGCCGGTTGGTTATTTTAAATCTGAATCTGCTCGCGAGGTCTACAGCTCCCAGGGCCACCAGTTATTTGCGAGCTGTAGAATGGCGAGCCAGTCTTTTCTTGGTAGTTTTTTCTTTCTAATTTCTAAAAACTGACAAAAAAACGTTATTATTATTGAACCTGAGGGGTAATCACGTAACGTTTCGAAATCCGCGTGGGGTTAATTTAACTGTCATCTTTCTATATAAAAATATACATTTCAATCTACCTAACTTGCGTACAATGTAACAATGCATTACGTGATCGTCCTGCTGCTGCTCACATAATTTCACGAGAGACCTGTAGAGGTGAACATCCGGACAGCCGGAAGTACGGAAGAGTTTTGATTTTTGGCCCAAACGGAATTAGAGAACTTCGGTCGCTTCGTTCAACAGCAGGGAAATCCTTGAAAGAGATGTAAAAAATATTAAATCTTCTTGTCGAATTTGTGAATACGATAAACTTCAATTAGAATAAACAAAGCATTACAAGTAACGCAGCGGCAGACTCAGTGTTTTTTATAAGTTTTTAATTTGGAAAAGTGTAATGGTTCACTTTACATCCCTCTTTTATCATAATTTCTGTCTCGCCGATAATCCTAAATGGCTCGGATGTCAGAGGGCACGTATTCCGTCGAGCGGTATACACTCAAGCACAAAACGTGACATTCCAATTTTGGCATCACGTCTACAAATTAAGATTCTCGTATTATACGTGTCTTTTGTTAAAGATGTCAAGAAATAAGGGATTGAATTTCCCGTGCCCTTTTTCGAAAGTAATAACGCAGCATAAAAACAATGATCGTGACAATGATCGTCAGGGTGGGTGAAAGTATAGTAATCATATTTGTTAAGAGCACGCACGAATGAATCACACACAATATCCCAAATAAAACAGTGTAATCTTTTGTTTAAAACAGAAGAGTGTTCTATAATTAGAATTGTCTTAATCCACTGACATAAGAGCGATGATACATACTTGTATTTATGACAAAGTTTTTGGGATGGGGAAAAATTGTTAAACTCGCCACAGGTGTATTAGGAGCGTAGGTCACATGACCGTAGGATTTAGTGTTGCCAAATGCCGGAATACAAAAAGCGGGAGTTGCGCATCAAAACGCGGGTTTTTAAATGAAAATGCGGATTTGCGGAATAGGTTTATAGGTTTTTAGGGGGGTTTGTAATATTAAAAGTACTAACTTAACAAATTGGTATTTTTCCAGTGTCTTGTGTACAATAGAGTACAATAGATAGGTTTTTTAGGGGTAAGTGTGAGAGGGTAGAGGGGGGTATCTTTGTTTAGCAAAATTGAAATTATTCAAGTTTTTTTAAGCAATTCGCAAGTTTTCACTTCTGCCGGCACTCCCAGAGTGCAACCCGGTCTTTTTTACACTTGACTGTACTTATAGATGAACCCAACAGGCAACAACATGCTCGTTTCTGCAGCAGACGAGTGAAAGTACTTACCAAAATAACAAGTACTTACCAATATTAGTCTTATACTTAGAAAAAGTACCTACTTGCACTCATTATTCGGTTAACAATTTTATTCCACATTGGCGCAGGTGTTTGGTAGGTACGCCGTCCTAAACATTGATATCGTAAATTTCAATAAAGGCTGCGCGCCGCACTTTTTCGTCATATTATGGAAATTTTGCGACATCGAGCATCTTATAGACACCCTTTCTGGAGCCGGTAGCTTAAACTGTGTTTGAAATATCGATCGTGTTCAATAAAGGGCCAGTTAAAATTCCGTGCAACATGTCCATTGCACCAACCTGCCCAGTTATCACGATAGGTTTTATCATCACGTTAAAACGTGAACATAAACGGCCCAGAATGTACTGAAACGTCACGTAAGACATAAAACGCATCATGCTACTAGGCGTGCATCTATTAAAACCTGGGTAAGTTAACCGGTATAAATAGAAATTCCAAATAATAAAAAAGTGTCTTCCCTAATTTGCAATATTCTTCGTCTGCGTGGACCCGGAATAAATAATATCCTATATTTTAATCCAGGCTATAAACTACCTTCGTGCAAAATTTCATCCAAATCGGTTGAGCCGTTTAAGCGTGATTGAGTAAGAAACATTCAAACATATTAACATCCAAACATCTACTTGAACATCCAAACTTTCACACTAATAATATTCGTAGGAGTAGAATTTGTATTTATTTAGGTAATGACGCTTTTTATTGGATTAGTGACGACCTGTTTAGCCTAGTGGGTAGTGACCCTGCTTACGAAGCTAGAGGTCCTGGGTTCGAATCCCGGTAAGAGCATTTTATTTGTGTGATGAACACTAATATTTGTTCCTGAGTCTTTTCTCTGTATTTAAGTACCATAGTTTAGGGTTACTTTGACTAGGGGGGCGACTTCACTTATTTATCTATATCTATGTATGTTAATCATCGTCTAGTTGTCATAGTACAAGCTTGGCTTAGCTTGGGACTAGGTCGATTTGTGTAAGATTGTACGCAAATATGTATTATTATTATAGTCGGCTAGAATACAAAAACATGAACAAGATACCGAAATTGAATACCTACTACGGCCACTGATTAAAACAGATTACCCACTTAAAGATGGACAGACAAACGAACTACACCGACTGTGTCGGTAACATGGGCGTTCTATCATTATATCATCTTTTCCTTTTGATAAATGAACTGTTTTATTTGTCCGATAAGGTTTGGCGAGGGCTCCGGTTTGATACGAACCTAAACAGCCGGCGGCTGAATCAGAGTACTTTATGAGTATTCGGGTTTGTTTGATGTCCCTTCACTGACCGAACTGAGCTCGGAGAGAGGATTGTTTGCTGGTCTTAGAGAGATACCTACATGCTAAAATTTATTTGGGTATGTGTTTGCCGTGTGCTTTCCCTCTAACACGTTAGATTTTACAACAATTTATGGTGGGCCGTGTACCTACAGTACAGCTGTCACATAGAACGGATGAAACAATACTCCAGTAAAAATATGGTTTGTTAAAAAATAATTGCTAATTCGTTAAATAATGATACATTCGTTACACAAAAAAACACAGTAATTTTAAATTATTGCCAGACATTCCACAAAGTATACATATAGTTTGTAGGTAGTCACGAAAGCAAGCACACGCGAATTCCAACCTAATTTGATAGTGTAGACTGGGGCGGTGTAACCTTTTATTTCATATTTGGCTGTGTCGTACTTATCAAAAGCAAAACATGAGGCTTCCACCCTTTCCTTAGCAAGTTGTTGCTGGTGGCTAAATAACGCTGAATAAACACCACTATTTACAGTTCAAATGGATTTCTTTTACAGATTTTATGCAACATTTTGCTTACTAAATATTCGTGAGTAAAGTTGTACTTGTTTACATTTCGCGATGGACTAGGCGCCGACGGTAAATATTGCATATTTTAGCATGAGCATTAACATACAACATTTACAGAATCTCGACTGGGTAGTGAAAAAGCGTGAATATTTTCTCGTTGGTACATATATATATACGTATTAATTTAAAACATAGGTATAAGCTTTTGCATTTATTATAAAGTAATAATAATTAAAGTTAACCCACCGTCAGTGACAATATTCTATAATATGCCTGCGAGTGTGATAGTTTTAGGTAGGTACTTACCTAAATGGTATGTAAGTATGTATTACCGAACTTAATTAAGCGAGGAATAAGTACAAATAGATAAAGCCTATTGTATTTATTTTAAAACTGTCCTTAAACCCAAAATTTTATTACCAACCTGCATTTCGATCCTCGTAGTTTCATTTATCGCATGACAATGGAAATAATCTGCCTGTTTTTACGCTGCGTCAAAAAAAATACAACCGCAATGAGAACCTCGTTCTTATATTGACATAACGTGATATATAGGTATACAGGTTGTATTGAAAATAAACTTGTTCATGAATATTCTTAATCTCTTTGCGTTCCGCGGCATACTCATTAATCATTTTAATGAATGAAATGTTCGAAGCTATTTGTCGTTATTTTACTAATGAAACGAGACTGGGCTTTTATTATCACATATTTTATCACCTCTTCCTTTTTCATTTGGTGACAATAGTTACGTAGAACTAGGGGTTATTTTACCTAGTAAACCGTGTTTTATATGCCGTGCTTTGATGAATGGTGGAATACCTTCATTATAAGAAAGTATAGTGAGGCTGTGTTTAACATTGTTATTGTAACCAAAAGCTATCAGAGAAAGCATAATGATGAGAAACGATGTTTCATTCGAAAAATAAATTTGATTCACGTGTATACATAAAATTGTAACAGTATTCTGCAGCTATATAAATCTGCATCAATACGTGCACATTATTGTTTACTTTTTAGTGTATACATAAATTTGGAACATTAGGCGTAAACTCGGTACTGTCACCTTATTTGGGCATATATTATAGTAACCAAATATGACTACAAATTTAAATGGATACATAATATTGTAACTTTCAGGCGTATACATATCTTTGTACTCGACTGTACATGTATGTACCATGAATTGAAATAAAAAAGTTTTATAACGTGAATTTAAGTAGCGTATAATAACGTTAGCGTGCCTTTGTAACCCCTCTGAGTAAGGGCACTAGTTTGTTCGCCCTTAAATAAAGTACTCTTTCTCGGGCGGAATTAAGAAGAACGTTGTAATTAGTTTCCTTGCATTTTAACAACGATTCTATCACCGCAGTTATCTCAGTTAAAACATAACTCTACCTTTCCAAACACACTTTCATCCACCTTCTAACTCCTCTAGGGGAAGATTTGAAAATACTGAAATTATTATTTTTATATTTAAACAAAAAATAGAGTAGGCATTCTCTCAAAAATGGTTTACACCCTTGTTCAAACTTGAAACCCCTTTGTAACCCCGCAGGGGATTATTTATGAAAAAGGCTGTAATTAGTTGCCTTGTATTTAAACGAAGAGTTTATTTACGAACTTTCAATTATCTTAGTTCAAAATTGACTTGTTCTATATACATAATATCAACTCCTGTTTAACCCTCTTAGGGATTGAATTTTGTAAAATCTCCTTTTTCCCATGCGCACTCTCAAACTTTTGAATTTCTTAGATTAGTAGTTTTGTCTCGGCGTTGATGAATCATTCAGTCGAGACAAACAATTATATATATATATATATATATATATATACCTCATCATCATCATCATATCAGTCGAAATACGTCCACTGCTGGACATAGGCCTCCCCCAGAGTACCCCAATGACGGGTCCTACGCCACACGCATCTGTATATACATAGTCGTATTTATATATGTATATAGAGCTAGTGACACGAGCGTCATAGTTGAGACTACATATTATATGATAGCAGTTCTATGTTTAAAAAGTATCCTTACCTACGATTGTAAAAGCGAAAGGTATACCCTATGTCCCAGAGGCAGAATGGTCCATGGGCTGGACTGTAAATAACCATCGTAAATCTACGCACTTAATGAATACCAACTTTCAATGGCCTGCCCAAGAGCGGCCAATCTCCGCGGCTAATTTGTGTGGTCATTACGAAGTTTTTGCGGTAATATACGAGACGAATTGCTTCTTAAATGGGGTCGGGTATTACGTACACATACAATTTTTTCCACGACTTTCCTGTTAATAATTGCAGATTCAATTAGGTATAACATTGTACCTACCATCTAGAATTATCCACCAGTATAATTATATATTTCGTAGGCAGACGTCACTGCTTAATACGAAAATTGAGTTAAGTATGATCCGGTAAAAGCTTTTCACATGCCTACGTTACTTATTTTTGTTCCGTTTCAGGTACATACTTACTGACACACGATGCCTGCTCGGTATGTGCTCTTACCTGCCAATCTATTATTCACGGCACCATTATGAACCTACGAGAGATATTCAAAACCGTGTGCCTTTCTCAACAAACGGTAGGGATGGTAAAGTTTCGCCAAGTTGAATATGGCCACATTAATTTCAGGACCACATTTCTCCGCTCCTAATCAAATGGGAATTAATGAACGCTCGAAATATTAACACATTCATAACGCCAATAGTTTCGAAGCCCCTAAGCTCGTAGTCGATAACATGCGAAACACCGTTTGTAGATTGGGTACCAGCAGAGCGCTCAGCTCATGTAGCGTCTTGCTGGCACTGAAGTGTTATAATTATAAATGACAGGTGGTGTATATACTCTTACCTCTATAATGTATCTGAATTCAATCATTTACTTTAAAAACAAAGTTTTAACCGACTTCAATTTAGTACTCCGCCAAGCCACGAGAACATATTCGTATTCCACTTTTTTTTTCAATTTACCACATGTACTGATTTCCGAAAGCAAATTGCGTTGATTATTGGAGAAAAACACCCAATTGCTGTATGTGGGCCGATTATATATTTGAGGACTTCCGATGATTCCACAAGGGTCACCTTTGGGACTTCATTAGTTGCTATTTCAATGGAATCTTATCAGAATCTGTGACGTGCTTTTGTACGTTTAAGTACATAATTGAGGAATTCCATAAGTCATCTGTGGTCTTCGTCAACAATTCCACTCCACCAAATTTATGATTTCCGGGTTTACACCCACATACACGAGTTATATACTTATAATAGAAAATACCAAAATCACTACACGCGTGCCTATAATATTCTCATGAATCCCATCACCAAACTGGATTATTGAAAAAAAATGGGACCAACCTGGAAGCAAATACTTAAAAATAAAAATAAAACACGAATCGGCTCATTAATGACGGAGTTCTAAGGTAACAAACATCGAAAAAAAACATGATAAAATAAATACTACTGAATTGAGAATTACCTATCATTATTTTAAAAGTCGGTTAAAAAAACAGCCAGTGTCAGTATCATTTCAGACTTTTTTCTTCACGAAGGATCTCAGCTTCCCATGAACGGAAGATCATAAAAAATATGTACCTAAGAAAAATATACCTATACGTAGATTATTATTTTGGCTTCCTCTTAGGTTTGTTTTTATCTGACAGTGACAATTAATACATTCGAAACAATGGACCCCATTGAATTTTTAATTTATTTTTCTTGAGGAAAAACGCCGTCATCGCTGTCAGCTGTCAGTGACGTCAAAATGGCGCAATTGCTTAGTTTTTTACCTATTAATAATTTTCACGAAACCCATACCAAATGATAAAACATAAAAAATATCGATTTTAATATGGTCACTCATATTTTGTTTGTATTAGGGCGTAATTTCAATTAATTAAGTGTATCAATGAATTCTAACAAAAGATGTGACACGATTTTAGCATTTATTTAATTTGGGTGTATACCAAATGTTCATCAAAAAGAATTGATGCTGATATGAGATATTACAGGCGTAGTTTCAATAAATGTATCAATTATCAACTAATTCGAACAAAACAATATTTTCGGAGATAATCGCTCCAGCAGTAAAAAAAATGTGTTCTCCCCCCCTCCCTCTAACTTTTGAACCATAAGTTTTAAAAATATGAAAAAAATCTCAAAAGTAGAACTTTATGAAAACTTTGTAAGAAAATTATTTTGAACTTGATAGGTTGAATATTTTTTGAAAAGTTTGTTATTTACCCGTATAAGCAGCTGTTTATTGTACCTGTAATTTCTACAAAATCACAATGAAATGACGTGCTTTCAAATAAAGTAAAAACGGTGAAAATCGGTTCACACAATAAAGAATTATCCCATAAAAATCATCTTCCATATTTTAAGCTCGCGCGCAATAATTTACTTAATTTGCCGATAGATGTCGCTGTACGCGGAACGCTCATATCGTACATGGCGGTGTTAAGATTTTTCCTGATTTAATGAGGTCGGAGCAGGTGCGCCCATACATAAGATAAGGTCGAAAATTTGTCGTGCTTGAATTGTCTTAGTTGTCTTTGGTCGTTCGATGTCTAATAATAAAAAATGTCGCCAAGTATTGCTTCTGTGACGGACGGAAAACTACGGAACTCTACACTGAGCGTGGCCCGACATGCTCTTGGCCGGTTTTTTTAATGACATCGCGGTGTTCGTGCATTCAGCCAAAGTATCTACCTACGGGGAACGGGATTTGGAAGACAAGGGCAAGAATACGAAAGAGTTGTATAATGTATATTAAAGTTTGTCATTATTTAAATACAAAAGAAAATATAAAGCTTTAAATAAAAGGATGCATGAGTCGTTTATATACAGTAGTGAAGGAATACATACCTACAGGAAAGGAACTGTAAGGATTGACAGCAAGAGTATAATTAAAAATACATTTGTTAGGCACATTTTATGTCACAATGTGGCGCTCCATGGCAAATGTACCTTATGGCGGTAGTTTCGGAGATATTAAATGTTTTGTAAAAGTGGGTAAAAAACTTAGTAAAAAAGTTTCATTGCATACTGGTGCGGTAAAGCCATGTGGAACTCCAGACGTGCAATGACAATATTTGTTGTAATGTTCGATTGAAGAAGCGACGTCGCGATGCTGCAAAATTTTTGTTTTTTTGTCTGAATGCAGGAAAGTAAATGCAATGTATTTTTGCTTTCAATATGGACATTAAATATTGTCACCAGATGTAATCGGAATTTGATTAACAAGAGTGCAGCAGCCTAGCTAGCGTGATCGCGTTTATGTCAGACATAAGATGAACCATTCGTTCATTTAGTAGTAAGGTATATTAGTGTCAGACGGAAGCGTGAAGTAGGCAGATTGGGTTGTAAACGTTGATGCAATTTTGCATGTTAAGTTTTATATACATGTAAAACTGATCATCAGATTAAATTATAGGTTTATTTTAAGTCGTTTATTCGATTTTTATAAGAGTAGGTAGGTTACACATGGCTTTAATGCAAATCCCGAAGACTTCTGACGTAAATTTTCAAAAGCATATTATGACAACTGAACTTTCATTTTCCCATAGAAAAAGTAACATTTAGATCTACCTGAAGTTCTAGCACAATAGGTTTTAATGTCACATTTTACGTGACGTTTCAGTACCTACATATTCGCCTTAAAACGTGACCATAAAAACGATCGTGCTAGCTGGGCTTACATACGTACAATGCGTTACGTTATCGACAAGCTCAGAGGTGATCACGTAACTTTTCGAACGCACGTTTGGACTACTCAACTGTCATATTCCCATATAAAAAGTGACATTTAAAAGTACAATGAATTACGTGATCGACCTACAGGTCTACGCTATGGCCCAACACATACTAGTACAATCAGCAGCAAAAGTAGCTAATAAAAGCGGCCTAGTGCGTGTCGGACCACGCACAATAAGGATTCCGAAAAAGGTCGTATCGTTACTAAAATCTTATGGCACTTACGTCCTTTTCTTTAAGGAAGGCGGTTTTTTAGAAATATCTCAAAAACCTTTGAACCGATCTTGTTCAAAACAATTTCCGCTGATATAATTTAATATGCCTATTTGCATGATTTTTTTCATATTTTTAAAATACACGGTTCAAAAATTAGAGGGGGGACACACAATTTTAGTGACTTTCGGGGCGATTATCTCCGACTCTATTCACTTAATCAAAAAAATTCCTGAGAAACCTTATATTGATGTGCCACACGTGGGGATGCAATGAATTTTTTTTTTAACTTTTAGTTTTATATATGGAGTGCACCCCTAAATAATTTCATTACATAACTATGTAGCGGTTAACAAAATACACCTATCCTCAAAATTTTATTCAAATACACCTTATAGTTTTCGAGTAAATGCCTGTGACATACGGACGGACAGACAAACAGACAGACATGACGAATCTATAATTAGTAGCCGTAGCCAAATGGCAAAAAACGGAACCCTAAAAATGACCTACACACGACTCAAATCCCAAAAGGATATGAACTGTTTAGATGATTTTGAATGCGTTATTTTGCGTAGCTACTACGAGTACTTCTGCTGCCTGTACGTAATGAAAGGAGAGCGGGTCGTCCTCGATGAAAACGCGTAGGTTATGTTATGTGTAAAAGTACATAAACTTAATTCTTATTGTCTTTTACGTCATTGATACATATCGCTAAAGTGCAAGATATCGCTATGATACTTACGCCTAACCCTTTCTCGATGGCACATTTGGGCCCTACTTGAATAAGTCCGATAATAAACTGTCACTTGGCATTTATAGATCCCGCGTCCCATACGTTTTTATTGAGGACACGACGATTTTCTCTGAATTTTTCCGATGCCATAAACGTGAAATTGGTCTTTTGGATTCACGTATTTTGTAGGATGTATGTATTTGGATTAATGACATTCTAAACAAGATCAATTTTAATAACCGTTGCGGTGGAGCTCATAAAAATTACTACTAGGGCAATTAATTGCAATCTACACAAAAGCATATAATTCATTCTAGACACTTAAATTTGACGTAGGTAGGTATTAGTTGCTGTAAAAATGCATGTGTAATTATTAATTATTTTCCCAATGCATTCAATTCCAATACAGAAAAGTGTATGTTTTGATCAAAATAAATAAATAAGTATTTTTATTACAGTTGCTCAAAAAGTGCTACTTTACGTAGCTGTTTAGCGTGCGGAAAGTTCGTTTTCGCGAACGAATGCTTTTCACAGTTCTTACTCAATAATTGTACAAATTGTACCATTAATTATTATTTAAATAAAAAATAAATATGAAAACACTGTATTAAAAGAAATGTTTTTAAACAACTTAATTTTTTTCCAGCTGAATCGCAATGATGTTACAGAATTATATAAAATTTATTAGTATATAAAAGTTTCAAATTCCTTACTTGGTGTTTTTCTTATTTCTTCGCAACTGTATTAAAAAAACGTCGTTCGATAAACAAATATTTCAACAATTGTACATGGCAAAATCGACATTTTGATGGCACTCGCCAACATTTTTATGCCGTTATCGACATTTATATGGCAGAATCGAGATTTGGATGGGCGTATATCGACTTTTGTACGGCGCTGTGGACATTTGTATGGCGCTGACGACATTGGTATGGCACGGTGTTTTTAAAGCATCAATATCTAGCTAACCATTAGAAGCAGAGTGGTGCCATATTTTTTCATTTTAAAAACCCCACACGCTGTCGGTACGAATCTAATATTCCAAAAAAATAAAAAAACCATACAGATGTCGAAAAAACTCCTTGTTCAAAAATTGACCCAGCTATTGAATCTCACAAGGTTTTCTATATCGCTTAACCGACGACCTTTCAAACACTATATTTATACAATACACGGTGTAACGTTTCGTGCGCACGTTAGGACAACTTAACTGTATTTTTTCCATATAAATGACGCGCGTACAATGCGTTACCTTATCTACCCGCTGAGTGAATGGAAAGTTTGACAAGTCTCTATTGAATGACAGGTGCCGGCCCCATATTTAACTTTGACCGGCCTGTAATAGTAAGTTGGTGCGTCCGTTAGTGTGCAAGTTATTGGTCAATTATGATGAGTCATGGGTCTTAGAGACTGCGAGACGCAACAGTAATATATTATATCCTAGTCAACGTGCCTTGTTACCTGTGAAAAATCATCGGTATCCCATTTGCAATATTTATCAGAAGAGATTATGAAATCTGTCCAAAATCTCGGATTTAACCCGCCACACGACAAGCATTCTTGGAAAGCAAATTGACCTAGCTATACGTACCTAGGCGACACGCATATTTGTACAGTGAAATGTTTCCACCGACGCGACGGTACACTTCTCGGAATGGTTTACGACCACTTCTGCAGGCTCTAGCAGTTTAACGGGCCTCGGTGAATCGCCGTATGAATAAAATAAAAGGATTTACACCAGCCCCCGGACGTAGGGAAACAAGTGCGCTTGCTCGCCCACGCCGCTTTATCGACAGTGTTTCCATTTGCTCTGTCTGGTCTGAGGTATTAAGGTGTGATCTGAATTTACGATTGCCGAGCGAGCGTTGGAGAGAATACGAGTTCCGCAAACACTCGTTTTAAAAAAACGTTGTTAACTCTTTCTCATCTCATCATCATCATCACATCAGCCGAAAGACGCCCACTGCTGGACATCGGCCTCCCCCAAAGAGTGCCACAATGACCGGTCGCCGCATCCAGCGGACTCCCGTGACCTTTACCAGGTCGCTCCCCATACTTTCTAAATGGAGTTATTTCCAAAAAACGACTTTTCATCCTGATTTTTAACCCCTTTTTAACATCGACGCAAAAAGAGGGATGTTTTTACGTGTCTGTGTGTCTGTCTTTGGCATCTTAACTCCTAAACCAATGCACGGATATTAATTCATTTTTTTCCGAAAGCTGACGTGATTGAGATGGTTTAGCTATACTTTACAACAAAATCGGTTCAGCCGGTTTTGACATTGAACTTTAAAATTAATATCGTGGGTCACTGACTTCTTCAGCAGTTAATAATCGTCGAACAGCAATACAAATGGATCACCACAAAGTTTGTTTTGTCCTTAGTACACGGCTGTGAAAGACTATAACTTTATTTAACACATTGAGAAGTTCGGTGGCGGCTAACTAAATAAGTAGCACTGAGCAGCTTCTGAAACTTTGTGACAACACAAGTTATTGACGTGAAATAAACAGGAGGTCTATTTGTGTTATTCGCTTCAGAATGCAATCGCATTTCAATGTGTAATACCTGGGTCACTGAGCTCTATCCGGGTAAAAGTACGGTCAAGATTGATTTTCCCAGATATAAGATCTAAATTGATTTTTCGCCCCGTAAACCCCTGTCATTCCAGACTAATTTTATCGAAATAGCGAATGGCGGCGGCTGAACAGTTTTTGCTTGACAGTTCAGCACCAGAGATTTGCGATGGTGAGTCCCTATTATAAAGAAGGACTAAAGATTCTAACCAAGCGTAATTATCTATGTTTTTTATTACCACGATGCAAACAAACTTTTGATCCACATAAAAAACATCGTTGTAAAAACTTACCGCGCATTTCTTCCTATTGGTGGTTTTTGTTATTTCGCACACCGCTCCGCTACCTCGCACGGCCATAGTGGACAGTCACCCTAAAGCTTGTCATACAAGTTTAACCATCGATATTTTGTATGCTGGGACATAAAGCTTCCTTTCTTTTGTATACCGCCAGTTCGGGCAGCCGTTCAATCAAATCAAAAGCGATCAACAGGCACACTTAAACGGAAAGCGCTGAAATTTTCGAGTGGTCGCTTGAGTGGGTGAAATCGGAACTGGGAAATCAGGGGCGCCATCGAACTTGTTACTGACAGCTCTTGAGGTGGCGACCTTTTTTCTAAAAAGCGCAGTCACGAGGTATGTGAGATGCCACGACTATAGTTGATAAAATCCATTACGGGTGTAGACTCAAAAATTATTATAACGTAGGTACTCCAAAAGAAAGAAGCCAAAAAAATATGTCTAGGCATATTTACTCACCAGTGAATAGTGACAAAAATCCTATACAGATATCTCAAAGAATTACGAAGCTACGGCATAGCATCTTTTTAATATTGCTTGTTAGATAGAGAAAACGCTAACAGATCGTGACGTCATGATCTGCGAGCGTGATAGTAAATGCCAATCGTTTCATATGAAGGTGCGTTTGCGACAAAGAAACAGAATGAACGTACATCCGCTTGAAAATTTGGACACTAATAACTTTGTTTATTCTATTGATCCTCTTGCGTTACTTTTTTCTCCATTTTACTACATTCTTAATCCTTTTTCAAGAAAATACATCATTATTACCTAATTATTTTATATGTATATATTATGAAATCACGTCATTGTACCCAGGGGCCGTAGACAAGGTTACAATCGACAATCGCTAACGCCAATAGAAAACTAATAAAATGTATGGGAATGACAGATGTCAACGAACAGTGTTTCGTCGGCATCTGTCATTCCCATACATTTTATTAGTTTTCTATTGGCGTTAGCGATTGTCGATTGTAACCTTGTCTACGGCCCCAGCAGTGTAATTCAGCAGCGTCTGGCGGCGTACATTTTTGTCGTTCAATTCAAAACGTAATTTCATTGAGTACCTCTATCGATTAATACAAACTATATCTCTTTGAACCAGGGATCTCTGTTGTACTTCGTTCCAATTAATTGAACGAGCAAGAGAAGCGAACGAAGTTCTCCGTTTCAGCTTGGGTAAAAGTTCTTTCGTATGTCAGGATGTGCCACTGTTCTCCTGCCCGGCTGGCCCTGGCCAGCTGCCTGACTGTTTAACACATTCACTGCCAACCTGGTAAGCGCAAATATTTGTGCGATAAGCATGAATACTTGTTTCTGATTCTTGGATATTTTATATGTATTTATATCTTTTAAATATATCGCGCCTAATAGTACCCATAACTATGGATCTAACTTGATTTGCGTGTGATTGTTCCCTGATATTAATTTATTAATATTTTTAATGTTTTGGAACCACGATACTGAAATGGGTATATTACTACATATCACAAGGATGGTATTCATTAAACAGAGTTGGATATTATTCATACGATACTCTATATTCATGATTGTGTGACATGAATCGAGCCGTGTGACTTAATATCGTTAAGGCTGTCTGGACTCACGTTTCAGTGACATTGATCGCTTCAGGAAAGTGAAAATAAGGCCACCATATCATTGTGAAGTCGCGTTTAGTGTCACGTGACTTCGCCGTCTCAACACATCACAACTTTTTTGCAGATTTCGATTTATAATTTTATAACATGCCTAAGGTACGAATAGAGTCCACCTATACACCTATAAAAAGTATTTTATATCGAACTAGATTCTGCTCGCGACTACGTCTGCGTGGACCCCGGAAGGAAAAGGATTTTTCCTCGCAAAAGGTGTTGAAAAACGTCGTATGAAACGCGTGAGCTTTGATAATTACATCCTCGGCTCTGTTATCACGCTCACCTGCGGCTCGTGACAATTCCGCCCCTGATGTAATTATCAACATACCTCACTTGTATCACAATGTACCACCGTAGTAGTAGATGTACTAATACCCACAATCGTTGTGAGATAGGGAGTTATGGGCACTTATGACAAGTGAATGACAAGTGTTACAGTGAGAACCTCCACGCAGGGGTGCGAACCACTCCAGTTTGCTGGCGGTACAAGTTCATTTCCTTCGCAGCTGTGACCATCCTGCGTTCCTTTATTGCTTAAATGTTTCGTGAAACAGCTCCCATTTGCCCTAAATCTGTGGCGAGGTGTTTCGCGGTCGGCGAACAGGCTCGGAACAGGCTTGTTTGCTTTCCGCGTACGAACTTTACAGCCAATTGCCCTTGCGTGCCGCCCGAATGCTCTGGGCCGTAACTGTCAAAAAAGTGCAAATAACTTGGTGAATACCTAGGTAATTCTGTTAGAGAAATGTCAGTTTTGTTTTTCTTTGAAATACTTGTGCTTATAATTATCTGAATACAATTACATCGGAGAAAATATGTTTTAAGCATCCAGAGCTGTTTATGGCGGAGTAGCGCGGGTTTTGATGAATGATATAATTTATTAGCACTAAATATGGTAACACTGGATTGGACTAGCATTTTGAATAGTTAGTAAGCGATATCGGTATGCAAAACATACACCACAGAGTCATTATTACATTAAACAGTAAGTTTGTTTAATTTTCATTACATATATAACAAATACTTAGTGTCGTTAATTTATTATTTACAAAATTAGGTTATCAATGTTATCATATATTTCGAATAAATCCATGGATAACCAACTCGCAATGCCATTTGGCTCGCGGGACAAACTATCGGGGACAGCAACTAATCAGCTTTTAATTTACTTTTGCAAAGATAATAAAACTAATACAAACGTAATAATGCATCGAAATAAAATCTAGTGTGCCCGTACAGTCGATATCAAAGATGTGTTTAAACTTTTGCAACTTATTCTATTCTAATAAGGCTAAAAATGTTAACAATAGTAGTACCAAAATAGTTAACAAGAAATATTTAATAATTCTTACAGTAATAAAAACGTGTACCGAAATATTTGGCTGTTACTTACTATATGTGAAAATTGGTGCAAATTACATTTATTCAATCATGATAAATGGTAAATCGGAGTAAAAGAGTAGATCCTTTTAGATAATTACGATTCAAACAATCTTATAATAGCAGATTTTTATGGGTAACAGATATATCATCTTTTAAATATTTACCTGAAGTCAAAATCGAAGAAAATGTCGGCCATCAAAACTTTTTTTAGTTAATTACTTCCGAAAAGGCGTAAATATATTAATACTCAAATGTTTCAATCCTTATTTTGGTTAGTTTATATTTCCTCACATATTCAAGACAAATTACAGAAAAAGAGGGGTTGGATGCTCCATTTAACACTTTCGCTACCACGAATCGCTACGCGCTACGCTCGTAGCCGATCCTGTGGTTTTCCTCGTGTGTAGCGGAAAGCGACTACGGCGTAGGCGGGCTCTTGGTTGCGAAAGTGTTAATTTATAGACATAGAAAGATACGCCTGTCCGAACAATATACGCTTGATATACTGTGACACACTGTGACAGCTGAAGACTAAGGCACGGTAGCCCGCGATTGCCCGTGGCGGGCCACCGCATTGGACGAACTACTAACAAAAACACGAACTACTACTAGAAAGTTTGTAGGATTCTTAAATAAAGCATCTTAGAATAACGCCTTAAAATTAAATAAGCCAAAAACCCGCTGTTATAAATTATCGTTTTTCAAAAGCGTATGTTTCCTGCAGTATTTTTCAAAAAGGTTAGGTGCACAAATTCATCGGTTTTCCTAATGTATGTTGCGTGTTCAAATATTGCAACTGGGGCAACTAATGGCCATTATGTACGACCTTTCAAGTCCGTAGCGCAACTAGAATAACTGTGGAGGAGAAAAGACAATTTAATGTTTACGGAATAAATAATACAACAATGACGGGAACTAGTTCCCGAGCTGTAAGTAAAAAGAATACAGACAGGCCAACTACCCCCAGGGATAACGGATCTTTCTTTTATCCAAGTAATTGGATAAGGAACATACCGAGTAAGTATCTCCGTTTGTTTAATCTCGTTCAGGCAGCATTCGAGGTAGGTACAGTGCGACACAAAGGAGTAGAAATAAAATGAAATGGAACTAATAAAAATCCAAACTAAATTGTTGCCATGTTTAAGCATTTTACGTCAAATAATGTGACAGTTACGTAGAAAGTGGCGCCCTCATTTAATTTCTACTATTTTGTGTCGCACTGTACCAATAATCTATATGATTTACATGAGCATCATTCTCCTAGAGTTATTCCGGTAGTTAGAGACCGGGGTCCGCCTTCGCACCTTATCCCATAATTTGGCGTAGGCACTAGTTTTTACGAAAGCGACTGCCATCTAAAAAACTAGACCTTATTGGGATTGCATCGGTTTCCTCATGACGTTTACCTTCACCGAAAAGCCACTTTCGCTGTTAAATATCAAATTTTATTTCGTACACAGGTTCTCGAGAAAACCCAGTGGTACGAGCCGAAGTTCGATCGAACTACCTCTAGATTGTAACAATATTTCTTATATATTATGCAAAATACAATCTAATTTGAATGAAATCTTTTCTATTAACACAGCCCAAATAACTCTAAAACCTCTTTTCGGATAGGCAAAATAATATAATCATCTTTAAACTACTCTAATAGTACCTACTGTAAAATCAAATCGAAAAAGAACCTATAATTCTCGATCCACAGTACGCAGGTTCGAACCTACGTCCCCCAGCAGGTCGATCACCTAACGCATTGTACATACAATCGCGTCAGATAGATCTAAATGTCACCTTTAGTATGGAAAAATGACAGTTACGTTGTTCTAATGTACCTACGTTCGAAACGTTACGTGGTCACTCCTCTGATTGAAAGCCGTGCACCTTACCGCTGGGCTACAGTGGCATTGAATTTTAAATGAATATTGAACAAAAAGACAATTAACGAGTTCATTAAAAATGATTGTTACCGCTCATCGTTAACGAGGCTTTCAATTATAATTTTGGTAGGTTATTCTCTGCTGTCAGCATCGCTCGTTGAAGTGTGTGTCAATGTGGTCATAATGAATATCGATCCACAGTATTGGCGCCTATTTATTTGTTGTGCAAACCTGCAAAGTTGCATGTTTTTGGCGTGAGTGATTGCATTGAAAGTCGAGTTAGCGATATGAGATTTCTTCCAAAGTACAACTCCGAGCGCAGCGAGGCTTTCAAGGCTCGAGACGCTAAACAACTTTGCTGCCGAGTGAAACACACAATCTTTTCATCTAGGGCTTTTAATGGAATTCATTTTACTAGTTGAAATTGAAATGATTGAAAATGCATTCTAAGAAATCCAATTTGATCAAACCCAACTGAACTCAAATACTTAACTTTCTAGAACAAAATTAATTTTCACCTCAGCAGCTCGAACAAGCATATTTTGCTGCGTGAAAACAGTGTGCAAAATGCGATTTTGCTCACTCCGTGAGACAAAGTAACTTTTTAATTTTGATGTGGAGCACTGACATTTCGTCGTACGAGGTCTATTACAAGTTCAGAATATTTGAACTTTATTTTAGCACTATCCCTTTCATTCCATTAGGAAAAAAGAAAATGGCAGACATAGGTCGATGCATAGTTCGACCATCGAATTTCAAAGTAGACCCCCAAAAAAGCGGATAACAACAACACGTTCGAAAACTATCAAATTAACAAGTTTAAATTACCAAAATAATTATACAAAGGAATTTAAAATTGAAGAATATTCAATTTAAAGATATCAATATAAACTCCATTTTTCATAACAAATAGGAAAACATGATTTTTATGATGCTAGCCAATTAAAAATTCTTGTTTAAACAATTTAAATTCTATGAGCGTATACCACAGATGCAGTTTCCGAACGCAAGCGCGGGGCCCCGTTCTTTTAAAAAGTTGCGCGCTGTTAATTTGTTCAAGATTTTATTATGTAGTGTTTATTCGTCATTCTAGCGTTATTAATATTGGTTTTAAATGTAAAAACTAATAGAATAAATCAATTCTCTATCTAACTAGGAAATATAGTCAAGTCAGTGACGTGACGAAGGCAATATTTTAACAATACTACGGCTAGTTTTTGGTGTGCACGCGAAGTACACATAATATGCTTATGTGTGCCCTTTGTGATAATGATAAATATTTCAAAGATATCTCGAAGATATTAGAAAAATCGGAGAATTTTAACAATAACACGGTTAGTTTTTAGTGACGTGTTAGTGTCACGCGAGACTCGTATTATACCTACTTAGATACTGAAATATCCTTTGGTTTCTCGCGCCTTGTCTCGCCTTTCTAGTATTGAATAACGGCGCGGCCAGCGCTGAGGAGTTAAAACAAGCAGTAACTAACGCCTAATTAAGTGTTCTTCCTGAATAATTTTGAGACGAATAGGTACGTGATACTATGATATATTTTTGGATGTGAATATGTTCTCACTGCTGAGGTGAAAAGTATGTGTTACTCGAGAGCAAAGTATTTGCATCTCGTGCTTTTGAGTCCTTCGCTGCGCTCAAGATTCAAACTTTGAATCAGAATCACTCGTTACGCTCGTGACTCAATTTTAGAATCTTTCGCTTCCTCAGGACTCAAAATTAGCACTCGCAGCAAAAACAAACTTTGCTCTCTTGTTGCACAAATAACTATTCCAGCACGGTTCTTAGACGGAATAGCAAAAGAATATTGTTTTGGAAACATATGGCATTCCTCAAAAAAACGCCTGATTGAACCAAATACTTCAAAAACCTTTGAATGAGCGAGCGAAGCCAACGAAGTTCTACGTTTCAGCTTGGGCCAAAATTCTTTCGTATTCCGAATGTCCGGCTGTTCCGCTGTCCGGCTGTTCTACTCTATAGGTCACATTTCTCAACTGATTCTAGGAAAGTTTTATAAGCGTGTTACACTAGTTTTAATATTTTCAGTAAAAGTGGTCCTTCGGTCATTATAAGTGTGATATTATTTTACATTTTTTTTTGTGTTTACTTAGTATGTTTTCAATTGTTTCTAACAGTTGTTGCTGTAAGTACATGTTGTTAAAGCCACGAAGCGTAAGTAGACTTCACGAAGCGAAGGAACTAGGTGTATTTTATGAATGCTGGCGCAGAACGTACCTATGAAAAGTATGAAAAGCGCAATGCCGACTTTAACGGCCCTCGACGTCAGTTTGCAGCGACGCTGAGCACCTTGTTAGTATCGCCACTGCCCCGCTATTCCTTGTTTTAAGCTCACCTCAACACTCACCCACAACTATATCTTGACGCCGCGATTATTAATAACCAAGCGTAGGTAGGGGTCCAGTTTCGTGAGGCGTGACGGGTGGGGTGAGGCGCATTAGCGCGTGAAGAATTGCTATTGGAGACCTTTCGCGGTCTTCCACGTAGCAGGAATGTTACGCATCTAGTTATATAACAATGCACGCAATATGAAAACCCATGCGTATCGGTACATAATAATACACACACATATTATGCACTTCATAATTATAATAACCTCACTATTTTAAATTGTTTCTTATCCAATAAGTATATTATCTCTGCCTGAGATACAGGATTATCTTAGTCCAGACTCCAGACACATGTAATCAATTCACATAAAATGTAACAGTACAATGTAACCTCTTATTCAATTCAATAATTTAGTCTTATTCTATTCTAGTACGTAAATATGTACTATGTATAATAATAATAATAATAAGCTCGCGGGGGTAGCTTGTGGCGAGCTGACGGTGAGTGGCGACACCGCGGACCCCTAACCTCCAGAGGGCCCGAGTGATCTGGCCCTCGCCTCTGTGCTTGCCTTAACCGGCCGGCCAGATTGGAGTCGCAAGAGCGGAACCTATGCTCCAGGTTGGAAGTGTAAAATGTCGTAACGCCGGCAGCCCTTGAACGGATTACCGGGATCTGGCGCACCGCACAGACTCACCTCTCGACAACCTCACAGCCGCTCAGACGTGTTGCTCCATTGTCGACCTGTGCGTGCGACTGTTTGTGGAGCCCACTTAACGAGTTGGCGTGTCACCGCCTGCCTTTTCACAATTTTGAGACTTATTGTCACGGCAGGTGTCCGCTAGTCTCCTCACATAACCCATTTTCCAGACCACCCACCATTCAACCCAATAACCAATAACCTTAGTTTCAATCGCAGCACAGTGTTGCAATAGTCTTTGCACCTGGCGGGGACCATCATCGGGTGTATCATGTTGTGCGCTCGGAAATGGTATCCGCCATGTGTATCCCTTTCCGCTTTACATTATTTTTGTTTTAAAGGGCCTTTGCGCTGTTGGCTTTGGCCCCATACATGCCTTCCAAAAGTCCGGGACCCCATAGTCCGGAGATAATATGGAAAAAACATACAAATAATAATTATAAAACATTTATTACAGGCAACTAAGGCCCATAGTCACAAATACCTTACAGACTAAAATACATACGATATAATATTAAAAAAACGAACTGTGTGGCTCCGTTGCGTCGTCAAGTCCAGTGTAGAGTTTGGTAGGTTGCCCCGGAACCGCCGAAACACGACACCCTTCGGCCAGAAGTCAGCGCACGCGATGGTCTCCTGCAGCGGCCGCGGCACGCGCACGACAAACGAGCTGAAGTTATATACTTACCATCGCTGTTAAACAAAATGATCATTGCTATATCCACATCAATTGGTTTTTTTTATATACCAAAGTGGTCGATAACATGCAGCCTCCCTGTATTTATCACAATGATATTACTAACCGTGATCAATGAGTATAGCTCTTACCTCTTACATGTAGCACCATGTAGCTACATTTATACAGATATCCATCTGCGAGTGACGATCAATTTTTTAACCGACGAAAAAAACGGAGGAGGTTCTCAAGTCAACGCGTATATTTATTTTTTTATGTATGATCACGCATAACTTTTTACAGAGTAGTCCGATTTTGATAATTCTTTTTTTATTAGAAAGGGTATACCTCGAAGTTGGTCCCATATAAATTTTAAATAAAAATTTCAACCCTAAGGGTAGGAAAACAGGGGATGATTGTTTGTTCACTTACTGATTGATATGTATGACCACGCATGTGTGTGTGTGTGTGTGTGTGTGTGTGTATGTGTGTGTGTGTGTGTGTGTGTGTGTGTGTGTGTGTGTGTGTGTGTGTGTATGTGTGTGTTGAATGAGCTTTACACCTGTCAGTCTCTTGTGTGTAGACCTCTCAGTCTCTGCATTTCTGCTAAAGCTCGTTTATCGTGAGGTTTGTGTAATACCTTATTCGGCTCTAGGTCAGATAAAGCAATACCATCAAGTGTATTTACTCTACTCAGCGCCACATATGCCTGCCGCGGCTTCTGGCAACAATCACTGGATATTTTTGCACCAATTTTAGTCGTTCAGGGAATGGTATGCTGTCTCTATCATTTACATTGCGGCCATCCGCAATGAGTAAAGCTTTTATCATATCCGGCCAATTTAGATCATTGCACGAAAAGGTCATAAACCAGGTAGGAGGCCCTAGACTTCTTACCATAGCAATCAACTCCGAACAGCATCGTCTCCAGTAAGAAGCAGACCCTCGCACATTTCTCATAGTCGAAAATCGGTTGAAATTTGAGGTCTGGTTGTGGCATGCTAAGCCGAAAGCAGGACCAGTGTTTAATGAAATGCGAGAAAGCAAAAAGATCTTTAGATCTCGTTTAAAGTGGTGTCAGAAGAACGAAGAACAAATTAAATTAGATATTATCGCGAAGCATCACGATCTAAACGAGATTTTAAGGGTTTGTAGAAGGCATTAATGATAACAAATGTATTGCCGACATGTTTCAACACCAGTTCCAAGTCGAATTACCACTGGGGCTACCACAGTCAACGGGGGTGTCAGATGCTGGGTCTCGTGGTCAGGGGATGATCACCAGGTCTAAGGCAAAAGATGTTATCAAAGCTATTAAAGGTATGACACGGGGTGAGTCTCCTGGGCACGATGGTCTTAGCATTGAGCACCTCCAGCATGCTGGCCCGCATCTGCCAAGAGTTCTGGCTATGTTGTACACATTCTGTGTAGGGCACTCGTACCTGCCGTCTCGGACGCGATGAAGACTGTGGTGGTGCCCATCGTGAAAAACAAAACAGGTGACAGTAGCGACAAAACCAACTACAGACCTATTTCACTAGCTACCATTATAGCCAAGGTGTTTGATAGTGTGCTTAACTCCCACATTGATAAATATCTGAAATTACACGATAATCAATTTGGATTTAAGCCGGGATTATCCACAGAAACTGCAATTGTGGCTCTTAAAATACTGTCAAGTACTACATGGACCGACAGACAAATGTATACGCATGCTACCTTGACCTATCTAAGGCGTTCGATATGGTTAATTACGACATCCTCTGGCAGAAATTGAATGACTCTGGCGTGCCAGCTGACCTGACTAGCTCTCTCAAATTCTGGTACCTTAACCAATCCAATGTCGTAAGATGGGCGGGGGCGTTTTCGGATGCATACAGGTTGAAGAGTGGAGTAAGAGAAGGAGGACTAACCTCTCCTAAGCTCTTCAACCTGTATGTAAACGAACTTATAGAGGAGCTCAGCAGCGCCCGCATCGGTTGCCATATTGACAGAGTGTGCGTAAATAATATCAGTTACGCAGATGATATGGTGCTGCTGAGTGCCTCTCCATGCGGACTTACGAAACTGATAGGCATCTGTGAACTGTACGCAATGAGTCACGGTCTGCAATACTATGTGTTGAAAAGCGAATGTATGGTCTTTAGGGTTAGGAATAAAAGTCCACAGGATGTTCCGCCGATAAAACTAAATGGGAAGGTACTGACTGTGGTATCACAGTTTAAGTATCTGGGGCATATTATGACGTCTGACCTTAAAGACGGTACTGACATTGAGCGGGAACGAAGAGCATTGTCTGTGAGAGCTAACATGATCGCTCGCAGGTTTGCTGGATGCTCGAGAAGGGTCAAGTTAACCCTATTCAGGGCCTACTGCACGTCCTTATATACCAGCGGCCTGTGGGCGAACTATACTCAGGCACAATACAGTGCTCTTCGTGTTCAATTTAATAACGCATTCAGGATGCTGATGGGGCTGCCCCGATATTGCAGCGCGTCAGGGATGTTTGCAGAAGCGAGGGTGGACTGTTTCCACACTACTATGCGCAAGCGATGTACATCCCTGGTGCGTAGTGTACGGGCCAGTGCCAACGGCATCCTGAAAATGGTCGCTGAACGTAAATATGGACTGTGTGTATATAAACCACTGCTGTATGGTGCACGCAAACACACATGTTAATTATGAGGTCACATGACATTTGACATTTTGAGATTTAAATGAATTATTAATGTAACTTGACATCCAGTGAATAATTATTATTTTTAAATTAGATTACTTCAGAAATATTTACAAATTTTTATTATTAGTTGACTGTAATGTGAATTTCAAACCGGCCTAAATCGTATTATAATTTATTACTATGTATTATCTCTTTAAATTAACTTTATGTGTGCTAACTATGAACTTTGTAATTACTAATATTAAGCTAAGTTTTACTAACAATAGTGATCCATGTTGGTCTTTGAATAAATGAATTGAATTGATAGTCAGATGCATATTGTCAATCAGTCCTTGGGGTGTGAGTTCTTAAATGTATTTTTCTCATTCGAGCAGCATTTCTTGTAGGCCTACCCATGTTGGTATATAAAGCCTCTTCTAAAGAATTTATATTATACAACAAGCAATATAATTACATTAGGATTATAAAGCAATTAACAGTTTCAGTAAGGTAGGAAGCTATTTTAAAAGTAATCAAAAATATTGCATGTAACTAGAAATTAAGTTAGTAATTAACTAAAGTAAGCCACAGAAAATTGAAAAATAAAAACTTTTTAACAAAAAATTAAACCGCCGAAAAGGAACTGAAAAGCAAAAAATAATAAAACTTTTTTATTTAGTTTAATAACTAAATTCTTAAACTATTGTAAGTACTTATACCTAAGTAAGTATATAATTTTGTAATTATTTTGACTTTTTAATTACCTAACCTTAATAACTAAGTTCTTAAATTAATCTAAGTGTACCGAAGTAATTTTGAGTCGGCGCCAAACAAGCATATTAATTAATTATGTAAAGGACAATGATATATTACTAAATTATTAAACTAAATAAAAAAGTTTTATTATTTTTTGCTTTTCAGTTCCTTTTCGGCGGTTTAATTTTTTGTTAAAAAGTTTTTATTGTTGTGTATGTGTTGTTGTATGTGGATGAACTCTCTCCACTCTTCCCTGGCTCGGCTGGTCGATTGCGAAACATTTCATACCTACTTTCATAATCATCATTAGACGCCCACTGTTGGACATAGGCGTCCCCCAAAGAGTGCAACAATGACCGGTAGTTCGCCACCCGCATCCAGCAGACTCCCGCGACCTTTACCAGGTCATCAGGCCACCTTCTCGGGGGTCGGCCAACGCTGCGTCTTCCGGTACGTGGTCGCAACTAGAGAACATTTCCGCGCCAATGGCTATTGGTTCTACGTGCAATGTTCCCCGCCGACTGCCACTTAAGTTTAGCGATTCGGAGTTATGTAGATCTGAATGTATTGATTTGTATGACAAAATGAAAGTTGAGTTGTACTAAATCTCGTTTCAAAAATTTCCCCTTTTGAAAATAATAGAGCCCACAAGTAAACGCAGTTTAGTTGAGTGCCCCATTTTGCAAGAAAGTTGGCGAGTAGACGGGCGAGTGGTATCGGTTAATGGCGTCGCATGTCAAAGGCCAGTGCTCTGGCAAGTTGCCAGTAACCGCGAAATTCTCTCTTTGGCTCGATTATGTGATCGGTCCGGTACGAAATATGATATTGAACTGTAAACTGTCGGTTACGTATACATCCTTAGACGACTAACAAAGTATATATTCGTGGTAAATACGTGCCAGAAGTGTTAACAAACAATTTTACCTATTACAAATAAACCGTGAAAGATTCATCGTTGCTACGGCAAATCCTTCACGCATTATTTGTACTCACTCTGTCAAATTATGGAATTCGTTGCCGCTGTCATTCAGGCAGTTTCAGTCTGTGTGGCCTCGCTGAAGGGTAAGTTGAAGAAATTGTGGTATAGTCAAACACTCCTTGTTAGCGACGTGCTCGTATTTTACCAAAATATATTCCATTTGTTGCAGTATTTTATTAAAACAGAGTATGTTTCTCTATAAATAAGAGTAGTTTGTAATTTAACTGTGACCGAGCGCCTATTCGTGTTTGTATGTGAGCGGCGTCATGAGGCAGTCGATCCATGCTATACGCGCGAGACGTATACGTACCTATTGTTTTTGGAGTTGCTTTTAAGTGTGTGCCATTGCCGAAATTATGCCGAAATATAAACTGTTAAACGTTGTCAAGTGTTCACCGTTTCACCCCGCGACACCCGATCCCCAAAACTCATTGACTGGAGATTATTAGCATTTTAAGGTTTCTACTTCTATATTTATTTAAGCTTATCGTTATATGCTCAGTATTATCGTTGTTGACTTGTCTCTGATTTTGCACCAATCTCCAATGAATTGAACCAATCACCTCCCTCAAGCTGTAAGAAATCTTCAAAGGGATAAGCTCGCCTTTGTACATGTGTTACCTGTTCTTGTATAAACTGTTGTGTTCTGTTCCATATGTATAATAAAGAATTTACATACATGCATAATTGTGACATATTGCATTCCCGAGTGACGTCACGTTTGTATAAACAGAGGGCCTACCGCGAAACGAAAGCGAACTTCGTTCGTGTATCTCCGTCTTTGTCGCTCGACCACCAGCAAGTGCGGCAGAGAGGGAGATATTCGAACGAAGTTCGTTTTTACTTCGCGGTAGCCCCTCAGAACGCAGACCTTTGACTTTGACGTTTGCTACCTAGATGCTCGATTGCTCATTGAATGAATATGAATTCAAAAGTTTACAATTCTTGCGCGGTCGTGCGAGCGACAAAGCGGAGACAATGACGTATGAAGACCTGTCAAATAACATGGTTATATCCCTGTCTTACTAGTCGTTCAGTTCGTAAGTGAGAAGAGATCGGATGTATAGAAAACGTTCAATTTATTAGGGCCTATCTGCCTTTCTCTGTAATCTGTGGTAATGGCCGATATGGGTATTTGTTTATACAAGTGTGTGGTGATGCGCTCTCATTGGTGTTTAACATATCATGGCGGGCTTCTAGTCCATTTTTACCCCCGTAATCTCCTGTAAGTATTATAAATCTCGTCGAAATTGTTAGACGTATCCCAGAAATTAATTAAAATAAATAAATACATGCCATCATCATCATCATATCAGCCGAAAGACGACCACTGCTGGACATAGGCCTCCCCTAAAGAGTGCCAAAGTGACCGGTCCCGCGCCACCCGCATCCAGCGGACTACCGCAAGGTCACCTTGTGGGAGGGGCCTACCCACGCCGCGCCTTCCGGTACGTGGTCGCCACTCGAGAACCTTTTCGCCCCAACGGCCATCGGTTCTACGTGCTATGTGCTCTGCCCACTGCCACTTGAGTTTAGCGATTCGGAGGGCTAATAAATATATGTAAATACAAATATTACTCGTTTATTAACATAGGATTTTGGATACCTTAGAATATGTACTCGTGTGAAAATAGTTGCTAAAATTTAAATTCTTACGTTTAAGTATCGTTACAGATCGACTTATCGTAAAATTATCTGCACCATATCTGCCAAGCTACATTGGTCCATATCAAGATATTGAGTATATTGCGCAAAAATAACTCGGAGCTAAAGCAAAGCACACTTTACGGATTCTATTGCCACAATAGTACTTCGCCCTAATATCTCGGGGCATCCATCTTCGAGATTCGTGACATTTGTCTGGCGCAAGAACGGCCTGAGTGCCCAGCCCCATGGGAGTTTAATATTCACCGTATTTACCGACGTCATTCATTTTCTGATATTTGTTTATTTTTCTCGTCCACAGCTGTCTCTGTTCTAAGTTGATACCGGAGACCTTAAATATTTATTGACGGTGGACGAAAATACCGCAGGATCGTATCACCCGGGGTACCTAAAGCTGTTTTAATGATCGGTCAAACTTTTGCTATTCGAAGTGCATAAGTGAAGATGAAGCGATAGGTACTTAATTTGTACAGAGCTACCGAAAGTTTCCAAAAAAATCCACATTATTTTAAGAAAATTTCCAAATAAATGCGCTCAAGGAAATTTTGTGAACTCTGTCTGTAAAACCGTCTTCAGTCAAAACCTTGTTAACAAAAACGGCGTATCTACGTGGAAATTAGGGCTAATTTTCTTAAATTATATTATTTGGTAATATTACTATTTTAAATACTTATTGGGCAAAGGAGTACCACCAAGAGCAGATTTTATAATTATTAATTGCTATTATTTATATTTTATTATATTGCACCATAATTCTCATTGCCATTTTTCCGCTAATACCCTAAACGAGCCAATAACTTAATCAAAAACCTTTAAGGCGGTTTTCACAATGCTGTATCGCATCCCGCTGCGGTGCGCGGACTGACTGTCTCTTCGCTGCACCTACAGATGCACGCCTAGATACGAAGGTAACTTTCTAGGATAGGTATATAGCTGAACGAGCAGTGTTAATAATAATAATAACCATTTATTTCAGGTAATTAAGGCTCATAGTTACAAATACTTTATAGGCTAACATACATACAATACAATATAAGTTAAGATAATGAAATAGAGTGTCCTTAGGGCATTGCGTCCACTGGCGTCTTGTTTTGTTTTGATTAATAACGTACCACGCAAGGCCGACTGGGAAACTAGGATCGACCAATTAATTTGTTCATGAACCGGCCTCGGGTCCGTTTTATGTTATTTAAGTTGGATCTAACCTAGTACAAATAAAACAAATGGTGGTTCGGAAATACAGTAAAATTTCTAAAAACTTTAGTCTGAGGTTACAAAGAAATCTATCTGACATATAATAAAGTTGAAGACGGTCGAAAGTCTGTACAGGGAAGATATTCGAAAAAAAGATTGCTGGGGATACTTAGAATCGATAACAGAACACGATCCAAAAGCTTCTAGAATTTTTGTCGGTTTGTCTATTTACATACGCGCATCACGTGAAAACGGCTGAACGGATTTTAATGCAAACTTTACTAATCTGTCGAGAAAATTCCCGGACAACACATAGGCTATAAAAATTATTAAGATAATGGTGCAAAAGGGTTTAAAAATGGGGTTGAAATTTGTATGGGAACTTAATAAATCTATGAGCTGAAGACTTGAAAATTGACGAGCATATACTTGACTAGAAAGTAGGAAGAACCCCATTCAAGCTTTAAGCAAACTATAGATAAAGCGTTAAAAAACCCGGGATGTAAAATAGTGGTAAAAACTACATATTAACCAAAACTGGTTGATAGTAACTGTTATACATAAGATACCTAATTAAATTGGAACTTGTTTATATTGAAAAAGCAGCAGCCTTGATCTCTGCCTTCTTATATTTGATATGAAATCAGACGTCATCTAAAGTTGGTTGAAGGAAAGGAATTATCATAGTTCACCAACGTCAAGGATATCCCTCGACTTGGTTATATAATTTGGACAAAACGGCATCCCGCGGAGAATTGAGTATCAATTTTTTTAATGTAGAAATCTCCGTTGACTTCCTGAAATATGCGCATCATAAGGAGCCCTTTAGGGGGCATATATTTTGGGCCTTTCATTCCTACGAAAACCTCAGCCTTCGCTTCGCTTCTTCTTCGCTTGCCTCCCCGTTTTCCTTCGGGCTTTTGGTCCTCAAGTTTCGCTTGCAAGACACCGTAAGATAATGAGTGTCTTTAGGGGTCATTGCTCGCATTGAGACCGTTCTCAGAAGGGTTGCCTTACAATACTACGAAAAGGCCTTGCTTGCCTCGCCATTCACCATCCGAACTTTGGCATGGAATTTCGCTTGCAAGACATTTGGTAATAGTAAGTGTACATCCCCCACGTCGCCATCAGGTTTCACTTGCAAGACACCGGAAGATGACAAGTATCCGTCCATGGGGGTGCATTTAGAGCGCTTTCTGAAGGAATGCTACGAGTCTTTCACTTCAACTGAAAGCACGGCCTTTGGCCTCGGTTGCCTCGCCACTCACCTACGGGACTTACTTTGCCCTTCGCTTCGCCACTCAACTACGGGATAGTAACCCAACTAGCACACTAGCGTTAAAATAACCCTTATATCATTCTTATATCGGTTCCAGCCAAGTGTTAAGGTGTTAAGAATGCCTGTAAGAAAGGTTTTAGAGCATGCTCTAACACCTATATAACCACGAAAGAGGCCCACGTCTTACAGGTTAAGGTGTTAGAAAGCCTTTAGAGCAGTGTTATCTGACATCCATAGTGTTAACCAACGCTCTACAAACACCGTAGTAATGCTTAAGGTGTTAGCTGAGAGTGTTGTAACACTCTTGCGCTTACCCAGTTTCAAGTGAGCATATATCTTTCTCTTTTCTTTACTATAAAATTATGAGACAAATATAGTCTACCGACAAAATGGCGAAGATTATTAATATATGTGACAGGAGTCGTACTAATTGAAAGTTTATAAAATTGGATGTGTATGTGAAATTAAGTGAAAACAATCTGCCTTTGTGATTTTACGGTAAGTGTATACCATGTTTCCCATCTCAATTTTAACGCGCCCAGGATTTATTAAAGATTTCTAATAAAAATTATGAACAATAAAATAGACACCTAACGTTTTTATCATTTTCTGTTCTTGTTTCTTGGCCAATGGCATGTTAAATTAAGTGGCATCCATAGAATGGCAAAAGTAACATAAATAGTGAAGTATTTTGATGTCAAATATTGAATAACCTAATCAATTTGTAGGTTCAGAGTTCACCAAAACATCGGCGAACTTATATTAAAGCTTTAGGCGTCAGTTATGTCGTCTATAACGCTTTTTGAGTTACAACACCCTTAGTCAAGAATATTGTGCAGGCTTTGACTTTATAACGGTGTTGTTCAACACTTCTAGTATCTTGTGTTACAACACTCTTGACTTACTCTGTTACAAAGTCTCTGCCTGCACCTTATAGAAGATATAACACCTTAAGCTTTATAAGACACTCCACTGCACTAAAAAGCAATAAGAGTTAATGAGCGTCAGCAAGCACTCTTGTAAAGGATTAAGCGTTACAAACAGGTTAAAGCTTTAACATCTTAAGTATAATTGCTCTGAGTAACACTCTTATAACTCTAAAACATTTTTAGCAGCGTTCAGTAAAAGTCTAGTAACACTTTAGGAGTATTTTTATTTAACTCCTCTATAACACTATTAGTTCCAACTGAGATTAATATAACTCAATTATTAAGGTTAAGGTTATAATAAAACCCTTAGCTGACACCAAAATGTTAGTTGGGAAGTGTCCGTGAGGGCTCACTTGCCTCGCCGCTCATCTTCGGTACTTTGGCCACGGGTTTCGCTTGCAAAGACACCTATAGATTGTAAGTAACCGTGGCGGCTTGCCTTCGGGTTTTCGGCCCTCTTGCTCGCCTAGGTAGCGGTCTCTAAAAGCTTGCTATAGACCTTTAATTCCTACGAAATGCTCAGCCTTCGGCTTCGATTGGCTCCCCTTTTATCTTCGGGAATTTGTGCCTCAGGTTTCGCTTGCAAGACGCCCGAAGATAATGAGTGGCCTAGGGGCTCGCATTGAGAGCGCTCTCTAAAGGGATGCTGTGGGCCTTTCATTCCAACGTAAAGCTCGGCCTTTGCCTCGCCGCCACCTGGGGATAGTATAATATAAGTAGCCTTCAGCCCCCAAGTGCTTTCTTAAGGCTTGATTTGGATCATTCATTAATACGAAAATTTGCCTGGCCGTTCACCTTCTGGACTTTGGTCTCCGAATACTACGGATACGAAGACACCTGGGGATAGTTAGTGTCCGTGGGGGCTCACCCACGGGCCTTCAGCCGCCGAGCTCACATAGCGACCGCTCTCTAAAACCATGCTTAGGGGCTGTCATTCCTAAGAAAAACTCAGCCTTTTTACGTCCAGAACTTCGGTCCTCAGGTTTCGCTTGCAAGTTACTCGGAGATAACGAGTATCCGTGGGGGATCGAGCCTTAGGCCTTCGAGCTCGCATTGAGACCGCTCTCTGAAAGATTGCTTTAGGCCTATAATTCCAATGAAAAGCTTGGCCTTCGGCCTGTTCGGCCTCTCTTGCCTCACCGCTCGGCACTTTGGCCTCAGGTCTCGCTTGCAAGGCACCTTAGGAAAGTGAGTGTCCTTCGGGCTCGGGCCTAGGGTCTTCGGACCTGGGGCTCGCATAGTCATAGTCGATTATTTTATAAAGCCAGTTTACATAGGGAGCGCTCTCTAAAAGGATCCTTTGGGCATCTATATAATATTATTGACGACCAAGTTTATGAGGGTGTTATTAAGATTCGAAGAGAATCTGAACTGTTACACGCACAATCTATGAAATCAGAAATCAGAAAATTTATTTGCTTCAGATACAGTCAGAGGGTTTTTACAAAAATGATGCACACAGAGTATTTAGCCTGCGAGCAGGTGTGCAAATCATTAAATAATATATTTAATGTCACAACTACATAATTTATATGAAATCAAATGTCAAATGTTATGAAAAATTTGGAATAATACAATAATAATCAAAATATGGAAATGAAATATTTATTTTCAGTATGTAGTATGATTAAACATAAGAATACCATGTAAACCATAATTTATGCGCGTACGAAGTCGCGGGCAGAAGCTAGTTTATAATAAAAGGACATAAGGCATTTCTTCCATACAATCTATATATATAAAACGCAAAGGTGACTGACTGATTGACTGATTGACTGACTGATCTATCAACGCACAGCCCAAACTACTGAACCAATCGGGCTAAAATTTGGCATGCTGATAGCCACTATGACGTAGGCATCCGCTAAGAAAGCATTTTTGAAAACTCACCCTCTAAGGGGGTAAAACGGGGGTCCAAAGTTTGTATGGGGGAAGCATTATTTTTTGAACTAGAGACTTAAAATTTTTGTAGGAAGATTACTTATTAAGATACAAAAAAAGCACTTTCAGCGTTTTACAAAATTCCACCCCTAAGGGGGTTTAATAGGAGTGCAAAGTTTGTATTCAAAACTACTGGGACTACAAACTTGAAATTTACACCAGACCTTCCTTTTATAACGTTGGCAAGGGATAAGACGGGATTTTTGAAAATTCTGTCCCTAAGAGTGTTAAATAGGGGTGCAAAGTTTGTAAGGGTGAAACATTAGTTTTTGTACTAGAGACTTGAAACTTTGTAGAGATATTACTTATTTAGATACAAAAAAAGTTCTTTCAGCGTTTTAGAAAATTTCAACCCTAAAGGGGGTCAAATAGGGGGGCAATGTTTGTATGGGGTAAACATTATTTATTGAACTAGAGAATTGAAACTTTGTAGGAAGATTACTTATTAGGAAACAAAAAAAATATCTTCAGCGTTTTATAAAATTCCACCCCTAAGGGGATTAAATAGGGGTGCAAATTTTGTATTCAAAACTACTGGGACTAGGAACTTGAAAATTACACCAGAACTTCTTTTTATTACGTAGGCAGGGGATAAAACAGAATTTTTGGAAATGCTATCCCTAAGGGGATGAAATGGGGGTCCAAAGTTTGTATGGGGGAACATTATTTATTGAACTGGAGACTTAAAACTTTGTAGGAAGATTACTTATTGATACCAAAAAAGTACTTTCAGCGTTTTATAAAATTCTACTCTTAAGGGGGTTAAATAGGGGTGCAAAGTTTGAATTAAAAACTACTGGGACTACAAACTTGAAATTTACTCCAGAACTTCCTTTTATGACGTAGGCAAGGGATAAGACGGGATTTTTGGAAATTCTATCCCTAAGGGGGTAAAGTAGGGGTGCAAAGTTTGTATGGGAGAAACATATTTTTTTCGTACTAGAGACTTGAAACTTTGTAGGAATATTATTATTAAGATACAAAAAAGTACTTTCAGGGTTTTATAAAATTCTTCCCCTAAAGGGGTTAAATAGGTATGCAATGTTTGTGGGGGTGAAACATTATTTATTGAACTAGAGACTTGAGACTTTGTAGGAAGATAACTTATTGGGATACAAAAAAAGTAATTTCAGCGTTTTATAAAATTCCACCCCTAAGGGGGTTAAATGAGGGTCCAAATTTTGTATAAGGGAAACTTATTTTTAGCTACTACGTACTTAAAACTTTGTGGAAAGATTACTTATTCATTTACAAATAAAGTGCTTTCAGCGTTTTGGAAATAATTACACCTAAAGGGGTTAAAAAGGAGGTCCAACGTTTGTATGGAGAAAAAAGATTAGTAAGACAATTTTATTCGAGAATTCACAGGATAATTCCTAACGATAAATGAGTAAACAAGTGTTTCCGGTTTTTTGAGAATTCAACCCCTAAAAGGAGACATGTGGTGACAAAATCTGAAAATCAACATCGGCATCTATTGTTTCTATGGTTTATCGGGTCGCTGATTAGGAAAACATCAACGATTTTACATTCCAACGTGGCGTCTAAATATCAATATGGGCGTTGTTATTACGGTTTTTTGGGACGTTAATAACGAAAATCACATAGATTTTGAAATGTAATGTTGTGGACATGAAAAATCATGAAAATATTTGTGCCAAATTGCAATTCAATCGGTCCAGTTTTTTTCGTAGCAAATCGGTTGTAACAGACGGACTGACAGACAGCCACACTTGATCCTATAAATAAGGGTTCTATTTTTGCTTTTGAGGCATGGAACGAGACCCGCGTTATATAGGGTTATAGGTTTTAAAGTTTGTATTTGGTGCCATCTCGATCGTTAGCAATCGGTACATAGGCGAGTGCGGGCGGCGCGGCGGGACGGGAGGGTAGGAGACATTGGGAAAGTGCCTGCATCCGTAATAAGTACATTCAAGGTGCTGCACGAAGATCTGCTTACTTTTTATAAGTTAAGCATTTTGGCCGCCGTTAAATTAAAACAAATTTTTGGGTATTTATGTTAAATACTGGTTCGAAAAGCATGGAAAAAAAATCTTAACAAACTAGCCTATAGCAATGTCCAGGCCACAAATTTGACTTGACATTCGTGGAGATATTTTGGTATTTCAACATTATCATGAACATAAAGTAGCTTTTATTCCAGAGGACAGATTCTCATTAATCATGACTGTAAATTTAATAACAGAAATACGTACATACATACTTACATTCACGCCTTAATTCCCAAAAGGGGCAGGCAGAGCACATGAACTTTATGTTCCAGCGCCACTTTTAGCATAAATGTGGGTATAAAAGATCGACAAAAAGTGATATTGCTTAGGTTGTTAGCCCATCACCCACAACACACTTCAACCCTGCTCTCTTAATCGACTTTTACGACACACACGGGAAGAAAGAGGGTGGTGAAATTCTAACCCGCCACCACACGGGCATAAAAATAATAGTAAATAAAAATTAATTTACCATAATGGGTTATGACGAAGGGTTATTCGTAGGGGAAGTTAGTAGTAGTAGGTTAGTAGGCGGCGTAGCAATTCAACAATTATTGGAAAATTACTTTTACTACGCGGGCGAAGCCGCGGGCAAAAGCTAGTTATTTATAACATTGATAAATACGTCGACTGAATAAGTTTTCAGACACGAGCTTTTAACTTAATGAACCCGGAACCCACGATTGGCAACTGTGAGGTTGCTCAAAGTTACGTGTACCTCGGTTCCACGATCACGAACCGCTAGTGTTCGTAATCGTGGAACGGAGGTACACGGTGTGAGGACGAGATTCGTAGGAGATGTGCTGTCAGAAGATTTACAGTTGATATAAGCTAAGTAGGGCCCGGAGCAACCGTCACATCACAAAAGACACGAGAATTCGTCTGATGAGAAGCTTAGTCTTCGCAGTTTTCTTGTATGGTGCAGAAACATGAACGGTGCCTGAAAGACAGACGCCAAATTGACTCACTCGAAATGTAGTGCTGGCGTCGATGGCTCCTAATTCCATGGACAGCATTTTGAACCAACGTTTCGACCACAGTATAGAAGACAGTAATTAAACATCGAACAAAGGTACATCGCACGGATGCACACATGCGCGCGTGTTCGGTACGCACGCACACATAGCCTTCGGGAATGATGGAGAATGCTTCAATCGGGGCCGCCGCGCCGTTGCCGTGTTCGCTCGCTCTCACTCGCTACCATGTCGTCGTCGTCGTCCTTTCGGAAACGTGTGTACTGTTGTGTATATGGGTGCCTTTTGGGTGCCTTAATAACACTGGGACAAATCCGGAGCTATCTTTTTTCCAAATACCAAGAGAAGTAAGTTACTTTTCTTAGTGTATTCATTTAAATCACAATGAAACGTAAAAAAAATTGTTAAGTTTAATTTTACCGAATGCCGCCATTGCCGCCGCGCAGCACGTGCCGCAAGTCAAAGGAGCCGAATAGGCTTGTAACTAAGCACCTACCAACCTAGTGCAGTTAGCAACTATTATACACAAGGAAATATTTTAGGTATAGTATTAGTGGTATTAAAATATTCGATGAAGTGGGAAACTAAAAACACATACCTAACTATCTATAATATGATTACTGTGTGTATACAATATTGTCTAACAGAACAGAACAGTGTAACAGAAATACTTTGCGTTACTTAAAAACAAAATTAGTATTATAGGTATGCCAAGCCACAAACGTGACACAGCCCTGCGCAGTAGGTAACAAACGCTCCTAAACGGCCTCAGATTACCTACTGTATTATTCTTCTATACTGTGGTTTCGACTGTGCAAATACAAATCCTCAAATACTTCGGGCACATTAATCGAAACCAAAACTCCATGGAACGACTGGTTGTCCAGGGGAAAGCGATCACGCGGTCATTCTCCTACGCGCTGGATGGATTCGATAAAACCTGCGACACTATACCCACCATAGTCCAGTGTTCCTGTGATGCTGAAGACCGTAAAAAGTGGACGGCTGCTTTATCCATCATCATGAAACCACGACCATCACTCTATCAAGAGTGAACGACTGAAAAGACAGAAATTTAGGGGACTTTTCTAAATACCTAGAATTTTCTGAAACAAAATGAGTGCTAGATTTAATGTGTGACAAAGATTTTTCGTATAATGTGTGCCTCGATTGGTATGGGTAGAGCTATGTCGTCTAATTATTTTATACGTTTTAATGTTATATTTATCGACGAGCGTGGGGACTATTGCCCGTTCCCTCTCACCCATGAGAGGAGACCTGTGTCAGCAATGGGTCGTATATAGGCTGATATATTTATTTATTATTTAATCTTATATGCAGTAAGCATGATAGATGACAGTTCAGCCGCCGATGAAAACAAATTAGATGTCAACTTTTAAAGGCTTAAGTTTCATCAAGTGCAAAATGCCATTCATATCAGCACTAAGATGAGTAGTAATGTGTATAAGGATCACCCAATTGAAACTAATACGTAATAGGTACATTTTAGTTTGTATCTCCTTATAATTTTCTTCATGACCGAAAACCGTTTCGGTGTGTGTGTACCAGAGCTACATCAATGCTTCTAGTTATAAATATTTCCACACAGCCCCAGACACACATGTATTATTCCGAGACAGAAACAACTTTCAAACAAACAAGCCGGTAAAAAACCTCTATATTGAATAAGTAGGGCTTAAAAAGCAATATGGCCCCCCGGCGATCCTGCACAAGGCCGGGAAGGTCAACAATACAAGCGGATTACTCCCTCTAATGTAATTGCACAGAATTGTCCTTTTTGTCCTTTATCCACATCTTGTCCCAAAACGTAACCAAATAAATTTTAAAGTCTGCGTTTTTCAATTTTCGACTAAAAAGGACTATAGCTGTTAAAAAAGCTTACTTTATTTTATCGATTTGTTGGTCTATGGTGATACACAAATGTGCAAGTGAACGGAAAAAGCACATTCTGACACATTACTGGAAACGTACCTACGCTACGCTGTTGTCAACATTAAAAAAAAAGTTGTTATGTCTATTTGATACCTGTTTTAAGGTGTGCAATAAAGAGTATTTCTATTGTATTGTATTGTACCTACTTATTTCCGTGTCCAGAACTAGAATAAGGAACATAAGCCCTACCGCAAAGTTCATTCGCGTATCTCCCTCTCTGTCGCACTTGCTTATTCGAGAGACAGAGAGGGAGATACGCGTACGTACTTCGTTTTAGTTTCGCGGTAGCGCCACAAGCCGAAAATTCACCCTATCGCCACCAAGCCGCCATTCTGTAGCACCTCTAACACTATACTGAACTTGGTCCTCATCGCTGGCAAACGATTAATCATTGTTTAATTTTTATTTTCATTATGAATATGTTCTATTTGCATACCTATGCAAATATTGTATGTTCTATTTCTATTAAATTATCAAGGTATCTTTTCAATCCTCGGCAAGAAATCTATCAATCCTTATTATACATATATCTTTCTCGGAGCGATACTTATCTCGTTGATCTCTTGCCGGTTCACCAGTTCGAGATGGGTGCAACAAAAGCAAAAGCAGTAAAGCAGCCATGACATTCTACTGCCATTTAAGTAAAGAGGCAAACAGACAATGTTTACTCAGTGAAGATGCTCGCACGGCAGACTTTATTTCGCATAACGAGTCATAAACCAAGTGGGTGTTCCGTGAAGACAGGATTCTTGCGAGAGGTGTTCGCTTTTTTATGAGGGTTTACTATGTAGGTACTACTTTTTTAAGGTTCCGTAGTCAACAAGAAACCCTTATAGTTTCACCATGTCCGTCTGGCCATCCGTCCGTCCGTCCGTCCGTCCGTCGTCGGCTTATCTCATTAACCATTACTACTAGAGGACTGTAATTTGGCATCGGTATATAAATTAATCACACCGACAAAACAGAAGACTAAAATCTCGATTTTTTGAATATTTGGGGTACACCCTACACCTAAAGTGGGGATGTATTTTTTTTCTCGTTAAACCCATAGTGTGGGGTATCGATGGATAGATTGTTCAAAATACTATGGGTTTCTAAAAAAGAAGCGGCATAACTGGTTACCGAGTAATAGTCGAGCAACTTAAAATGTATTTAACTAAGGCCAACTTTCGTACAAATTCGACCGACGCAACCATTTAGTTGGCGCGCGCGTGTCGATATGACTAAGAGACTGTGCGTGTCGATATGACTAATTTGTATTCTTATACACATTATTGGAATTTTTCAACCTGCCAGCATCTGGCTATATACTTCTTAGCCACTTAGCGTCGTAATCTTGTTTAAAATTCATAACCCTGAATATGAATTCTAAAGAGGCTTTCTTTAAAGGAGAGTGGTATGGCTATGTCTAAAGGATTTTTAATTTAAATAAATTATTCAATGTTTTTATAACTGCTACTTTCTATAGTCTGCTTCACATCACGCGCCAGATAAGTTTGCGCCAGTGAGGTTAGCTACTAGTAGCGTCGCTGAGTGTTAGAGGGGTTCGACGGGTGTGCGGGAGGCGACTTGAGGGTAAAGCCGGTTTAAAAGCCAGGTAAAAGCGTGGCACTAATATAACCTTAACATCAGAAAAGCAAACGCATATGTGGCGCGCATAGGTCGCGGGACTCCGCTGGATGAGGGTGGCGCAGAACCAGTCATTGTGGGACTTTTTTAGGGGAGGTTTACGTGCAACAGTGGACGTCTTTCAGCTGATATGATAATGATGATTACAGCTTCAGTTTGAACTTGATAACTCCACGCGTTCCCGAGATAAAGGGTATTGATAGACAGACAGACGGACAACAAAGTGATCCTATAAGGGACAACAAAGTGATCCTTTTGAGGTACGAAACCCTAAAAAAGAATCAAAAAACCTTTGTGTTACGATAGGCAATGCAGGCAATGAATATTATTTGAATTCTACATGCGTTTCAGCAACTGGCCAAATAAAAGAACTTAAACCTTTAAATGCCAGGAACCCGCTAGGCGGGCGCTCTGTTTGCAGGCGCTTTGTAATTGGCAGGCGATTGGCAATCTATTTGTTTAGAAAATGGTAATGTGAAGACACGTATATTCGTCGTTATTTCGGTTGATTTTTTTTTCAAACTCACGAACTAAAACTATTTAAGTACGTAAACATATAATCTCTCGAAATGTTAGAATCGCGCTAACTGAACTCAGTTACCTATTAACGACCCTACAAAATTACAATAACTATTGTAGGTACTACGAGCTTCAAAGTTGACTCAATCTAATTAAATTGTGAGTCAATACCTACAGAATGAATCCGTGCTAGGAATCTGAAATCAATGAACACCTTAACTGCCTACATTGTTAAAGACAATACATCTTGACCTTAATACAATATTGATTCAGGCTGATCAGTTATGCTGATTAAGATATTGAGATACAGCTCCCACAATTTGATCCATTATGTATAGATAACATAAATTGTACACAGAGACTCGTGAGCTGTAGGCCTCGCGAGTCTTTTTTTTAAATTTTCAATAGGTACTTGAATTGCCATGAAAATGTACACCTGAATTTGCTCACAAATTTTCACGAGAATCGATTGAAAAATGCGACGTGAAGAGGAGAACAGCCGGGCAGGCGCCGGACATACGAAAGTATATTGGCCCAAGCGGAGAACGTCGTTCACTTCAGTCGCAGAGATCTGCCTAGCCAACATAGTCGCGTTTATGTCGGCCATAATTGTGATCATGCCATTTAGCGTGCCATCGAAAAACTGTTGCTATATTTATTCATTAAATCGGGGGGCGCCCACTCCTATTCATTGCACGTATGAGTCATGCATCTACGAGCGATTCCCTCTACAAATGCTGCTACGCGTGGCGTTGCATGGATTAACAGCGTGAAAAAAAAAATACGGATCCATTTAGCACCAAAAAGATTGTAGCAGTCAAGTGGCCAACGTGCATCTGAACACATCCTTAACCAAATAGCAAAAAAGACTCGTTGCTACTACGAAGTGTTTGGTGCCGACTGTACAGCCAAGGAAATTAAAACCGTTATCTTTTTCGTTCTTGTCTCTTGGTGTGGCAATGAGATAGGTACGTGTTTCAGTTTCCTTTTCCGTACGCAGAAAAAAGTACAGGTTTTATTCGTGGTAAATATTCTTGAACCAAGAAGCGAATTGGGAAGATGTTAGATGTAGTACTTAAGAATGTAGGATGTGGGTATTGGAATGACCTGAAATTATCTGGAGCCAAGGTATTTTCTCTTCGTTCGAGATAATCGTCTTAGATTAAACGATAAACGTCCGAGTGCGCGACGCTGTATTAATATTTTGCATGGGCACTCTAAGTCTCCCTATATATATAGCAATTTGTTTTTTTTTCTGGAATAATCAACGCATTGGCCGGCGGAAACCAATTTATGTGATACTTAAAGTAGAAATGTTCATGTTTGTGGCATCAAAATTCCGCAGCTTATAAGAAACGAAGTTTCATACATCACCTTTTTTATTATTAACTTACCTCCTAACTGAATGCCCATACTCTCTGCAAGAGTTCATGGGCCATTACATTTTAACCATTTAGAAGAAATTGCATATAAAAATAAGTGTATGTTGTTATCTAATGTGCAGATTTTGTAGAAGTATAACATGTTGATTTTATAAATAATGTATGTTTAGATTAGTTTAGAATTTGAGTATGTTGCTAGTTACACCCTCTCTCTCTCTCGCCTAGTATGTCTGTCCATAGTATGTAAATACCATAGTTGCATCGAATAAATGAATATGAATCCAAACCTACACTGACAAGATCTGGAAACAGCAAGAAACTTACGTTTCGCATCAATGGCTCTCAACTCCGGGAAGGCAATTCAATTCCCCGGTGCACGTGAATGCACGCTCGGGCGATGTGTTCGCAGATCCGTACTTAATTAACGAGGGCTGAATGTGTTACGTTGACCGCGAACAAACATACATATTAAATGACAATCGTTTGATATCTTAGAGCATTAAACCAACAGGAGCGGCCATGAGTTATTTTCTATACATAAAAAGTCGGCCGATTTTTGCGGGGGAGGGGAACGTCAAATGTATGCGTAACGTGAAAATAGCTACGTCAGATAAACGTCAGTCCATACAATGTGTATGACCACTGGTCATATATTTTTGGCAGAGAGGAACGCCTGTCAATGGCCGCTCCGGTTGTTTGATATGAAGGTGCGTTTTGCAGAAAAGGGAAATAACGTTACGTGATTACCCCTATGGTAAATCATGTAACTTTTCGAACGCGCGAAGGACAACTCAACTGTCATTAGCCCATATAAAAAGTGACATTTCGATCTACCTGACGCACACAATACGCACGTATTAAGGCCTCTCACAGACTGGCGTGGCCTGGCCGCGGCGGACAATTGTAAACTTGTCCGCCGCTCTCAAATTTTCTATTGTCCGCCACCGCAGGCCGCGCCAGTGTGTTGCAGGCCTAATGCGTGACGTGATCAACCTGCTGCACTTTATGAATAATGGCCCGACTACGGATAACTAACTTGAAAGTAAATGATGTATTTATAAACATTATCCAATGTTCGGCTGCGGCGCAGCAGCAGCACGGGCCCGCGCGTCATATCTCTCTCACTACCAACACATTAAATATGTATCTCGCTATCTTTATCACACTCAGCAGCGCGACGCGCACGACACGCGGCCGCGCTGCCGAGTTGTCACTTTAGCGCCGCGGGCCCGCGCGGGCCCGCGTTCGAATCGCGTTCGATGTGTTTTTGAAGTGTAGTTTCAAGGCTTTACAACTTGCGCGTGTGCCGCGCAGCACACGCGCCGCGCACGACACGCGTCCGGTGGGTGGAGGCCTTTAATATCCCTCTCTCTCTTATTCGAAAACTTAGAAAGAGTCGTATAGTGTGAGAAAAATCAAGAGAGCTCGCGCGCCGTCTTGTGATAGCCGTGCAGGAACCCGCCCGCTGCAGGGCGCCTACGCCGTAGTCGCTTCGCTTCATACGAGGAAATCGGCTACGAGCATAGCGCGTAGCCGATTCTTGGCAGGGAATGTGTCATTGTACAGATTTAATAGCTACGATTAAATAGATAAAGCTGAGCTGAGCACTCACGCAGATCAAAGCAATACCTACATTGAATGATATGTAGTTATTTCAGTAACCTTTGTGTGTCCGTTAGGCTAGTTAGCCGCGGAGAAAATGCATTATGTTGATTATGCCGCCGCTGCAGAGCGCTGCCTCGCGCGGTAGCGGGGTATGTACGTAATAGGGTTGGCGCTTTCCAGCCCGTTGGAACCATTACTTACACTATTATAATAATACTAGTGGCTTTATGAGCTTTAGACGTCGCGAGCACGTCTTTTTTTATCAAAAAACTGCATCGACAATATAGTTCGATGTAATTACTCAACCTGCTCACAAATTTTCACGAGAATCGGTCGTGAAATGCGACCTAATGAGGAGAACAGCCGGACATTTGGACATCCGGACATACGAAAGAATGTCGGCCCCAGCTAATACGTAGCACTTAGTTGGCTTCGCTCGCTCTCAATAAATGTTATAGTTTTTTTTTAATGTTTAGATGTCTGTTTCTTAATCACGCTAAAACAACTTAACGAACTTTGATGTAATTTGGACGGAACATTCTTAAGACGTGAGATTCGAGACAGTCTTTGCTCGAGACGCGTAAGGGCATCAATCTGCATGGCGCTTACGACAATTCTCTCACGGCCATTTACTGTGCGCGAGCGGCGACGGACATCAACAGAGTTAAGAAACTGAACCTCAATTGTAGTGCGCTAGGTCAAAACATCCTTTGAACTATTTCGTATGCAAACATTAACATTGATTTTGTCGTTAAAATACATACAGAATGGATTGCATTGCATGTAAGACTCCTATAACTAGTGTTATTGAGCTGTTAAGGTATCTGAGTTTTCACTTCTGTCGGCACTCCTGAGTGCAACCCTTCTGTTGAAAATCGAAAAAAAAGAAAACCGTTTCTCAATTAGAAAAATTGATTTTCACCTCACCACCGCGAAGAAAATTTTGTAAGTAGGTAAATGTAGGTAATTTGGGCCTTTTTAATAAAGGTTTGTTTACATCTCATCAAGATCTAGCATATGCGTATGTACGTTCGCACCTTGAATATGCATCCACTGTGTGGAGCCCTCACTTTGCAGTTCACATCAATTCACTAGAAAATATTCAAAAAAAATTCCTCAATCGTTTATCATACAAATTTAAATCTTTTGTACCCGTACATATTGAATCCCTCCAAATGAGAAGAGAAAAAAGAGATGTCCTTTTTCTGTATAAAATTATAAATAATAATATTGACTCCGAAGTTCTGATGAGCAAAATTTTATTCAGATGTCCCAGTTATAGAACACGGTCCCCCGATCTATTTTCCACGCCTTTCAGTCGTAAAAAGTACGTAAACAATAAGTTCTTGGTTAGGGCATGCAAATCATATAACAATAAATACTCGCACATTGACCTATTTCATAAAAACTTTAACAGTTTTGCTTCTGCAATCAAAAAAGTTAGTAATTAATAATTAATGCGAATTTAATGTTAAATTTAAATTTCATGTTGAATAGGCATTTGTTCAATCGAATGGCATGTTTTTTTTTGTAGTTGTTACAGTCATCATACTTTTACAAATATATCTTCTCAAACTTAAACATAAGCATGTTAGACTATTGTTAGAATTAATTTAGTTTTGATCAATCTATTCCAAATTCAATTGCTATTGTAATATTTAAATTGTTATCTTGTATATTTTTTTTCTTGTTCGATCACTTTCAGAGCAAAAGAACTGTATTACTCATAAGTGGAAACTGTTTTGGCCTGTGAGTCAACTTTATGATATTATTATTTTTTTATTATTAGGTGCTGTATGTTTCCCATCAAAATAAAATAAAAATTCCATTCCATTTTATAATTATTAAATGTAACACGTATATTTTTGCATCTTTAAATAAACTCCACGCTTACCTACACTAAAAAAGTCAAAGTATAGTTGGGTTAGGTTAGGGGTAGCTACTCACGGGTAAACTAAGGCTCAAATTCGCTTATGCTTTTCTTCTGCACTAAAATCTATAAATAACCACCATTATTTTGGTTTTACTGTCTGTGGCTTTAGAACAAAACAAAATTGAATGTAGGTTGAGTTTTTTCTTAAAATAACTATTCAAACGGTGCGTTCCAAATTTGGAAGAATCGAAATTTTTTGAAACATAAAACTACATTTTAAAATTATTTATTCGTATTTTATCCTTATAAATCAGTCTTAATATTAATATTTCGTATGTAACTACTTAATTAAGAAAGAATAAGTATTATTAATTTTATTTTATCAAAATAATAATAATTAATTATTGGCATAACACCATCAGTTTCTGAACGCACCTCTCATTCTGTATAGAATAAAGTTGGAGCTCGAGATTGACCACGTTCCAAATTCAAAAACTCTTTCCACGCTAGCGGATAAAATGGACTTTTGGGCGCAGATTTTGAGCGATAAAGCAAGCCTTTTCTAGCCGGTGAGGTGAATATTGATTTCTCATCGTCTATAGTTTACAACATTATCGACAGACCAGGTGAAATGCACCCTTATATCAGTGTAGGTATTTTTTGTTATTTTTATTTTTTACAGTTTTTACCTGGCAATGTTCCCATTTCTGTATCTGGCAGACCCGACTGTCAAAGTACCCAATGCCCAACCGGTTATCTACACACACACACACACACACGAAAACCTTATGTAACAAATAGAAGAATACTTTTACACTCTGCCAAATAGGATAGACTTAATATCTTTATATATTGAATTTGATTGAATCTACTTTATGCTGGACCTAAATGAAACATTAAATTATAATTGAGTCAGAGTAATTGGTTTTGTTCCGACAATAATCAACTGAAACAGAAATGAATACTCGCTTTACTTGAATTCGTTTTAAGTTTAATGTTTCTCATTTAAAAACCGATTGTGCGGTGCGGACCCGTTGTAATCATTTAAATTTATTTCAGTCTTTTGTGGGAAAAATACATAACAAAAATATTAAAATGAAAAGCGTTTTTTTCATGTTAAATAGCACGAATATACAGTAAGCAGCTGAATTAAATGGTTAATTAGTTTTAAGTTTACAAATGAAGTCGAAAAGAGGCCGAGTTTTTTTGACTAAAGACGTCATGTTCAACGATTCATAGTTTTTTACGAGTCATTTGTGTAAATTATTGCTAGTTTGGACAGGTTTTACAGAGTATCTCACTTAACTAGTCTGCAATGCGGACAGCCGCTGGCGAGGCTGCGGAAGTGTGCCTAGGGCGTTCCCGTGGCCTCACCTTATAGCGTAGAGGCGGCACATAGAGGGGTTTTTAGTGGGTATACCATAGGCCTCATTAGCCGACATGGGAGTCCCACATAGCCACCAGGGCCCGTCCCCGCTCCCTGGTGGTATGCGCAACGCATTTTCCCATCTTTAAAAAAAAGGTTAGGTTAGGTGAGGGGGAACCCTCGACGGTGCCCGCCTTGTCGGGGCGGGGGGGCTTAGTAACCGTGGACTGGTCAACCATGGTGAAGCTAAGAGGCACCCAGGGCCGGCCTGTTTGGGCTGCCGGCTGGCCCGAGGAGGGCGCTCCTAGCGGGCTTGGCTTAGCCCGCTTAGGATGCGTAGGGGAGGGACCGTAGAAGAAGAGGAGTACCGGTATTGCGGTTCGCCGTTCTCCCTATCTTCTGCGGCCGAGGCGGGATCGCAGGGGGAGAGGAGTGTTGGTTTAACAGTGCGCCACTCTCCCTACCCCCTGCGAACTTGGTGGGGTCGTTCCGCGGAAACGGCGCTGGTGGGACCGCTGAGAAGGAGGAATGCCGGTATCACGGTGCGCCGCTTTCCCTATCCTCTGCGGCCGAGACGTGGTCGGTGGCGGAACCACATACCTGATCTGCCACCGGGTGCTGGATTTTTTCCGCACCCACGATCTCTTTGTAGCGGACTCAGGGGTGTCCGCTACTGAACAGGTGGAGATCGAGGAGGCAGGCGCGTCCAAACATCTGGCGCGCCTCACGTTGAGGGCCTCCGGGCATACGTGAAGAGCTGCTTAAGAGCGGCTGCCGCCGGCGGGGTCGCGGATGTGTGCGGAAGCGTTCCCGTAACCTCGCCACATGGCGGCGAGGCGGCAAATGAGGGGGTTTTTAGTGGGTACACCGTGGGTCTCATCAGCTCAAACGGGAGTCCCACATAACCAATCGGGTCACCCCCTGCGCCCGCGTGGTATGCGTAACGCATTTTCCCCTCTAAACAAAAAAAAAAGGTTAGGTTAGGTCGTTGGATTCATTTATTTTTAATGTAGGTATGTTCCCCGATTAACCGAAGTCATGTTTTTTGTTTCACTGGGTATCCATTCCAGGAGGTCCCATGACCATCAGGTCCGAATCTGATGATGGGACCGTGGAGAATTCGAGGGAACTTGAAGCGATTTCGGTACATTATTTTTACTGATTTGAATGCTGTTATAAGTTTGTTTTTAAAGTCTATTATTATGGCAGATATGAATGCTGTGCAACCCTAGCCGCGGTGATAAACTAGCGCTCGCGACCGCGGCAAGTGCCTGCAGGAGCGGTCATCCGCCGCTATTCAGCATTTATAAGCCGAGCAGTGGCTTATGCTGAATAGCATAAGCTACGCCCGGGCTTATGCTAATAACATATTTTACGATTGCATCATGTTTACTAGTTTCCGGCGTAATATCTTTGAAGAATACATTAATTTATCACTGAGTAATTCTAATTTTTGGATACTATAATACCAACGTTCATGAACCTATTTTAGAGTGACATGCACAGTAATTTACTTTGAAAACAAAGTTTTAACCGAATTCAATTCAGTACTCCGCCAAGCCACATGAACATTACCATATTTACTCTCCACTTTACCACATGAACATTGAGGACTACAGAAAAAAACCAAATCGCTGTATGTGGGCCGATGATATTTGAGGAGTTCCATCGATTCATCAATAAAGCTGATTCTGAGACCTTTGGCACTTCATAAGTTGTTATTTCAACGGAATCATATCCAAATCTGTGACGTACTTTTATAGTTTTCAGTTCATCATTGGGGAGTTCCAGGAGACATCTCATCATCAGTTCCACTTCACCACATTTGTGATTTCCGGGTGTAAAATATACGAGTTATAATAGAAAACAAAATTACTGCATGCGTGCCTAACATATTTCAGGAGTTCCCTCAATTCCTCATGGATCATGGGATCCAACTGGATTTTGGAGTGGGACCAATTCAAAAGCAAATAATTATGTACTTACAAACAAAAAAACTTGTACGATACGGTTCATAAATTACGGATCTCTGAAGTAACTAACATTAAAAATCCTTCCTTTTTGAAGTTAAGTTTAAAAAGAATATATGTATACAAGAAGAATATTAAATATTACAAATTCAAATGTACACGTCAGTGCACCATAGAGTTGCACTATACACTGTTTGACTTGACGAAACCGAGTTTGATCGCCTTTGTTTAAAAGAAGTTATTGCAATTTAAGGGTCGCAAGGTAGGTGAAAACAAATGACTATGGCTCTGGGAGCTGTAAAACTCGTGAGCCCTAGCTTTTTAAAAATAAAAGCTTTTTTAATTTCGAAAATCAGAGTCGACAAAAAAAACTATACTTATAATCACTGAATCTGCTCACAACATTTCATGAGAATCGGTTGCGAATTGCGACCTGCAGAGGACAACAACAAACATAGGAAATCATTTTGGCCCAAACTAAAACGGACCACATCGCTCGCTCTGAAAAATGTAATCGTATTTGTGTGTGCTTCGTGCGTATGTGCGTATGAAATTATGGGATCATTATCATGACTGGCCCAAATGTGTTATAATGCTGTGACTCAAAAAAATTGTTGGACTATGAGCACTTGTCCTAAATGGCTCATAATATACCGTGAACTCGGTAGGGACGGCTAATGTATCCGCCTCACGGTGTTTGTTTTCCATTTTCCTCGTTGACATTATTCTAAGGCTCTCGACGGAATAATCTTGAAAAGCTTCATTTTTAATTACACGCCACTTGATCTACAAACTTATGCTTTAGCCTAGTTGGTAGTGACCCTGCCTACGAAGCAAGAGGTCCTGGGTTCGAATCCCGGTAAGGGCAAACATTTATGTGATGAGCATGAATATTTGTTTCTGAGTCATGGATATTTTCTATGTATTTAAGTATTTATATCTATTACATATATCGTCGTCTAGTACCCATAACACAAGCCTTACTGAGCTTACTATGGGACTAGGTCGATTTGTGTAAGATTGTCCCCTTATATTTATTTATTTATTTATTTATGCCGCCAGGGCTGTTCTTCTTGACGTGCTTAAAATGTCAATGTCAATACAATAAATGCACATGTCCACTCATTTCCCTTTTACGTAATCATAAACGACACGAAAAATTGGAATCCTAGTATAGTATTGAAATATAAATTAAACTATTTAATTGGTAATCCAATTATTGTATGTAATGTGATTACCACAATTAGTAACATAGCGTAATGTAAATAATTATTGTGTAATAATTAAAAACGGAGTTTTCAATTTAGTTTTAGCAATTTAAACTAACGATCTCATCGCACCTTTCACACCTGAACGTAGGTACAGATAATTTGAGACCCTTGGAAGGATATAGGATAGTTTTTAGGGTTCCGTACCTCAAAAGGAAAAAAACGGAACCCTTATAGGATCACTTTGTTGTCCGTCTGTCTGTCTGTCTGTCTGTCTGTCTGTCACGACCATTTTTCTCAGAAACGCGTGGAGGTATCAAGCTGAAATTTATATCAAATACTCAGGTCTATTGTCCCTTCGACCTGTGAAAAAATCAAACTTAAAAGTCAACCCAATCAAAAGACACAGTCGTTTATGCTGCAAATTTTAGAGTTTTTCGACACTCGCAAAACCTACAGGGTACTTTCCGTGAACTCAGAAACTTAAAATTTGGCACGAGGCAACGTCATATAGCACAGACAAAGGAAAATTTACGAAAAGTAGACATTTTTAGTATAACCATACAAAAAAAGTTTTTAATTTTTTCAACTTAATTCCTTTTTCCTCGTAAACGTGTGGAGGTATTAATTTGAAATTCATGTCAAATACTCAGGGCTATAGGACCTTTCAGATGTAGCAAAACCAAACTTTTATGTCAACGCAATCAAAAGAAATAGCAATTTAAGTCGCATATTTTGAAATTGAGTACTCGCAACAAACTCAAAACGTAAAGGGTACTTCCCGTTAACACAGAACCTTGAAACTTGGCACGAAGAAACTTCATATAGCACAGACAAAGGAAAAATTACGAAAAGTAGACATTTTTTTGAAATTTTAAACTTACTATCTTTTTCCTTGTAAACGCGTAGAGGTATTAAAATGAAATTCATATCAAATACTCATGTTTATAATACCTTTCAGCTGTAGCAAAATGAAAGTTTTATGTCTACGCAATCATAAGAAATAGCAATATAAGTCGCATAATTTAAAACTGAAAAAGGTGTATGTGAAGTCCCCAACCCACACTGGGCCAGCGTGGGAACTACTGCCCGTTCCCTCTCATCCATGGGAGAAGGCCTGTGCCCAGCAGTGGGACGTATATAGGCTGATTTATATTACTATATAAGTATTATAGATAATCTCAAGGGTATCAAAACATATAGGTACTTTCCCGTGAACTCAATTTTATGTCAACGCAATTTATTTATTTATTTATTTGTTTATATAGTAACATTTATACCTTAACAGCAAGGCCAAAGCGGTACAAACTTAACATGTAACAAAAGAAGGAAAACATAAACAACAACGACTCTTAAGTATGTAGAACTACAGTATTCGCAGGCATCTCGCATTCTGCCACTCACCTGCATCCAATCATCAGTCACGCGGCCGAACTCGCAAATAGATCACACTGTGGGTGCGCTTGGAGCACGGAGTTGAGGAACGCTAACGCGCGCGCAATGGGATCGTGCGCGTGCGCCCGCGTGCGCGCGCCCGGCACGGCCAGCAAGGGGTGATTTCGCGCGCGAACGTACCGATCAGGGACAAAGAGACGCACGAATGCATCGATGAGACCCACACAATCGACCTTTCCTCGCACTAGATCAATAAAAAGAAACAGAATTTTTTAAAGTAGTCCACTTATTTTGGCATTCGCAACTACTCGCAAGGAAATTAAAGCCTAAAGGATGATTACTAAATTGATAAAGTGACCCTGTTTAAATTTATGCTGCCCCAGCTTTCCACATTGTAATGTTACGGATTCCATTTTCATTTATTATTTAGTAATAAACATACTACAACTTTTGCTTGTTTGTACGGAACCCTCGGTGCGCGAGTTCGACTCGCACTTGGCCGGTTTTTTTATCTGGGAAATAATCCCTTAAGATAATCATATTTCTAAGGCGATAACAAGTTCTACGCGGACGAAGTCGCGGGCAACAGCTAGTTGTGTAATAATTTGAAATGAAATGAAATGAAATGATTTATTCATGTATGTGATGGGTTACAATTTGCAGTTCTAGTTGCATTACCTCTGGTGGACTCAGCATACCCTACCTTTTCAGGTGTACATACGTCTAATTCTACTTATATAATTATTATAAAAACAAATGTCATGAAAGAGATTACGATTAAAAAGATAAAAGTTAAAAGCAATTTAAAAAAAAAAAAAAGATTACAAATCAAAATAAAAACAAAACAGATAATAACATTTATATATGAGTAGATTCTTAACTAAATTCTTAAATAACTTTAATTTCTGACACTTAAAAGTATCGGGTATCTTATTGTAAATTGTGATACACATTATATAAGAATTTTTTGAGGTAAGTCCTAATTTGGCAGCAGGTTTATGTAACCTATATTTATATTGTGCTCGAGCATTACGGGTACATAGCTGCTGTACTTCTATAAACTGCGTTTTGTATTTGTGAACAAAAACGGCAACCTCCAAAATATACAGACACGGGACGGTGAGTATGCCATTATCAATAAAGAACGGCCGGCATGATTCCCTTCGACCAATTCCAAAGATTGCTTTTATGCAGCGTTTTTGAGCTAATAGTAATTGGTCTTTACCAGAACAATTACCCCACAAAACTATTCCATATCGGAAAATAGAATTTACATAGCCGTGATATGCTACTAGCGCAGCTTGTATAGAAACTGTTTTCGCAATTCTTTTTAATGCATATATAAAGCTATTTACTCTGCTGCAGACACTTTCCACCTGGTCCCTCCATTTGCAGTGAGAATCAATGACTATCCCTAGGAACTTTATGTGATGGACCTCTTCAATGGGAACATTATCAAAACTTATATTTAAATTTTGTGAGTCACTTCGGTCAGTATGGAATTGAATAAAATTAGTCTTACCTAAGTTCACTTTTAAATTATTATTATGTAGCCATTCAATTGTCCGCGATAATGCCATATTTATTTCGTCATTGTATGTCGATAAATCGTTACATTTTATTATAATTGATGAATCGTCCGCGAATAAAATACACTCATGAGATATGTAATTCGGTAAATCATTTATATACAATAAAAATAATAAAGGGCCTAATATACTACCTTGCAGTACGCCATAGTTATTACTGACATAATATACTTGTTTCTGAGTCATGGATATTTTCTATGTATTGTATTTATTGTATTTATATCTATTATATATATCGTCGTCTAGTACCCATAACACAAGCCTTACTGAGCTTACTATGGGACTAGGTCGATTCGTGTAAGATTGTTCCCTTATATTTATTTATATATTTATTTATTTATTATAATTTGATCGATAAGATACTAAATTTCTAGATTTAGGACAATACTTTAGTGTCTCTACACATTGACTTCGACCGGTGAGGTAAGCCTTTATCCAGTCATGAGCAGGACCTCGAATCCCATACCTATATAATTTCGTTAATAAACGCTTGTGGCTCACAAAATCAAATGCTTTACTCATATCCATGAATAAAACAGTAGCTGGAATACGATTCTCAATGGCATTTATTACACTTTTGACTAACTTAAACGTCGCTAAAGAAGTACTTCTAGATTTTCTAAATCCGTGTTGTTGCTCATTTATTACATTAATATTTTCCAATTATACATTGCTTTTTCAAAAATTTTGGAAAATATGGATATAAGTGTTACAGGTCTATAGTTACCCATGTCAGACTTAGCCCCTTTTTGTAAAGGGGTTTAACTACGGACTTCTTTAGTATTTCCGGAAAGCTGCCCTGCGCCAACGACAAATTTAGTATATGCACCAGTGGCTGTACAATTACATAAGCATTTTTTTAATAACATCTGTCTTCAGATCGTCGTGACCAACTGCTTTCGAGTTTTTAAGGCTACTACTTAATTTACTAATCAATTTTCTCGCACTTAAAGGCTTTAGAAAAATTGAGGATTCATGATTGGCAATATTGATGTCGTAATTAATGTCGAATGTCATATTATCAATTACATATTTAATGAAAAAAATATTAAAACAATCGGCAATTTTTTGTGGGTCATCAATACATTCATTATCTATAATAAGCTTTTCCACAGATTTGCATGCCATAATCGGCTAAACATGTGAAACGAACAATCATAATTGTTATAATGACCACCTACATAAATATACTTACCATGGTTAAGCAAATAAATATATTGTATTCTATTCTATTCATAAATAATCAAATTAACAACTTAACTAACCTAACTAATATATCAGTTATGAGCTATACTTTGTCGCAGAATAATACAACTTTTTCAGAAGAAATTGCTTGAGCCTTGCATTAAAAATTTTACTATTCGTTAATGATTTTAACTTAGCAGCACTTTAAGTTAGCAGCTTATTAGAAAGAAACACAGCCTGATAGTTTGCGACATGCTTCGTAACATTGAGCTTCGCGACAATGTTTTTTTTTAATGTCTTTTCGTCTTATCGACTACCTAATTTCTCTCATATTTGTTTAAATGTTTCACGAAGTCTGTCAAGAGTGTTAGTATGTAAAGGTAAACGGCACGGTTAGTATATTGAGCTTGACGAAGTGCCCTTTGCAATATTCCCTTTGAGGTATGCGGTAATGGTCCCAATCGGTTCTGACGAAGGGCGTTACAATAAGAACGTATGGTGTTACTTAATTTCCGTATCTCATACTTCCAGTTCAGTAGTGCATCTATATGGACGCCTAAGAATTTGACAACATCATTCATTTAACCTTATATCTAGAGCATGCGATTTGTATGCTGTGGCGGAAAACATCAGGAAGACGCTGCTATATTCGATAAGTTCTTCATTCGCATAAATTTGTTTGCATCGCTGGCTCGTTTAATTAACGATTTTTTTAAATATCCCGAATAAATTATAACTTTATTTTTTTTACGTACCTTGAACGAAACGACAACTCTAGCGGGGCATTCCTGGATCGCGTAGGATATAATGATGACTAGCACATAGCCAAGAGTGTGTGGGCGCGACGCACAAACCAATAAGGTTAATGGGATTGACAGGATATTCACATTTAATTTTAAGGTGCATTTCGGCTAGTATTAAATTATATGTTTAACGTTCGTCCCGACTAAAAGTAAGTGCATCAAGCCGAGCCGACTGAACAAATAATCGGATTGAATACACGAAAGCTTCCGATACAATTTCTATGTAAACACGTGCGGTTAGCCCGTTCTGTTGTGACTTCAGAATACAGATCACTTGGGACACTTGGGACTCAATATTGGTATAGTACCTACTGTATATTCTACAAGAGGCAGGCACGGATGATTCATCTCATTGAGTGAGAATGTAAACTGTGAAATCCATATTCGTAAACCATACTTATGCCACCTTATGGGGCTGGGGCTGATGTTATCTTATCTGGATGAGGGCCCTTTCGGATACACTTCGACCTGGTGGGATCTTTTGTGCATTTGCCCTATCCTTTATGCCTACTCCCAAGCTCGCTCCATCATTTCCACGAAACGGAATTTCAGCGGGCGCACCTTGAACTCCGTTGGTTGCGGATAGCGTTGAAGTTGCGGGGAGCATGCTCTTCCGATTCGTAATCGAGCAATCTGATCAGCAACGTAAGCGTTGACGTAAGGGTGCGTTCAGTGACAGATGCAGGATTTTCGTTTTGGAGGCTTGACCCCACTGATGGTCGATTTTGGCAAGAACTCGGGTACCTTGGGGAGTGGGGGGGCGGCACCATAAAACGGGCATAGAGCCAAACAAAAATGGCAAGTGGCAAGGATAAATAATGAAGATGAACAACCACATCTTCACTATTTATTTCAACTGACCGTATCTGTTATATCTGTCTAGATAATTATTTTAATAATTATAAACTTGAATACATTGCATGTGCTGCCTTGAGCCATAATTAACTATCAAAAATAAATTAATGTTGCAATTAAGATCCTGAAAATGTCTTATTATATTATTTTCAATGTAAGTTAACTACGTTAATTACGTTTTTAGTCCATCATTGCCATAAAACATACGTAGTTATACAACACACATATAAAATTACTAAGGAGATAAGTCGCGTTTTCGTGAAATTTAATATCATCATTCATGCTTCGGGCTGCACTCTGTGAGAAAAGATTTCATCTTGTATAAACCTGGACCTTCGAGCGTATTTATAGCTTCTTACTACGTAGCAGCGGTACGATCAACTCGTTAAAGGGTAAAAAAACAATTATTTGGAGTAGTTATTACTTTATTTTATATGAGTTAAATGTTTACTAAGCAGAAACGTCCGCTGACGTCCGCGCTTAGAAGAGTGAATGGGTTGAAAAATTCGTCGCCACTAGCAGACCCATGGTAGCTCAGTTGGGTAAGAGCAATGGACGGATACCAGAGGACGTGGGGTCAAACCCCGCTTGAGGCGAATAATTTTTAAATTTTCCACTTTGATCGAAATTCATATGAGTTTGTTAAAGTAAGTACATTCATACCCATTGTAAAACGAAATTAACACTCGCTACCACGAATCGCTACGCGCTACGCTCGTAGCCGATCCTGTGGTTTTCTTCGTATGTAGCGGAAAGCGACTACGGCCTTTTGTACCTAACAATTATGTTCTCTTCTAATTCATAGTTTGCTACAATAAATATTATTTACACTCGGCTTTACCTCAAGCCTCCCTGGCATCAGCATTGCTTGTGGCAACTCGTAGACAATATCCCGCTTAGAGCGTGTTCATATTATCCAGTATGATATCGGTATAGAATCCGACAGCGATTTTTACATCGAATTTTAATTTAAACTTTCGTGAGTCATGTCTAAAATACTACTACCACGGCTAAACGGTATTAAATGTCACGACATGTTTTGAACTCATCGGATGTTTTCATTCATGGCGAGTGTTTTCGACGTGACATTTAATATGCGAGTTTAACCGTGGATTTGTTAGTGATTAACTAACAATTTGCGCAGTACACATTGCACGATAATATCGGTTCGACACTGGCATTTTATTGCAATCTTCATTCCCAATGCCGACTTAACAAAAAAAAACCTCTTATAAGCATTTATTAGGTATATATATTTAAGTTAAAACACAAACTTAGTTCAAGAAAATCTAATGTTTAACTCCTTAACACAAGAAATAAGAAGTAGGTTAAAACAAATGCAACTGGCCACCCCGACGCAGTGAACACGCCACAAATATACACGCACTATAGCTACACGTACAGCACACAAACAAATGACATTGTCTGATAGACGAAACTGCTCGCCCCCATGGCGGTCGGAGCAGGCTCCGATATCGAATCGGTCAATGTGAACAGTGAGTATTTCCATACATTTATTTGCCTCCGATATCGTTATCGGATCCCTACATCGATAAACGTGCACACGCTTAGCGTGAAGTATAATTCACTTACTATGTACACTATTCATCTTAACCGGGTGTAGTAATGAACTATGTGGCGGTTCAATAATCGCACTCCTACAACCTAATTGAAAATGACTGAATTATATTAGAAACGACCGCTTTAACATATAATAGCATATTAAACTAGTTATTATTCTAACAAACATTTGTGTAGTACTTGATTATATTGAGTGTACATATACTTGGTTGATTTTCCGTTAAACGTTTACACGTGGCTTTTATCTTCGTATCATATGTTTCAGCAATGACTATACGTACCCACTTTAATCAGCTATCTCAAAATCATCTTTCTGCTCGGTATTTAAATAAAATAACAGTGTATCGAGTGCTTAGTATATATTGAAAACGTTTTTAAACTCGTCCCTATACCCCTCTCGTCCCTATAACCATATATTGTAGATGAATAATGTGTAAATCTAGTGTCACTAAAATTAAATAAACCCGAGTAAATTTAAAATACATTCCTTTATCGACAATTATACATTAGCTAGTTATTGGACTGGCCATCTGATAACTTAGCAAAAGTCTAATTGATTAAAAATTAAAATAATAACGATGAAATTAGAAGATAACTTCATAGAAGAATATAATACAAAATTAAAAAAAATCAACAAAATACGACTGTTAAAAGATAATGAGTTAATCCAGTCTATACCAATTCTAATCTTTATTTAATATAAATATAAATATAATAAATGTAGAAAAAAAAACAATTACACCAGAGAAAATAAAATAAAAAGAATAATAAAAATAATGTAATGTTAAAATCAACTTAAACTCATTGCAAATATATATAGGTAGTAAATTTTATCACAACTTATAGACGACGACGGCGTCCGATATATCCTACTTAACCACGTTTTTACTACACAAAAGCACGCCTGAATCAGTTTCTTAAGAATATATACTGAAATATAAGCTAGGCTTACAAATATTTCTTAATAAAAAGACAGCGGATAAGATATTAAGAAAAGGAATTCATTCATAATAAATACTATGAACCAAGCTTCTTGCCTTTTACTTCAGACTTGGTTTAAAAATTCCTTTTCAATTCATCCCACACGGCTCACCACTTAACCGCTAAGGGCGTTAAGCGTCCCAGGGCTGTTATTCGGAACACGCTAATCCACCTCAGCTCACCCGTCACGCCCACCGAAACCAGACTTCTTGGATTACGCTTAGTTACTTCGAATCATGGCGTCAAGGCATATTGGGTGAACGGCGAGGTGAGGTTAAAATAAGTTACAGAATAGCGGGGCTCTTAAGGGGAATGTAGCTGCCAAGACTTTGTCCCACTCGCTCTGTGCTGGTCACCCGCGCGCGGAAAATACTTAAAGAAAATTGGCAAAAAGGTTAGTTTCCATTAAAACGGCCCGTTGTTAAAGAATCCGTTGATTCTTTACCCGAACACGCGGTTATAATATCACTTTAAAGTTAAGAAGCATTAGAAAATTAAAGTAAAAATGGCCTCATTTGAAAGCCATATTTATAAATTGCTATTGTGCTAAAAATAATTCAATAAATGGAATTGTTAGTGGGATATGAAAGTTTTAGATACATATATATATCAAAATATTTGGTCCGAACATTGAGTTTTTACTGGAGCGCGCGAAGGATGCGCCTTAAGTAATCGGCTCGGGGACAATAGACTATATTATTTACAGCTTCAAACTTGACACCCTCGCTGTCAAGTTGCAATCTTACTAAAATTATTAATGTACTGTCACGCGAAAACTTTGGCGGTGCGGCTCGTGACAGTAATTAGTTTAGCTACTCGACGGTAAGTGACGAGGCAGGCTCGTGACATGAGCTGAGATGTGTGATAATTTGAAATTAACAGTGAGCGGACAGACGGGCGCTATATTTTAACAAACAATTAATGTCATCAACAACTTAAACATCTTCAAAGTTTCGGTGCCAAACCAGCTTATTAGTATTACAAAAAAAATGCTCACATCTGCTTTTAAGTACCCTAGCTGTATGACACGCAAAAATTTAAATATATTAGGATAAACTTTATAGATTTGTATAAGGTTGGGACCTCCTAGAAAATAACCATATAGGTACAATATCATGCTTAGTTTATTCAACTTAAATAATTAACATTCATTTTTGTGAAAATTTTGCATATTGATATATGCAACTGTAGATTATTTTCATTGCTCGAATCCAAGAAACCTTACTAACAATTGACTTTTGCTATCACATTTTTTTCTCACTTATAAAGCAGTAGGTCGCAAAAAAATTAATGCCTATTACTACTAGTGGCTCTGTTGGCTGTAGAAGCCGCGAGCATGTCGTTATTCCAATTTAAAAAAACGCTCACGTAAATTTAAGCCAGCTGTTCAAGGACACTGGACTGTAACCAAAGATAGCAAGTTAAACAAGATGACTAGACTTGTGCAATAAGGGGCTCTCGTCTTGAGCTGTACGGTCGGCAAACAAGCTTATCGCTCAGCCCGGATTAGTTGGTTACCCTCGCTCCAACACGCGGCTCTGACCGTGCAGACTTGATTGCTTGCTGTACCAATGTTGCTTAAGAGAAAGTAAACTCTAAGTAAATTCAATTACACAGTCGTTTCATTAGTCGCAGTAATTACATTAAGTAGATACTGTCGTTAAAGGTATACCTACGGTAACTTGTAACTAACTTGAATGACAATGTAACTGGTCATAACAGAACAAATTGAATTTAGACATTATGTTTGGATTGTCACATGTTCCCTGATATAAAATAATACTCGTATCTAATTTATCTGAGTACGATGATTGAACACTGTTGCGAGTATTTTGTACATTTGGACAAATATCCTTATATATAAGTGCACATATCTACAATACAATATTTGGGGACTATCTTACACAAATCGACCTAGTCCCAAACTAAGCAAAGCTTGTGCTATGGGTACCTACTAGACGACGTAAGGTCTTCAAATCTTTTATTTATTCTTGGATCGTCCCTATTTAGTTAAGTATATTTTTATATGTTCAATGCTGATGAATGCTGTCAAAGTAGTTACCCCATACGGCGACTCAAATTAATCTTCAATCCAGAGAGTAATCACGTAACGTTCCGAACGCACGTTAGGACAATTTAACTGTCAATATTCCCTATAAAAAGTGACATATAGATCTCCCTGACGCGCGTAAAATGCGTTACGTGATCGACCTGCAGATCGGTATTTACCTGAACACAAGTAAAAAAGTGTAATTCATTTCCTTTATTAACCCTCAACGCAAATATAAGTTTGACGCATCTGTGTATGTGTCTGTGGCATCGTAGCTCCTAAACGAATAGACCGACTTTGATGCGATTTTTTGTCCGAAAGCTGACGTGATCAAGATGGTTCTCAGCTACGTTTCAATAAAATCGGTTGAGCCGGTTTTGAGATATAGAAGTTTGAAATGAAAATGTTGGGAGCTCCGGCTCAACTAATTTTACCGAAACGTAGCTAAGAACCATCTTGATCACGATATCAGTATTAGATTGTGCCAAAACAAATCAGTGCAAAATCAAAGTGCAAATGTCGGATTTTAATTAAAAAAAGCATCGTGTTTTCATCTCGCAAAACTGATCGCTGATTGGCTATTTGTGACTCAGTGTTTATTTTTCAAGTTGACAGTTTCGTTTGGAAACGTTCTGACGACTGCAGATTTTTTTAAATGTTATGTCCTCAAGTGAGGACCGGGGGATCCAGGAGGTTATCAACGTAGAACACAATTCATCAAACTATCGAGGTTGGATCAAGCTGCCCCGTGGTACGCCAGTCCTGTCAAGCTCATCTAACTTGACAGACATTCAGATGTGCACTTAACGATTCAAGATTCAAGTCAGCCATCAAACTATCGACTACCAAAGCCAAACAAAACTTGCGTTTCTAAACGTCGTCAGTACCATCCTATTGACAAATACTAAAAGTATGTATACATACAAACTCACGTTAAGTAGATATATCACCCGATGATGAAGGTAAATGTTTTCTTTCACAGAGACTCCATTGAAACCAAGTATTAGTTGTGTAAACATGTTTTCTTAAACACCTTCAAGAATCTCCCAGATTAATATCCAACCACTCAACCCAGTTCAATGGACGTCCTACCATAAAAAGAAATATCACTCATGTGAAATCCACGCTTATTAACACTTTCGCTGTCAGGAACCTGCCTAGGGGGCGCTTACGCCGTTACGTATTATTAATACACTTCAAATGCGAAAGGAATTAATGCAATAGAACATAAATGGTAAGTACTAAATCGTTATAAAAATGTTAGCATCTGTGTCGCATACAATGATTTTCATCACATTTGCGAGGAAACTAACACACATTGCAAATATTTTATTAAATTTCAGGTCAATAAAAAAGTAAAGTTATTTTTTTTACCAGAATGATGATGTTACAATTTTTCTTGTTTCTAATGTAGGTAACAAAATCGCTCCCTTATTGCGTATTTCATTAATTTAACTCTACTTTTCTTCTGATCCGCTACGAGCGTAGCGCGTAGCGATTCTTGGCAGTGAATATGTTAATATTGTAAATGCGAAAGTAGCTCTGTCTGTCTGTTTACTGTCACTATTTCACGCCTAAACCGCTGTACGATTTAAATGAAATTTTGTATGGAGATGGTTTGAGAGTCTGGTGTGGACATAGTACAGTCATACAGTGTTTATCTCACTCTTGGATGGACATAGTACAGTGTTTATCTCAGAAACCATCCTTTAAAATGATGAAAAGGGGAGCGGAAGTATCTACGTGAGCGCGATAATTGGAGTTGCGCCTGTGGAAAGTGTAATAGCATATTTGGTTGTTGCACCGGCTGAGACGCATCCGGTGTGTCATGTGTCATGTCGTATGAGCATTCATACATTACAACGGAGCGGTGTACGTGCTCCACACGCAGCCGGTGTGGCTCGGCCTTTAATCCCTAAACAAATTCACTGCCAAGAATCGCTACGCGCTACGCTTGTAGCGGATCCCGTGGTTTTCCTCGTGGGTAAGCGACTACGAAGTACGCGCCCGCTACGTCGGATTCCTGTTAGTGAGCGTGGTGGTGATTAACGAGTATGCGCGACCGAAGTCACGGGTTAGATAGTACTCAATAAAAAAAAATTTTTTCTTAGGCGTCATACGAGACACTTCTATCGCACGCTTTCATAGGCTTTCAACGTGAGCGATTACTTCCGCCGCTGTCGCAGAGCGTCTACAGCCGATAAAACACTTGATTGATTGATACTATAGATCAAATCGCTGTAGTGGGTTGCTTTGTGAAATCGTCTGAACGCTGACCTTCTTAACTATGTTCTGACAAAAGCGCCAAGCCGGGCCTCAATATGATTCATCACTTTCGCATCGCAATCAGATTTATTTCAGTAACTCTAGTAAAAACGGAAGTCCTGGTAAGTTACTAGTTCGAGGGGTGCATGGGTCCGTCTCAAGAAGCTACATGTTCTAATTTTACGAAGTAAAAGCAATATCCTTAAATTACTTAAATAACAAAGCTGTGCCTATACAATTTATTTTAAAAACAAAATTTTCCAGTAATCCGCTTCAAGTGTGCCTATAAAATTTCCTTTAAAAACAAAGTTTCCAGTAATCCGCTTCAAGTGTGCCTATAAAATTTACTTTAAAAACAAAGTTTCCAGTAATCTCGTTCAACTGTGCCTATAAAACTTGGAGAGATTCTCCAGGATGCCATAATCAGATCCTGACCTGATGACCCTTTCCAAGAAAAAATGAGTTCCAAATGGGTCCAGGCGTCTTCAAGGAGTCGGGGGAACACACCCAAAAAAAGATTCTGACGAGGCGGTAACGTTTCATACGTACGTTAGATCTACCTAATGTAAGTACAAAATATTACGAAATCGACCAGCAAGTTCATCTACAACCTGTATCGACATATGAAAGATTTATTTTAGGATTTTTCTCAACCCAAGCAGTAAAAAATCTGATAACGAAGACGACGCACAAGAAATAATCCTCTCGGAAATATCGGTGAATTGATTTCATTACTTAGCTTATACCAATGCGGAGCGCGTCGTGGCATTGCTGCCTGGGGCAGATTCCGTTGCTGGCGTGTGGACTTTGCTGTTCGGGTTCTGCGGAATAATTCCCTACACACCCTGAAGAAACTCGTAACTTTAACTCTCTGTTTAATTTGGCCAAGTTTGTCTTGGAGACTCTTGGACTTTGAGGCAAGTTATGATTATAATCAATATATTTCTCTGATTAAACATCTGCACGTCTATCATGGGACGGCCGCGATATAAGTACCCTCGATTCTTCTCGCACTATATACCTCTTGTTCTAAGTGGTCTAATTTTTATTAGAACACTTAAGTCTCTCTCTTGAGAGACGGATAGTGCGAGTAAAATCGAGAGAGCTCGCGCGCCGTCGCGATGGTATTAATAATAAATACGTCACCGGTCTGACTTGGCCATGATAGAGTTGGACAAATTAGTAATAGAATGTAATAAATGTACATATTTACATTTGCAGTGAACCCAGTTCAATACATCCGATATTTGATAGCCGTCATCCCGGTACAATAAACGTCAATGATGACATACATGTACTGGGGTGACAGCTGTCAAATATTGGATGTAAGGGCAATTTTACTACAGTGTTGTATACTGTGCATATGGTTGAAGTATCAATACTACTATAATGTATGATATCTTTACAGAGTCACTTCTGAATAATAATAATAAGAGAGAATGTCTGCAAAAAAAAAGTGAACATAGATATGTAAGTGATTGATGACAGTAGGATATTGTGAAAGTATCGTATTTTATAATATCGTATTATTATTGTTAGTTTAAACAATTTATCAAAGTAGGCAAGTACTTTGTTAATATACTACTTGACAAATATCTACTTGGAGTTCGATGTAAGCGGCGGGAGAATACTCTTATTCATATACATATACTTACATATTTATAATTTTACATGCTTTAAATTGTTCACTCCAATAAAAATATGTACTGCAGCGTGAACGTGCAGAAGTCGCTTTTACGGCTCCTGTTTAAGGTTACGGCAGTTGGTTTAATTCCGCGCCATCTAGTAAACTAATGCTGAAGCTCGAAAGTTAGATTACAGCTCAAGTCGTACTTTTGACGGGCCGCAGTCTTTCCGCGTTTGTTATGGTTTCAAGGGTTGCTCATAGAGGGCATAATCGTCGTGTCGAACGTATGTGTCTCCCTTTATACACAACCTCGCATATGGCTCTACCGGGTCTGATTCTGTCTGGTTAGAAGTTTTTAAGAATGAAATTTAAGTTTTAATTATTTAAAATTTGAATTTGATTTTTCCAAGATTCTTTTCCTAGTCTGTCAGAATGACAAAAACAAATTATGGATGAATCATTCATGATTGTAAAGCTGAAGAGTTGACATCCTTTAAAAGTCCTCATTTTGCAGTTTGCAGGCAGTTTTGTTGTTGGGCTTTTGAGTGCCTTCCTGTGCCACAAGTGGTCAGTTAATTTCCCAGCCAAGGTTGTCGCTGGGGGGTTCGATTGTCGATGCTGTTGCTGCGACTAAGTTTAATAATGGGTCGCAGCCTGAAGTAGTTGTTCTTGAAAACCAACGAAAAGCCGGACGTCGTTTTAGCGATCTGGGTAAGCTGGGTTTCTTAATATCACGATCTATTAGCTTTTTGTCAAACCAGTGGTGGTAGTAGTCCTCACGTATTCTATATTTATCTCGTAGCTCCCGGGTTCGGGGCGTGAAAGCAGAGTCACGTGAAGCGGAACGTCTGCTCCCGCGTTCGGTAGAACGAGTTCTGTGGAAGCATTGTTCTGTGGAAGTGGATCCTTTTTCCTGGAAACCGCAGCTCAAGCTCCCGCCTAACGTCTGTAGCTAAGTTTTCTTATGTGGTAGGCCCTTGCTATGCGGTTTATGTAGTAGTTAGACTCCCCGTCAATTAACTTACCACTAGGTGTCATATTACGAATGTTATATCCAAGCACCCGCCTAACGTCTGTAGCTAAGTTTTCCTATATGGTAGGCCCTTGCTATGCGATTGATGTAGTAACTAGACTGTCCGTTAATTAACTTGCTACCAGGCGTCATTTTGCGAATGGTATAGCTCAAGTTTTGCTCGGGATTGCGATTATCGTTAAATATTCCCTAAATTTAGGAAGGCAATTTACCGCCAACGTCTTGTATTTATTTGGTTACCTCCTAGGCCTACATTCATCCATCTGTCGCATCACTTTCATTTCATGCCATCATCACCACCACTTCCTATTGTACATTTGGTTAGCACGACCCCTCCTTTTTTTATAGTAGATCTGCCTTACTAACGAGCTCAACTTTTGCGGTCCAAACTGACGGCATTTGGGTAGCGTGTGGACAATTAGTTCTGTTTAAGTCAACCCGGCGGTAGCTGTATGTGAAAACCAGGCAATTTTAAAACATCCGTGTGGCTTTGCCTCATTTTTCTGTTCGCGGACCTGGTTAATCTGTAATCTTAGACTGTGAAATAGTGACCTATAGTAATACATTAATTTACCGGTTTGGACTTCCTGTTTGAAGTGCGGATCTCGTGTTTTATCAAGTGTTCGGAAAGTTACTATAAATAAATAAATTGCTATCGTGATCTTGCTAGTGATCTTTTATTTTAATTTTTCACTACAGTACCTACCTATGGTAACGTGAGTCTAAAGGCTTCCACCCACCGGACGCGTGTCGTGCGCGGCGCGTGTGCTGCGCGGCACACGCGCAAGTTATAAAGCATTGAAACTACACTTCAAACACACATCGAACGCGTTTCGAAGGCGGGCCCGCGCGGCGCTAAAGTTACAACTCGGCAGCGCAGCTGCAGTGCAGCAGCAGCGCGGCACACGCGCAGCACACGCGTCCGGTGGGTGGAGGCCTTTAATGCATGTAACTTGAATGCGAGTTTAATTTATGAAGTACGTCGCTCTCCTAATACTTAAACATTTCCTTTAAGCAGCTATCGCGATATGCACGACCTCGATATCGCGGACCCCTAACGTCACACACTCAATTGGCGCGAAATCGAATCGGCGCCTAAAATCACGCGCTTATCTGTGGCATTACGTTTTGTTTCGCAAGTATCCTTTTTGGGGTTGGATATATTTCATATGGCATGATTTAACGATTTGTCTTTTTCGGTCGAGGTTCTGTATAGGCATACTAGGTGAGTTATTTATTAATTTAATATTTTTTGAATCCAAGAAATGTATGCCAATTCGCTTGCATGTCATATAACAATAACAGCAGATCGGTCACGACGTGTTATAAGACGGCGCGGGATCTCTCTCGCACTATCCATCTCCTTCTAAGTTTTATAATAAGAGAGAGACAAATAGTGCGTAAGAGCTCGAGAGAGCTTGCGCGTCGTCTTGTGCTAACCGTGCTGGTGGTGGTTGCGTTGTTCTAACGAGCGTTTGAAACGTTACGTGATGTACTAATATGAGGGCCTACCGCGAAACGAAAACGAACTTCGTTTGTGTACCTTCGTCTCTGTCGCATTTGCTGGTTCGACCAACAGAGAGGGAGCTCCACGAACGAAGTTCGTTTTCGTTTCGCGGTAACCCCTCTGGGCTATGGCAACAAAAATCTAAGGATGCGCTCACTCACGCGTGTTTGTTCTAAGATTGTAGTTCTAATATTAGAGGCCTCCACGGCCCACGCAAGTTGTAAAGCATTGAAACTACACTTCAAACACAAATCGAACGCGGTCCAAAATACAAATGCAGAACATAACGTTGACACTAGAGGTGGGCGCCGGTTACAATTTTGTCGGCGGCGGCGCGCCGGCGAAAATGACCCGGCGGCGGCGTAACGCCGGCGGCGTGACTGAATTTTACAAGTTTTATTGAAATAATAAATAATCCCTTGTTTTTATGCAGTATACTTTTTAACTAGAGGAAATTCGCTAATATAAATAAAATGCATTGAAAAAACAAATAAAATAAAATAAAAAATTAAGAAAAAGTATGCATTTATTAAAATTACCTTTGTATTTGTTTAGAAAAATTACAAAACACCTTGTTTAGCGATCATAATGCTCATTGAGAATATTTATATCAATCATTGCAATATCCTGTTACTATAAAATCAACGTATCTACCTAAATCAAGAACAAAAGGTCTTTATTGCACAAATAAACAAAAATGTTGCCACTTAATTTGCAAGAAATCTTCTAATTATTTTTATAATCGTTTTAATTTAAAATTATGAACAAATTCTTATTATTTTAGTACTTTCTCGACTTAATCGTCTCGTACGCAGGCTAGATGACTTCCAGCTTCCCGAGCAAGCCGGTTTCCGAAGAGGCTTTAGCACCGTAGACCACATCCACACGCTTCGTCAGGTTATACAGAAGACCGAGGAGTATAACTTGCCTCTCTGCTTAGCGTTCGTGGACTAAGAGAAAGCCGCTCAGTCGATTCGATTGAAACCTGGGCTGTACTACAGTCTCTCCAGCGGTGCCAACTATCGCTATATCGAAGTGCTGAAGTGTTTGTACGAGAACGCCACTATGTCAGTCCGACTCCAGGACCAGAACTCGAAACCTATTCCGCTGCAGCGAGGAGTCAGGCAAGGAGATGTTATTTCTCCAAAACTGTTCACCGCTGCACTGGAGGACGTTTTCAAGACTCTGGACTGGAGAAGGCGAGACATCAATATCAACGGCGAGTACATCACTCACCTTCGGTTTGCTGACGATATAGTAGTCTTGGCTGAGACCATGGAGGACTTAAGTACGATGCTCGATGACCTCAGTAAAGCTTCCGAGCAAGTTGGTCTATAAGAGTAAGGTTGGTTGTTCACATTTGTATGGATAAGACGAAGATCATGTCAAATGCCCATGTTGTACCAACTCCCATTATAATTGGACACTTTACGCTCGAAGTTGTAGACGATTATGTATACCTAGGACAGACTATCCAGTTAGGTAGGTCCAACTTCGAGAAAGAGGTCAATCGTCGAATCCGACTCGGCTGGGCAGCGTTCGGGAAGCTACGGCAAATCTTTTCGTCCAATATTCAGCAGTGTCTCAAGACGAAAGTCTTTGACCAGTGTGTATTGCCAGTGATGACATATGGCACTGAAACATGGTCGCTTACTATGGGCCTCATAAGAAGGCTCAAAGTCACCCAAAGGGCAATGGAGAGGGCCATGTTGGGAGTTTCTCTGCGTGATCGCATCAGAAATGAGGCGGCCGCAGCAGGACCAAGATAACCGATATAGCCCTCCGGATAGCTAAACTTAAGTGGCAGTGGGCGGGGCACATAGCACGTAGAACCGATGGCCGTTGGGGTGGAAAGGTTCTCGAGTGGCGACCACGTACCGGAAGGCGCGGCGTGGGTAGGCCCCCGACAAGGTGGACTGATGACCTGGTAAAGGTTGCGGGAGTCCGCTGGATGCGGGTGGCGCAGGACCGGTCACTTTGGCAGTCTTTGGGGGAGGCCTATGTCCAGCAGTGGACGTCTTTCGGCTGATATGATGATGACACGTCACCAGCTGTCGCCATTTTGTAATATGAACTACGTTACGCTCCCGGCTGACGCTTGACGTGTACCGACTAGCTGCTGCGGACCGCGCACCCAAGCGCTGTTCGCGCCGGTTCAAGATGGCGGCGGCGGCGGCGGCGCGTGATTGGTCGGCGGCGGCGGCGCGCCGGCGCGGCGCCCACCTCTAGTTGACACTAAAACAAAAATAGGCAAGCTAGAGCTCATTATCTCTAATAGACCTGTACCTTAATTGGCAGAATAACGAAGGAATACATTGTTCTAGAAACTTATCATGGAATTCCGCAAAGTAACGCGTAATTTCATCAATTGTCTTTAACAAGTTTGGCTTTTGAGAAACTTATCTCATTGAGACGTTTATGTAAACACCGCAAAATCGGTAATTCTGATATCCCCTTGATATTGTCGCCTTCGCGGCGGTAATTGAGTTTTGACGGAGCTGCCAGGATTAGCAGGCTGGTATACACAAAAATCAATGACGTCTTGCCTGTGAACCACTTTTAGTCTGACCTCCGATCACAAATAGTTGTTACGAATCTCGAGCTCAAGATACACAAGGGGTGAGTGAGGTGATCCGAGACAGGTTGTGAATTGGAGCTGCCGTTGACTGACGCTCGCTGGATTGAGCAATCCCATTTATTTCCCTAATTATAAGGAATCGGTGGCAAATTTATATTGAGCTGTGCCTATTTTCGGCACCGCTCGAAACAATTCAATTTGAATAAGAAGCTTATAGGTCTCGTGACCCTTTGAATGTGAAAAAAATATACATCAACATGTGGAACATATATGTTTTGTAAAATGGAAACTCTACAGGTAATCTTATTGAATAAAGTATGGGTAGGTATTTAATTTAAATCATATTAGAGTCCGCCCCAAGTAAGTTTTAACTTCAATTAATTAATAATTGGGCTACCCAAGCCCAACCATAAAAGAGAAAAGTCTATAGAATGATTTTAGGAGTAAGTATTTATCTCTTAGTTATGTTGAGTAATCCTAAAAGCTTTTTTAAAAGAATTCCATGAATTATTATCATTTATTCTTTCAGATTCTCAGTTTAAGAAGGACGACCAATAATAAAATAGGTAATCATTCTCAGATTTTATAATAGTTTGAAAAAGGATTCAACTTAAGGGTCGGATCGGTATAACGTGGGTATAACTCTTAATTTGTTGTCTGGTTCAGTAAAAAAAACAAGTAAGTATAACGTGCTAGTCACCGGCAGCCGGCGGTGATCGAGACTTTAATTAACAACAGAGCCTGCTGGCTTTGACTGGCTAAAACTTGTTTAAACTGGTTATTGGAACTGAAGTTTCATGTAGGTACCTACTATAATCAGCTCGGCGAACCTTGATCCCTATGACAGTTCATACTAGTGACGGGTCGTGTCGATATATCGCAACTTTTTATAGGCAATGGCGTGACTTGCATTCAGCCACATCGATAAACATGTTTTTAAAATATAATCTACATTACTATAATTATAATGCTTGTTATATTTACAAGTATCCGTGTATTTGTATATGGGGTTGCCAATATTCCGATGCAGAGGTAACATGGTCGGACTGTATAATTTTAATGTGAATTAAAATTTTAGTTATAGCAACACTATCTGATCTGTCACTACGCTAGTACTGTCAGTTCGCTACGCCAGTACGAGTGCTAACGCCTTGTATGCGCCACGTGTTTTGTTGTGTCATCGGAATCCTTTGTTTGTTACTATTGTTGTTTTCTGTTTTTGTTATTGTTGCTGTTTTGTTTTTGTTGGTGTTTCAAAATGCCGAAAAGACTGAGAAAAACTGTACTCAACAGTGAAACGCGGGAGTTTGTTGTACGCTTGCGTGACTATTTTGCTCGCGAACAACAAAATGGCGGACCTTTGTTGCCACTTGACAACGTACGCGACCGTGTTGCTGATGCTTTGGGAATTGGCAAAGCTACCGTTTCCCGAATTACAAAGGAGAAGTTCGGCGAATCGTCGATGGAGGAGAACAAACTATCAACTCCAAAGAAGAAAAAACATAATAGGGCACGACCCGTAACTAACCCCGATGATTTCGACATGGCAGCGATACGAAACCATATTTACGGCTATTATTTTCGAGGTGAACTGCCGACTTGCACAAAATTATTAGCGTCGCTGAAATCGGCTGATTTATTTAAAGGTGGATTCACTTCTCTCAGACAGGTTATAAAAAAATGTGGATTTCGTTATGGGAAGTGTGACAAAAGAAAAGTGATAATGGAGCGGAAAGACATTGGATTGATGAGGTGTGATTTTCTACGACAAATAAAAAACATCGAGAACTGGGACAAGGTGGTTTATCTGGACGAAACGTGGCTCAACGCCAATCACTCAGTCTCCAAAACATGGACAGACGACACAGAGAAATCCTGTACCAAAGCACCAGAAGGCAAGGGCCAGCGTTTGATTATCTGCCACGCTGGCACAGCCAAAGGTTTTGTACCTAACTGCTTGTGGGCCTTCAAATCCGTGAAAACAACTGATTATCACGAAGAGATGAATTTTGAGAATTTCAAGAAATGGTTCACAAAACTATTAGACAATTTAAACGAGCCCCACTACATTTTAATGGACAACGCCCCATACCACTCTGTGCAAATTAATAAAGCGCCTACCGCGAACAACAATAAAGGCGAAATAATAGAGTGGCTGCAAAACAATGGTGTGGCAGCTAATACTCAAATGCTGAAAAAGGAATTAGTTAGATTGTTGAACCTTCATAAACAGCAAACAAAGAAGAAATATTTCTTGGATGAGATGGCAAAATCAAAAGGGCACACCGTGATTCGGCTACCGCCCTACCACTGCCAATATAATGCAATCGAAATGATATGGGCGCAGATCAAAGGTGGGTTGATTTGTATTTATTTTAACATGTTTTTATTTAGGTCACTGGTGACTGTCTAGTCGGCTAGTACTATTTAAAGCTATTTTATTTCACTAGCAAATTGCATTTTTATTTTTATCCATGTGCTTATATCAATTACACACTTTTAACGTACAAAATTATGTACTTATAATGTACTTACCCCGATCTCGCTCTTTGACTTTGCATCATTTTTAATCTAAACCATTATTGTTTCAGGTTGTGCAGCCAGGCTTAACACCACTCCGCCATTCACAGCTAATAAAATGCTTACGTTGCTACAAGAGGCATGTAGTCAAGTGACTCCGGACAATTGGAGGAAAGTGGTTGAAAAGACGAAAAAACTATGCTTAGATGATTGGAATCGAGACGTGCGATACGACAATATAGTAGACCAGCCGTTTTTAATAAACATAGGAGAAAGCAGCTGCAGTTCGGATTCCGAGTCTGAGACGCAATCAGTGACATCATTGTCAGATTCAGATTAATTAATGTATATTAAAAAATCATTAATAAACCGCTTTTGTTTTATTTGAGTAGGTATATACAATAAATTTGTTAAATCTCCTTTATTTTATTATCGCAAACAACTTAAATGATTATAAATCTGACACTAAGAGCGTAGGTACTCTATTGATGTATTTTGTACACTCGTTTCCATTTTCGATATTTGTTTATCGATACTTTTCCGCACTAGTCGATATCTTCCAAACGGAGTAACTTTTGCAGGACGTCAACGTAAAGTCTGATTGAGATAATTTCTTGTAAGTGTTAATAATTATTATAATTCCAACGGGATATTATTGTAATTGCATATATCTGCCTAAAATTAATAAATATCATTTTTAGACACCGCCAATTCGATTATAATATAACGGTGACGCTACTACAAGATTGTGTCGTGGGAATAACTGTCAGTGTCATAGGGATCAAGGTTCGCCGAGCTGATTATAGTTGCGGTGATCTCAAAGTCTTATGATGTTTCTAAACTCTATTACCCGCCTATCAATTAGCGAGGTGTGAGTACCTATTTCTATAATTAAGAAATTTATTAAAACGCCAATTCCCGCCTTTGAAATACAAATGATCTTGACAAATGAAATGTAGGTAAGGTACGTACCCTATGTATAATGGGAGACAGTTATGTGCCGTCTTAAAAGTTAAGTAATATCTTCCTAACAGTCAGGTAACATAGAGCAGTCGGCAAACGAAGTGCTTGCCAAGCATTAATGAGCTCCTTATATCCACAAAGATTCCGTTTGTCTTCCCCGACTCATGGAATATCAGTATCTTAGAACATTTACTTAATAATTAATTTCAAAGGACTTAAATTTAAGCAACAGTGTTGTGTAATTGTATTCTCCGATTTCCGAAACAAAGCTCCTCAAAGTTAGAATTTACAATGGAACTCACTTTTAGGGAATTTAAGTTATAGGTAATAGGTTTAACTTTGGAATTTCATCTTACGGGTTCAGTGTATCTTATATCGAGTATATAATATACCTACTTATTCTTAATAGATACACTCTTGGTTCGTGATTTACAGATTTCGCTCTTGTATTGCGATCATACTTGTAATGTACCTACTTATATGTTAAATAGGGACTTGTGTACAAGTATATTTATTGTGAGTATTGTGACGACTGCTTCACGAGAAAAAAAATCTACGGTAGCCTATTGGATCTGGCATGCGGCTGTCAAGCGGTCGTGGGTTTGAATACCGGGTCTTACCAATGAGTTTTTCGGAACTTATATACCAATTTTTACCGTTAGCTTTTCGGTGAACGGAAACATGGTGAGGAAACCGGTCTAATCCCAATAAGGCCTTGTTTTCCCTCTGGGTTGGAAGATCAGACGGCATTCCCTTTCGTAAAACTTAGTAAGTTAGTACCTAAGCCAAATCATGGGATTAGGTGTCAAAGCGGACCCCGGGCTGTTTTAGGGCACAACCGAGGATGATGTCTGCTTTACGTGTGGGCGGATATAGGTACCTACCACCAAACACTACCAGTTGTCTATCGTAATAACAATATGTTTACTTGCCGGGTTATATGAACTCGACATCTATGGAATAAATACGTCTTTGATGAAGCCATATCTCGAAAACGAAATGTATTAAAGTATAATTTGTAGCAAAGTTTTGGGACGTTTCACGCTAGACTTGAAAATATTCTACATCGAATTTCCTTTGCCTAGTGCAGTAGAATGCGATTTCACTTTGTATTCTACAACGTGGTGCCGTCGGCGCACGTCAAATGCAGAATGAAACGTTTAATGTTTTTGTAGGAAAAAGTAATGGGTTTGTTCTTTCGCCGGAGAATTTTGCAAGTTTCCATTGCTTATTTTATATCAAGAATGTTCCACCTCCTTTTTGTGAAAATCTATTTTATAAATGTCATGTTTTTAAATAAGCTTACTGTATCTAGTTCCATGTCGAATTAATCAAAAAACAGTTTATGGGCGTAAACATGCGTAAAGTATGGTTTTCCGCCTCTTACTTGCACATTTAATAGTTAACATTTACGTATACAAATTCACCTTTTCCACACTTTCATAATGTGCCTATAGGTAAAATAAAAGCAACGGTATAATATAACTTGGCTATTTTTTTCCAAAATACCTACGGTCCGACATAATAGCATGTTTAAAAAAAAAACGGATGTTTCTGCCCACAATGCCTCGACCTCTGAATTTGATATGACCCACGGAGTCTGAAAACAAAGCATAAACCGACGTTATTTTAATAAGTTAATAAGGGAAGCCACCGTCTGGAACAAAGAGAATACAATCGCTACATTTGAAAAGAGAAGAGACTTTCAATATGTATACACCGAAAAATAAACTATAACACTGTGCATTAGATTGCCCAGATTTACTGCAGAAAATCAATTTTCATGTACCCTCTAAAATTCCTAGAGCATGTAATATTAAGCTGTTCAGTTTGGCTACTCATTGCTCTAACCTCAAGCTACACTGTCCCCTGTCACGGATGTTTACGGCATATAAGAAATATCAACACTGTATTGATCTCAACTCGTCAACCATCACATTCATAAAAGCCACGATTGCTGACAAGACTTAGTTTGTGTCCTGACTTGGCACAAATTATATTTTGTCTCAATTTGAATATTGACATTGAATAGGTCAGTATTAGTACTTAGTAGTAAACTAATTGTAATCAGTTTTTATATTATACTTTCACTGTTACTTGATGCATGCTGTGTCCTTCTGTAATTAATAAGGTACTTAGTTTTGATTTATGCATTGAAGAGCATTATTATGTAATGGTATGCTTATTTTTGAAGGTCCTAATAAATAAATAAAAAAAAATACCTGCGACTTCGTTTGCATGGGAATGTGGTGGGAATAAACGTACGTCTTGGACATAGGAGGACACATTCTGTTCTACCAATTAAGTAGGTAGTTAAGAGCTAAGTTAGTACCTACTTAGATGTTTGTGGCAAAGATTTAAGATTAGGTATACATTTTCGCCAAGTATTTTCTTCAGCATTAAATCTTTACATTGACCTCCACAACTTACTATTACTACATATAGACTGGCACCCCAGAACATTTTTCTTGACGTCTTTCAGTCAGGCAGCCATCTTGCATAATCAAAAAGTATATAAAAGTGCAGTAGATGCGACAATTTTCTGAGTTCGGATTCAGTTATAACCATAGTGTGATTAATCACTCATATAAAATAGTATTTTATGCAACTGTTGTATAAGTAGGGTCTTAAAACGCGAGTGTCGTGAGTTGCGATGCGAGCCTTGGCGAGCATCGCAATTAAAGACGGCACGAGCATTTTAAGACCAAGTTATACACCGTTGCATACAAAACTTTTTCTACGACTAATTTTAAATAAATAGCATTTGACTTTTCTAGCAGTAAGTTTTCCTTTAATTCTATTACTACTCACGCAATTTCTTCAGCGGTGCAGTTATTTTCTTCTTCGTCCATTTTAAAAGGAACGTACACGTTTTTCTTCACTTGACAAACACGAATCAAATCTTAAGAAGTTATTAATAACGAATAGTAATCATATTTAGTCTTTTAATTTTGAACTGGAACTTTGGTGGGAACTTACAAATATGACACATTGACACCTCTTGTTTATGGTCTGTTTTGTTTTTAATTTCCTTGCACTTGCCATCCGAACCAAACTGAATCCGGATCCAAACCGAATCGGATTGGTTTGTATTTATAAATCATACCAATAATTGTTAAAACATGTACAATTAACACACAATAGATGATAATTCATTTTTATTTTAATAAATAATTTATATTTTACAAATATTTGATAGTAAATAAAAACTCTTTATTTCGAAAAATTTGCTTATGAAGTTGGTACCACTGCAATATAGTGGCTGATTAAAAAAAAGTTAGATGATTTGACATCGTGGTAAATATCGATGACTTTTTCGACGACTTATTACCGGTGTCATTGTATTTGAGCTAAAGCCTATATAAATGACAGGTAACGGTACGGTAATTTTTTTTTTAACTGCATACCGTTTATAGTTACCGAGGATGCACAGTTTTGATGCAATTTGTTTCAAAAAAAATTGTCAGATTTGATGACAAAAGTACTATTTAAGGTCCATGCGGATCGTCAGATATCGATTATTCCTGGTAATGCCCCTGAAGGAGCCCGGGTCCGCTTTGACACCTAATCCCAAGATTTGATTTGACCACCGCCGCTTGACAGCCGCATGCTTGAACCACTAGGCTACCGTAACTCAGATATATTTTGATAGCAATCGCAAAAACCAAAAAAAAAATTGCGATAAATTTCATTTTCAGTATTTGTTACATTTTGCGGATTTATTATCATTCAAATGCAACAAAAATCCATACAATGAGCAAGACAATACCCGGTTCCGCTCGGGAAGTAATTTATAGTGTATACGAGCGACGTCTTGCGGAATATCAAGCCGAAATCATTTTGTCAGAATTAGACAATGTTTATAAAATCCAATCAAATCATTTTATTTCGTGTAAGTACAAGACACGTATATAGACAATACATAATATAACCAATTGGACATTTTTACCATAATATTACGCTAGTGGGAGCATGCAATCCCGCACAGTGTAGCAAAATTATACAGTCAGATTTGTCGGCTATTATTTTCAGAATGGTATCCAGGGATGCGGCGCGCCCGCGCATGGGGGCATAAAAACACTCGACACGCGCCCCCGCAAACCTCCCCGCGTGGTCGTGCCGGAGGCTTCCCCTGGATTTTCCCCAGGCCACCATCCAAACACGCAGTTGTTCGACCGCTATATTGGGTCCGTCCTATTATAGCAACATTCAGGTTAAAAAAAACCCCGCAAACATTCCTGATGCGCTGCAGAAGCGAGGCAGTCCAACTATCACCCGGAACGCGTTATTATACTGGATTACTGGACCCTTATAGATGAACTACAGCATTGACAGGTTATTAATTATTGTAGACTACTAATAAGTGTTAAATTATTAATGGTTATGTTAATTTTATTTATTCCTAACGCCAAACTAACTTGGTACTTGATACTTTTGATGAATTTTAAGTGTTTTAATTAAGTGTAACTGTAACCAAAGTGCAATATTTAATTCGAGGAAGCAGAAAATCTATAGTTGCCTATTGTACATACATACATACATACATACATTCACGCCTTTATCCCTAAAAGGGGTAGGCAGAGCACATGAAAAAGTGTGTTCCAGTGCCACTTTTAGCATAAACGTGGGTATATAAAAGATCGACCAAATGTGATGTCGGTTGCAAGCCCATCGCCCACAACGCACTTCAACCCTATTATGTGCCTATTGTACCTACTATTTAACTAAATTGGTTAACAATAATTGTATTTAACTAACTAGCATTCTGGCTGCATAAAAAACTGACTGCGTAAATTTCTTTTTTTTGGATTCCTCCCACCCAGAGGTACTCGAAAATATCCCATGTATGTTCCGCGATTTTTAGTAGTTTCCAAGTTATGTTTTTTTTTATAAATTCATAGGAAATTTCGGTAGGCCTTGTGAAATAAACTTGTAAATTAAAATTGATGTGTTTTTTTGGGGTTTTTTTACTGAAACATAATTATGGGGTATTTTCGGGTACCACTGGGTGGGGGGAATCCTAAACAAAATTATTGACGTCGCTGTTTGGACCACCAAGTATGGAGGTAATGTTTGTGAGTTGGTATGTCTATACCAATATGTATTTGTATGCCATTTTTCTAATTTAGGTACCAAATTAAAAAAAAAATGGTGAAGTACCAAAATCTCTAGGTCGTACTATTCGTGTAACCATATGAGCGATAGTGGCGCCCCTATTATTTCCTACTCTTATTTGCCATATATAAGGTTACACAACCATGGAGTGGGAAAAGCCACACACTAAGCCAAAGTCAGTCTCTTTCAACGAGTTTCTTATGATCGTTTTTTATGAATAGCTACTGGCCGATTTTTTTTTTATAAAAAAAAAAAAAATTATAAGTGTAGATGTGTACAATCACGCCCGTATTGCCATGAATTTAGATTTTCAGTGTTACCTCGACAATTGTAGACCTATCCACCCATCACCCCATCATCTCCATCATAAGGTCGTAAGGTAGGCAGTTACATCTTAAGGCCTTAAGATGGTGATGATGGGTTGCTAGCCCATCTCCAACAAGTCCCCAGAACACTTCAATACACTTCTTTTTCCAAGTGTGGTGTTGCGTAACAATAGCCACACCCCCTTTCTTCCCGTGATCTGTCACTGAAATGTGACATTTTGTCCGTTGTCCACAATTGCTAGAAGTGGTACGGAAAACATAATTTAACGTGCTGTGCCCACAAGGTTTTTTTTATTCAAAAACAAGCCGAGCTCTTACAACACCGAGGATGCTGGTGGCAATTCCTGTTGTACCGAGGAGACTGGTGGCAATTCCTGTTGTACCAAGGATGCTGGTGGCAATTCCTGTTGTACCGAGGATGCTGGTCGCAATTCCTCTTGTAACGAGGATGCTGGTGGCAATTCCTGTTGTACCAAGGATGCTGGTGGCAATTCCTGTTGTACCGAGGATGCTGGTCGCAATTCCTCTTGTAACGAGGATGCTGGTGGCAATTCCTCGCTGTATTGCAATGCTGATACGTTGCGCTAGAAAGTCACCAGCTCTTCTATCACCAGTGAAAAAAATGTATACTTAGTTTAAAATTAGGTATTTGCTACTACTTATAATGTAAATAAGTATGATGACTAATGACGGCAACAAGATGGTGAGTAACCATGATTAATAAATATTTTTTGTTCCAGGTAATGAGACACAAGGAAAAGCACCTGTACGGTAGGCAATACATTATATACAGGGCGTCCCAAACTTATGGGACATGAAGGGGAAGTACCTTAAATATGGTAGATAGGGTAATTTGCTGAAACAAGACCTTATGTTATTTTTGAAAGTTAGTAATCCTGCATTCAAAGTTTTTCGAAAAATTACTTGCTTTGTCTGGGAATCGAACCGACTTAAATGTGAAAAAAAAATCACCCCTACTTTTACAATGCCAATGGAAAGTATAGCTAAAAAATAATAAATCTTCTTTAGTGACACAGTATTTTAAAAGAAAAGAACAACGTGAAATTAATCATTTTAATCAAATTAAAAACATACATGAAACTGCCGAAGTCAATTATTTAGGTAGTTCTTGTCTTACACAAATCGCCAATCTTTTAATAAGGCCGCTGCCTGTTGATTTTCTTATCATTTTATGGTGAATACTCGATATGACATGGCATAATCAATGCTATCTATGGAATGTAAATATCGCTACTTTTCGTACGTCGTCGTCGGCAATAAATAATTTTCTTGAAATATGACTTGAACATTTTACATTGTTCCTTTCTTTTAAAATACTGTGTTACTAAAGAAGAGTTATTATTTTGTAGCTATTCTTTCCATTGGCATTGTAAAAGTAGGAGTGATTTTTTTTTTCACATTTAAGTCGGTTCGATTCCCAGACAAAGCAAGTAATTTTTCGAAAAACTTTGAATGCAGGATTACTAACTTTCAAAAATAACATAAGGTCTTGTTTCAGCAAATTACCCTATCTACCATATTTAAGGTACTTCCCCTACATGTCCCATAAGTTTGGGACGCCCTGTATATTAAGAAAATATAATAAAATTATAGTGAGTTGGTCATATACAAACGCCAACACAGTTAACGACCATCATGTATTTATATAGAACCTTATTATCATGCACTTTATGTGCAGTGGCAGATGGCTGTGCTGTCGATAGTACCTACAACTAACAACTAGAAATTTTAAAATAAGATTTTTATCATATCTGAAACACTAAATCCGATATCTGATACACCACCAGGGAAGAAGTTATCGTCAGTTTCTGAAGAGTTTACCGGAAGTTTCTTCTTACGTCTTTTAGCTCCTGAAAAGCACAATCATTTACGTTCTATTACAACAACTATTATTTGTACTTTACGACCTTGAAGAATGCCAAATAGTCAATTGTCAATGTAGATTAGATAGACCAGCTGCTGACTGAACCAAGTTTCGACGACTACGTCGAAGTTGCGCTCTGCAGTCTAACCGACCCCTCGCGAGGAATACATGCACAATCTAACTTGTAAATAATTAGATATGATATGCATGGCTTGCAAAACGTGAACTTGCCGGGTGTGCGATAATAGTTGTTTTAGGGTGCCTTTATAGTGCCACAGACAGACGTGTCATCTAATATAATGTTTCGCAGAATTTTTATTTAAATAAAAATAAAATATGTAGACATTTTTAGGTAGGTACAGTACAGTGTCATTGTCTAGAACCCATTAGGTTAAGTCAGGTTTGGTTTGTAACAGTTAATCTGTACGAAAATATGTGTAAGGAATTACTAAAAAAAACAGCATGACTTCAATGACGTACTAATTTAGTACAAACTATTCTGGAAATGCCCATTTACCGTCCTCAAAGATATTTCATCAGTCTTCACTGATACTCGTATACTGATATTGCCAAACTTTTGGAGGGGCGGTTCTCCCTATAACCCACTCCAAATCAATAAGCCAATGAAAATCAGTTATGTTTATTAAATACTTAATTAGAATAGCGACTGTATTGTTAAATTAGTCTTATGTTTTGGATACAAAATGGTCAACTTTGGTAGTAATATTAATGTGAAGGTGCCTCCTTTCCTTAGACATAAAGCCACCTTTTGATTGATAAAGTATTGATCTTTACTGCTGCGTTTATTTTACAGTATCAATTAGCAGCCGCTCCTCTCCCGCCGACCCATATGTCAGGTCAGCATTTAGTGTGTTCTCCTATGAGGCTGGCATTGTCACCACGAGTGTTCAAAAGCCTCTTTAATATATAAGATTAAAAAAAAAAAAAAGGTATGGATTTGCGAACAAAAAAATTTAGCCCAGGAGAGGAAGGATTTAGACAATTGCATCGTTTCCCACTTAAAGTGAAAGGCAATCGCATTGTTTACTAGGCACAAAGAAAAGTTAATTCGGTCTAGAAAAATCATCTGCCCCATACATGAGTTGGCGCCGACTCAAATTACTTAGGTACACTTAGATTAATTTAAGAACTTAGTTATTAAACTAAATAAAAAAGGTTTATTTTTTGCTTTGCAATTTTTTTTCGGCGGTTTAATTTTTAGGTTAAAAAGTTTTTATTTTTCCATTTTCTGTGGCTTACTTTAGTGAATTACTAACTTAATTACTAGTTACATGCGATATTTTTGATTACTCTGCATAATATGTGGTCATACATTTCAATCGGTTAGTGAACAGTCAATCATCCCCTGTTTTCCAACCCTTAGGGTTGAAATTTTTATTTAAAATTTATGTGGGACCAACTTTGAGGTATCCTTTCTATTAAAAAAAGAATTATAAAAATCGGACTACTCTGTAAAAAGTTATGCGTGGTCATACATTAAAAAAAAATATACATGTTGACTTGAGAACCTCCTCAGTTTTTTTCGACGGTTGATAAAAAATTAGAAGCAATTTACTCTACCTTTTTTAAAATCCGGAATCAACTGAGCAGCTAGGCTACACCGCTCGTAAAATACTTTTGTAAGTAGTTAGTTCAAACAAATTCTCTCAGAAAAGCCATATTTTAATTTTCCAAGACGCACACCAAACGCGTGCGGCGCTTCGCTTTGATGTGGCTCGTTTAATATCCCGCCGGCTCGATGATTTTGAACGTGATGGGTAATTATGCTTTGTATATCGATTAGCCTCGGGTTACGTCTTTAAAGGCTGCAATAGGTACCTATTAAGGTTTCATGCTTCACTTTAACAACATGTGTCAAATTGCTGTTTGGTAGTTTCACGCCTTTACAGGTCGCATTTAAGGTTCGCCTAATTTAGGGAAAACTTATTTTTAGCTCGGCTTGGCGCGTAGCAAAAAGAGCGTGGGCGCGAACACTGGCAATTAGATTTAATTTAAATGAATTTTATTAGTTGTCGCTGCATACGTAAATATCCTGGCACAACCTGGCAACCGTACTGTCTTTTCCAAGATCTCACGGTTCTAAATACTGATTTGCCATACGATAAATAAAATAACGTAAATATCTACATATTAGGGGATAGGTACTCCTACGCAAATCGAACTAGCCCATTGTAAGAATGAGGCTTCTGTAACGGATACTACGCACTTCGATATATTTTATAGATACAAATATTTAAATACCTTCAGGACTGATAAATAAATATTTATGCTCATTACACAACTACTTTCCCTAACCGGAATTTGAACGCACGACCGTCGGATTGTCTTACTTTCACATACTTACTTATTGTACGTATTTTAAACTACCTACACCCCGGTTCGGCAAATAAAAACCCGGGCTACGAGTGAAACAGGCGTAAAAAAATCAGCGTAGTAGCATTTTTTTTAAACAGTAATGTTTTAAATATTGAAACTCTACGTTTCAATATCACAGTATTAACTTAGGTACTTACAGTAGAAAATCAGTAAAATAATCTACTTGAAGCTGTTCCTTTCGGCAAATTCTAGTCAGGTATATGTCAATACCATGTGGTACGATCGGTTGTCACTGTCGGTTATACTTGCTACGATGTCAGTAGCTATAAGCCGACCAGTGGCGGCGGCAATTAATGGAGTTTGCCCACTAATTCATATTCCAATTAATCAATTTATTCTCAGACCATTATTGCGGTTTTCAGTCATTAGCATGGTAATTGGGGCTATTAAGGCCCTGAATATTATACGGATTATGTGAGCTAAAGCTAGTTCTTTTTTAACAATAATCTTTGTATAATAATTGAACCTTAATTTAAACTTCTCTCTCTTAATTTAAACAACTCTTCTTTTCTAACTACATTTAAAACTGATCGAAACTACTGATGCCTGATATTAAACGATATTTTATGGGATACTTCATTTCGGAGTTCATTTGTTTAAAAGGTTTGATATCAAAAGTTATGAAAGACTTGAAACGTCGTTGCTACAAGACTCTTTGTTTGGGATTTATAATACATCTCATAAGAAAGTACCTACCACTAGAAGTAGAAGATTAATAAATAAGTATATCCATATTTTACTTTGTATTTGACGCTAACTTTTCCCTGCGACTCCATCCACGTATACTCGTTAATAGCCTTAGGGATTAATACAACGCGTGTGCAGATTCAAATACAAAATACATTATTAGACTTCTCCCAGACGCAGCACGCCTTCCTTCAAAGGGTCTAAAACTATCTCCAGAGCCACATCAACATTCTAGGTTCTGTGGTTCAGCTGGGTGTAATTTGAAATTATGTCACAGTATATTAATCCATGCTACGGTAGCGTTATAGCTGTATCAGCTGTCATTTTTCGAAGTGATTCTAACTGCTACGCAATCAACCTGAAGTCCCCGTTTCGTTTAAGTAAATGTTTATTAATTTAAAATTCATTTATATGATTGTAGACTTTAATGACAGTTTTAGATCCTCGCCAAGTCGAGGGCCCTAGGTTATTGAAATGAGATTAACGGGATCCGAGTGCCTGCACCGTGTCATTTTACTGAACCTGGTAATTGGATATCGATCTACGAACTTAGACAGATATGATACGAACAAAGGGCTTTGGTACAAGTAGACTACTGGATCAACGGAATGTTCAAACGTTTATACTAGTTCAACTGCAAATATCAAAACTGGGGGCGTTAATTATAAATCCTTATCCAAAAGCAAATATTTACTTATTTGGTAACCACAAAAAGTATTTATTTAACAAAATAATGATGAATTTAAAATAATTACATATGCAAGCTCTAAACTAGCTAGCTTCCTAAAAGAAAAGAAAATATATAGCCAACCATTTTAGTCCAAGCGAAGGGCACCCGAAATGGGTGCCCTTCGCTTGGTCTAAAATTTTATGTTTTAAAATTGTTTGGCCGAAAATGTTTTGTATAATATTTAATGGTATACTTATTCTTTAGCATTAAGATTTTTTTGCATAAGTACATATTGTTTGTGTAAAAACATGTTTGACCTAAAATTGTTTACTATATTTTTTATGGGTAAAAGTATAATATTGTTAGGTATAATTATTCTTTAGTCTAACATAATACCTCCTAAAATAACAAACAATGGCTACAATCACAGCAACTAAACTATTTTAAAACTAGGTTAGGTAGGTCGGTAGGCAAGGGCGTTAAATTAGGTTAGGGTAGCCAAAAAACAGGAGCAAACAAATAATCGTAACAATTGTATTATTTGGTAGGTTAGGTTAGGGTTAGCCTGTGTCCCTTAGAGCAGAAATGCGGGGTGCCGTCGACACGCTGGCGGTTAGGTTAGAATTGCAACCTCTACTACGACTGAATGAAATTTGGTCGAAGTACCAGTTGGTAAACGATAATATATTGCTTGGCAAATGCCATTCTACGAAAAAAAATTTGGAAAGTGATAATTTGTCAAAAAAAAATGGTAAAACAGTAACCCAATTAAATAAATGCGACAGTTTGGATGCGATTACTAGTGACAGCTATATTCGGAATACCAATTTTATGCCTAAAATACATTCGACCAAACAATGTTATTCCATACAAATGTTAGACTAAATAATTTACGGCCAAAAAAATATATACAAAACAATTTCGAGCAAACAATTTTCGACATAAAAACCAAGCGACTAAAGATTATTAGACCAAAAAATATGTGCCGAAAAAAATTTCGGGAAAAAAATTTTAGACCCCCCCAAAATGCTTTCGGCATTGTCTCGCTGAACAGCAATTGAGACCTGTTCGCCGAGTCATGACCCGGAGTGCGGGTCAGGACCTCTCTCCTTCAAACGTCTGCGTATTTCCTTGAAAAGCACGAGAGCCGCGCTGCCCCAGGAGGGCCCAGCTGTCTCCACAGCAACCGGCACGAAATCGTAAGTTGGTTCGAAGGCAGAGTACTTGGTGTGGTTGAACTAGGTGGCATTTTCAGCCACCGAACCAGCTGATTTAATAGTGTACCTTAAATGGCACACTGCAAATGTGGGAACATAAGTAGCATCCCATAGAAGACAACGCCCTCTCTGCCAAGGAACCAACGTCAAGCCGTCCGGTCTTTTCCCGTCGGTTAAAACCCGGGGGCTCCAGGAAACACGGTCGTTGGCTGATGATCTCATTAATAGAATGTTGTCTAGGGAAGCGACCCCCACATATTTTCCAGCTTAGCGCATGGTGGCCATTCTCCTCCACCATTGCCCTGCAAAGTAAATTTAAACGGATTTGTGAGATAGCATCTTATATATTTATAAAACTTAAAGCTCTAGTGAATGTTAAATGCTGACGCGCCTTCGTCTCTCACATAGTCAACGTATGTTTTCGAATTTATGAACATGTAAAATTTAGGCAACTTAGCTAATTATGCTGCAGTGGATTATTGCAATCCACAGCAGCATAATTAGCTAGGTTGCCCAAATGCCGGAACTGTCCGAATTCATAACTAATTCAGCACTCGACCCACATCGCTAACATTAATAATTCGGTCGTCTCTAATGAGTGGCATTTGTGGAACATCTGTTAGATTATACATATTAACCTCTTATACATTATCTTCCTAGCACAAACATTTTATAGACTATTCAGTCGTATTCAATCATTATAATATACAACCATCAGTTTAGCATACGTCCGAAAACGACTATCAAAAAAATAAAATGCATACATATTTAATAGTTGATTATGTCCTAAGGGACCAAAAGTATATATTTATTTACGGCGAGGGCGGTAGATTCAATCCCGAGTGAAGTAAAATATTCTACAATATATAATCCTGACCGCAGTGAGGGATTCAAGTGTTTACACCTTCTATGAGGAACATTTTAATACCGAATTTATTTATTTTATATTTGAGGGCAGATATAACCTTTTTTCAAGGAACAATACATACAACTTTAATATTTCATTTGAGTGCCCTCAACACACTGTGTAGAATAGCAGGTGTAGAATACATACATATAACATTAATTTATCAACAGAACATAATGCCATATAAATAAAGAGAAATAATTTCCTTTTACAACCATTTTTATTTGTGAGCCTTTTTTGGTAATTCATATTCCTTTCTCACCCTTGAAACATAAGACCCGGGCTTAATTATAATCAGTCGGTCCAATTATGCGAACCCACATGCTAAGACTGCAGGCAGGGTGTCTTTATGCTCGGGCGGAGCGGGTACAATCTCTCGAGCGGGCTGCGACACTTACTAACCCATACCTTTTTGCATCACGCGCTACGCTCGTAACCGATCCCGCAGTTTTCCTCGTATGTAGCGGAAAGCGGCTACGCCGTAGGAACCCGCTTAGCGGATTCCTGGCAGTGAAAGTGTTAATTGTCTTTCCTGTCGATGTGACGAAAATACTCAGGTACCCTGCGTAAGCAAGTAATGGACAACCTAATTCGGTTTTTAAGCTCAGCTAGGATTGATGCATTATGTGCTATTCGTGGTATACGCATTTTTTTTTTCGAACACCTCATTTCAAGAGCATTGAAGATGTCACAGCTTGCTTCTGCTGTTTATATTATTCAATTTTCTTGTGTTCTTATATTAAATATCAGTTTGTAATGGGTAATCTCCGGAAGCGCTAATCCGATTTCAAAAATGTAGAATGGACTTTCTGGGTGGTTATAGGTTATACTTTATCTCGCAGGCTTGCTTGAGTTTTATGCAATACTTGGGCGAAACCGCGCGGGCAGCAAGCTAAACCTCAGCAATGAAAAGCGAAAAGTCTACCCTCAAAACGTTCTCACTCGGGCCGCACTCTAACCTGCTCTGCGTCCCACTTAATATTACCGTTTGCTTAACAAAGTACACGTTATTTGTAATTGGGTTCAGAGTTTTAGGTGTGTATGCCCACTGCTGAGCATCTGGGAATTCTGGGATTATGACTAGCGGCCACCGCGGCTCCGCCCGCATATTACACAGAACTGGGACCATAATCAAAAGGCTGGCTGGCACACGTTGCTGCGAAGTTGTGAAGACGACGACGTATTTTCGGGCTCTTTCCTTTTGTACTTTTTTATTAGCATGAAATTTGTGTATTAGCAACACTACAAACAAATACATCAATAAGTAAAAATACGTGGTAAGTATTGAAAGATAAATTAATTATTGTGCGACACATAATAATATATTAATTTTGATTGTTTTAGACTTGTTAGAATGTGTTAAAATACTTGAAATTAAAATTGCGCAAATGAATGCAGTACTTTTATTCTTCTTCATCATACATGATAAAATTAACCCTACTTACTTACTTAATGAGAATACATGATGTACATAACTCGCAGATTGTTATTTAGTTTTTCAGAGTAGTCTACCCAATAACTAAAATAATTATACCTACGCGAACAAAGCCGCGGGAAACACTAGTTATTGTTAACATTTTGTTTGCCGAGCCGGCAAGCGGTGTCAAATAACCTCACGCCTGCCTTCTTAGTAAAGATAAAGTGAAACACAAAAAGTCACTGCGCAGTCGCGCAAGATAATACATTCGATCATTTTCACGTGATGCTGATACCAATAAACATTTAGACCAACTGACCCAAAAGTGCATTTTGTTATAGAGCTCTCAATAGATATTTTAAGTATCTTCAATGTACCTACAACAGCTTTTCGATCCTCTATAGCTTTATTGGGTAGGGGTCGGGTTGCATATAGTTTAAAGTCATATTTTTGATCGGCATACGTGGATTCGTCATACTCATCATTACGCATAACTGCAAATACGACTAGTCATACATTTATTCGCATAACGGTTTTAATCATAATGTTTAAGAACATATTGTGTAAAGCGCATAAAGATGGGCATAAAATGATTTAAGCATAATTTATAATGGCATACTATACAAACGCATAAACTGCAAAAAGCATAAGCCTATGTTTTTCTTAGTAGTAAATGAAGATCTCGAACCAGAAGAAAGTTAGTTGCAAACAAAGCAAGTTACAAGCAAAGGGCAGTCAGTATAAAAAAAACCGGCCAAGTACGAGTCAGACTCGCGCACCGAGGGTTCCGTACTACAAATCTATAACAAGCAAAAGTTGTTGTATGTTTATTACTAAATCATAAATGAAAATGGAATCCGTAACATTACAATGTGGAAAGCTGAGGGAGCATAAATTTAAACAGGGTCACTTTATCAATTTAGTAATCATCCTTTAGGCCTTGATTTATTCCTTGCGAGTAGTTGCGAACGCCAAAATAAGCGGATTCCTTATATTGCTGTTTCTTTTTATAGCGTTGATATAAAACTGAGTTCACGGGAAAGTACCTTTAGGTTTTGATACCCTTACGTATACCTACGCTGGCCCAGTGCGGGTTGGAGACTTCACACACACCTTTTTCAGTTTTAAATTATGCGACTTATATTGCTATTTCTTATGATTGCGTGGACTTGTAAAACTTTCGTTTTGCTACAGCTGAAAGGTATTATAGACATGAGTATTTGATATGAATTTCAATTTAATACCTCTAGACGTGTTTACGAGGAAAAACGTAGTAAGTTTAAAATTTCAAAAAATGTTTTTTGTATGATTTTACTAAAAACGTCTACTTTTCGTAATTTTTCCTTTGTCTGTGCTATATGGAGTTTCTTCGTGCCAAGTTTCAAGTTTCTGTGTAAACGGGAAGTACCCTTTAGGTTTTGAATTTCTTGCGGGTACTCCGTTTCAAACTATACGACTTAAATTTCTATTTCTTTTGATTGCGTTGACATACAAGTTTGGTTTTGCTACATCTGAAAGGTCCTATAGCCCTGAGTATTTGACATGAATTTCAATTTAATACCTCTACGCATTTACGAGGAAAAAGGTAGTAAGTTTAAAATTTCAAAAAATGATTGTTGTATGATTTTAATACAAATGTCTTCTTTTCGTAATTTTTCCTTTGTCTGTGCTATATGAAATTTCTTCGGGCCAAGTTTCAAGTTTCTGAGTTAATGGGAAGTACCCTTTAGGTTTTGAGTTTGTTGTGAGTACTCAGTTTCAAAATATGAGACTTAAATTGCAATTTCTTTTGATTGCGTTGACATAAAAGTTTGGTTTTGCTACATCTGAAAGGTTCTATAGCCCTGAGTATTTGACATGAATTTCAATTTAATACCTCTACGCATTTACGAGGAAAAAGGTAGTAAGTTTAAAATTTCAAAAAATGATTGTTGTATGATTTTAATACAAATGTCTTCTTTTCGTAATTTTTCCTTTGTCTGTGCTATATGAAGTTTCTTCGTGCCAAGTTTCAAGTTTCTGAGTTAACGGGAAGTACCCTTTAGGTTTTGAGTTTGTTGTGAGTACTACTCAGTTTCAAAATATGCGACTTAAATTGCAATTTCTTTTGATTGCGTTGACATAAAAGTTTGGTTTTGCTACATCTGAAAGGTCCTATAGCTCTGAGTATTTAACATGAATTTCAATTCAATACCTCCACACGTTTACGAGGAAAAAGGTGTTAAGTTTAAAATTTAAAAAAGCTTTTTTTTGTATGATTTTACTAAAAATGTCTACATTTCGTAATTTTTCCTTTGTCTGTGATATATGACGTTGCTTCATGCCAAATTTCAAGTTTCTGAGTTCACAGGAAGTACCCCGTAGGTTTTGCGAGTGTCGAAAAACTCAAAAATTTGCAGCATAAACGATTGTATCTTTTGATTGCGTTGGCTTTTAAGTTTGATTTTTTCACAGCTTCAAGGGACAATAGTCTTGAGTATTTTATATAAATTTCAGCTTCCTCCTCCAGCTCCTTCCTCCACTCGTTCCTGAGAAAAAGGGTCTTGACAGACAGACAGACAGACAGACAGACGGACAACAAAGTGATCCTATAAGGGTTCCGTTTTTTCCTTTTGAGGTACGGAAACCTAAAAACAACCACGAAGGCGAAAGCGGGAGCTGCTCCCGCTTTCTTCTTCTAACCTACCCGCAATCCGAGTCGGTTTTGCCACTAAGTCCCTGTTCTCCCCTGCCTACGCGAAAACTTCAACTTTGTACACCACTATCTTGGCGTTGGTTGGTCTCAGAGAAAAGTTTATTAGACGCCCACCCTTTGTATTGTTTTTTGAACAAATCTTAAATTTAATTATCATCAATATGTATGGCTTGATAAATGTATGACATTTACAATTAATACTAAAAATAATTATAATTATCAATATTATGACTAAAAAAATGTATGACATTCTACATTATGGTTAAACCAATTATGACTCCGCATAATTATGACAGGCAACTAGACGGCCACCCAGCTTTATTATATGTATGTATAGAATATACTAAGACACATTTTTCGCCAATGTACACGTATGTACGACCCTCTACAGCTTTATTATATGTATAGATACCTAGATACGAATTTGCGCAAAAAGATAAGCGCAATCCTCACATCTCTCATATTTTATTTATTTATTTTATTTCATTTTATTTATTTGGAGATCCAACAGCTGAGACATAAGCAATAGCAAATTTTACTAGGCAACAGAAAGCCAGTTATAGGAACTCACAGGTAGTGAGTATTATTTAACTATAGGCACTTAGTTTCTTAAGTTGCGCACTAACACAACCGCACATGAAGAATACTAATTACATTTTTTCTTTATCATATGTATATTATCATATTTTCATAGTCGCCATCTTTGTTTTCATATCCTGTTTGCATAGACATAATTTTCATCTACATCTGTTGTTGGAAAATAAACCCACTCAAGTAGGTAATAATATATATATATGTTCGGGCAATAACAGGATGAAAGTCAGCGTACAGGCAAAGGGAGTCTGAAGTAGACAATAATAACAAACATATTAAACCATTCTGTATATTAATAAAAATATATTACCTTAGATAAATACACCCTTTCAAACATCTTGAGATATCCACAAGTAGGACACGTAAACCGTATTGAAAACTTTTGACTACTTTTACGCTGGTAAAGAAGGTTTTAGAGTTGAAAAAGACTATATTTTCATCCTTACAGTTTGAGTCCGTAAACTTACAGTAATAAGCTTTTTGATACAAGCCGTAATTGCCAACTGTACTTTTCTGTATACAATCATCAACTACTCGTTGAAACGATTCTATCAAATAATATTGAATTGTCACCCAAACTATACTTAAACTCAAGATTTCAACTCAATCGGTTGAAGATATCTACTTCAAAATTCAGTTGCAAGATTCCACCCGAACAAACATAGTTACATATATACATTCTACGTTAATTAAAAGTATGTCTGTTTCATCAGTTTGGCCAACCCAAGTATTTTTTTGAAAGAAAGAAAGCAAGATACATTTATTCACAAACACACATATTAAACAATAAAATAAACAAAAAACAGAAAAAACATGAAACAAAGTTTGTCTCTGCGGCAGTGAACCGGACACTGGCTCAGCATTATGCTGAGGTGTCAGACACCTGCAGCGGTGACTTTCAGCCAGCACCGTCGGTGACTCACGGAAACGTCATACAAATGTAATAAACAAACTACCTACATTATTGGGACAGGCCAAACAGAAGTAAACATAAATACGAAGTGAAATATTACATGTACACGTTACCTAGATGCAGGTTCAATAAAATAATAATATTTACGTCATACCTGGCCATAATGCGAGTTTTACTGCAAGCTGCGCGTACGGGAAAACTCGCATTGTGACCAGGTGAAGACGTAAAATTTTTTACTCAACACGGGCGGTAATTCGTAAAGCCCCAAAGCGCATATTTATGGCCCTCACCTTCGGTTCGGGCCACAAACACCTGCGATCTAGGGCATTCACGAATTCACCGCCCTAGTTACGTAATGTACTATTACAGTACACTTTAAAAACAAAACTAGATATGACGTATACGAGTATATGTATTGCTGTCACAGTGCTGGAGATTAGGATTTTGATTTCTGGAGCGTCAACAAAGTTATGGAGAAATGATTTGGTAAACTGGCACACGAACAAACGGGGAGTCAACCAAAATGCCTTTTTTTGGCCGTCTACAGCGGAGTCGAAATGAAGGGATATATTTTTAGCAGTCTGTGTGAAAATGTTTATACGTGTGTTCCACCGCCGAAGCGTTTAAGATACTAAACCGATTTTGATGAATTAGGTGTCAATCGATTCGAAATTATGCTCCAGGTACCATATGCTACCCAAATTTACTTGGTCATTCATATAGCTTATTCGGACATGTGCATGAACACACGTCCGAATAAGCTATATTAGCTATACGAAGGTAGAATGATGATGATTTTTTTCTTTGTATTCATACTCAGTTTGACTTATTTTAAGTAGGTTAAGAACTATCATTGTACTAATCTTTTTTTGGCAAAAAATATTGACTGTTGAATTTGTTTCGACATTTCTCTGTTTCAGTAACGGTGGTCTTGTTTTTCGGAAACGCTGGCAGAATTTTGACTTGTAAAAGTGTCACTACGGCCTACTCACAGATCCATTTATTTGATTTACCATTTATATGAATGAATTTATAAACCTTTTTTTTTCATTTACTTTCCCGTAGGTGGATTACTTTTTTATTACTGTGTAAGTATGCTGTTTTTCAATTTACACGTAGAAGACGAAAATTGAACGTTTTACAAATACAATCAATCTAATCATGTACATACCTATTCCATTCAAGAGATACAAAAGCTATACATACTCGTATTCACCCGCCGCGCCGGTAGATTGGATCATAATCTTGCGAAAGTAGATTAAGTCGTTTAGCACGCACTAAACACGCTCTATGAAAAGCGTACGAAAGCACTTTTCTCAGTGTAGGCAAAAAACAGATATTCATAATACCTGTAAAAATAAACTCCTTGGATAGTATAGAACAATGATGCAATATAAAAAAGAGGTAGATAGGTTATAAGCGCTCCAAAAGTGGCTCACTAAAACTGAGTCAATTTCACCAACTTACCCTGTCTCAGCTTTCAGATTTGGTGGTTATTTTTGAACACGGAATTTCGTATAGACAACGATTCTACCTCTTTTTTATATCACATCATTGAAATAGAATTTAAATCATTACTGTGATAAATAGTTGGGATGTTGAAAAAATTAGATATTGATAAGTACTTAATAATAATAGAACTTTTTATAACATAATGTGCGACCTGTGCCCAGCAGTGGGACGTGAATAGAATAGAGTAGAATAGAATATTATAAATTCTTTATTTTTTTCGTGTTTGTATAGGCCGATGATGATGATATACTTAATTATTATGTTATTTGAGCAAATGTAGAAAATAACGTTATAGCATAGCCCCTTTTGCCTAAATAACCTCGTAGCACGGGTGGTTATAATGACACTCCCATACGTTACGACCGACCAAGTGATTGTTTTCGCTAAACACGCCAAATTGACTGTTTTTACGAGCGAGGTTTTGTCGCGATAATGGGGAATGTACCTAGTAACTAAGGTAAACGTCCCTGTGCTGGACACCCAATATATCTCACTTATAATAAATCTCTAAATTAAAAAAGAATCAACCAGTATCAAACTAACCATTTTTGTGTCCCGAACGATATCAGCGTCCCATGAACGGAAAAACATGTAAAGTGCTGTAAAAGCTTCCGTTTAGGATAGTTTTTATCCGACTGCGACGATTAATTAATTTTTGGAAACATTTGACCTCATTAAATTATTCATTTCTTCTGCTTGAAATCGTAGCCGTAGCCGCCATATCTGTCAACTGTCAGTGAGGTCAAAATGGCGGGCTTGCCATAACTATCCAATATTAATAATTTCGATCCGGTGTTGTGATAGACCTTAACAAAACGCATAATAAATTCTAAAGCGTAAAAAGATAATCGATTCTGATATGGAAACTTATATGCGATAAATTCGTATGGAGGCGTAATTTCAATAAATGTATCAACAAATTTCAACAAAATAACGTCAAACGTCAAAAGTCTGACTTTCTTCCTTTTTTTTAATGGCATGGCATAGCGCTGTTCTCGCGTTAAGGCGGAATTATAAATTATAACTTCGTGCTTCGCGCCTTCAAGTTGACATTCAGCCAATATAGAGACGCCGAAATTGGCCAACATTGTCATGGGGTTAAAACAGTGTTCAAAATATGTAGAGAAGAAGATCAATAAACATTTAATGCTGCAGCCTGTGTCCTACCTGTTGGATCTTTTGCCACAAACATCTGCTAAGAAGAATAGAAATCATTTATTTCGAGTAACACACGACTCATAGATGAACTTAACTTTTACCCCCTTATTCATAAAACTTAAAATACCTCTGTTAAATGAAACGAGTTTTGTCCCTTTCTTACTAATTTAAATATCAGAGTGACAGATAAGATACAAACGAATTTTAACGGCATTTTACCTAAAATTAGACATGTTTAATTTTAGCTAAAACCATACATACACTTTTTACATCACCATACATACAATTTTGGCTAAAACCATAATAACATAACGCATTTCTTCTCTGGCAAGAGAAGAAATGCGTTAACTCCCAACAAATTACCATGCAAACGAAGTCGCAGGCACAGCTAGTATAAGAATAAGAATAAAATTGCCCAAACCTTAAATTAAGATTTACAATGCAGAATCAGATACTTATAACATATTCTCCACTCCTAGGTAAGAAACGAGATTAAATTATGTATTATAAAAACAAAAACAAGAAATTATACAAAAAAACAAAAAATAAATGTAATGGGTACCAGTCTCAGCATGTCCCGGGCAGGGTGCCCGGCGCTGGTTTTCAGTCTGGTCTCGAGAAAAATAAAATAAATAAATAAATGCAAAAAAAACTAAATACTAGCAAAACGATCGCAAAACTAACATTATTGAAACTAAGTTTAGTACGTTTACGCATAGTTGCAGAAAAAATGAAAACAAATAAATAATATGTCATTTTCAATATTAATTCACAACAATACGTGTCAACAATCAACATTGTCAAATATTAGGCATTAAGGTATCAAACAATTGCGACGTTTACCTTCATTTACATTTCAGTTATGACACCTGCGGAACGTGCAATTTGGTTTGCGGCTGCGAAAACGGTTAACTGGAATAAACAGTTTTGAATGAACAAACTAATGAACTCGACAACTCAGTTTCGCGTTTACAAATTCATAAACAGTATAGGTATTCAGGGCACTTGGTATGTTGCCTAATTCATTTTTCCAAACCAACTCATAGGGATTAGATATTTTATACTATTTGGTTGTAAAAATGTTGAGCAATATTTTTAATTTTAAAATTAAAATCGATTTGCTGTATGTCACGTGACCAAATTAAACCATATAGCCATAAGTGCGAGCGAGACAGATATTTACCTATTTCTTTAGGACAGATGAGATGGGACTATTCTTTCGGCTCGGATGACGTCACGATAATGGCGGCTGCCGTTTTCGAATTGTATTCTTTGAAGAAACATATTGTTTAAATATCCGTCTGTGTTTTTTTTTACTTTCCTCGTATTCGATATGAAAAGTAGAGTGTTTAACTCGGGTGAAAGTCATCCATTTCTGACTCGAACCATTGGCGCTCTCACTTCGTTCGAGCGCCGAAATATCTCATCAGAAATGGGTGCCGCCCTTGGTTAACAATCTACTATATATTTTTTTAATTATGTTCAGAAACGTAATACCTTGAGAAAATTCAAAGGGAATAGTTATGAAACTTCTCCATCTTGTCAGTTCTAAACTTAACTATCAAATATTGAAAATGATAGAAGTCGAAATATGTTTAAAAGAAAACTGACCCGAAAACTTAGATGTAACTTACCAATTGCCATGCAAGAGCGTTTACAAGCCGCTTTTGTTTGAAACTTAATAATGGTGAGGCCTTTTTACAGGAGCCGCTAATTTGTTTATTTCCTTAATTAGCGCAAGTAAAAAGGATGATTGTTGTAAATTAATTAAGAGGCCATTTAATTTTTCCTATTAGCGAGCACGAGGACACCAGCAGACAGGAGCTCTGTTTATTCTTAACAATTAATCGTTGTTCAGTCCATCACCAAAAGGAAATAGACTCTGCCAGAGCACCTTAAGGTCGCAAATACTCTAGTCACTATTTGCAGAAACAAAGACTTCATTACGTCTCCGGTTTAAAAGACCATTTTGCTTGATCCCCCTCTTGGTCCGTTATTATATCGATAATGGCCGCTGGCAAGAACGCGCGGGGGTGCTAAATAGGTCTTCGTTTACTGGACAGGCGTCGGAGTAATCAGTGAAGGAATTACTCTGGAGAGGAACATTTGTTTTATAGCGTTTTTTCTAATATGTTTTGGAGGGTTTGAGGGTTGTTTCACACAAGCAATCATGGCAGTATAAGTTGGATGGTTTAAACCTGATACAATTGGCAATATGAAAGACAAGTTTACTTGATTCGTACATTCTTTATTCTTTTGATAACTCCGCTACAACTCCGATAGGCATAGTCATCAATAACCGATGAAAATGAAAGCATAAATTTATGCCTTATGTTATAACTTCGCATTATACTTATCTCTCATCTCTCATCTCTCACTTATAATAAATCTCTAATTTGAAAATGGAACAAACTAAGCATTTACGTGTCCCGAATGATCTCGGCTTCCCATGAACGGAAAAACATATAGATTTTTTCATAAGTACATTATTACTCTAGCTTCCGTTTAGGATAGTTTTTATCCAACTGCGACAGTTAATTAATTTTCGGAAACATTTGACCTCATTAAATTATTCAGTTCTTCTGCTTGAAATCATAGCCGCCATATCCGTCAACGTCAGTGACGTCAAAATGGCGGACGTGCCATATCTAACTAACAGTAATAATTTCGATCCGGTTTTGTAATAGACCTTCACAAAAACGCATATTAAATTCTAAAGCATAAAAAAATAATCGATTCTGATATGGAAACTTATACGCGCTAAATTCGTATTGAGGCGTAATTTCAATAACAAATTTCAACAAAATAACGTCAAAAGTCTGACTCTTCCTTTTTTTTAATGGCACGGCCTAGCGTTGTCTCGCGTTCAGCTAAAACGTCTAGGTTTATGAGTTTCTGCAAGATTACACGCTGAGTATTTGTATATGGCGCGGGAGCTCTCTCTATTTTTCTCGCACTATACGTCTCTTTCTAAGTTGTCTATTACGAGAGAGACGGATAGTTCGAGAAAAAATAGAGAGAGCTCGCGCGCCGTCTTGTGTGATAGCCGTGCTGGTTTGTCAGTATTTACCTATATTTAACAGCAATAAACAGTAAAACTATATTAAATCAGTATAGAACGGGCCCCTTTTTAATTATCAAGCGCGTCAGTACTGTCAGTAGGTATTAAGGCGGTATTTTACTTCGTACTTCACGCCTTCAAGTTGACATTCAGCCTATATAGAGACACAGGAATCGGCCAACATACAGATAAAACTTTTATCATAAAGCCTGCAATACACATTCCTTAAGTTGACAATGGCGGGAACATACAGAAGATCGGCAGAATGTGATAGTGCGATCTGAAACATTGCAATATGAAAAAATAAACATATTACTTTAATATTTTTAATAATTACATTAATTACCATTAATAGGAAAGGACTCGGACTCGCGTTATGGTTCTAGAACTTAGTTAGTGGTTAGGTATAGCTTGGAAAATATAAATTCAGACGTTAAAAAACAGATCTTTTGTTCCGCGTAAACACTTACCGGTCAATGGGTACCTACCTACTCCGGGTACTCGAAATGATTATTAAATCTATTTATTAATTCTATACACATCTTTACCTGAGAGTCGGAGTGACTGAAGATGATTTCAGTCATCACGTTTGTATTTATTTAATATAAAACAGTGTTATATTATAAATATGTAGAGAAGAAGATAATTATATAAACATTTAATGCTGCAGCCTGTGTCCTACCTGTTGGATCTATAGCCACAAACATCTACTAAACTATTACCCCATAAAACGAGTTTTGTCCATTTCTTACTAATTTAAACATCAAAGAAAATAATTTTAACGGCATTTTAGCTAAAATAGGTTTGTTCAACGTTTTACTTGAAAGGTTAAATTAGAACTGCATGTGTCCTATGTCCAAAATAAGAAATCCGTTAACTCCCACCACATTACCATGCAAACGAAGTCGCAGGTACAGCTAGTCTTATTATATGCATTTTCCCAAAAAATAATAATTTTAATGAGATGGAGCGTCTGGTAAGATATAATATAAAAGCTGAATGGTTAGCCATTCAGCTTTTATATTGTAGTATTTTAAACTATCTTGATCGTAATAAATTGTATATTAGATGCTTAAAAGATTGTAATTAAAAAATTGGAATATCCCGAATAAAATACAGACCATCGAAAATAAACTTTTTTCAATCCGATGTATAGCTAGGATCGATGTAGGTCGCTGAGGGATTAGTGGAATTGAGAGACAATTCAATTATGGTAGGTACCATTACTATACAGAGATATCAGGCGAGCCCTGTAAAACATAATTTTGGGAGCGTCTACTTCCCATACATAAATCAAAACTTGTATTGTTCTTCAAATGAGTCGCCTGTATCTTCTTGCAAATTTATAAAGACAGTCCTAACCAAATTTGACTCAATACTATAAATTCTAAATGAAATATAACATCGGTATGGCGTCTAGTTAAACGACGAAGTCGGCCAAACATACAATGCATAGAGGGGTGTAGACTCAAAATGCACCAAATGCAAATGCAAATGCAAATGTGGTGTATTATGACTTCAAAAGACGGAAGGCAAAAAATATGTCTACTAACGCAAATCCCATTCAAATATCTCGAAAAGTTACGACGTTACCGCTGTTTCAATGTTGCATGTTAGAGAGAGAAAACGCTAGCAGATCGTGTCGTCACGTGAGCGTCATAGTAAATGAAAATCGTTTCATATAAAGGTATGTTTTGCGAAAAGGGACAGAACATACCCCCTCTTAAAACTTTGGACTTGCACTGGCGATGTTTTTTTTCCATTTGACTACATTTTTAATCCTCTTTCGAGAAGTAACATCGGTATTGATTAGTTTCTTTAGTGTCTCCATCCCTATTGTTCTTGTCCCGCTGTCACGCCGACACGCTTGTTAACCGGTAAATAAGATATATCTGAGTTTCGAAGGTAGTCGTAAATCACGGGAGTCTGAAGGGATAGAACAACGAGAATTGCGCAATTGGCTCGCTAGCGACACATTTTGTAACGACACTCCAGGCTACGGACTATATATCTTGTAAATAATGTTTGTATTTGGCTTGAAAAACCAATAAGTATTCCTACGTTTTTGCCGCGGCATGAAAAACAGGAAAAAAGTACGGAGGACTGGTGAAGGAAAAGGTACGAGTAAGTAGCCTGACTTGCCGCTTCCGGCCTCTCGAATCTGACCATCCCTGTTTTCGACGAAAAATGTATTTGATTACATATACCTTTACTTTTTACTAGGGCGGCTAGCACGATAGGTTTTATGGTCATGTTATACGGGACGTTTTTGTTCATTTGGGCCGTAAAACGTGATCATAAAATCTATCGCCAAGATATAGTGTATTCGTTGCATATATCTCTAGTTCAACACGCAAGCTTATGTGCTGGCGAAAACAGGCGTCTAAAGTAACTGACATTCATTACCAATTTGTACGTTAGTCAAATCGTATCAAATATTTCATGGAAATGCTCGTAAAAAGAGAAATCATCGCAACCAAAAAATACAATGTAAACCGCTTTATCATTTTTAACAAAGGCTTGTTTCATTGCCTTGTCCGGGTTAAACGAGGGCAATTGTTTAAATAATAAACAAGAGAGTAAAAAAGTAACGTGTCTTTATATCAAAATGCTGTGCCTATATTGGTGCTACCAGGGGTGTTAATGTTCACACCCGATGTGACTGAAGGAACAAGGAAGTGTGAGCAAACCTTTAATTCAAGAGTTCCTAAAATGCACACAAGCATGTAATCATAGATATCGTGCCTATACGACGTATCATCTTAATTAAAGCTATTAACAAAATCAGTTCAGACAACAGCGAATTGACAGTCAGACGTGGCCGGCTAAACTTTAACATGATGACAATAATGCTACCTTTGATGTGACTTGACTTAAGTATGTCCCCTAGATGTCGCCGCGGGCGTCCACACTGATTCTCCGTGCAGATCGGTTTTGAGTTTCTCGCTTTATTTCCAAGACGGGAAGATCTTCGCCTCGTCAACTACAGTACGCCGCCAGGTTTGTTTGGGACGGCCACGCATTCCTTGGGGATTTCAATCGAAACCTTTGATGTACCAATTAAACATATTTGCTAAAGGGGATGCCTTGATTCGACTCGACCACGCACCTTGACAGAGACACGCTTATGCCTTCCGCATAAGACACGACAAAAAGAAATGCAACACTCTTCGGAAATGGCTTTTTTGGAAAAAATATCGATAAATACCCAACTTATTGAAGTTTTATTTATATTTCATTAAGTGATATTTTAGTTGAGATAAAATGCTATAGTATTAACTTGATTGTGTCGTAAAATAATGTATCGTTTGAGACGGCTGAGTAAAAAAAGGAGAAAGAGACCCTACTCCGGATATTTTTTTTTATCGAGGAAATTATAGGCAATCATGTATCGATTAAGTGAAAGACAAAAATATATCCGAAAATCAGACCTTATTGTGTCATAATCTGGTCAGAACGGCGTTTCAAAGCACGCGATAATTTTCAATGCACTCCCTTAAAGGTCGCCTCATTACCGTTTGAAAAGCTTTACTTCGTCTAAAAATAAAAGGAACTTAATTTCCCGTAAGGAGGTCATTCTTCTGCAATCCACTAATAACAGCTTCAGCTTCAGGCAGTGGCGAAAGCGGAGATTAAAAGTGCGTGGCTCGATCACATCGGGTACCGCCATCTGGTGCCTGTCAAACTCAGGCCCCTTTTAACTTGCCTCGAAATTAAACCTTCGATGAAATAAAACCTTTGCTTTTCATGCAATTCGTTTACAATATTGCCACAGTGACGTCACTAATTAACAAAAACTTATTGTACTGTAATATCTCGAATAGGATATGTGGTTGTAATTGTTACGCCGTCCGTAATATAACTGCGTTCCGAATCAATACAATTTGAACTTTGAACCATCGGACTTTCGGCATGCGTGTCCGATGCGTATTAATTTCAACAATTTTGAGTTTTATGCTGCAGACAAGATAGTTTGTATTATACCGAGAGCTTACTAATGTCGCCTGGATTTCTTTACTAGTCGGTATGCACTCAGTATTACATTTTGCGCAGTGAAGACGCTGTATTGTCTGACGGTTGACAGATACCGCACCGAAACTGCACCGTCAAATGCGGAAGTGCTGCCGAAATGTATACTTTTTGTAGAGAAGTACGAGGCCAGTTACTGTAAAATAATGTCTGGTTTTTCCAGCATCATTACTGACTATATCATTAGTGTGATGCTTCTGGGAACACGTACGTGCTGGGTTTTTGTAAATAGCGAAATTCCTCTGGGAATAGGCACGTGCTGATAGTAAGAGGGCTAGTATTTCATTCTTCACTAAAGCAAGATAATGCCGACACTGGTCACTGGTAAATGGCCATTACTGTGCAGCGGGGAAACGCCGCCAGCGCCAGCATCTTGGGGTCATTTCCCCCAATACGACCTTAGGGACGGTGTTTAGTATTTTTATTTTAATGTTCTTTTTTGTATTCCAGTTTATTGTATATTAATTACATATTGTATGCGATACAATTCGTTGAAATCCTTTTAATATACAAGTATAATAATAAAAAGATTTTTTTTTTTGCCAGGGAAAAATGGAACAAGTTTTTATACCCATACCTTCGCTGTTACGAAGCAAGGTCATTAAGCATTAACGGGGTGTAGCCGTAACCCGGTATTTACGGGTTCTGTCCCCAGACCCCGAAGCGACGACCCGGCCCGATTCCATTAACTTTCGACCATATTTTGAGTTAACGACATTGCCATTCGAATTTAATTTGACTGCAAATTGGGTCGAATTTGACCTGCGCGATCTTCAAGCTACTGGTGAGAAATTGTGTAAGATCGGCACTAGGGCTGTGCTGCTATTCGCTACGCGCTAATGCGGCTCACCCCGCTAGTCACCCGTCACGAAAATAGACCTCTACCTACGCTTAGTTACTGCGCATCGCGGTGTCAAGATATATTTGTGGGTGAGCGTTGAGGTGAGCTTAAAACAATTTACAGAATAGGGGGGATGTGCAGCTGGTGTTGGCCAAGACGCGCTTTGAGTCTGTCAGACATTGCAGTTAGTAGGTAAATTGGGTTGCAAACCGACTACATCTGTGATGTTAGTACTTAGTACTTATTTGTTACTCAACATACATACATACCTAATATAGTTTTCATGGAAATTCAATAGCCCTGATGACGTATTTGAGGTACAGTCAGCAGCAGAAGTTGCTAAGCGTTCTAGTGCTCAAAATGATCTACATACCAACTCTTATGCCAAGGGGATAAGGATCCGAGTACCTACTCAGATCCTTATTCCCTTGGCATTTTGAGCACTAGAACTGCCTAGTAACCTATTTAATATAGTTTTCATACAATTTTCTAGCCTGTATTCGACCGTTATACATGCATCCTTTAATATGTTAACCTAAATGGCGCCAAAATATTGTGAACCAATGCAATGTAACCGCAGTCGCTTTCGTAAAACTAGTGCCTAGGTATGCCAAATCTTGGAATATCGTGTCAAAGCGGACCCAGGGCACAACCGGGCATAAGAGGATAATGTATCAAGTTCCTCTTCTGTTACGTATTACTGCATATATTAACTTGATGCTGTAAGTAAATTATAAACTCATTCGCCTCATTGCAGACATGAGCGCTCCAAAAGTGGCATACCTACTAAAAATGAGTCAAGTGCACCAACTTCCCTCAGCTTCGCGTCGTCAATGGAAACGTATTTTAAAGTGTCTCAGTCAGATTTGGTGGCCATTTGTAAACACGGAATGTCGTAAAGACAACGTATCTATCTACCTCTTTTTTATATTACATCATTGATTGCAGATATAAAAGCAGTCTATTCACTCGAGAGCGAACCAATCGTAGTAAATAAAATAACGATGAACTGAACAGTTTAGGGCTGTCGCTAGGTCTGCTAATAAGCCACTGAGATCAATATAAATTCGTACAAAATCCTTTGACATAAGAATTGAGCTCGGTGTTCATTCTAAAGTCTTCTATTTTCACATGGAAAGCGATAACATGCTAGTTAACTACCTATTCTATACTCTCCTCGGGTCAACTAACACGTAATACGTTTATGAAAGCGATATCTCTTTTGGCATTTTGGTGTACATTTTAATTTTACCCTTAATCTGGATACAAAAGATATTATATATATTTAAACCTTTGGACGCCATTGAACACCTAAAAGCATTGCGTGTTTGTTGTGCCTACGACGCCGGCGCCAAGAACACATTAAAGCTGGGAACAAATTATCGGACGCGGCTCACAGCCGCGACTTATAATGAGATAATGAATATACACTGAATTGTGCAAACTATCAGAGGTACGGTACCTATGTTATCGGCCCTTCGGGGCCCAACTTAGTAAATTTGACAGCTAATGACAATTTTACTATTGTCCGCCACGGCAGGCCGCGCCAGTGTGTTGCAGGCCTTAGGAAGTTATGAAAGGAAAAAAAAAAAGGAAGTCGCTGTCAATATCGCCTTCATGCGTTCAAACATCCACACGGGTCGTAATCACGCGGCGGCTTGCATGCAGTCCGCCGATTTCTTACGTGTAGCGACCGACAGTTGGCAACCCTATGCGACACAAAGTGATGTCCTGCTAGCCGACATTGCCGAAATATGCTAATGTGTTTGTATCGCACAGGTGCCTCCAGGTAATTCTCCGACTTGTTTCACATGAACACTATAGGCTCGAACCGTCATGAATGTCATCATTATGGTGGTTAGATTCGCCTTTCGAAATAGGTGATTGGATAAATTGCAAAAGTGATTAACTTGTGCAGGTATCATTTGCGAACTTCACGGCGTGTTTCTCAAAGGAAAAAGTTTCTTGAACCGTCTCTGTTTTTTATAGGATCTTTATTAAGTTTCAAAGTTCATTGCCTACAGATAAACGATCTTCGTATGACAGTCTCATCTGTCTTGAGTTATGCTTCTAATAAATATCCATGAAAGCAGTAATTTACTTACTGTTTTATAAATATATTTAAACTTTATTTTTTATACGTATAGGAGTGGATTAAAAATAGATAATACAGTTAAGGACTTAATTCGACTATAATTGATTTGATTCCATCATGAGTGACGCACATTATTCATATTAGGTAAACCCTGACCAATTTTATATTAGCCCTACGTAGAACCTTGTCATAATGACATATGAATTCCGATATAGTGACGTAAATACGTCGGCTTGTTACGGCAAGATTCTACGTAGGGCTAATATAAAATTGGTCAGGGTATAACGTATACCTAATAGTAATAGTACCTAACACTTTTTTGCATAAAAAACTACGTACAATGACAGAAATAACAATAAATAGTACAAAGGAGAACTTAAAGGATCTCCTCCAGCTACACAAAAGTTAGCTGCTATCAGTGAGTGAATAGGTGCAGACGTTTCTTAAGAATTGTATACCCTTATCTATGTATTTTTAATGAAATTCTGAGTAACTAAAACAGTATTTATTGCGGCACTTGTTCTGCTCACTCTACGTCCATAACTATGCATATCTACTCAATATCTGAATTTCATAAGATCTGGGAGTAATCTGTAGAAACAGCAACCTGGCATATTTATTAGCCCCACCCCTGCTCTTGGTATCTTACTCGTATAACCCTGTCCAAACAACCTTTTATGAGTATGGTATTAACACTCATATGTATTACAACGCCCTTACATTGTACTTTGTTTTAAGTACTAAATACGAAAATTAAATGGTTTCTAATTAATGCCTTCTTTGAATTGTCATTTTCGCTTTAAAATTTACTTAGTTGACTGCTAGTCAACGACTAATTTGAAGCGTCTACCACTTTTCAAGTGACCGTATATTGTGTAATAAAGCTTACCTACGCTATTATTCAGCATGGTGATCATTCTATAGCAACTAAATTTGTAATATGTCTACTTATTTAAAGCTTGTAGTAAATGTCTCTATTGCATCTATAAAATACCTAATATCAACGGACTCTAATTTCATATTGTCACCTCTATTTTAATTTGTATGCGTTAGTATAAGTAATTGATGACTGAATCTACTATAATTGAACATAAATTTCACTGAATATTGTCATAAAATTATGGTCAATGATAGCTAATTACATATGGTGACCAATATATTGATACGTTTTTTTTAGTGTGAATTTGCAAGCGGTCGCTAGACCATAAGCGAATTTGTGGTGAGAAAAATGACTTGTTCTGGTGGGGTGGCCAGCGCCACCTCTACCAATCAATTAGGTGGTCCCTTTTAAGTCGCTTGACCACCGCCAACGGGCCCAACAAATCTGCTACGAGTGGATTTTAGTGTAAGGATAATATTAATACGTTAGCATAAATAATTGATGACTGAATCTACTATTATTGAAAATGAAATCTACCTATTGTCATCAAATCTCTCTAATTTAAATAACTTTATTTGCTCCTACATTCTAGTTTGAAGGGCACAAGGTAACGAACGAACCTGTACCTACCGGTTTTTATAGCCATAAAAGAATATCATGAAATACGTGAGTTTATGTAAGGAAAATTATAATCAAACAATCATCTCGCGAGGGTGTGTTGCTAATCTCTAATCTAAATCTTCAGTTGCTATGCAAATTTTCATTACAAAAGAATACAATTTATTAACTTAGTTGATAAATAAATAATTATGTGAATTTTCATTTAAAAAGAATACGATTTATTTATTTAGTTGTTAATTATAATTATGTGCGATGTTCCCTATGGAGGCCAGGTTTTGATTTTATTAGTTGACAGATGTTGAATCCCTAAAATAAATAAAGTAGCTGACGTACACATTAGTCGCCGTGTCAATTTAGAAGATAATTTTATCGGAGCTGAATCATGTGAATTGTTTGTAAATTAGCGCTGGATTTTTATTATTCTGTTGGGAGAGTAAAGATGGTGTGTTAGTTTAATAGAAGCTGACCTTTAACCTGTTACTTACATGTGTACAAACAAGCTTCTGTCAAAATTTTCACTTGTGGTACAAGCTTTTATTGCCGACTGTACTTTTCTGTATACCATACTTAACTACTCATTGAGACGATTCTAATTCTAACCAATTTATCAATTTTAACATGACGCAGCTTTCTATCCTAGTGTGGGAAGCGGTGGATTTAGATTGAAATTATATTGATGTTGCTTGACTAAATGACAGATCTATCGGTATTTTATAATAATAACGTTTATATTTCATATTTATAAATATATCGTCATTATATATTATTATTTAAAAGACGGGTAGGATTGAGATTAGTCATTCGTTTTGTGTACAGTAAAGTTAGCTTATGGTTTAGTTAATATATTCAAGCAAAACAAACGCAACTCTGCTGGCAGTTACAATTATGAAAGGTATTAATTCCATTGAATAGCAGTATGTCTTTCAATAATAAATAAATAAATAAATAAATATAAGGGGTCAATCTTACACAAATCGAGCTAGTCCCATAGTAAGCTCAATAAGGCTTGTGTTATGGGTACTAGACGACGATATATATAATAGATATAAATACTCAAATACGTAGAAAACATGCTCATGGATTCAGAAACAAATATTCATGCTCATCACACAAACATTTGCCCTTACCGGGATTCGAACCCAGGACCTTCAGCTTCGTAGACAGTGTCACTACCCACTAGGCTAACCGGTCGTCTGTTTCAATAGGCCTACAGGATTTGACTCTTTATTTTCTATGTGAGGCTGGTAATTCAAATAGACTGACGACACACCAGTTATACGGCTACAATCAGTCAAACAAATCCGTACAAACGCCCGATGCCACGCACTCAACAGACACGTGTCTCAACAGTAAACTCCCCTGAACACGATAAAAAACCGTCCGACACAGTGGGAACGGGGGCGTAAGTAACGGCAAATCGGGGCGGTACATCAGTCCGCGTGCCGCCCGTGCGCCGCGTAGAACTGCAGGCCGATCAAGTAAAGCATTGTACTCGTGCATACGTCAGGTAGATCTAAATGTCACGTGTGCGTTCGAAAAGTAACGCGATCACACAGAGGTGTTTCAAGAGGGTTCCAAGAGGAGCGCAGGTGTAGAAAGCGACGATAGTTGAGAATACCGCTTTGGCTTATATATTTACGTCCTACCTGGCAATAAAGTAGCAATTACTCCACGCTATGCGTGCGGAAAATCCCACTTCCTGCCCAGGGAGTAAAATTGTGTACCCAACACGGGCGGTAATAAAGAAAGCCTTAGATCGCATATTTATCGTCTTTCCCTTTGGTTGGGTTGTCAAATACCTGCAATCTGAGACATTCTTTGTTTAACCGTGCTGACGTGCTGGGGCGTGATGCACGGCGTCCGCGTTCATTAATATGGGACGGGGTAATTGCTGGCTTTGCTTCGGCCATCGTGAACGCGGCACAGGCTTTGCCACTTAATATTATAATGAACAATATTTTAAAGCAGAGTTTGTCGTGTGTGTGACGTTGTCTCTACATTTGATATTTTTGAAGTAAAAGTGATGTAAGGGTTTGATATTTGTAGATAAAATACAGTGAGTTAATGACAGTGGAGGACATATTTAAATGTACAGCTTATTTTAAGTATTTAAACGCTTATTCATAAAACTTTACATAGGCACCTCTGTTAGCTAAAATGTATTTTGTCCCCTAATCACAAACACAAACGTGAAAGTGGCAAATAAATACAAACGAAACTTAGTTTGGGACTAGGCCGGTTTGTGTAAGATCGTCAGCAAGTATTTATTATTACACTCGCGGAAAAGTTACCTTAATCAGCATCAGACATTGATAGTTATTTTGATATTTTGTCATCGCGTCATTAATACAAACGACTAAGACGACTACGCGAAAAGAGTGAGAGTAAATACACTGCTGAGTCAGACTGTGACGGACAGCGGTAGCAGGTCTACGACGGAGGCATACGTCACGGTCTACGCAGTAGGCTTACGCCACGGTCCAACGCTGCTGCCGCGGAAAAAAGGTTTTATTTTTGGCTGAACACGGTTTGCGTATTGGAAACGTTAGGAAAGTAGGAAATATGAATAACGAAATTTGGAAAGATAGGATCAGTTAAAAAAGGAGCTAATAAAACATATAAATAACAAAAATAACTAAATACGGATAGCATTAAGTAAAATGAAAGATGATTAGAATTAAACACAGAAGGATCTTTTGAGGCTAACAAGACAGGGTTAGATGTAGGAAAAGGAATTTAAGTGAGGAGAGATCGTTGTAAAAAGAGACATGGCTGAATAAAGGGCATGAAAGCAAAATATGACAAAACAACAAGGGTTTGCATACTCTTTCACGTCTTAACTGAGTAGCAAGTATTTTCATGCCGTGTGGATGCGGCTTATCGTATTCGAGGCCAAAGCTACGTGTGCTACGCCGTAACGCGTAGCAGCATTTTTTCGCCTTGCAGCAGAAATGTCTCTTAGAGGTGTGACTCGTATTATTAAATAAATAAAATAAATAGGTCTAAATAGGTTTGCTTTGTTTAATTTGTACTGAACACTGTGCTTAATTGTGTCAACCCTGCTTTAAGAATTGGTTTATTGCTGGCCGCATGTGAACGGTCGGGAATTCGAAAATCTGTCAAATATGTCTTATCAATTAGAGTTATCTTGCGTTTATGTGAGACATAAAGCATTCGTCCCGCACGCACTTATATACTTGCTAAGTAGCGGGAAGCGGGTAGCGCGTCAGCCTTTTGACTAAAAGGCCATTTACATGGTGCAATAACTCGTATGCGATTTTCATCACATTGCGGGGCTGCGGGTTAGCGGAATACGATGGATTCAATCAAACCCTGCAATATAATAAATCTGGCATGCGCGAGTTGTTGCGCCATGTAAATGGCCCTTAAGTGACATGACAAGGTAGTTTTTTTTTGTCTATATAACTGCGCTTTGGTCTTCCCAATCTCGTGTTACTGGAACATTAATAAATTAAATTTATTTAATGAAAAAATAATGATTAAGGTCCATAAGATATCCGCAACGCAGGCTTCGTCAGTCACTTTACATTAATTGTGAGAAGCCTGTTTGACTAGGAAGTTACCAAAGTTTGTGTACATAATAAACAAAGATAAATAGCAACTGGTACTCAGGTGTCTTCGAAGCGGATATTGCGCACTCGAGACAGCCCCGCTATTCTGGACCTTGTTTCAAGCTCCACCTCAACGCTCACCCACAAATATATCTTGACCGATGCGTAGTAACTAAGCGTAAGTTAAGGCTTCCACCCACCGAACGCGTATCGTGCGCGGCGCGTGTGCTGCGCGGCACCCGCGCAAGTTGTAAAACATTGAAACTACACTTCAAACACACATCGAACGCGGTCCGAACGCGGGCCCGCGCGGGCCCGAGGCGCTAAAGTTACAACTCGGCAGCGCGGCCGCGTGACGTGCGCGTCGCGTGTGAAGTGCGGGCCCGCGCTGCACACGCGTTGTTAACGCTTCGCTGACGCGGCGGGCCCGTGCGGGCTCGCCGCATACCACCGCGTTGCTATACGCCGCCCGCTTGCGGTGTGAATATACCGATTCAACCGCGCCCGACGCGCGCCGCTCACGTCACGCGCCGCGCACGACACGCGCCGCGCACGACACGCGTTCGGTGGGTGCAGTCATTTAGAGAACTAGCTTCATACAACAAACGGGTCAACAAACGAAGGTCCCTCATCTTGTGTGAATTAAGGTGGACGCAATGTTATGAAGAGCCGTGCATTTTTTTCTAATGGTGCTTTCGTTTTGAATATTGCCACTCATTAAATCATATGACAGAGAATAACAAACTAACTTAAACGGCATTATTTTAATTGAATTAGGTTTGATGAACGATTGTGAACAAGGGCTTTAAAGGTGTAATAGATCTTTATAAAACCGGGCTTTAATATTCGCAAAATAAATATTGCAACACAGATAGTGTGAAAATCCCGGATAATCAGTTGATTGACGCGCGCCGAGGCCGCGGCCGACTGTCTGCATGCATGTTTCATGCGGCAATCCAACCGCGCTGACCAACACTGCGCCTAAATTATTCATATAAAACATTTCTCCATAACTCTATCAGCCTAACAAATGGCACAAGACCGTGCGCAACATAGACTTTCTCTTTCTAAATAGGACACTTGCAAAGAGATCGGTATTTATCTCGTATGCGTGATAGGTCACGTGGGGTCTTAGTGACGTTGTCTCTACATTTGATATTTTTGAAGTAAAAGTGATGTAAGGGTTTGATATTTGTAGATAAAATACAGTGAGTTAAGGACAGTGGAGGACATATTTAAATTGTACAGCTTATTTTAAGTATTTAAACGCTTATTCATAAAACTTTACATAGGCACCTCTGTTAGCTAAAATGTATTTTGTCCCCTAATCACAAACACAAACGTGAAAGTGGCAAATAAATACAAACGAAACTTAGTTTGGGACTAGGGCGGTTTGTGTAAGATCGTCAGCAAGTATTTATTATTACACTCGCGGAAAAGTTACCTTAATCAGCATCAGACATTGATAGTTATTTTGATATTTTGTCATCGCGTCATTAATACAAACGACTAAGACGACTACGCGAAAAGAGTGAGAGTAAATACACTGCTGAGTCAGACTGTGACGGTAGTAGTTAGCGTAATAGGTTTTTCAACACAATTGCTCGTAACGTTACCTCTTATTGTGTCGCTTTTAGGCTCATAATCCTGGATATTAAAAACGCGTGTTTTATAACTTTACAACACTTGTGTGTTATGGTTATATCCCGATTAAGTCACGTTGGCACCTTGCAGCAAGATATATGCATAGTACATTGTGATACAAGTGAGGTAGGTTGATAATTACACCCTCGGCTTCCTTATCACGCTCACCTGCGGTTCGCGTGAACAATTTCGCCTCTGATGTAATTATCAACCTACCTCACTTGTATCACAATGTACTATTATAGTCATGTTTTCCGGCTCACATCGGCGTCAAAATTTAACGTCAGTCATCTAATGTGATACACCAACATATAAAGCACGTGACGCATTTGGCTGATTTAAAGTACTCCTCTTTTAATATGATTGACAGTAAAATACGAATACATTCTACAATTTCCACAAATCTAAACGTAATTAATAAATACAATCAAATTAATTGACTTTGGTAAACTTACGTGGCAGGGCAAGATTGATTTTCATTAATTCCCGGCATTTAATATAACGACTCGGTACCCATGGTGTTATTTCAAATATTAAGGAGAGCCCTTGTTCCGTTGTTACTTTGTTATTCAAGTAGCACTCAAGTACACGAAAACAAATTACTAACGATTTAATGTTAGAGTTTAGGACACTGATCGCCTTAACAAAATACACGTAGTAATTATTAAATTCTACAAAATACAGGCACCGTTGAGAACGAGTTTGTAGTGTTATTAATCTAAAGTTGTTAAATTCATAAAGATAATAACAGTAATTAGAAAACGATAAACTTTAGCAAGGATCTGCCCACTGGTCTCATCAGGATCACTCAGTTTGATCTCTCACGTTCCCTTTTAGATCAGCAAATACAATATTGCCTCTGTCACACTTGCTTGTTGGGGACATTATCTGAATGAATGAATATTTATTTGTATAACATAGGTACATGTAAAGATCTTGAAAAATAAAGCATATAGCGTAACACTTTGTTGTGCCGGTTAGCATTTCATATTTTACAATGTCTTGTTTCTTCATGCAATTGTCCTACCTAATCTAATCAAAGAGGCCTAGAGGCCTCGGCAGAGAGTACAACTTTGTACCTTTTGGCGTCGAGACCCTCGGTCCATGGGGTCCCAGTGCGCAAAAAAAAAAATCTAATCAAAATCAAAATAAAATGTATATAAAAGGGTCAAAAACAGAAATTAGAAATTGAAAATACAGCGCAAAATTATGTCAGTAATAAATTTTAATATAATTAAAGTAATTGTGTCAAAAATCAAATTAATACAATTTCCACATTAAAGTCAATATCATAAATCAATCACATCATCACACATCATCAGCCTATATACGTCCCACTGCTGGGCACAGGCCTCCTCTCATGTATGAGAGGGAACAATTGTTCATTTCTTCTGCTTACTATTTCAAGCAGAAGAAATGAACAATTTAATGCGGTCAAATGATTCTGAAAATTAATTAATCGTCACAGTCGGATAAAAACTATCCTAAACGGAAGCTAGAGTAATAATGTACTTATAAAAAAGTTACATGTTTTTCCGCCGTATCTGTAAACTGTCAGTGACGTCAAAATGGCGGGCTTGCCATAACTATCCAATATTAATAATTTCGATCAGGTGTTGTGATAGACCTTCACAAAACGCTTTAGAATTTATTCTAAAGCGTAAAACAATAATCGTTTCTGATATGGAAAATTATATGCGATAAATTCGTATTGAGGCGTAAACGTATCAACAAATTTCAACAAAATAACGTCAGACGTCAAAAGTCTGACTCTCTACCTTTTTTTAATGGCATGGCATAGCGCTGTTCTCGCATTCAGCCATAAAGTCTATTTGAATTTCTGCAAGATTAATTACACGCTGAGTATTTAATTGTCACGATACTGCACGGCTATCACAAGACGGCGCGCGAGCTCTCTCGATTTTTCTCGCACTGTACGTCTCTCTCTAAGTTGTCTAATAAGAGAGAGATGGATAGTTGGAGAAAAATCGAGAGAGCTTGCGCGCCGTTTTGTGATAGCCGTGCTGGTCAGTATTTATATTTATCAGCAATAAACAGTATGTATTAAATCAGTATATAATGGGCCTTTTATAAACATTCATTATCAAGCGCGTCAGTCATATATATTGTAATATAATATATATAAGAAGTAATATATATATATATATTACTTCGTAAAGATAGGACCACCGCGCACGAGTAATTCGTCCAATGCGGTGGCCCGGCACTAGCAATTACGGGCCACCGTACCTTAATCTTCAGCTGGTTGTTCGGACAGGCGTATCTTTACTTTCGATATCATTGGCGTCGGTATTAATTAAAGCGGTATTATATAAACTATAACTTCGTACTTCGCGCCTTCAAGTTGACATTCAGCCAATATAGAGACACAGAAATTGGCCAACATTGTCATGGGGTTAAAAACAGTGTTCAAAATATGTAGTAATATTATATAATCGAGAAACTATTGATTTACATTTCATTTCGTATTTGGGTTAGACACAGATTAAGGTTCGAGTCATTACCGTGAATATTATCAAAGTTAACCGCTACAAAGCCTACTTTTTGGTCGGACTATTAGTCTGTTAATCCGCATAAACGGCGTCTCCAATTCTATATGATTATGCGATAAAAAGATTTTCGGTAGAAATTTGCCTATTAATATTAATAAAACATTATTTATATGCACGTAAGCTCTAAACTAATGACCACAGGAGAGACGAATTTTGGTTTAAACACTGTGTCTGTATATGAGCCATTTGCGCTCTTGCCTCGCGTCGCACCTATTACCTCTGCAAAACCGATGAGTGAGCTGACGTCTTCTTCAAAGGACACAATTCAGGGCAAAGTTCTACCGAAAAACCTGTACAATAAGATTCCCCGGGTGACCTTTCACAGACATCCGTCCAAATCCTGTGGTTTAACATTGTGTAGCAAAGTGTAGCAAATGAGACGCCCAGCGGCCTACACGCCGACTATTTGTCTCGCGCACGCGACGCGACACCGTCGATTTATTTGCTTTTTCCCCACTAATCTGCTGTCGCCGAGTTTTTGTACGTACTTTGTCTTTGAATGGGGAGTCGTATGCTTTGTTTATTTGCTATAATTATGATTATTATTCATTTGTTTTTCGACTTTTGGTAGCACTTTTCATACATATTTTTACCGTCTAATAAGTAATTACACTATGGCAGAAAATTATTAAATTAGTTGTTACTTAATACGAAATGTTTTTTTTTTATGTATTCAGGCCTTAGGTGTCTATCATTTTATCGAAACGCATTACGTCGATTTACATTTCGCCGAAAACTATTCCACGAATTTCATTTCGTTGTTTTCCTTGTTCACATAATCATCAATTCATAGTTTTTTATTTCATCGAAGAACTTTTCATCGTTAATCGTTTCGAATTTGTCTTAAATCGTAGCGTAACGATTCATCGAATTTACTTTTCATAGAATAGTCAGTTGTGTATAGTATTATCGAAACACGGTTCAATGTCGTTACGTTCCCTATATGTATTTTTGTTGCCACGATCAATATTTCATTTTTAATACAGTTGCTCAAAAAGTGGTACTTTTTGTGGCTGCGTAGCGTACGAGAAGCTGTGGGGTTTTCATGGACGTAGTTCAAAATCGCGACCTCCAAATTAGGATCCGCGGCGTCAACGCCTCTTTCTACGGCTGTTGGCGGACGAAACGTGCCATAGTCACGCAACCTCTGCGTAGCTGCCGACATTGTCCCGTTCGACACAGACTGACTGATTAAACTGGTAAATATCAAAGACATTTCGTACATAAGTTCAGAAAAACTCATTGGTACGAGCTGGGGTTTGAACCCGCGACCTTCTGACTGAAAGTCGCACGCTCTCACCGCTAGGCACCAGCGCACAGTTATGACGATACTATAAGGTTCTATTTTAACCATTTTGGCTTCTAAAAATCGTATCGTAAAAGTCCTTGATAGATGTCAGTGTGCTGTCAGAAATATATTTAATATAATAAAATAAAAATAAAGTTTGTGTAAACCAAAGCTTTTGTTTGTTTTAATTAAATCTAGTTTCTTGGGTCATACCATACGTGCAATAGCAACCTCTTATTTATTTATTACAATTATTACTTATCGGAATTTCCCTGTTATTACACCAATATCAAATATAATTCAATAAGAGCAAGTATCAATATCATTTTGATAGTCTCCGTAGGGTTGCTGTGCCCGTAGACTCAGGACGGTGACAAACAAGCATACAGTCCGTCTGTTGGCAAGCAGTCACTGTACATAGACTAGTATAGGGAGCTGACTATCAAGGAAAAGGATGTTGTAGGTATGAACAAGTTGGGAAGTTGGCGATTCTGGAAATGGACATGTTAGGAAAGTACGAATAGGGAAATGATTGTTTAGGAAGTGGTCAAGTTCGGAATCTATGAAGTGACAACTTAGGAAAAGGACGATATCGGAGTAGACGAATTAGGAAATGGACAAGTTAGGAAAGTACGAATAGGGAAATGATTGTTTAGGAAGTGGTCAAGTTCGGAATCTATGAAGTGACAACTTAGTAAAAGGACGATATCGGAGTAGACGAATTAGGAAATGGACAAGTTAGGAAAGTACGAATAGGGAAATGATTGTTTAGGAAGTGGTCAAGTTCGGAATCTATGAAGTGACAACTTAGGAAAAGGACGATATCGGAGTAGACGAATTAGGAAATGGACAAGTTTGGAGAGGGACAAATTAGGAAGTGGTCAAAGTCGACCGGAGGGGGTGAAATGTACCTACTCAGTTCGTTGAAAGGTAAATATTATCAAATGACAAACACTGATGAAACGATTTTCTATGTAATAAGAATTTTGGGAACTGAAACTTATGTTAAAACAAAATTATAGTAACGGCGATTCGATGAACGCCTATGTCGATGAACAAATAAAATATTGAAGTGAAATTTGATGAGTTCAGTTTTGTGTAAATGGTAATTCGAGCAAATGTATGAGCGATCTAACGAAGTTCGATGAATGATTCCTGTGTGATGATGAAATTCTGCGAATAGTGTTATGGGAAACGATAATCGATGAAGCTATTTTCGATAAAATGATGAATTCCCCTTAGGTATATATTACGATGGTACCTATGGAGTCGCATTTATCATCGAATTACTTATTTCCGCTACAATATTTTTAAATCAGCAATGGTACCTACTTTCGGTCAATGATTTCTAGACTTTTAAGTTCAGTAGATATGGCTTTTCCAGAGAAGCGAGGCACTTAGATACATAAAGGTAAATAAATTATTTCTTTACCCAAAAACTTAAATTCACTAGCGTCAACACTAAATCGTGTGCTACATACCTGCGCCGGCAACGTGAATAGACGCTTGCGTCTTATAATTCATTGGCCTTTAGTTAAGGGTATGCCAAGTTTCTGGATTATTCCACGAATAGTTTTTCTCGAACCCTAAGCCCGATTTACCGGTGGTTAGGGTGCAGAGAGGACTCTTTTGACCGGTGTCCGGCTGTACTGACTTCTGTATCTGACTCTTGTTCCAGCCATCTCTCGAGGTGTGTTTTGACTCTTCGATTTTAGACCGTTCACCGAACAGACTAAGTAGCTAAACAACTAGGTACAGTCAGGGGTATTAATATACGTACATAGATATTATATCTGTATCTATAATAATATCTGTACACGGCTTCATGACATTGACAATTAGAGTCCTGTCTACAGATATTAATGTTCTTACTAGCTTCCGCCCGCGACTTCATCTGCACCGTGGACCCAGGATAAAAACTATGTTTTAATCCTGGCTATAAATTATCTTCGTGCAAAATTTCGTGCAAATTGGTTGAGCCGTTTAAGCGTGATTGAGTAGTAAACATCTAAACATCCAAATCCAAACTTACGCATTCATAATATTAGTAGGAGTAGAATTTAAGTACGAATATATAGCCCTGACTATACCTATACCTACCTATTATAAACCGACCGCAAATTACTTCAGTTTGCAAATGAATACCGTTGACGTTAGACGTTAATGGTTTGTTGAAACACCTCATCAAGAGTAGTTTAATGTGACGAAATTAATTGGACATTCCACACTCGAATCTATAGTAGGCACCTATTCTGTCGGAAATATCAATAAATGCATAAATAACCTTATTTATAAAAGGCATTACATTTAAATATATACTTGTGATCAGTAAAAGCAAGGTAGCCCTGCAGGGCAGATTAGGTCGCCGCCTGTGTATGTCGGAACAAGAGGGCGAGAGCTGGCTTAACCCCAGATAAGGCCGCCGAGCAATTGTCTTCGAAACGAGTTAGGGCCTTTATTCTGCCTTTAATTACTTCTTATCAAGCCTGCCAGTTATCTTAGGAGACCTATTTTACTCGACCTTTTTTCTTTTAAAACGTAATTCATTCTAATGGCAGTAATAACTCAGAGTTACTTTATATTAAATACTCCATTTCATTTTCTTTCAGCTGTGTTTATTGCCCCAAAAAAGTTGAGATGCAAAATTGTGTGTATATTTATATCTCATTTTATGAAATAATACGCGTAGGAGGCAGTTTATTTCGTTTCTCATTCAAATTTAAGTTCTTATGTTTTTGCGAGAAAAAAAATACCCACTGATCCAAATAATGTTAGACTCTGGTCTAATGATGGCTTAGAAAGGCACAATCCTATCTCACCAGCACGGCTACCATGCGGCGCGCGAGCTTTCTCTATTTTTCTCGCACTATCCGTCTCTTTCTTATTAGAAGTAAGTCGCGGCCGTCGCATGATAGACGTGCAGAACAAATTACAGAAAGAGATGAGGCATGCAAATGCAATATCATTGATCGAAAATAGGACGAATGCAACTATTTAGCAGTGTCCGACCGTATTTTCGGTTTCTATTTCAGTTTCGACCAAAAACCATGGTTTCTGTTGCAGCCAAATTCAGTTTTCGTATCGCATTCTGCTCGCAATTAAATCAATAATGTAAAATTTTGCAGTCGTATTTATATCCAATATTTAACCTTTGGGTCCTATATTTTAGGTCGGAAGTAATAATAGCTTTGTACCTATTGGTTGTGCATGATATGTGATGGCCGCGTGATGAAAATAACTCGAACCACCCGATCCTAATTTATAATTGATAGTTGCATATTTCATTAGTTGTAGTAAACGATTTCTCATTTTTCTCGTGCATTGTGGCTATCAATGTGGAACACCTTATATATCGGGCGTATACAATGCGATCCTTTCTCTATCTCGAGAGATATACAGCATGAGGTTCATTGAGATACGAGGGTACTGCAAGCGTCCATAGGCTACGGTATATAAAACGAAAAATCAATGACGTAACCGATAATGTGTTATAGGGGCCTATATTTTTTACCTTCGCGGATTTTTATGCAAGCATATCCGGTCCCATACTATTAGGCAAAAAATAAAGTTTTGGTTTCGGCCGAAACTGAAGCAAAGGCCGGTTTCGGTTTCGGCGTAAATACGACGATCGGACACTTTAGATCGATGTTCTTATTTCTATCTATTCTACAGCACGCAGGTTGTCTTATTTAAGTATTTATTCTACAGAGGCACTAATAATACTTAATTCGTTTATTGCTTACCGCAGTATATTGTTTTACAAAAAAGTAATAGTGGTATATCATGGACAGGGTATTGCAAAGTTGGTCCTTAATAACTAATTCTTAATTCTACTTACACGATTAATATTCCAAACCAAGTCCAACCAAACCACATCGTTCGTCTATTGGCTGATGTCAAACACAGGTACGCTTCGTCAAGCAACGTTAATATACGAAACGACTGATTCTAAAGCAGGGAACCCTAAAACGATACCGAGGTAAACAAAGTTATGAATGCAGATGGTAAAAATGTTAAGTTACATAATTCCGCCTTAAATTCACGTGTGCCACCGATAACCCGAGCTGTTTCCCTCGCGAAGGTAAGTTTGTTAGGATATATACAAAAACTATTGGAGTGCGAAAGGTTTGAATTTGTTCTATGGAGGTATTTTTGGAGCATAAATCAGACGAACATATACTGGAGGATTACATAATTTGAGGCAGAAATATGGACGGGACGTACTCCCGATTTGTCTGGATTAGGTACTCGTACATTTAGAAAACATTTCCAAGTGAAATGAATAACCCAACATATGTTTAAATACATTGTATTTGTGATAGTTATTCACTACAAATGTAATCAGATTAATTAGATAGAATGGTCTAGACAAACAAAACCAAACCTTACACCTTACCAACTTATTGATACTCAAAGGAAAAAATGAAAAATGTAATGCTCCGAGCCGGATTCGAACCGGCGACCACAGGCATTCATGCCCGTCGCTACTAACCAACGAAGCTATCGGAACAATCGGAGCATTAAATTTTTCAATTTTTCCTTTGCTTTAAAATTTGTAGTTTTCGTTAGCAGCGTTACTGCTTAAAAAACAAAATTAATTTAGTAAGGGGTGGCGCATCGTTACTGCCGATATCTCAATATAATTTGAGACGTTGGTGCCGTTAAGAAGCCTAAGTGTTCTGGTAGATGTCGCTACACGCCTCCCTAAGGCGTTGTGTGAAGGATTGAAGGATTTGGTGCCCGAACCGGATTGTTCCGATAGCTCAGTTGGTTAGTAGCGACGGGCCATGAATGCCTGTGGTCGCCGGTTCGATTCCGGCTCGGAGCATTAAATTTATCAAATTTTCCTTTGATTTAAATTTGTAATTTTCGTTAGCAGCGTTACTGCTTAAAAACAAAATTATTGATACTCGTCATAGCCAAAGACATTAATTTGTTACCTTAATTCCCTACATTTGTTACCTTACAGCCCTTATCCTTTTTAAGCTGCGCTCCAGTTCACACTAGTTTGTTAGAGGTGACGTGTGAGGTGAGGCGAATGAGCGCGTTCCGATTAACAGCCCAGATGTTGGTATACCTAAATACTAAACTTCTATTTCATGTACCTAACAACTTGTCACAATTCGAATAAAGCATACTATGTAGGCAGTCCTTTTAATATAAAATAAGGTAACGACTCTTACATACACTCCTTTACACTTTCCAACTATTTTATTCATGGAAATGGATAAGTATTAATAAAATAATTGTCTGGACAGAAATTACCTGAATACTGAAATGATTTCATTTCATACCCTGAGGACCCGACGGCAGTAGGCCATCCTGAAAGAGTACAATCTGAGTGCATTCAATGTCTTAAGTGACACCATGTCGGCAACAATGCATCACCAGGAACTCTGCCGGCATTGCTCGCCAGCAGGGACAGAAAAAGAACTCTACACTCGCAGAGTTATTGCGGCTGCAGCGCTCCATCGCTCCATGAGCGAGATTATATTTCGCTGTGTCTCATCTTACCTCAACGAACAAAAGATAGTGCTTATTTTGCATTGATTTGGAAGCTGGCATCTAATATATAAATAATAAAAAAATATATTGCGGACAATCTTGCACACTAGTCCCGACTTCGACCTAGTCCCAAACTAAGCAAATCTTGTATGGGTTACATAGAAAACAGCCATGACTCAGGAACAAATATTCGTGCTCATCACACAAATAAATGCCCTTACCGGGATTCGAACCCGGGACCTCTAGCTTCGTAGGCAGGGTCACTGAAATGGGGTTTTTACGATTCTTTAGGTACTAGAGAGAGTCACCCAGTTTAGCTACCGGCAGTCATATTTACAGATAGCCAATAAATCCTCGCAGAAATACTTTTATTAATCGAGCCCTCCTATTAACTGTTCTGTATACGGTGCGGTTCCTCGTCATTGGAATGCTGTCGTAAATGAGTCGAAAACTGTACCTAATGTAATTTTTGTCGTTTGTCGATCGATACATTCATCGTTACTAGCATCTAAAAAAAACATGAATACTCGAACAAGCGAGCGAAGCGAACGAAGCTTGGGCCGAAAATCGTTCGTATGTCCGGTGTCCGGTGTCTGTCACGCTGTCCCGCTGTCCGACTGTTCTCGTCCACAGATTGCATTTGTCAACCAATTCTCGTGAAATTTTGTGAGCAGGTTCTTTAATTAGGTATTCTTTTTAGGTCCCGTCGCTTTTTCGGAGTTCATACAAAAACATTTGTTTTATAGTGTCTCGCTAGGTCTGCATCTCAGGGAGCCGCTAGTTATTTAGAACCTAGGTTGGAATACTGTTATATTTTATAATAATAACATCAATGCTCCTGTGAACAACACTCTTTAGACATCTCCCCAGACTATAAACCGACGTCAAAAAAGGGAACATCCTAACATAGATGTGTTCTTTTCGGTCCGACAGCCACGGAAATAAAAATGCAAATAGGTTCTCTGGACACATGAATATTACACTCATATCTTTGACCGAGTGCAGGCAGCATAAAGGAGATGTAGCTATAGCTTATAACTCTTATAAGTCACGGTTGTAGCCAGGTTTTAGTTTCGGAGGGGTCAAGAAATTGCACGGTGTTCAAGAAAAGGTTTGTCATGCAAACATTTCTTACATCTGTAAGTACCTACCTACCTACTTTGAAATGGGGGCCATGATTCTTTTTTGTCCTTAAATTGAAGATTATAATTATTTTTCGTCATAAGAATTGCTATGCATAAATTTTGAGAATAGGCTGTTAAGTATTATGATTACTTTGCAAAAGAAACAAGCAATTAAATAAGTTGACCAGCTTTTAATTAGGTTAGGGTAGGTAGAAAAAGGAAGGGGAGGAGAAGGCCCCCACACACACGCACAAGGGTGGGTCGGAGGGCAGAGCAGTAAAAAACAAATCATCGTAACAATTGCGTTTTTGGTAGATTAGGTTATGGTTAACTTGTGTCCCTTAGAGCGGAAATAGGCACCCGCAAAGCGGGGTGACGTCGACACGCGGGTGGATAAGTGAGTATTTGGTAAAAAAAAGAAGTTTAGGTTAGGCTGTGGGTTAGGTTACAAGGATACAGGATAAAATGTTTGTCTTATATCAGACATATATATCATATGACTTTAAAACTAAATAAATTTATGACAATTATTATGTTACGCTCACAAACATTATGGTAAAAAAATATATGCCAACTAATTTATGACTTTTGTCGGTTAATGCGTAATGATTATGACACAAGTAGTTACTCGTATGCTTATCAAAATTATGACTTTAAATTGTATGCAACCCGATATGGACCTAAAAATCAAATGTGACTCGCTGCAACCTATGTGAACGACTTCAACCATAGCGACTCGACCCCTCGCTCCGACGTATGGCTCACTGCTGAAGATGGCGCTTGAAGTCTTGACCGAGCCCTGACAGATAAAACGTACGTACACGGTCGGTCCGGAACAAGGTCACTCGGTCGGAGGGGCTTGTTGGCGACCGTCTAGCAGACGTTTAGGTTACAGCTTCAAACAAGGAGCCGCAGCCGCAGCCGCAACATGCCGACAAGGAGCCGCAGCCGCAGCCGCAACATGCCGACAGACAGAAATAGGTCGCCTCAAAACCGATTGGAACGACCAATTGGTGGTCAAATTGTTATAAGCTTCAAAGCACAAAGGCGTAAGTAATTACACTGCTGTGAGCATCGTGCACGCGGCTCAGTTGAGCCTCACAAAGGATGACAGCTTGCAGAGAGCCAGCGAGCCACGTACAGTGCCGCATTGTATTTAATCAGTTCGAGAACATCGTCAATAGGTACTTATATTAGGTATATGGTATATTGACTGATTAGTAACATAACACCAGCGTACCTATTTGATAATGAATGCGTAGAGGTCAATGCCCACGCATTAGTTATCAACTACGTTGATGTCCAGGGATAGGCAGACTGCAGTTCTTTGAAAATGAGTATTCAAATGCGCTGTGAATAATAGGTTTTTAGACATTTGTGGAGAGTGGGTAACAGTGGATCGCGGGTCACAGCGGATTATTCGCTATAATTCTTACGTGTGATGCTTTACGCACACAAGCAAACGCGTGGCTACTGCCGATACCCCCCTCTTACGCGCCAGTCGCCGCCGCGCTCGCCGAGCGGAATCACGTGCTGTCACACGCAGGCCAGTAGGTAAGTACGAAACTATTTTTTTACGTAACTTAGAAATTTGTCGTTTTCCCAACCCTTTAATAAATATAAATGATAGTTGTATGTTTTGAACCTGTTATTTGTTAAATCCGTTGTGGGTAATGTAATTTTGGCTTGGGTATAAGTAGTTATTTTTTGAATATTTGTTTTCTGTCGTAACGGCCTATGGGTCACAGTGAATAATTTTCATTTGGGTCACAGTGGACTGAGGTATCTCGAGGAGTAAATATATTTATGTTTAATTTATGCTAATTAAAGGTAGCATCAACAATGTTCTTAGTAAAATGTTTGTTAATGATTACTGAATAAATAAATATGTTTATTTGAATAGAGAAGAGAGCTTTAGGGAAATTAATGGAGAAAAAGTGTTGTTTATTTAAACAAAATGTTGATTAGGTCTCTTTATACCAGCATAATCTGTAAGACTTTTGTTAATTTTTTATAAGATTGTGATAGAAGACTGTCTTAGAATATAAATAAATAAATAAATATGTAGAAAAGTAGTATTTTATTGAACTTTTTTTTAATAGATCCAGTGTACCCCAAGTGATTCCCTGTCACCCATGAAAAGATCCAAAGTGACCCATCCACGGGTCACAGTGGATAATTTCCCATTTTTTTTAAACTTTTTATAACTTGTAAGTTTATGCCGTTTTTGCCAATAATTGCACTTGTTTTTGTAGATTAGGGACGTATCTTGTGGTTAATTATCATAGATTAATTATTAAGGCACAAACTTGGGGTTTGTGGAGCTTCAAAAAAAAGTGATCCACTGTTACCCACTCTCCCCTATGTATTCATCTATCTATGCAAATTTCAAAAATTATTTCACCATTCGAAAGCTACATTCACCCTTAGTGACATAGGCTACTTTTTAACGCGGGAAAATGCTTCATTCCTACGGGAAAACGGGAAATCCGTGCGAAGCCGGGCCGGGCAGCTAGTATATATATATTTACATTTTGTGCTACGGCTGGCGCTTCCAGAAGTTTCCCGGCCCTTAGTCTTTATGGTGTACAACGTGAACTTTCCATACAAACGTATTTGTATGGTCATTCACATCACCAAATCCCTACAAAATTCAAAAAATAGCCACGAATCAGGTGAATTGGTGAACCAAAAGGTAGTTTTCTGGTTTTTCAGTAGATTCCTGGTTAAAAACTACAAAATATGGCTCACGGTTTACATTTTAACATTATTAGTAGTTAGTTAGTTAGCCGTATGATAATTAATAATGCTTAACTAAGGTATAGGTATCTATTATTCAGAATATGACAATTTCGCAGGAATTCGTTTCTGATATCAATTACTGAATATTTTCAAACAATAACAACATAAAAATGTTTGGTACCTACTCGTAGTTAAGCAAACCCTTAATCTGTGAATGAAAGTGTAGGTAATAGTGTCAGTGTTTGTTTGTATTGTATCTAAGGTGAGCATTTCAAGATTGTTATGTAAATGAAGGGGTTGATATGGAACAATGAGAGCTGTTATTAATTTCGTTTGTCCCATTCAATCATTAAGTGAATAGAATATATAATATACAATTATTTAATATATATTAATCATATTTTGAAATTAAACATATTGGTATGATTGTATTTACACTTGTAAAACTTGTCAATCAAGAGGTGATTTAATGTCAACAGTAACAAAGCAGATAAATGATAACATGTAATACCTACCTAAAACGTATCAGACGGGTTACCGCGAAACGAAAACGAACTTCGTTCGTGTATCTCCCTCTCTGTTGCACTTGCTAGTTCAAGCGACAAAGAGATACTTGAACGAAGTTCGTTTTCACTTCGCGGTAGCGCCTCTGAATGTAACAGAGGTACCTATCTAGTAATAATTACATGGTTAATCTCACGCATTAAATGTCACTACGGGCGATATGTTTCGAACTCTTCGGGAGTTCTTCAGAATGTGTGTTCTCGGAGCTGCGGTGCTACCACGAACTTCGAAAGTCGAAGTTCGTAATACACGCATCCCTCTCACTCGAGTAAGGGAGTGCGATAGAGATGGAAATACCCGAACTTCGACTTGTCACACGAGTAAGGGAATGCGATAGAGATAGAAATACCCGAATTTCGAAGTTCGTGGTAGCGCCGCTGTATCGCCTCGCGCACAAACTAAAGCTTATTTCTAAAGGTGCCGCTCCGAAGCGAGTCGATCCCGATCCGCACCGCGTGCATAGCAGTCCCCGGCGCCGTCATGACCCCGTACCCGCCGTGCCCGTAGCAATGCACCACCTTCACGCCCTCCACCGACTCCGGCTCGACACGCACCGGCATCCGGTGCGGCCGCAGCCCTACTCGATGTGCCACCACCTCGGCCTTCTGCAGCCCTGGTACCAGCTCGCAACACCTCTCCATTATACCCGCCGCGTCATACTTGCAAACGTTCTCGTTGTAACTGTCGTATTGCCGCGTCCCACCCAGCGTAGCGATCCCGTTAAAACCAGGAATAATATACGCATCATAATCCCCATAGAAAGCCGATTTCAACCAGGGAGCTTTTACTTTTATCACTTGGCCACGCAGCGGAACCAAATCGTTGTCTTTGCATAGGTATTTCGCGCCCAAACCGGTGCAGTTAAAAACCAAGTCGAACTTCGATAATGACGCAAAGTGGTCGATTTTGCCTTGTATTATTTTACCGCCTTTTCTGGTTATTATTCCTTCCAGCCACGGCAAGTGCGCGGTGCACTCGGTTTTTAGAGTTGAAAAATATGATCCATACTTCCAACCTTTGCCACATAAGTTAAGCTCGTCATCGTCAACGGGTCGGTACGTGGGTACTAAATGTTCCATTAGATGATTTCTCGTTACGTGATGGTTGTTTTTGGAGAATATGTAGGTGGACACCGCCATCACGCCCGCATCCGCAGCTTCAGTGTTTAGAATGTTTTGATAGTAATGCCAAGAGTCGTTGATCCATTTCTGAGTGGTCTCTTTGTTGGGGCCTCTGAAGCTGGTGCCCGGTCGGAAAATGCCAGCCGCTATGGTGCTAAGTGTGTCTTCTTTGAAAGCATCAGAAATTACGGTGACCTTGGAGTGCCTCAGTTCCTCCTGTATCACCCTGGCCACGGTCATACCCACCACTCCAGCACCTACGACGGCGATATTCGGTGAACTAGGATCCATGATTACCTGGAAAAATAATAAACCTATTTAGAGGGTGATTACGAAAACAACGCTTATTTGTATTGATCCTTTCCCCCTGGGCGGGCCATCAGGCCTCCAGGGAGGTTATCCAAGACCATATCTGTAACTGGCCGCGATGCAGACCAAACAAGGAAACAAAAATAGTTATATACAAAAAAAAACGTTCAATTTTGTACTCAACACGGGCGGTAATTAGTAAAGCCCCAGATCGCAGGTGTTTGTGGCCCGAACCGAAGGTGAGGGCCATAAATATTGCGGCATTCACCGCCCCACCAAGTGCCGAAAATAGGAAATTCCCAACGAGTGGTGATAAATTAAAACACGACCGAAGAGAGTGTTTTAAGAGCGGGCGTACCGCCAGGGAAAAATCACCCGCGCGCCCCGCACCTGCCGCGCTGATGCGTCTATTGCTACCCCGCTCCTCCTCGCATAGTATATGCCCCGACAGTCAGATGCAACATGATGAATACCTATGAATAATAGGCATGATGGCTCATGTTCAAATTGATAACGTAGTGATGCTAAATGTATAGTAAACCATCAAATTACCGTAATAAAGTATACATTATAAAATATAATTAAAATCGTACAAAGATATGAACCTTGAAAGTTTAGAAAAAATATATTTTTATTGACCAAGAGTAAATTTAAAGGTACCAATTATAAAAAGTGGGAAGCAAGACAAAATCTGTACCTATATTTGAAGATATAATTTTCGCTAGTAAGTCAGAGTTTCGAGAGCTATAACTGAAATATGACCTTCCGTTTTTTAGGTCTCAGTACCCAAAAGGTAAAAACGGGACCCTATTACTAAGACTTCTCTGTCCGTCTACGTCTGTCCGTCTGTGACCAGGCTGTAACTCAAGAACCGTGATAGCTAGACAGTTGAAATTTTCACAGATTATGTATTTCTGTTGCCGCTATAACAACAAATACTAAAAACAAAATAAAATAATTATTTAAGGGGGGCTCCCATACAATAAACTTTTTTTTAACTGTTTTTATAGATAATGGTACGGAACCCTTCGTGCGCGAGTCCGACTCGCACTTGGCCGGTTTTTTATTTACTAAATCACGTAAGGGTTGTAATTTAGCAAAACTATGGCTAGTAAAAGCCTTAAGCAAAAAAAAAGCTATAATAATTATAATAATAAACTTTTATTTCGGACGGAATCCATAGGTGTTAGTTACAGACTTATATTCTAGTGTTATTTGTTACCTACTTAAAAATTAAAATGTAATACACATAAATAAAAAAATAATAACAAATTATTCATGTATGGAGCTTAGTCCATCTCTGTGGAGGGGCTATAATCGAATTGAAACTTTTGTAAGACATGTCTAAAATACTACTAATAAATCCACGGTTACATTCACGTATTAAATGTCACGACAGGCGACATGTTTCGAACTCTTCGGGAGTTCTTCTTCCAAACAAACATCGAAAACACTCATCCTGAAGAAAAACTCCCGTTCGAAACATGTCGCCTGTCATGTCATTTAATACGTGAATTTATTAGTAGCAAAAAAAAACTGTTATATATTATGAAATTTATGAAACCTTCGATCATGTCTATGAAAGTCAGATTTTCAGGCCACTGTGTTGCGGCCAAATTTTTCAATTCTGATCTCGGATTCCTGCTTGGAGACAATGGAGTCGCTCTGGCCCTTTAGTTATCAATTTAGAACATACTGGTACTAAAGAAAAACTGCTAAATTGTGTTCACTTTTTTTAATATAAAAATGTCCAAGTTCGCAGGCAATAATTGTTGGAATCTGCACCCTCGATAACCCTAAAAGCAACACCCGTGATGACTTTAAAGAAAAACAATGTCAATAATGTCACTACGGGCGACATGTTTCGAAATCGTCGGGAGTTCTTCTTTAGGATGAGTGCTTTCGCGGCGGTGTGGCTTGAATCACGACAAGATTGTTCTTTAAACAAACGCGCATCGTAATTTACAACAAATGTTTCAAAAAATGTAAATAATTCGACCACTTTTTGAAATATTTCCGACTTTGAATTCGTATTTAGAGACCGAGAGGACATTGATTTTGAACATAACCGGATTTATTCTGTTCGAATCGAACCGAATTGACACGAGTAGCGAATTACCTATTTTCGTGTATCGTACAACGTTTTACTATACATATGGCTCTTCAAAGTTTTGACATATGCACGGAAAGTGCTCTTTTCCGCACTAGTGCGGGAAAGTAGCACCATATGTAGTATGTACTGTAAAATATATTTTTCTGTAATCAATATTCTTCTGAAATATGCAACACTCGCTTGAGAACTCAAATTTGCAGAACTGGTGTGACCGAGAAAAACAATAAGTACATGTGAAATTAAAAATACCCTTTACATTAATAATAACTAAATAGAATAGGTATAACGAAAATCTGTTTAGTTCTTAGTTAATATTGATGTCCAGGAACATGAGAAAAAAATATCGTGAAAATAAAATTTCTGCGGAGCTTTGTAACACAAGTGAGAAAGATGAAATAGGTACCTCAGAATTTGCTGGGTATTTACAAATTATTTTCATAACTGCGTGCTAAATGGAAATAAATTTATATACTTGTATTACAAAAAAAAGTATTAAAATATATACATTTAGAACTACCTTCGCCACGCGGCCGTCACGTCCGTCCGTCCCGTCCGCTCAAGGGGTTAGTAGAATCTTAGAATAGCGCGAGCGTCGAAACGTAATATTATACAGAAATATGAAGTAATAAATATAATAAACTACATATTTTACATTTATAAATACATGAACATGATTATTAGTTTCGCGTCGTACACGAGGCTATTTCTAAGGGCGGGAGATATTTCTTAATCACGCATCCCCCTGTAAAACTCCTTCAACCACACCACGTAAGGAGCGGGGGAGGGTTTGTGGTTTGACAAAGGCGCACCACAACCTAAGTTAATACGAAATTAGATTATGTACGAGTATGTTCCTATTGTCCTAAACAAACTTGCTCGCGGTATCTACGAGTATTAAGATGTAACTATCTTCTGTAACCTTTAGATAGGTAATCATTTTACTAAATGTTATCTATATATGGTATTATGTAGGTATTTATTTATTTAAACTTTATTGCGCAAAAGAAAACTTATCGTACAAAAGGCGGACTTAATGCCATATGGCATCGATATCGATAGGTATCGATATATACCTATTAATCCTATTATTATACTTTATATTTTCTGTATAGGTACCTCCGTACCTATCTCGTAAAACATATCAAGTTGAAATTGTTTACAATACCGCCACACGACACGACAAATAAGTACCTGTAATATTTTTACTATTTGAAACTCGTAGATAGGTAGGTAGGTATCAAATCAACTTATATACTTATGTAATTTAATTAGTTTTGTATGTCATTTTATGTCTTCAAATTCCCATGAGATTATTGTAAAAGTCCCTTCTTTCGAATAAAAAAATAGTTATCGAAATCGGTACACGACCAAAATGCAGATGGCGCTGTACAGCGGTAACTTCTGGTAACTTCCACAGCTGTAAAGATTGTTCGAGAATGAATGACGTTCGAGACTGAAGGTACAGACAGACATGCTATGCTATACTAGCACGAAAGCATGCCACTATTGAGCAATTGCTCATTAGTAGCACGCGTGGAACAACATTGCTTAGTAAGGAGCAAGCTTATTTAGAGCGTGCTCAAAAATGACCCGACGTTTGACGCTACCTGAGGCGCGGGTGGAAGGGGGCGTTCTCCGAGCACGTCTCGACAGTCCGTACGTTTGCTTTGAGCATACTTATTTATGAGTATGCTTAAAACAAGCATGCTTAAGAGGCCGCAGTAAGCTCGGCCGAATTTCACCTTCCCATACAAACGTAGTTACGCTCTCATTTTAAAACGACTCGTTGGATTGTGACGAAACTTTGCATATAGAATGACATGAGGTATATCTATGTCTGTTATTAGTTTCTATAGTTCCAGTTTATAAAAGAAATGTAATACCGCAAAAACAAGCTTTGTATGAAAAACTTAAATTCGCTGTATTTTTTTTAATATTCTATGTGAAGCTACATAAACTAATTTCAGACATAGATATACCTCATATCATTGTCCATGCAAAGTTTCGTTACAATCCAACACGTAGTTTTAAAATGAGAGCGTAACTACGTTTGTATGGAGAATCAAGCTTACTGCGGACTCTTAATGCTGGCAAATGTGAATAGTTGCAGAGTATGCTAAATTTTAAGCAAGCTTATAAGCATCCTTTTTTTTATCACGTCTGTCTGTAGCTTGATTGTTCGTGACGTGACGGGTATGGTGTACCTATTGAACGTTTGTACGGAACTCTCGGTGCGCGAGTCAGACTTTGCACTTGACCGAGACTTTTCTACGAGGGCAGAAAATAAATTTTAGCTAAGGACCTGGGCCACAAGGTAAAGGTTTTTATAATAGAATCGCATGGTGAATAGAAATTCGCAGACGCTCGGCCGGTATAATGATAATGTAACACGTGGTAACACACTCGGCAGCCAATCCCTTGATTTTCGATTAAGATTCGATAATTTGACAGTAAAATAATTGAAAATGAAAAGAGTGGCTTAATTGTAGTCTGAAAAAGGCCAATAAATACACATGCAGCGCATGTAGTATTAAGTTGTTAGGAAAGGTCCTATTCTCTATTCAAATAATTGATTGTTAGAATTATCGTTTAAGTTTAAACAAATCTTCAGAAATATGCAATACCAACTCTTAAACTATCAACTGCCATCGGCAGTATCGGCACACGGATAAAACTTTATTTACTAAAGTATACATATACAAAATGATATTAAACTAATTATAATAAATTACAATTAGAAAAATGTATCAAAATTTTGCCCTTTAGGCAGGGTGCCCATCACACAGGCAGCATTCCCGCGCTGAATAGCAATCGCTATTCTTTGGGCGAGAAAGCTGCCTGCCCGAGGGTCACCCGTAGCCTCCCTTAACCGCTTACTGATCTCCTTGTGGAGCTTACGCGCGTTTCTTCCCCAAGGGCCGAGTGTCTCGACGCCAAATGCGACAAAATCGTATTGGGCGCCGAGACAGCTATACTTCCCGACCTTGGATCTCTCTCGGGCATCCGCCGCTGCCCCGGCTTGCTTGGACGTGCTCGGCAAGTAGGACGCTGCCAGCGTATCAGCACAGGTAGCGTCCCACACCAGTGCACGGCCCATCCGCCAGGGGATTAAAGACATCCCGTCCGGACGCTTGCCATCATCTCGTACAATGCGAGGCTCAAGAGCGCAGGGGACGCAGGCGCTGGCAAGCGCCCTTCTCAGGATGTCATTGAGCGCAGCGTGACGGGACAGGCGGCCGGCGCCCGAGGAGCAGGCGAGTCCATGGTGACCGAAGCGATCTACCGCGGCTCCACAGGAGATGCAGTTGTGGTCCACGCACACATCAACTCCGACGCGGAGAGCAACTGCAATTCGGAGTGTGCCTGGGTCAATGAAGCTACCTAAGTTAGGTGAGGGGTAGGCGTGAAGCCATTGCCCCGACTCTGGTCTGGCTGCTGCCAACAGCCTGGCTCGGTCCCGGCCAGACGAAGAGTCGATCAACGACTTTATGGTAGCGGCGGAAGCTAACGAGTAAAGCCCTTTGTAATTTTGGTCTTGATGGCAAAGTTGGGTTCGGTCCTGCTAGCCAGGCGTTCCTAGCATCAACCAAGCACGCGATCTCGCAGTTTGCAGTCGTTGAGACTTTAAGGATTTTACCTGCGAGATCTTGCGTGCTGTGAGTTGATGATAAGAAAGCCGGCAAAGCTACGCTCGAGATTTTTCGAGTTCCCAAACCGCCATATCTTATGGGTAGACATGCCTGAGTCCAAGCCTGTTCGCTGAATTTAACATTAAGAATTGATTCTAGTATGGACTTCAATAGGGTATCAGTAGAAAGGACTAGATTGGGAAATTTCCAAATAGGGCAACAACGGAGAAGGTACGTAAATTTAGGAACGAGTAGGCAAAATTTTAGAATGAATAAGGCTGAGTGGGAGCTTATTTTGACTAAACGTTCAGAGTTATTTTGGAATTTTGAGATTGATTTATCTAAAACAGACGGAATAGCCTCGTCAAAAATGGGTGATCCAAGGAGGTACAGGCTGTCTTTAGTCAAAATTTTAAGGTTTGGAGCTATGTTTTTAAAACCTACTATAATTTGAGAAGCCACAAACGGATCCGTTTTTTCGGAAATGTAAAGTTCACATTTATCGAAATTTAGTGTCAGTCCAATATCATCAAATTTTTGTATAATTTTGGATAAATCTGCCAGGACGGATTGAGACTTACCGCCAAAAGTGCCATCGTCTAGGTACCATACGTTTAGGTCGGAAGAAAGACTGTGGATGATTGGGTTGATGGCGAGACTAAACAGGGCTGGACCCAGGGGATCCCCCTGCTGGCAGCCTACGGCTGAAAGGATTTCGTTGTCTTTGTGAAGTAACTTGGATGGGGCATGGTAACATTGTAATAAAAAGTTATATATTTCTGGTATATGGTTTCGTGTCTCATTCAGCAAAGTGTCCCTATTAACAGAGTTAAAAGCGTTTTTAACGTCTATTTTCAATAGAACCTCACACAGGTCAGTTTGTACAAAGGTACGCACAGCGTGAACTGCGGCCTCGCAGCCGCCTCGAGTTCCAAAACCAACCTGTGTGGGCTCGAAAAGTTTTTGTAATTTAGAACGGGTGTGTCTTACGCAGATTTTGGCTGCAAGACGCCGAAAGGTAAAGCCAACAGCAATAGGGCGCACGCCAGCATCCTTCTTTGTGAGGGCAATCAAGTTAGCTCCATAAAGTATCGGCGTCACATCTTGGCATACATCACCCAGGAGCATAAGGTTTACCAGTTTTGTAATGCTTACTGTCAGCTGTTCACCGGCTACCCCAGAGCCGTAGCTGGTGAGGTCTAAAAGGTGTTGAGGGGTGATACCGTCTAAACCTGACGCCGACCCTTTGGGGAAGGATGCGAGGGCGGCCACTACGTCCTGCCCTGTAGCGTGGAGACACATCGAAGGATCTGATGGAGGGTCAACAAAGAAAGGGGTCAAAGGGCCTGGGGGATGCTTTGATTGTAACGCGGCAGCGGTTTCGGGAGTGTCGGGGGCGATGGTATCATTAGTGAAGAGGAGCCGTGCCGCCCCTTTAAGATCACCATCCTGCAATTTCTCTTCAACCTTTTTACACAAGTTATACGTTTTACCTCTAGTTTGTAAAGGCCGTGATAAAGACGGCAAAGCTGGTGCTAAAATATTATTCTTTATTTTCTTCGTGAGGGAAATATTTAAGTTGTTATCGTCAGGAACATGTAATATTTTGAAAGGCAGAGTTAACAAGTCATGCCACGATTGGAGGTTGTTGTTTAGTACACAATTGTTTATTGTAGCTGTTAGTACTTCGGCTACAGCGGACCTGGCACCACGCGGAATGCGTTTGACTAGAGGCGTCGAATGTTTTAGTTGGCCAAGAAGGGTTTGAAGAGGAATAGCAAGGTGGGGTGATGACGTAGATGAGCATATGTTATGGGTATTCGGGACACTTGAGATAGGATGAACGCGAACCTGATGGGTACGCGATTGATGAATGTGTAATCCTCGTGTTGATGTAAAAACTCTTTCGCATACTACACAACACTCCATTCTTCAAAATAGAAAATACAAAAAGAGGATTAAGACAATCTACAACACGCATGCGAACATAAGTTGATTAACTAGAAAATATACTACCTAAGAATATAATAAGAACTAAACAATTAAAAGAAATAAACAACGCTGAATCACCACACACTAGGCAGGAGTTCCTCGGCGATCCAATGTTTCTGATAATCAACTACTTAAGTAGTAGAAAGTTTACGTATAAGCATTGTAAGTGTTTTTATTGACTTGCACTGCACTTTCAATATAATTTAACATGAATCGTTGATAAAATAAAACCCCAAATAAAAATATTCATTGACTTAAACTTGACACACAACCGTCAAAACAGCTGTTTTCTCTGGGGCGTAGGAACTCGGGCTGCGGACCCCGACGCAGAGAGGTTTAGTTGGCGGCCTGTTGTCTATTCCAACAAGAAATAATAGGCTGGGGGTCCGACGGTCAAAATATCCATTACTGATAATTTATTAAAAATAATTGTATGAAGACGATAACATTTTGTCATGACAGGTCACGTCAAAAAAGTTGTAGGTTAATATTTAATTTTATTTTGAAAAAGAAATGTGTGTCACTTACCTTTACGATCAATAGCAATTAAGTACTTGAACTTAATTGTATACAACATTTACTAAAGTCGTTAATAACAAGTTGCGTAGTGCGTAATCTTATCTCATGTTTAATTTATACTAACGTTATTAAGATTGCACCGAGTAACCGAAATTGAATTCATGATCAAGGGTAAACGTTATTGTTAATTTATTTAATACAGAAACGTTTTTCGGACAACTTCGGATCTTTTATTGCTTATTAGTGACGATCGTGATAAGGCTTCTTTTAATTTTGACATTGCATGCGAATCCATAGGTATTGTACATAATTATATCTCGAAATAAATAAATGTAAATCTAATCTAAATCAACAATACCTAATAAATGATTATTATCTGCTACGTAGGCATAGGTAGGGGAGACCGGGGACAATTGAAACAATTTGACTTTAACCACCTGTAACTGTTATATTTTTATGAGTAGAAAGATGAACGCCCAAAATATTTCAAGGTTGGTTATCTGGTTCCTAAGTAAAATTTATTTGGTTGGTCTATAATCCACAGTTTTTTGACAATAATGTAATAAAGAGAATAGGGCAGAATGGTTCAATTGACCTCACATGACTGTCAATTGAAACACTATGTGAGGTCAATTGAAACACTCTAATATCTTCGGCACAATGAAAGTACTTATATCTTTTTTAATCTTTTTCATCACTACCACGGCATACAATGAGCTCATCAAAAGTTCGCAAGCATAACATAAACAGTTCTCAATTTATGAGCAACTGAACATCTCGATAAACAAAACTAGTGTAAAAAAAAAGGATATGACTTTAGTTTTCTTTGTTACTCCTACCTTGTACATTTTGATTAACCAAAGCACTTTTAATGCAATTATAAGATATAACGATATAGAATTGCAGAAAACATGCATAATCATGTTTCATACAAAAGTGCTTGTTTCAACTATGACAATGTTTCAATCATAACCATTCCTTGTAAGTACCTTCCCTGTGACAAAGAGTGTTGCAAACTTCGGGATGTAAAATTAAATTATAGACGCAATGAATAATCAGTTTAAATTGTTTTACTAAACAAAATCTTTGCGATATGCCAAATTATATTTTAAAAAATGTGTGATGTGAATGTGTGATTCTTTCTGATATAGGTATATTTTATATACGGGTCAAACTGAGAACCTCCTTTTTTAGACGTCGGTTAAAAACAAATGTTCATAAAATCACGTATAAAAAAAAACAATGAAAACCATTTCCATGATCTATAAATAAGGTCAAAAACTACACAAATAATAGTGAACATTAACATAACCTCCGTATATTCTTCAGTCGGTTACTTTTGGGGGCGATTAAAACGCGAGGACTATTGAAACGTTTCAATCGTCCACAAGCAAGTTGTTTCTTCCGTCCCCACACGACGTTTTTAACTTCAAGTTCAAATATTACATATAAAAAAGACTCCAACGCTGATCAAAAGCCATTAGAAACATTCCTTTATTCCTAACTATAATACCAAAATAATTTGATCTGTCAAAATACAAAAGGAACAAAGTTATAAACAAATATGAGACAGCACAAATACTCAGTTTTTACCGCGAAAAACTGATTTGGCTCGTTTACACTCCCATCGCGCACCGTCGCTCGACCGCTACTGGCCAAGGATTCAAACGTGGCAGAATGCGTGTTCTGAGTGTTGCTTCAGGCGCGTAGGTATTATAGTTTTCGAGAAATTTGACTTGTTTCAATCATGACGTGTTTCTATTGTCCCCAGTCTACCCTAGGTTTTTTTAAGACTTTACCTTCGTCTACACAGAAAAGAAATCGTGTCTGTCTGTGCGTCTGTGAGTATCAAAAGTCTGAGTAGCCTGTCTCTAAGTCTGCCTGTAAGTCTGTCTGTGGTAGCGTAGCTCCCTAACGGATGGACCGATTTGAATGCGGTTTATTTGTTTCATAGATAATTTTATCCCGAGTGTTCTTAGCCATGTTTCATGAAAATGTGTTCAGCAGTTTTTGAGATATTGGACTTTGAAATGAAAATGTCGGGGGTTTTTCAACTTTTCTAAGTGGTAGTTATTACGTGATGCTGCGCACCGCTGCGCAGCGAAATCGGTGCTATGGGGATGCTGCGCAGCGTGCTACAACTTCTCTTGACGAAGTGATTACAGTATGGGCTACTTAACCGAGGCGCCACGAATGTGTTTGCTTTTAGACTGCTGACAGTAATTGTGGAATAGGTAGGTACAATAAGACATACAATCCCAGTTCCAACACTGGTAGCATGGTCGCTGGTCTCACGTTTTCGTCCGATATAGCATTAGTCCCTCTCGCGTATAGGTAAACGCATCATCGTATAGGTAATCATGTCGGTCAGGCAGCTGAGGCATGTACATACGAGTACCTACAGATTACCTAAAGCCGGCTGTCCACATTGGGCCAACGTTAGCGCGTACAGAATGCAGCTATGCGTTAGAGGAAGAGGGCTTTATTTCGTTCTCATTGGTTTGCATAGCTGCATCCTGCTCACGCGCCAACGTTGGCCCAACGTGTACAGCCGGCATAATAGTGCTCACTAAATGATACAAATTACCACTAAATAATATAAATAGTAGGTATGTACAAAACAGATGACTGCTATTTGTCTCGAATATAAATAAACTTTTAATCTACATAATGAAATTAGTACAAAGTTCAAACACCATACAAATTGAGCTTGGCCACCATACAAATGGAGCCATAAACAATGGAATGACCGATGGACCCACGTAATCACATGAAATTTCTGACACCACCATGAAGGCAGAAGAATTCGTTTGTCCACCTTTTAACTTTCACGAAACTCATACCTACCCAGTTATCATTAAGTACTTAATAATAATGGTAGGTAGGTAACTATAATAAATAGGAACTTGAATTTTAAATCCGACACACTGAAGTTTCGAACATGGGTCTTTTATCAGTAGGTATCCACGATCATAAAACTTCATCTCAATTAAAACATTCAACATTCCATGCGCAACAATTAGTAGCAATTTAAATAAAGTAGGTATATCATTGTCACAGCTATAAATAAACAAAAAGTGAAACTTACCCGTGTTGTTGCAGAGTCCCGACCGCCGAGGAAGAATTATAATCAGCTGTCGTCCAACGAGAAGTTGGACAATCGACAAATTGAAAATATTCACATTGAAGAAGCAGCTGTAGACTCGGATGCGAGCAGCACAGACTTGGAAGAGCGCGACATGCGTGGAGTGTGCCCGCCTTGCGCACATGACCGATACAACAATAATATCCGCCGACACGACCACGACGATTTCAGCGATGATACTGATTATGGTAACTAATTAAATTCCTTACTTAACTTTTTTATTTACTTAGAGGTTTTTATCAGTATTTGTGCATACCACCTCCGAGATAGGAGCTTAACCGGTAACTCGATCGATTCGAAACGGTACATGCGCATCACTAGTAATATTCGCGTGAAACGTCAATGAGCTGTCAAACTTAGTTTGTTCTTTGTGATTTTCTACGTTAAAATAATCGTCACAGCCCGTATTCTTTATAGTTTTATGACTTAGTCGGTGTTTTAATTGAATATTATACATTCGAATTAAGTACAAGATCATCATGGCAAACCTAAAGTCTGATTTAGACGAGTATTTGCTTCAAAACGAAAGCCGTCGAAGTTACAAATTTAGTTTACCGTTTTCTACTCCTAGTATTTTCTCTCGGAGCAATGAAGAAACGCCTACGAGTAGTTCTAGTGGTGGAAGCTGGTTCCAGGAAGTTCAAAAGGAGTATTTTACATTAGTAAGTACATGACCCATTTATTTCGCGGATCTCACGATTGTGAGTCATCAAACAATATTTGTGATGAGAGCTGATCAGTGGTCGTACAGATAACATATCAAGTGTCAATATAAATAGTGATGAATTTTGAACCCTATTCTCAATATGAGATAATATATGACCTATACCTATATACCTGACACTTTGAAATGGAAAACAGAGTCTAATCACAGTCAAGCATTTTCAAAAGGTTCTTGGCACACTTAACTATATGGGTGAGTCTCCTCCAGAGCTGTATCCTTATCCAGCACTTTAGCAGAGTAGTGTGCAAGGCATTTTTTTCTACCAGTAGCATTGCCACATCTCTTCCTATTGGTGGGTTTTCCCGGCTCACCACTCTGCTACCTCATACAGCTCTGGTGGATGCCATGTCACTGCTACATTTGACATATTTGTCACAACAACACTAAACAAAATATGTCTGGCTCATTGCATCAGTAGAATATAGCCTAAACAAGCACATGCAAAGGTTAGGACTATGTGACACAAGGCAGTGCAGACTCTGCCTTGAAGGACGCCTACACACATCCTAACGGATTGCCCCTGCCTTATGCGCAGCCGTAACTCCTTTCTGGGAAAACAAATTATGTGCCCGGAGATTTCTTGAGATCAACAATATCCTGCAATTCTTCGAGTTTGCAGGACTTGATCAACAATTGTATTAAGTGATTGCAATGGATCAGCGATAGAGGGCTCTCACAACCCGGAAGCCACTACTAGAATAATAATAATAATCAGTAGCATAACATCTATTTATGAGAGTCTATATTATATTTAACCAAAATAATTATTATCATTGTCAGTTGTTCCCTCAATGCAATGTCAATAAATTATTGTTCACATTTCCAGAGTCGCACACAGAGGTTCATGGGCTTTGGAGTGTGCCTGTTCTTCGGGTTCCTGTGTTTCATCCTCTCCTTCCTCTACATCCCCATCCTCATTCTGCAGGCTCGCAAGTTTGCTCTGCTCTTTACATTAGGAAGCCTGTTCTTCATATTAAGGTAATTCTAATTAAAGTAAGGAACATTAATGGCATAGTGACCCAAAGCAAGTCTTGGCCATTTGTCCCAACCTTGTGCTATTTCTCGCCATGGCTTGAGGATCATACCAGTCTGAGTTGAATGAATATTGAGTAACTGATAAAGGTGTAGACACTAAATCAATAATGTCATATTTTCTCGAAAAAGGATCGCAGATAGTTAAATAATCACGAAGTTATTTGTGTCCAAAGTTTTAAGAAGGGGTATGTTCTGTCCCTTTTTCGCAAAACGCAACTTCATATGAAACGAAGGCGCTGGAAGATTGTGACGTCACTAATAGACAGCAACGTGCCCATCGTGTTCGGCGCCGCCGTCGACGCGGCCCCCCGGCATCCTCGCATAACGTGACGTCACACTGTTTGCGTTTTCTCTCTCTAACAAGCAATATTAAAACTTTTGTAGCTTTGAGATATCTGAATGGGATTTTCGTCACTAGGCATGTTTTTTGCCTTCTTTCTTTTGGAGTAATAATAATTTTCGAGTCTACACCCCCACCCCTATTGATGATGGACAGTTAAAAAGTTTTATTTTTATATCTTGTTAATTTGGTCATTAATCATTATTCTTATTGCACAGTTATCATTGTTTTCTGTTGTCAACACAACTAAGATTACTAATTGGCACAGTTAATGGCCTATAAATATTCACAATCACCTCTTCTACAATTATGGTCTCCAAAGCAATGTGCTCTGCTCTTATCACTGAATATATGCAATCAACATTTGATCAGTCATGTTGAAAGCTGGTAACAATGGCACACTATTGAATTTAGTAGAGCATAAAGTCCGCCTTCATTTGCTGTAATATATTGAAAATCACTGTTAAGTATACATGCTCCTCCTAGCGTTATTCCCGGTTGTGCCCTAAATGAGCCCGGGGTCCGCTGTGACACCTAATCCCAAGATTTGGCATAGGCACCAATTTTACGAAAGCAAATGCTATCTAACCTTCCAACCCAGAGGGAAATCTAGACCTTATTGGGATTAGACCTGTTTCCTCATGATGTTTTTCTTCACCGAAAAGCTAACGGTAAATATTCCGTACATAAGTTCCGAAAAACTCATTGATACGAGGCCTCAACCACTAGGCTACCACAGCTATTATCACTGTTAACTAATATTGTCTGCTTAAATTCCAGCTTCAGCTTCCTGTATGGGCCCTGGTCTCACTTGAAGTCACTCTTCTCCAAGGAGCGAGCTCTCACCACTCTACTCTATGGCTCATCACTCATCGCCACGCTGTACTGCGCGCTGCACCTACAAAGCACCCCTCTAACCATAGTGTGTGCAGTGCTGCAAGTCATTGCGCTCATCTGGATGATGATGGGATCCATCCCGGGGGGCTCTACTGGAGCCAGGTTCTTTGGGAGCATGTTCAAGTCATCAGTATCCAGTACTCTGCCAATATAGCGAATGATTGATATGCTGAACGTAAAGGGAGCATTTAGAGCCAAAATGTACATGTCTTGATGCTTTTGAATGAAACCATATTCAATTCATGTGTTCAGTCAACACATGAATTGAATTGATTAAAGGTTTGGTTGTCGCCTAAGCTTTCACTAAAGTGTAAGTTGAGCAGTTGCAATAGTTTGAGACTGTGACCAGTGATAGTAGTAGCCTCGAGACATGTTAGGCTAAGCAAATGTCACCTAGGAATGTTAGAATCGTTGTTCTATAAGTTTTTTACGTGTGAGAAAGGTGCATTGGCTATAAGCGGCCTCAGCACAATAAAAGGTGATAAAGGTCAACATTCGAGGGTGCAGGGTTCATTCTAAAATCATTTTATCCAAGCCATCCTTCAACTGGTTCATAAGTTGACTAGGCAATGTCTATGGAACCCGAGGTTGTACATTATTATTATGACCACTTTATAAAACTGATTTATATAATACGTATTCGTTATTTTCGACTTAAAATATGCTCAAGCAGCTTTTAGGTAGGTTTTTACAGTCAGCGTCATATAGTTAGTAGCAGTCAAGGTAACCAAATATTTCGGTACACGTCTCTATTACTGCGAGAATAAGGGTGTGGTACGTAATATTTGGTTACTCTGCCTGCTACTAAAGGCCGGCCGTCAAGTACAGCGAAGAAAGAGCATTGCCCTATTTCTACTTGTCTCTGTCGCACGCGCACAGTAATAGTGCCCTCACGCTCGATCAAGGTTACTGAGCGAGCGTGAGGGCACTATTACTGTGCGCGTGCGACAGAGACAAGTAGAACTATTTCTACCCTTGCCCTATGGCAATTCTCGTTTTTTGCTGTACTTGACGGCCGGCCTTTTAGTTATATGACGCTGACTGTACACACTTGTGATAGGATAAATATGTAACCAATGATTAACTTTTATTTATTGTTAAGATATTTCTGGCTTAGTTATTTATTATTCTTGCCTAAAATGTGTCGAGATTCTTTTTACGCTGTGGAGTTCATAAATTGTTGCTTATACTTAATGTTAATGCAATGTATTTTTAGTGTACCTTTAAAAAGACTTGCATTTATTGCGATCGGCGTTCACGATCGATCGTTTCATCACTTCGTCAGGACATGTGCAACTTCCATCGACTTTGCTACAAGCAAATCAAGTCATTTTCAGAATAATTCCAACACATGATTCTAATAACAGGGCCACTTTTCAAATATGTATAACATAATGAAACCAAAATATCACTTACCTAACTTCTAATGTAGGATAGACATTCACTTTTTTATATTATGTAAATTGTGCGTATAACGCAACGTTAATATCTCATAAACGGTTCCTAATAGATTTGGGTTCTACCTGTTATCTATCAGATTGAAGATTTACATTTGTAACAAAGTAATCTTTTCCATTATCAATATTATTAACTACATTAACCTTTTCACCGCTAGGTGGTAAAGCAACTTGCCGTGCCACCTCACGCCACAAGGGTAAAAAAATAATGGATAAAGAAATAATGCCAACATGAAATTGGGCTATTTCAGAGTAGGTTTTCATAAATAAAAAAAAATAAAAAAAATGTCGGCAAATGCCGTCTTTGGCGTCGGTTGGCGGTGAAAAGGTTAAAGAGTTCAATTTGGAATTAAAATAATTGCAACCTTGCAACTTTTGTCTCTGGTGGCTAACATTTATCACTGCCAGCACGATAGGGTTTTCCGACACATAAATCGTCATCTTCCTCACACTTAGGTACTAGGTAATTGTTTGAATGATCAACGATTTGTACCTATTTACTAGTAAGGGACGACCAATTTATGTCGGTAATAAACTCGCCAAGCGAGCTTGTCAACCGAATTACTCGCTGTTTCGGCAAAATTCGTTCTCATTCTTGAACCTGTACAATGCGTCCCTGTAGAAGGGGTCGCGTATTCATTATCTGCCGCGAAAGCACCGCATCTGTATATAATGAGGACTGAGTTTGCAAATGTATCGATACTACAGGGCATCCATTTATCGTCTCTGTCTTGCTAGCTAGCATGATCGTTTATGTCGAACATAAAACTTTCGTCCCTATCGCACTTACATGTTAGAGAGGGATGGATTGCTAGCTAGGCAGTAACCTAGTGGCAGAGACAAGGAAACATTTTATAACGAAAAATAATCAAGACACATCTACTCTCCAATGCACAATTTCCTTTCTTGTATAATTTATAATTTGTAAGATTTTATACATAGGTAATTTAAAAGCTCGTGTCTTATATGAATTTTGTTGTTTGTAATTTGAATTGACTTGATTTCGAGGAGTGTTGGATTCATATCGAATTTGTTAAATAAAATATTTATAAAAATATGACTATTATTGAGATACCTTACCTATCGACAGACTTATGGACGTACAGAACTCATAGTCACATTTCAGTATGCGTGTCACGCGAGCAAGCAATCACGCTAGAATACTATGCTAGGTGTACCGTGTCGAAATACTTACTGCATTTGTGCTCGATATCGATTCGATTAATATAATTATTGCTGCACAAAGTCTCTTTCATCACCACAATACACTAGGGCCGCCGGATACGACCAAACAGGAAAAAGGCCTAAGCCTGGGGTTAAACATCAATGTATAAGAATATTGTTGTTTTGTACAAGCGTATAGTGTTTATTCCACGACTAGCCCATATCCCTAAAGTTTAACCTCAGAATAAATCATCCTCCAACTCCGCATGCTTTCTGCGACAGGCACCGCCTTAGACCGTCCTGTGCTGTGCTTGCACTAAGCAGCTAAAAAGTGTAGGTACTATGGTACAGTCGAGTTCTCCAATATCTACACAGAAAACCTTTCAAAAATATCTATACAGATACTTTATCGTTACTGACATAGGACACGTGTAGATATTTTTGAAAGGTTCTCTCAGTTCTCCGTGTAGATATTGGATAACTCGACTGTACCTATAATCTAGTTTCCGCTTGTATGTAAGTCCCAAAACAGATAGGTATGTTACTGGACGCGCTGCAAGCCAAGCAACAAATAAAACCTATAATCTATTGTCTGCCATTACAGACGAGGCGCTAACGTGCAATGTGTGCGACCGCTCATTCCCCACACGCCGCATGCTCAGCGACCACCAGCAGAAGAAGAGGCACTTTGGGTACGTACAAATCAAGCGGGAAGGAGTGAGACGGCAATACATTGCTCGCTTGTTACTATCTCACTCCTTCATACTAATAAACAAAAGAGTGCTGTTACTACAACGCTGGTCTCTCAAAGCAGCATGACGTCGGTAGATCCCCGAAAGTTCAAATCTATCGATCGACGAATAGGTAGTTCCCATATTATTTATCTGTCAGTGTTACCAGTATGATGCGTTGCACTCTAGACGACGTTTCATCAAAATAGCGATTTCATCGACTATCGATAAAAAATATGGATTACTGCCTAATTTAGGCCTCAATAACGGGACACAGATCCGCGCTATATTAAAACGAATCATTTTATGTTATTTTAGGCTTAACGGACGATCTGAGCGGCTACCACGAAACTCCAACGTATTTTGTCCGACAAAGAGGGTGATACACGAACGTAGTTGGCGTTTCGCGTTAGCCGTCAGGTCTGTTCTGACCTAACACGATTTTGCGATGAAGACAACCGAAAGCTACTTAATAGTCCTCGAGCTGTCAGCGGTTTTCGAACCACGGCACCCGAAAGCGACGATGTGATAATATCAGACCTCAAAACCGTTCGAGAGAACCTGGGGAGGTTTAACTACAATTTTCATCACGTTTGAGACCTAATACATGCCCACAAAACCTATCGTGCTAGCTGGACTTATGTGTTGTATGTAAGTTGAACTCTTAACAGGCTGGTCCCGCGACAATCGGTCGTGCGATACAGCACGCCTATCATGAGACGGCCGCGACATACTTTCGATTTTTGTCGCACTATACCTCTTGTTCTAAGTTTTCTAAAAAGAGAGACACGCATAGTGCGAGAAAAATCGAGCGTGAGTATGTCACGGCCGTTTCATAATTCATAATAAGACGTGCTGAAAGTATATCTTGTGTTTTCCAGTTGCGTGGCTTGCGACAGCCTATTCCCGTCCCTGATGGCACTGGAACACCACAAGGAGGAGTTCCAGCACTGGAGTGACTCTTCCTGCTGCTCCCGGTCCGACTCTGATGACTCCGACGAGTGCCACGAGGACCGCCATAGGCTGCTCTAATGCCACCACCTCATTATTGCCGGGGACAACTCCAAGCTTGGGACCTTCGTCTGATTGCGAGGGCTTTAGGGTACACTCTTGTAATAATACACGCAGTGCTCGATCATACAAAAGGCTCCAGATCGAACGGCACAAAGCAGAAGTTACAAGTCTAATAATCTAATCTCGAAGTTCGTGTATCTCCGTCTCTATCACACTTATGGCCTATTGGTACTCGAGCGACAGAGACATACGAACTTCGAGATTCGATTTTGTGGAAGTGCCGCTCTCGTTATTGGTCAAGAGCGTCGGTGCTGCCAATTCAAACTTCTACAACTGTAACTTAGTGAAACGGGCCACTGCACGGTTAGCACAAAACGACGCGAGACATCGCGGCGGGATAGACAATCAGTCTCTTTCTAATTAGAACAGTTAGAAAGATACGGATAGACACCAGACAGCGGCGCTACCACGAACTTCGAGATTCGAAGTTCGTATTACATGCATCCCTGTCACTTGAGTAAGGGAGTGCGATAGAGATGGAAATATCCGAACTTCGACTTTCGAAGTTCGTGGTAACGCCAGCTCGCTCGCCGTCTTGCGTTAACCGTGCCATAGAGCAGTGGTCGAAACACCCACAAACAAGGATACGATCAAGAAGAAGTGTAACTCAACTTTTGCGTGTCTAAGGTTGTTGGCACATTCCTATTTTCAGAGATAAGAGATCATTGGCGGCCAATACACGGTGAGTAAATACTGATGATCCACCCATATCACAATCTGGATCACATGCATATTGACATGTATCACAGGACTGTCCATATAATGCAGAAATATTCGGAAATTGAAATCCGCCCACAGATAAGAAATAATCTGTGAACGACTAAAAAGGCACACCACACGATTCTGCTTGGTGGATGGTATGAGCGGTACGCACTATACGCAGCTATAAGATAGAGCGAGATGGGGATATGGAAGAAGCAGAAGTACCGTCTGGCCACCCTTTAATACTGACGCGATAAATAATTAGCGTTTAAAGGGCCATTCAATACTGCTTCCATACTGAGTATTGCTGCAAATACTGGCTAATCAGGATCACAGTATTTAATCATCGTGTATTGGCCGCCATTAAGTTGATGTCGATTTTGATCGTAACCCTTTGACTATTCAACACGTACGAAAGTGACACCTATATGCCAAGTATTTTTGCATGTGTGAATATGAACCTTAGTTGAAAGCATTGTGGAGGTGACTTTGACAGCGCACGCCATAATTAACACCCCTAGGTACAGTGCATTCATCCTTACTTGTCTTATTTGGTAAACAACATTCTAACATCAAAATGTATCTTTTTAGCCTATATCAGCTATTTTATCGCAAAAAAAAGCGTTTCCAGACAAAAACTCATGAAGTGATGTCTGAAAAGTCGTCTCGGCATGATCTAATACTCACAAAATTGCTATTTTATCCTAAAAAGATGCATTTTGAGGTTAGAATCTTGTTTACCAAATAAGACAAGTAAGGATGAATGCACTATAGTCAAGGTGTGCTTGGCGCACCCTAATACAGAACCAGAATTAAGCCCGTCACAGACCTAGCTATAATATATATTAATAAACCGTAAGATACCGAAATATATATTATATTATAGCTAGTCTGGCAAACGGAAAGCGTGACCGGAGAAAACGCAGCAAATTCAAAAAAAATACATGTGATATTACTAATTTTTTGTTATTTACTTGAATATTTTCAAGATTATCTGTAAACATAAGAAATGTATCATCACTATCGTCAATAGTATTATAACAAATAATCAGCCGACAAGGATTAAGATTACAAAGTCATACGAACTTAAAAAATCCGACATCGCATCTAAACATTGTTGTTTCTCTTAGAAACCAACTTGTTTCTCCTCTTGTTTTTGTTTGAACTTACTGATCATAGTATGTAGCAGCTTTCGCACATTACTTTTTATTGTTTTACCCATATTAGGGCAATTATTAATGCAAAATAATTGTGTAAACAAAATACAGAAAACTCTAACCAAAGAGTTTGACGTGCCTTTGACAGATTATAATGTTGCCACTTTAAAAAAAAGTCCAGGTCACGCTTTCGTTTGCCAGACTCTAAGCACCACAACACGACAAAGATTTTTTACCGTACCGGGATGACGGCTGTCAAATATCGGCTGTAAGAAATCCAATTTTAGTGACAGGTCGACACACGTAAAAATATCCCTGGCGGCCATATAAAATGTATGGCCGCCAGGGTTCTTTTTACAAGTGTCGACCTGTACTATAATTTGCTATTCATAGTAAACGTTGCCGTTTTAGATTATAATGGACCCGATTCTACGTGCACATATGGCTTAAGTAGCCTAAAACGAAATTGTCTAATTTTTAGACATAATTTAGGCGGCAGATTAAAAACGACATATTTAGAATAGCATTTAGGCAGCTAAGTAGGTTGTATAGACCGCCTAAAATAAGAAACGTCAGATTCAAATTAGCGCTGTCATTTGATTATGACAGCTGCTCATAGAATATCAGTGTTTTAGCGACACATCAGGGACCCGCCCACCCCTTCCCAGAAAAAAACCTATGAACGGGTTAGTCGTTCGTTTAATAGATAATAGCCCAAATCACTTGCTGTCCTTTATTGATTGAAAACTCATTCATTTAACGTAGCCGTATGAAGGGGTTTCCCTTACGGGGCGCTACCGCTACTGATAGAAAAACCCTCTCGAAAGGCTTTTTTTAAGCGCTTTTTAAAGGTTTTGGATCGCTTCCTCGTGTTGAATACCCATTCATTGTGATTTAAAAGCCAAATGAATGGTTATTGAGGAGCATCGCCTTTGGTAAGCAAAGCATTACGAAAAACCCTTTCAAAAACCCTCGAAGGGGATACCGGGCGGGTTCCTGCACCTAAATAAAATTTTAGAGGCCACTGTGGTATCGGGCCCATTATTTATTGGCGCTTATACCCCGCTCCTCACCATTCCACTTGGCAACTAAAAATAGGGACTGGACATCGGCAATCATTTCACAAATTTATTGTATTTATTCATCATATATAAAATCGAATGAATACTAGCAACGGGTCCAGAATTTATAGGCGTTGATTTTAAATTTATAAGAATATCAAAGTTTCGAATGCTGGCTTAACATAATTTAGAATTCCTCGTCGTGTTGTCACTTTTATTGTTGTCTCCATAAAGATAAGAAGCCACCCATATTATCAATTTTCCTAATTATGTACACTGTATATTATATAGCTAATTGAAAACATATCGGCGAAATTTGTACAAAAACATGTGTATCCTGAGACTAGCTGAAAGCGTTATGTCTTTGTAAATAATGTTTCCTAGTGATATCCCGGCAATAATGCATATCACGTTTGTATTATAATGACTGATCCTGTAGTATTCCTAGGTGTAAATATGATCGTTATAGTCGTACACGTTAGTATCAAGCTCCTAGCGTCACAGACCAGTGTTCCCCGATCCCGACGTCTCTTCCACTCATAGTATTACTAAATGTACATCACTGTAACGTTCTACTATAATTCTAGTATTTTTGTATAAAGTATTATTGTATCTGCTACGCGGGTCGTGGCGCGCTCGGCGCAATTGGGCCGAGCGCGCGTATGGATATTATTTATTTATATACAAATAAAAATACGATTGAAAATATGTACAGAAATGTTTTATTTTATAGGAAATCACATAACCACAGAGTACAGGCTACGACACACGTATGTACTGCTGATCCGATCTCCCATAAAGGTACCGAAAGGCCGCGGTCGGCGCGAATCGTCCGGGGAGCGACGTACACATCATTAATTTTCCATATTTATCGATAACCAGGAATACAAATCACGAATCTTTTATAAAAGCATAATACGAGTAAGTCTAGTGACGGCCTCGCGGCGGCCGGCGGCCCGGGGCGGGTCGCGGGTCACGGGCCGCGGGCCGCGGGTCGCGGGTCGCGGGTCACGAGCCGCGGGTCGCGGGTCGCGGGTCACGAGCCGCGGGTCGCGGGCCTCGCGGTCCGGCGGGCGCGCGACTCCGGCACGGTCGCGGTCACACATAAATACACGCGCAGGCGTCAAAAAAACATACAAAGTGCGCTGCGGCGCTACTCTATCGATTAAATACGAGTCGGGCGAGCGTCCGGGGACGGTCGCGGACGAACTAAAACCGCGCGGCCGGCGCGGGCTCGCGGGGGTCTCGGCTCGATACAAGTTACGTTACGTTAGGTTACGTTAGGATATAATATCTCTCGCGTATTCGCGTCGGCGTCAAGTCAGGGCAGTCGGGTCCAGGCCGCGGTCGGCCGCGGGGAGCGGAGCGGGCGCTCGGCTCGGAGCAGACGGGGCGCCGGCGCCGGCGCGGCGCGGCGCCTACGCGGTGCCGTTGAGCACGGGCTCGAGCTTGGCCTCCAGCTTGGGCTTGGCCAGCGGCGAGCGGCGCTTGCCGCCGCCCAGCGGCGCGCCGTTGGCCGCGCCCGCCGCCGGCGCCGTCACGCCCGCGCCTGCGCCTGCGCCCGCACCCGCGCCCGCTGTCACACCCGCTCCCGCTCCCGCGCCCGCAGCAGCTCCAGCCGCGGCCCCGGCCGCGCCGCTAGCGCCGCCGTTCTTCCACCCGCCTCCTGCAAACACCACCGATTTTGTACTACTACTGCCGCCCCACAGCCTTGTCCTATACAAAGTATAGCACTTATAGTACAAAGCCATATTGGCGCGACGCGTCTTACGCTCGCGGTGAGCGGAAAATATAAATAAGAGATGGACGAGGTCCGGATTCTAGAAACTCGGTTACGAACTCTAAACACGACGCGCTTATGTGGCTTTACACGTAGTCTTCGTACAATGTTAGGGACCTGGGAGAAATAAAAACGACTGCACACTATTTCCTAAGGCCGGCGTTGCACATCAGTCACATCACAAATATTTTGACGATTCTAAACGAATGGCATTCCTCAAAGTGCACATAATCCGTTCACAACGATGTACAATCGACAACAAAGATACATATACTTTTTTTGCATTATTTTACGAGCCACCTTATGCCCCTAAGTAGAACGCAGTGAGGCAGTTAAAATTTCAGTAATTCCTTAAAACGAATAACAGTATGTAATATATTTAGTAATATATATTATAAACAATATGTAGTAATCTCATGTATGACTTTTAAAGCAAAACGCCGACCTCAACTTCAGAAACCATTGCTGACCCCCTAGCACACTAAGTTTTATGTCGGACATAAAGCATTTGTCCCTCTTGCACTCGCATATTTGCCAGAATAGGACGAATGCTTTACGTCCGACATAAAACTTAGTGTGCTAGGGGGTCTGAATCCAACAAAGTATGGAGTTGTAAAGCCGGTCTTTGTACTGAAATTGGTTAGACTATGTATAGTACTAAAGTAACACATTCTTCAAAGGAATGTTCCACCTGATAGGAACGTTAATTATGACAAAATTATAATGGTAACGTTAAATCTGAAAATTTTACGTCATGTAAACATTAAATAGTAAAAAAGAAACAGGCGCAAACTACAATGTTATCAGAAGAATAAAAAGCTGATCAAGTAGCAAATTAAACACTTTACACTATTGAAGTTCGGAGTGCATGCATAGCATCAGATAAGTGAATGGAACTGAATGGAATAGACTGCCTCAATTAATTTCTAGTTCAGCAACAACTACATATAAACTCGCACAGGCAAGCCGATTTGAAAAATGTAGGCTTCTAATACACGTTTTTCGTTGTCATTTGACTTCTATGCTACAAGACGCCCATAGTTTCCGGCTACACATTTCCGGAAAAGTATACCCCGTCTATCAGCTGCTTAAGAAAACAGAATATATGAAATGAACTAAGTCAGAATAATCACTGTTATTATGGTACCATAATAACCCGCTCAAAATTATTTAGACAGTCCTATATATATATATCCTATTCCCTTAACATTAGACTCGTGTGTAGTTCAATTTGAGCACTTGAACCCGATAGGTACTTTTGCTGTCTAATATTTAAACTTGAATGATTTTAGATCTTATATTACAACGAAAACATTAGAAACCTACAAATCTCACATTCACACTTAGGCCGAAAGAAGTCATACCGAGATGGAATTTGTGAAGATCACTGTGCATTACGAGTAAACACGGCTTGAAATTTTGATTAGTTTCTCGGACCATCCCGGTATGAGCTCCGGGGCGTGCCAACTGTCGCCAGATACTCGGTGAAACATACGCGACCGACTTCCGATTCCTCCATAAGTTCGTACTTAAGGGGCTCCTAGCTCGCAATGATCTTCGATCTGTAACTGTCGGTTTTTTCGTGTTTTTCTGGTTTGTCGTATTAACAACAACGTGGTTTACCGAAATAGTATTCCATATTTACATCAAAACTCTCAGTTTTCGGGATATATGGCACCAAGCTTTGGCAGTTTCAGGCCAAAAAAACTGATTTTGGACGTAACTTTTGTGAAAATGAGTTAAAGATTTAAGGGTTTTTAGAGACATCATAAGGAACAGTTTTATGTAGATTTCATATATAAAAGTGCATAAACAACATACTAATATAGAAAACAGAGCTTTTTTGGACTATGTTAAAACTCTCGTGCAAATGTAGATAAAGGATTGAAGAACCGATAAGTGTTTGTGCCATAAATATATCTGTAGTTTTTACGCAGGAATATTTACAGGAAAAATTGACAACTAGCCAAAAAGCGCGTGGAGCCCTTTAAATATTAAAAGATATCAGAAGTCGGACCATCTGCACAGGCAGCACAGGGAAGTCCCTAGAAGCCGGAACCGATTGTCAGTTTATCATTATTAACATAAGCGAACTACATACAGGGTGTACAAAAACAGGGGTGTGGACCGAGCAAGGGCATATTCGGTAGCGCATTACGATTCCAAATATGCCTTTGTTTATTATTTATATTTTTTGTTATATTAGTTTACCTAGATATTTTTGTTTTTGGTTACATTACAGTCTTTGTTTTTGTTGATATGGCTTGTGTATGATAACTTGATAAGGGTTAATTTCATTTTCAACCGCTGCACGCAAAGCTATGTGATGAAAAGAAATGTTTTGTGTATGTTTTTTTGACATGCAGGTCAAACAGGTGCTTTTACGTTTTTGATGTCATACACAAGCAATGTCAACAAAAACACAGACTGTAATGTAAACAAAAACAAACATTTCAATGTAAAAAAGAACAAATCAATTTTTTTTAAAATAAACAAATCCATTCCATATCCAAATAAACACATCGCAGTACGCTACCGAACATGCCCTTGTCCAGTTCACACAGCATTTAAGATACACCCTATATAAAAAATCAAGTGTGAGAATGGTTTTGAGCTAGGGCTACGCCGTCGGGCCGGAGTCCCGCGGGGTCCCGCTCGTGGGACTTCCCTATCCCGGACACTGGGGACACTGCGGGTACCTGTCCTCCTGCGGCGGCGGCGACGCGCGCTGGCCGCGGGCTCCTCCTCCGAGCCGGACTCTGCACACAGCGCACGTCTGAGTCCCGCCGGGGTCCCGCCAGGGTCCCGCCAGGGTCGACAGCTGGGCGCGAGGGGCCTACTCTTACAACACTTCGCTCCGACTTCCGATCCGACTAACATTACCGACCCCTGAACGACCAAACATATCCTAAGTCCGACGGTGCTCGAGCTAGAGATCTACGGCAATCTACGGGAATGATACATATTGTATATTTCGGGTCGCACCTGGCCATAAAGTAGCAATTACTGTGGTAATAAAGAAAGCCCCCGGCTTCAAATACCTGCGATCGAAGGTATTCTTTGTTTTACCGCCCCATGCGAATTTACTGTCACCTTCGAATTACCAATTAATTATAATAACTTTAGAGTATGTATCGAAAGTTCTAATAATAAATAACACGATTTTTTACTACCATGTAAGTATCGTATAAAATAGTGAATGGTATCTAAACAATACTCTGCCGTTTAAATATCCACTGAATACTATTCAAATATACACATTTGACTATGACAGTACAAAAACGGCGCCGTTTGGTTCTCTCATCGATCCCATTTATAAAAGGAAGAATAAATGAAAAGATTAAACAGATAATATAAAAAAAACTAACAAAAATTACGCCACCACCAATACTGACAACGACTACTGGAAGCGAGACTAATAACAGCTGTCAACCACTGGCAGGAAAAGTAAATACAAAATGGCATTCATCCGTCGCACTTAATGTACTAACTAAAATGTAAAAACTGGGTGCATTCAATAGACATAATTATACGTAAACAATACAATGCATAGATACTCATCCAATATGTATACCAGGCACTACCTAAATAACATCTACATTTTAACTAGCACATTCAGTAATATTTTCAGATTTGTATGCAATATCATATAAAACATTTTTTTGGAATAAGCAAGGTCCAATATACACAGCTTTTAAACGAGAAATATGAATTACAGTAACTTGCTTGCTCCATTTACCATACCAGTTCAATGAGCGTTTCCAGAATGCATTGTCACCAACTGGCAGCACTGTGGCGGAAAGCCTTTTTGACAACAGCAACGTCTATCATGAGACGGCCGCGACATAATCTTGATTTTTTCTCGCACTATCCGTCTCTCTCTTATTAGAACACTTAGGACAAGAGGTATAAGTGCGAGAAAAATCGAGAGTATGTCGGACGTGCATGCAGTTCTTATGAATGCCAATAGTAAAAATAAAATAAAAAATAAATATTTCAGGACAATCTTACACAATTCAACCTAGTCCCAAACTAAGCAAAGCTTGTGTTGTGATATATAAATACTTTAATTCATAGAAAACATCCATGACTCAGGAACAAATATTCGTGCTCATAACACAAATTGAAGCCCATACCAGGATTCGAACCCGGTACCTCCAGCTTCGCAGGCAGTGTCACTAACTATGCTACAGTGGTCGCAAAATAACACCTAAAGGAGTTGTGTTGTCGTGCGTCGCGTCCATGAACCCCTATAGATGCTATATCAGTGTAAGTACCTCGGTAACCCGCAATGTAATTAAAATTGCATGCAATATATTGCATGTGTAAATTGCGCTTAAGCTTTGTATTTGCTCTCTTGTAGCAATGATGTAGGCATGACTTTTGTCTCTTTATGGGTGCCTTGATTAGCCGTGAACAGGTTCATAAAATCCACCAAGCAAATGGATGACGAATGCTTGGAAAGAGTGAGCTGTTTTGAGAGTTTGGATAACACGGGCATCCCTGTCCTGTGGTATTTTTGTCCAATGAGTAATTTAATTACTAATTTGTTTCAGCTTTTCTGCCAAGAGCATTACGTTGCCGTTAAAACGAAAACAAGTGAATTAGAATCTACGAAATGGTGATAGTTCTCTATTACAATTACACACAAACCTTAGAATTAAAAATAGCTTAGTCGGTTATCTTTTTGCAAAGCTTTGTCATTACAGTTCAATCATAAATCATAATATTCATAGTAGATGAAGTTTTGTTTTGTTTCGATATTTATTTTCAGGGTGTAAACATGACAGTTATGTTATAAGTTATAAGAATAGCTCTTTCCGAGCTCTTGATGACTAAACATGATTGATATGACGCCTAGACCTCTCGCAACAGTGCCGGCATCTGGTGACATAATACATTCTGGAAACACTATTTCATATAGACGCGTGAATTTATTCAAACTGGACTTTTTTATTTCCTTGGTACTATTATTTATTTATATGTAGATTTTACAAGGTCCCTAGGAAACTGTACATTACCGGCATAAATTAATTCACACACTTTGTAAATTCCGATTGAGATCTTAAATTTAATGTAATGGAACAATCCAATAAGTTAATAAAACTTCCAGTAAAGGATGCAGGTCTTGTCTGTGGACATGATAGTGTCCCGCAGCAGTCTTATACGGACGGTAGGACTCTACTTGTTGAGAAAATTATGTTAAAAATACGTCTTGCATCGTTAGGATCGTCCTTCGAGTCACGGTTTCCGTGTCATTTAGGGCCAATGCAGACTTCCTTTTTTTCACGTGCTGTTGACGTGCCTTCTCCTACTACCTAGCAGATGGCAGTAGGTGAACGCGCGTCGACGGTGCGTGAAAAAAGACGCAGTCTGCACAGGCCCTTACGGCCACCACGTGTCACCAGATGCCGGCCACGACTTCGAGCGGCGGCGGCAGCAGCAGCGGTTTTTTTAATCCATTGCGCGTGATCCCAACTAACCACAGTGTGTTGCGCGTCTCGACCGCGCAGTGGACAGATAAAACGCTTGCCGCGCCGCAATTCGCGCAATGTCGTGGCCGGGCCGTTAGAGAATGAGTGCAATGGAGTCACTGGTTCTTTACGAGTGGGTTTGAGTATTTTTCATGGTTTGACCAATACTGAATGTTCTCCCACATTATGCGTGCAATATGTACGTAGGTTAGTTGATCAATAATACTGATAGTCGAATTTAGCAACTTTTTATGTTATTATGAAATTTGTAAGGGAATATGAACTATACTATTGTCGAACAGCGCAATCTTCTTTATGCAAATACTATTCTTTAAAATAGCTTAAAAAATGTCGAAGCTTGGTATTTTCCAAACATTTTCGTGACGTTTATTTACTGATAATGTTAATTGGAAGAATATTTTCCGTAAAATATATATATCATTGATAAGCAAGAATAATTTCACCAGTAAACCTTTGAATATTCAACTATCAATACTTTTTATATATCTTTGTACTTTTGTATGGTGGACACGAAAGATATGTTTAGACGTTTGGATCCTATACGCCTCTAACAAGGCGAGATAAGAATGATATGATATATTATAATTATATATGTATAAACGTATTTTTGAAGAAATGAGTAGGAATAATAGTTTTTTAGAATATATTTATTATCTTTTTACATTATTTTATGAAATTAGGATTGATATATATTTTTATTAAACAATTTAACTTAACAATATTACTATGTATGCTTATACTTCCATTGCACTCTACATTTCCATTTACAAATACTACGAAAAATATGATCCTAGTCAGGACGGTTATTTTCGTACCTACAGTCCGCAGCAGAAGTAGCTACGCAAAATAACAGGCTCATAATCATCTAGAATCTAGACAGTCCTTTTGTCCTCTTGACATAAGCTGGGTGTAGGTCATTTTGAGCCCTAGACACGCGTAGCTACTTTTGCTGGTGACTGTACACGAATTTTTATGCGTCCATCAATATACCGACTCGTTCTAAGAGTAATAAAACAAGGGAAGATGCGTTCTCGATTGCAGTGGTGGTATTTTTTCTTGAAGTACTCCTAATGTGAAATATGCTCCCAAATTACGCACATATTTTGATATAGATTTTTGCACACTACCCACATATTTAGAAACGCATCTGTAAGTGTCGCCTAAAGCGGTGTAACAGGTTGAATGTCAGTGTGTGTGTGTGCGGTACCTCTGTCGGCGCTGGACACGTCCTGCGAGTCCAGCACGGAGCTCTCGTCGTCCGTCTGCCGCCGCCGATCGTCGCGCCGCCGTCCGCTCTGTACAAAAAAAACTCGTTAAATAATCGTATTCGATAAATACTTTTCTAATGAAGGTTTTCAGAATGCACCTTTTCATGTAAAATAGCCATGCTCTCAAAAAGTGTTCTCGGGATGGCATCAAGAATCTTCAATAAGTTGCCTAAACATTTTATATGCTGAAGATCTGATGCTGTTCAAAAAGAAAGATTCAAAGATTTTATTTGTTCAATACAAGGTGTTACATTGCATTTCGTATCACTGTGATGCCTGATTTTTCCGTAAGAAATAAGTTCAAACTCCTGTTAAAATCTACATCATTTCCACTGTTTGCAAGGATGTGCTGTGGAAGCTTATTGTATATTTTGTAACTCTTGTTGAAACTATTTGCCTTTCTAGTGGAAAAGGCATATTATTCAACTGACGAATATAGAAAAGTCTTCAATTCAATTCAAATAATTTATTTGTAAAACACAGGTATATACAGGTATGGTAGGGTTATTAGTAAGACGATTGTAAAATTCGCAATTGTGTTATTTTATGTATTAGGTAAAGCATGATGCATGAAAATTGTGGTATCATATTAATTTAAGCCTATTTTGTTCTATATTTTGTTACACCTTCGGGTAAGACATAGTTATCACTATGCTGTCATTTTATAACATCCGTATAACCTATGTTTAGCAAATAAATACTTTGACGTTGACTATTCATTATGACAGAAGCGGGTAGCACTGTGGCAAGAGGTAACCCTCATGTACAGACAAATGCAGTAATTGCTAGCTTATTATACAAAAGATAATACAAAAAAAAAAAAATTGGGGACAAATCTACCTAGTCCCAAACTAAGCAAAGTTTGTGCTAAGGGTACTAAACGACGAAATACATACTTATATAGATAAGTAAATACTTAAATACATAGAAATCATCCATGACTCGAGAACAAATATTCGTGCTCATCACACAAATAAATGCCCTTACCGGGATTCGAACTGGGACCTCCGGCTTCGTCACGCTCGTCCGCAGGGTCACTAGTTCACTACCAAATAGGCTACAGAGGTCATCATTCATTAAAATTAATGTACTAAAAACAGAATAACAGGAAAATAACCGCCTAAACAGGTTTAGTAGTGGTAGCCCTACGCTTAAAAAAACCGCAAATCGATGTACAGTTTAGCCGTTTGGCAGACACATACTATAGGGCAAAACAATTTTTTTGACCCGCAGTTCCTAAAAAAAATTCCCTTAGGGGGGGAGTGCCAAAACATTTATCTTTTTATATGGGAAAAAAAAATTTTTTTTTCAGAAACCTATCGTGTGTAGTATCATATGAAAGGGCTTTTCGAGGCGATTCTAAAAATATACCACATCATTACATTTTAGCCATATTTTTTTAATTGAAACAAAAATAGTTTTCGAAACATACCAAGTTTGGGCTCCTCCAGACACGATATGGCTGATTTTTTTTAAATTCAATATACCACAAATGATACGTGATATCCTCATATCTAACCTCAAAAAAACAATTTTGAAAAGGATTGCATTAAGTTATTTTTTTTTAATTTTTCATAACCTAGGTTAACCTAGGGTTAGCTTGTGTCCCTTAGAGCGGAAACAGGCACCCCGTGAAGCGGGGTGACGTCGACCCGCTGGCGGTTAGGTTGCATTATTGCATTAATTCTGCCTATAGCGAGTATCTCAAATGTGAACATCATCCAGCGCCTTCAGAATTGCATACTGAAAAGTTTATCAAATGCACCCTGGTTCATCACAAATGTAGAAGTCCATAAGTATCTGAACATGAACACTGTAAAGGAGGAGTTAGAACAGAGCATCAAAAACTACAAAAATCGCCTACTAAGCCACCCAAACCAACTCGCAGTGAACCTGACCGTCCCAGATTACACCAAAAGACTGAAACGACGCGATATATTCGAACACAGCAGCGTGGAGACACGGCTTTTCCAATAGGAGCGTGTCAAAGGAGACTCGCCCCAAACGTCATCAGCAATATTACATCAAACCTGCTTATAGTCAGAATGACTGATTGCAGATACAAGAAAGAGAGAAAAAAAAAAAAAAAATTCTGCCTATATACGCCCAAATTCTATTTTCTATTCTATTTTTTTATAATCTTCTTATTCTTAATCTTCTTTTTATTATGTATTTACGAGGATAATGTGTTTTACACAATTTGCTCACAATATTCTGTATAGTAATTGCTTGTGTATAAAATGGGAATTAACACTGAGAAACTAGGTGTCTTTAGGTCATTTGCTTACATACCACAGATAGATGCACAGTCCAGGGTTCAGGAGTCACAGCCAGTCACAGGCACACACACGAGCTCACACGCGAGATAGACTTGGTATGTGACGTCACAGGTGGAGCGACATACGCCTTATTTTAATGCAAGCAAAGGGTCATCTGTCGGTCATTGTCAATAGATAAGCGCGGTGCGCCCGGGATATGGAGGGGATGCAAGATTATTTATTGAACATACCCCCGCCCTAAACATGACAATGTTTACGAAAAAAAAAGGAAAATAAAAAAATAAAAAACAAATAAAAATAAAATAAAAATAAAATAAAAAAAACAAAGTTACTTTAAGGGATTCTTAGGGTAATCTAATAATCCGATTGGTAGGTCTTGTCAGAACACCCGTAGCCGTCCTAACTTGTACTACACGCACGACGCCATCTTTCCCGGGAACCACTGATATGATGCGAGCGCGTCGCCATTCCAATGGAGGGACATTATCCTCTCTCAGGAGGACCAAATCACCCACTGAGGGAGGCTCAGTATAGGCTGCCCATTTAGGCCTTGTTTGCAACGTCGATAAATATTGAGTTTGCCATCGTGAACAAAAGTGTTGTAGCATCTGTTGTACAAGTTGAAATCGAGTGAGTTTATTCGTTTTAATATCGTGCAACGGGTATTCGGGAATCGCAGTTAAAGGCTCTCCAATAATGAGATGGCCTGGTGTCAGGACTTCAAGGTCGTTAGGATCCGATGATAAGGGGCACAACGGACGCGAGTTGAGGACTGCCTCAATTTTAGTAAAGACTGTCGTCAATTCTTCATAGGTGAGGGGAGTGTCTCCGATAACACGTTTTAGGTGAGTCTTGGCTGACTTTACAGCCGCCTCGAAAAGACCGCCCCAGTGTGGGGTAGTAGGAGGATCAAAAATCCAAGTGATATTTCGCTTTGCCATTTCCGAGCCTAGAGTATACTTATTTAAGTTAAGGAAATTATGGACTTCTAAAAGGTGGTTATCCGCACCCACGTAATTACGTCCACAGTCCGACCGAATAAGCGAAGGGGTGCCACGACGAGAGGCAAAACGAGTAAGGGCGGCGAGGAACGCTTCTGTAGTGAGGTCTGACACTACCTCCAGGTGGACCGCCTTGGTCGCCAGGCACACAAAGACGCAGAGGTAGGTTTTAACTAGTTTCCGGTTTCGAACAGCTTGAATTTTTGTGTAGAATGGTCCCGCAAAATCTGTTCCTACTCCTTTAAATGCACGTGTAGCTGTGATTCGGTCTTTTGGAAGGTCGCCCATAAAGGGTTGCCTTGCAACAGCATTTAAACGATAGCAGGGTAGGCATTTAAATAAAACGTTATTAATTAACCTGCGCACGGATAGGATCCAAAATTCACGGGATAATATGGCGTGTAAGGCACCAGGTGAGGCATGGGAGTTGACCTCATGGTAATGGGTTATTAATAATTTCACGAAATTGCCATGTTTCGGTAAGAGTATAGGGTGGCGGGCATCAAAGGGCAAATCCGAATGTCTTATACGACCCCCAACTCTCGTTAAACCGGTAGTGTCAAGGAATGGGTTCAGTTTTCGAATGGAAGACCGCACTGCTAGTCCACGTTTAAGGTTGTCAATATCCTCAGAGAACGAAAGCTTCTGAACCAGTTTGATAAGGAAGTTAAGGGCGGTTTTCCGTTCAGTCACGGAAAGAAAGGGAGATATCTCACGTTGATTGCGCGAACGGGCATTATTAATGAATCGTAAAATGAAGCCGGTGACGCCAATAAGTTTTTGGAAGGAGCTAAACCGATTTAAGAGGAACTCAGGACTTGGAACGCAACTTGCACTGGTGACTAAGAGGCAACGTAGTCCAGGAAGTTGTGCAACCTGTGATGATTTGTCGGATGGCCAACTAGATGGAGGCTGCAACAGCCACTTTGGGCACCACCAGAGTTGGTGGTTGAGAAGCGCCCGAGGGGATAAACCGCGGGACGCGCAGTCGGCAGGATTCAGATTGCCAGGAACATGTCGCCAAATAGAGAATATCTCTGCATTTTTAATTAGGGAGACCCGATTGGCTTCAAAGGTTTGAAGTTCGTGTGGTGAAGTATTGAGCCAGGAGAGAACGATTTGGCTATCCGTCCAAGTATAGATGGCGTCCAACACTATTGACTTCTGCAGACAGGAGACAACGTGTTGCACTAATTTCGAAAGGAGCGCAGCTCCCTGTAGTTCCAATTTTGGAATTGTCAAACGGGTCCGGACTGGGGCAACCTTAGTTTTGGACATTAACAAATGGACGGAGCAATTATTCAACTGGTCTACAGCACGGAGATAGAGTACTGCAGCGAATCCACCTTCTGAGGCGTCACTGAAACCATGTAAAGTATAAGACTGGGGTGTGGGGGGAAGAATACGTCTGGGTATATGAATCTTATGCATAGTGTTTCCCAGTTCACTGGTGAAGGTCAACCACTCGGCAGCTAGTTCTGGGGTAAGTGGTTCATCCCACTGAAGGCCCGAAAGCCACAGGCGCTGTATAAAGACCTTAGCCTGGAATACAATAGGTGAGATCCAACCACTGGGGTCAAACGTACGTGCTATAAGGGACAGAACTTTTCGTTTGGTTGGGGACTTGTCAGAGTCTACACAGGTCGTATAGGTAAAGGCATCCGTCACAGGGTTAAACTGAACTCCGAGGACCGCTACTGTTTGAAGGTTTTCGATGTCCTGTATGGTGTGAAGGGGTTGAAGGTGATTAGGGGGGAGATCTTCTAATAGCTCTGGCTTGTTCGAGATCCATTTTCGTAATTCGTAACCACCTGCTCGCATTAGGGATTCTAGCTCTGATTTAAGAAGGCGAGCTTCTTCGAGGCTGGAAGCACCGGTCAGGCAATCGTCAACATATACATCGGACTCAATGACTGCGGCCGCCTTAGGGTATCTAGAACGTTCCTGATCAGCCAATTCAAGGAGCACGCGGATTGCAATATAGGGGCTAGACCGTAGACCGTAAGTATTAGTATTAAGCTCATACGTAATGAGAGATTCTGCAGGAGACTCACGCCACAAAATTAACTGATACCGTCTGTCCTCTGGATGTACCCACGACATCCGGAACATCATACGGATATCAGCAACAAACACAATAGCATGTCTACGAAAGTTGAGAAGGATGTGCGTGATGTCACCCGTGTGTAGACACTGATTAAGGGATATTCCATTCGAGGTCGTACTACTACCATCAAAAACGACTCGAATCTTTTCATTATCACCGGTTTTAAAAACGCAGTGGTGGGGGATAAAATAATGTTCCATGGATTGTAAGTTCAAAGAAGACACCGACATGTGATTTAAGTTGTAGTATTCACGCATAAAGTCGATATATTGCGCCTTTAGGCGGGGATATTTTTGTAGTCGCCGTTCTAAGTTAATGAATCTCTTTTCCGCTATAGATCGGGACTCACCAAGGGAAGGACGATCACATAAAAAGGGTAATTTTGTCACGAAAGTACCATCAAGGTTTCTCCTAGTAGACGATTTAAAGAATGTCTCACACTCAACATCCAACGGGTTTGTTTGAGGTGTCTCTGGAAATTCTTCTATTTTCCAAAATCGCTCAACTATTTGGGATAAAGAAACACCAGTCATAGGGAGCTCGGAACTGGGTAGATCCTTGACTGGCCCGGACAAGGCATAGCCAAAGACGGTTGATATAGCAGTCAACCCGCAGGGTTTCAGATTAATTAAATCTGGGCGTAGGAGTGAGCCTAGGACGTCGGCTCCCAAAAGCACTTCAACCAAATCAGGCTTGTAAAATAAGGCATCAGCCAGAGGTAAGGATTCCGCAATGGATCGAACAGACATGGGTAACTCTACGTCGGGATGAACACCGGCGATGTTATCTACCACTACAGCTGAGGTTGTAATAACCGGGTAAGGGCAATGCACAGGCTTGAATGTAAGGGGAATACAACCACGAGCTGGCAGAGAAGGAATGTTTCCAATGCCTCTTAGTAACACTGGGGACAAAGGGGGTGACAAACGCATATTTAATTTGGTAACCGCAAGATCACAAGTAACTAGGCAACCTTGAGCACCAGTATCGCACAACGCCCGAGCTTCAACATAATATCCGCTAGATGTTTTAACCTGAATGACGGCGGTAGGGAGTAAAACCAAGTCTGAATTTATAACGGTTGGAGCACGGGTAGGGTCAGAAATAGGGGGGCAGTCTAGTTATTGTGGGCTGTCATGATGGGAGCAACGCGAGGAATATGGTGACAAGTCTCGTTTATCTCTACTGGTGGAGGGAGTAGGGGGGCGCTCGTGGCGCTCACTGCGACGAGGAGGCGGGGAAGGGTACCGGTTGGGTGAGCGATTCGAAGCACGGTGCCATGTCCGAGATGAAGACGGCGGGGGAGATCCTCGGGGTGAGGCTGGCGGACTGGATCGAGGTGAGGACCGGTTCACATTATAATAGCGGGAGCGGGAACCCCCGCCCGTGCGAGAATGCGGGGAGGTCGGCCGAGCTGGTTCCGGAGAGCTTCGAAAAGACACTGATCGAGTCTCTGGTTTAACACGAGAGGAGTAAACCGGGTTCCGCGGGTCATTGAAACATAGGAGGGTATGATGCGTCGGGCGCCTACAGGTTCCACAGCGATAATCGCGCATGCAAGATGCAATGGTGTGTTTATCTAAACATCTATAACACAGGCCATTCATTTTCACAAAGATTGAACGATCGCGTGGGTTCATATCTAGGAAATCTTTGCACTCGCGTAGATAATGGGACTGGCTAGAACACATAGGACATTTTTGTTCACGCATGTCGGTCTCAGCAACTAAGAACTGACGTGGGGTTCTGACTACTGGTGGTGGGGGCTTTGCTTGAGAGGACGGTGCGTCTACTAAAGAGGTATTTCCGACATTGTCGTGATGACGACATTCCTCTTCGAGGAAATCAATCAGCTTATCAAAAGTAGGGAGGTCCCTAAGACCATCGCCGTGACGACGCTCAAATCGCGATCGTAAATCCGTGGGAAGTTTCGCGAAACAAATGTGTACAAGGATATATGACCAATGTTTTACCGGTAATTCAAGTCGCTCTAAACAACGATATGCAGTAAGGAGGGGGTTAAGAAAAGAAACTCGTAGACCAGTCAACCGGGGACTGATATCAGGCAGGGACATAATCTGTGCGATGTATGTATCGGCAAGTACTCGCGTATTGTGGTATCTCCGTTTGAGAAGATCACGAGCTACACTATAATTGCCGGCTTCAACTTTTAAATGTTGTACTAAACGTTTCGGTTCGTCAGACAACGCACTCATTAAATAGTGCATTTTATGGGTGGAAAGCAAATCACTTCGGGCATCAACAACACTGTCAAATTGGTCTATAAAACTAATCCAAGCGTCCGGACGTCCGTTAAAGCGCGGAATCGGAAGATCTGGCAACCGTTGGGAACGAGGGAGGTCAAGGTCACCCACTGCTGTTGCGCGGTCGGGCACTGAACGCATTGGGGTACTGGCAGAGATAGGTGCGACTATTTCATTGCGCCTAACTTTAATATCTAAGATCTGATCGCGCACCGACTTAATAATATCTTGCACATAGGCATATTCCTCCACATCTATAGCCCGATCCAAGCCGCCCAAGAGAATGGCACTAGCATCACGACATTCCTTATACTGATCCTCGACTTCGCTAAATAAAACTATCAGCCGGGCACGGTCTGTCGAGTTAAGCCGTTGATAGGCGTTCGAAATCCATTCACTGGTCAGTCTTAAAGTGCCGATTGATTTTCTATACTCCGCGGTTTCCGTAAATAAGGTTGCCCGCATAGTATCATTATCTCCGTTCTCACTCATTTCAACTTGTATAGGCAACCGTTAGCAACAAGGAAAACAAGAAAAATATATATGAACAGTAATATCTACACTCAATTTCAATCGTATACGCTTACAAACAAGGCCCAATTTGGAAGCACGTTCGTTTAGTACACCACGAGGTGCAGAGGTACTTACGCAGAACTATGCAAAAGGGTTTAGGAAACACAATTAGAACAAATAAATTCTTTTCCAAACTACAAATTAATGGTTATGTGATATTTAATACGTAATGCGTTATTTCGGCCCTTCAAGCTAATTTAGACCGTCCAGGTAAATAGATAAAGCACAAATTACGATAAACCGGCTCGGATGTCTGTCACCTGGTAAACAACTTTAATTTTTAATGGTTAAATCTTTAGGTAATAAAACTATGAGGGTTTAATTAAACTACGGCGCAAATACAATTGGGGGATGCTTAAGTCTTGTTTACGAGAAGGTTAAACTTAAAATAGTTATTTCAACAGAGGCTATGAAACCACGCTCTGCTACCAAATGTATAAAATGGGAATTAACACTGAGAAACTAGGTGTCTTTAGGTCATTTGCTTACATACCACAGATAGATGCGCAGTCCAGGGTTCAGGAGTCACAGCCAGTCACAGGCACACACACGAGCTCACACGCGAGATAGACTTGGTATGTGACGTCACAGGTGGAGCGACATACGCCTTATTTTAATGCAAGCAAAGGGTCATCTGTCGGTCATTGTCAATAGATAAGCGCGGTGCGCCCGGGATATGGAGGGGATGCAAGGTTGTTTATTGAACAGCTTGTAATTCGTTTTCCATCTACCCAAATGATGTCGATTAATTGTGTCTGTATTCATGTGATTTGCTATTCAGTTTCTCCACTGCAGGCGTTTAAAATGCGGATCTTAGGTACTTAATTCGTGTGTGTTAGCTGCGGTGGTGATCTTAGACGTTGGGGGTTATTTTAATGATTAATTTGATAGTTATTTATTAGTAACAGAAATTCGTAATTCTGATTTTTCGGATTTTTGTTTATTCGGGTTTATAATTGGTCGGTGTTATGATATTCGGATTTTTGAAAATCGGTATTTTAATAATCGGAATTCGGATTTTTGATATTTCGGGTTATTATTCCGTCGGACTTCTTATTATTCGGGGTATTGAAATTCGGAATTTTGATAATCGGAGTTGTAACCGTTAGACCTTTTGAAATTTCGGATTTATGAAAATCGGATTTATGAAGAATCGGAATACTTATATTAGGAGTTTTAAAACATTCGGAATTATGAAAATCGGTATTATAAAATTCGTGATTTCGACTATCGGAATTTAGTTTTTCGTATTTATACCCCAAATACGATGTCTGAAAACGTATTTATAAATAAATTTAAACTTAAAAACACTACTAAAACATGTTAACAAGAATTATTTACAGATTTAGTATGTAGTTTTGTGTCTATGTAAAATGTTTTGAAGAGCGGGCGTAAGAATATTTCAAACTCGCTTGTTTGCTTGTTCGCAATATTCCATTTACGACCCTCGTTAAACAATGTACTATTTATTTGCGCCAGAGTGGCAGCGTGCGAGCCGACTTTGCGCGTCGTTTAAAATTGCGGTGACACGGTTACAGCTGAATGAATTCGTGTCACTTTCTTTCATGTATTTGTCAATAAACCGGGCGCACGGCACACGGCACAGTGCACACGGCACACGATGCAAGGCACACGGCGCACGGCACACTGTACTCACGTTGGCGTGCGGCGCGCGCGGCGGATGCGCGCGTCCGTTCTCGAGCGGCGGGTGGCGCTCGTCGCGCTCGGGCCGCTCGGCGCGCTTGCCTCGCTCTCCCCGGTCGCCGCGCTCGCTCCGGTCGCCACGCTCGCTAGATCTGCACACTGTACTCACGTTGGCGTGCGGCGCGCGCGGCGGATGCGCGCGTCCGTTCTCGAGCGGCGGGTGGCGCTCGTCGCGCTCGGGCCGCTCGGCGCGCTTGCCTCGCTCTCCCCGGTCGCCGCGCTCGCTCCGGTCGCCACGCTCGCTAGATCTGCACACTGTACTCACGTTGGCGTGCGGCGCGCGCGGCGGATGCGCGCGTCCGTTCTCGAGCGGCGGGTGGCGCTCGTCGCGCTCGGGCCGCTCGGCGCGCTTGCCTCGCTCTCCCCGGTCGCCGCGCTCGCTCCGGTCGCCACGCTCGCTAGATCTGCACACTGTACTCACGTTGGCGTGCGGCGCGCGCGGCGGATGCGCGCGTCCGTTCTCGAGCGGCGGGCGGCGCTCGTCGCGCTCGGGCCGCTCGGCGCGCTTGCCTCGCTCTCCCCGGTCGCCGCGCTCGCTCCGGTCGCCACGCTCGCTAGATCTGCACACTGTACTCACGTTGGCGTGCGGCGCGCGCGGCGGATGCGCGCGTCCGTTCTCGAGCGGCGGGCGGCGCTCGTCGCGCTCGGGCCGCTCGGCGCGCTCGCCTCGCTCGGGTCGCTCGCCGCGCTCGGGCCGCTCGCCTCGCTCTCCCCGGTCGCCGCGCTCGCTCCGGTCGCCGCGACGGGCGTCGCCACGCTCGCTAGATCTGCAACCGAACACACTACTTAAAAGAGGCGGCCAATTGATTGAGAGAAGTATTTATTTCTGTAGCAACATTGAAGGAAGCATTTTCAGGTAAATAAATTATAACAAATTAAGACCACCAAATCTAATTCAATGTGTATGCTTATAAATCTAATTCAATGTGTATGCTTAGAAATTTCGCTTTTCTGTGTAAAGTTTTAAATGGGGAAAATTCGAGTGACTAGAAATGCGGAAACTCATGAAAAACGTTATGAATATGCTTTGCAGACGAGGATAGTCACCGCTGCCGCTGCCACGACCCGCGCTAAACAGCCGAAGGGCCCGCAGTGCTAATCTCGTTGGCATAGCTTGCGCTCATATCTAAGAACCGCGCGATGGTTCGACATGTGTCAGACAGTAGACAGTAGACAGGAGACGGCAGACACTGACCGGTTGGAGCGCCCGCCGCGGCCGCCGCGCGCGCCGCGGTAGCCGCCCTCGCCGCGCTCCTCGCCCAGCTCGGGCGTCATGCGCCGCCCGCCTGGAACATTACACAATAACATCAACTACTTCATACAACGTTACGGTCGCGGTCGCGGTCGCGGTCGCGGTCGCGGTCGCCACATATCGTTACCAAGAAGGCTCTCAATTTTAAATCGCTCGTTCGTTAATGTTACCCCGACACAATATCAACATAAATAAAGTGTCAGGGCGTTCTACATCAACTTAAACCGATTCAACGGCTCACGCCGATTTTCACCGACAGCGGAGCGACGACGCTGTCCGCCGTGTGTGTGTGTGTGTGTGTGCGTGTGTGTGTGCGTGTGTGTGTGCGTGTGTGTGTGTGTGTGTGTGCGTGTGTGTGTGCGTGTGTGTGCGTGTGTGTGTGCGTGCGTGTGTGTGTGTGTGTGTGCGTGCGCGTCCGTGTGCGTGCGCGTCCGTGTACGCACCGGGCGGGTAGCGCGGCGGCGGCACGCGGCGGCGCGCGCGCGCGGCGGGGTGTCCGCGCGCGGGCGGGTAGGACGCGGAGGTGCCGCCCATCACCACGCGCAGCTGCTGGTCGATCTCCTGCTTCTCCGCGCGCAGCTGCTCCACCTCCTGCAATCAATCACCACACACATATTAGACAACTCATTTCGCAACTTTCAGAGCGCTCGCACATTACGCCCATCAGGGGCCGTCACTAGATACCCTGCTCCTTCAGGCTACTAGTACCCGCCCCTAAACGTACGCCGCGCGCGCCCCTTATCTTCATACCCCTGTGCACCCCGCACGAAGCGCAAGCGAGGACGGAGTTATACGGTCCGACCATAGCAGCGAGCACGAGCCGCTCTACGTGCCGCTCCTGCCGGAAAGCCCCGCGAATAGCGTAGCGGAATATTACTTAGCGGTAAATTTTTACCTGCACTGCACCACAGTGCTGACCACAGTCAGTTGGGATCACCGCAATGAAGTAAAAAAATCTTAGCCGCTGCCGCCACCGCGCAACGTCGTGGTCGGACCGTTAGGCTAGGTCCTTAGCGGAGCGACCCACGGATCAGAAGTGGTTGACGGCCGCTTCGACACTCAGAGACGCTACGGCTACAGATGAATGCAGGATGCGGGTACCTTGAGGTGCGCGACGTGGTACTCGACGAGCACCTGCGCGTTGACGATGTTCTCGCGCGTGCCCACGAACACGAAGGGCACCACGCCCTCCTCGCGCGGGCCCACGGGCGCCGGCTCGTTGTCGCCCTCCACCTTCACCTGCATTCAAAACTACCTTCAATACGGTATTTTACTAAACTCAAATCAGCTTCCTTTTATGAAACGTCTAAAATGCTCCGTTAGTATGGAATTTGTAGGGATTACTTGCTTGTGACGTCACAATCAAACAACCTCAACGTGTGACAATAGTTGCCTTTAACCTCTTTAATTTAGTCAACACCAGACTGAGGTAGTTCTTCACATAGCCAATAGCATGCGAAAACCTTGCGGGTTCCTGGCACTGAATGTTTGCACATTAGCATGAATAGTAAATATACACTCACGCGCACGACCCCGCTCTTGTCGACGATCTCCTGGATGACCTTGCCGTTCTTGCCGATGACCTTGCCCACGAGCGCGCGCGGCACCTTGATGGACTCCTCCGCGTACTCGAGCAGCGCGCGCGCGCCGCGCACCGCTTCCATCGACTGCAAGGTACATATCAATACATTCTCAAGTACATATAGCGGCCGCACTTTACGGCCACTAGTAGCGAGCGCGGGCCACTCCCGCAGCTTATGGCTTGATCGCAGCCATTAAAACGGTCAGTGTACGCCGATGCTATACAAAATATATGAAAGAACTCGTCCGCAGCATGTGACGGCAACTAGTGGCCGCCCTCAAGATATTCAATGCAGCCCCGTTCATGCGTTGTGTTGCATCTGCCATGGGAGGAGAATAGCATTGTCGCATCGGATTTTACGCAGACTCTACCAATTCCAGGATATATTCACAGGTCAACAGAGACCTTTTACTAATAATCATATTTATATTGACTAGCAGATATTTTTACATCGCTTAAAACTTAAACATTTATTACAAAGACAGTAAACGCGTTCAGGAACAGTCAGTGAGTGATGCAATGGCAGGTCATAACCGAAATGAAACTCTACTCGAAGACTTGAAAACTTGGAATGACTTCTAAAGTTAGTGCCTTTCCTCACCGGGACGCCATGGCGACATCGCCGGCTACCGTATCCAAACAATTCATATAGAAACGTACGTAGATTAATTCAGTTGGCGACACTTGGCTACCAGGTACCACACTTTTTGTCCCAGTGAGGCACGGCACTTTAAGTAGAGTGGGTATACGTTAGTCACCTCGCCACAGATCTTGAAGGTGCAGGAGCACTCCTCGAGCTCGATGTTGGAGACGCCGGGCACCTTGCGCGCGAGCTGGATGTTGGCGCCGTGCGTGCCGATGGCGAGCCCCATGAGGTCCTCGCGCACGCTGAACTCATCGGAGTACCTGCCGCCCGCCAAGCTACTATCAATTGGAGGCCGACATCAGTTACACTCGAAAACAACATTTTGATTTTACCCTTAGATGCACATGGTATTAATCACTTTAAATTAAATCCACATCACATTTGAGACTCTGACAAAGTCTACAATATACATTAATTTTACTACTTGTGGCACTTCAGTTGTACAACTTTTGATACTGTGTGCATCTAAGGGTTAAGATGAAACTAAACTACAGCCCGTGAGCATTTAGAACGGCATTCGGGTCTATATTTGTGTCTAGCTTGCCCTTACATGTTATACCAAAAGAAACCATTTCAACCATACTTGAATACTTTTCTAAGAGCTCTCGAACGATACGCAAATGTTATTACAATTTTTTTTGTAACAAACATATAGTGTGTGTGTCCCGGTGTAGATTATCCCAAAGGTAACAAAATTCATAAATGCATCATTTATTTCTCCATAATGTCCATATAACAAAAATAATGTATAAATTTCAAACAGATGCATAATTTATTCATTTGAAGCATTAATAATATGATTGTCCAAAATAAAATAACATTAACTCGTTTTCTACATAGGCAATATGTATGCTAAGTGGTCTGCGACTTTCACCCTTGTATAAAGAGATCACATAGCAACTACTTTTAGCAATCCATACATTATAATTTCCACAATAATATGTAAATCATTGATAGTAATCAGACCCTGACCAGTGTAAATGAAAATATTACCGAAGCTAAAACATAAAATTTTGATACTAACGCTAATAAACTTTAAAGAGAATTTATTACTTCTGAGGGACCTCCCTCAGAAGTAATAAATTCTCTTTAAAGTTTATCTTTAATCAACTTTTGGGACAGATAACAGAAAGACAACAGAGTGCTGCCTTTACTAGTTTATTTTATATCCAATTTATTAAATGTCTACAAAAGCATCGTAAATATTAATCCAAAAGATTTGGGTTAGTATGGAAACTTTTTAATCCTGATTGGGGTATTTAATAATCTACAGTTTAATTTGAACTCAGTTAAAGAAAACGAATTTTAAAAGGTCGTCACAAATCAAAGCAGAAGCTTTGACTAAAATACGAATAATTATAATCCTGACAAATCAACTCATGAGTGGTAAGGTAATGATAATCAACTTACCCTCCTTGATTGTGTATTTTCGTGGATTCCAACTGTCTTGCTGCCTCTTCAGTCTTTTTCAGCAATAGTAATTTCTGAGTCAGATTCCTGTAACAGGCATATGGTATCACTACAATGAAAAAAACCGCTACTATAAACAACTGGCATAAAATAATCACAACATTAAAGAGGCACTTTATAATCATCGTGACTGTTAAATTACAAAAATTGACTTGAACAGAGTTCTGTTACCATCATAAAGCCCAAAAGAAACATTATGTTTGGTCAACTATGTTGGTTTAGTTATCAGCTCATTAGTTAATCCTTGGAGCAGTATTTGTATTGTGTGAAGCTATATACTACTATCTCGATCGTCTCGCGACCGGCAGCCCTGTAGCTTCTAGACATAATGTTAGCACTGGCTTTGCCCGTCAGTGAGTCGGCTGACCAAACAAACGGGAGCTCAAATGAGACTTGACAAATAAGCTTCCGTTAAGTGCTGTTAGAAACTGAGTAAATATTATTATAGAATTATTGCTATTATTAATAAATGAATGCCATACGATTAAATACGTAGAAAATGATACGACATATACTGAATTCTCGTGTTGTTTCGCGTTATCATATGGTTGACATTTTATGAAATGAACTGTCTAATTTACACACAAATAAATATTATTAATTTATTATATAATTATTGTTATTATTAATAAATGAATGCCATACGATTAAATACGTAGAAAATGATACGACATATACTGAATTCTCGTGTTGTTTCGCGTTATCATATGGTTGACATTTTATGAAATGAACTGTCTAATTTACACACAAACTGCATGAAAATAGTCATAATTTGAATGGTTTTTATTCGCGTCTTAATACTCATAACATAATATTCCTGCACCGCTACAGTTTCTGTCTCTTAATGCACCGTCATATGAAACCCTTGTTACTTACTATGACCCTCGACAATCGTGACGTCACGATCTGCTAGCGTTTTCTCCCTCTAACAAGCAACATTAAAACGGTTGTAGCTTCGTAATTTTTTGAGATATTTGAATGGGATTTTCGTCATAAGGGCATTTTCAATAATTCGTGCACCCAATTACCGTGATTGTTAAATAAAAATTAACTCGGTTTCAGTTTTGTAACGGCAATTAAGTATTCGGTTTGTATAAAAACTAAATTCTTCTGTTCAATTTATGAATGATATGCATACAAGTTAATTAAATGTGAAAAAAGTTCATTTTCTCATGATTTGTATGCTTAATTTTCGTAACAAAACTGACAACGAGTTAATTTTTGTTTAACAACTCACGCTAATTGGGTGCACGAATTATTGAAAATGCTCATAAAGGCATATTTTTTTGCCTTCCGTCTTTTGTAGTTTTAATAAATTTTGAGTGTACACCCCTACTGTCCTTGTTATATTTGTGGTTTAAAGTATACTTAACTTCGCATTTTCTGTGCTAATATTAAGATGAGGAAAAGTCTACTTTGTATGTAGGGGGGTAATCACTGAAACACAGATTTAAAATAATATTTCACCCGTGTATAGAATGGACTTGCTGGATGGACATAGGCTACAGTTTATCCCGCGGGTTTCCCTACGTTCTTTGCAATACGCGGACAGTATACAATGGTTTAATTTTCTATTATTTGATCTAAAAATCGCAGGCGAGGCTTGAACTCGCGATTTTTTTTATTATACAAGATGTTTTTTTAATCGCCGAAGTCCAGTTAATGTATACATTACAAAGAACTTAAAAAAGGTATTATTTTGTTTTTTTTTAATGCATTAATATTGTTTTTTTTTTTTGTTAATATTAATTTTAAACACCTAGCTGAATGACCGCTAGCCGCCATCTTATGTAGATAGGTACGACAGACACACTGGGAATGAACTTCGCACCGTGAGCCATACAAGAATTTTCAAACTTAATTACCCTTTATTACTAAAAACAACCAATTTTCCTTTTTTTTCACGAATTATTAGTACGTTTTGGATACTTTAAGTGGGCTTCGGCTCTAAGACGATTAAAAAAACACGTTTAGTAAGGGGTTATAAATAAATAAACAAAATAAGTTGGGTGGTAAGATGGCACAAGTAGCAACTGACCGGAAGTGCATGTCCTGCAGCATGAGCGCCCGGCGCTGGCTGGCGTCGCCGCGCGCCAGCACGGCCAGCGCGCCGCGCTCGGGCACGTACCACACCAGCGCCGCGCCGATCGCCTTCTGGAACTCCTTGTGCGCGTTCTCTACCTTGCCGCTGTGGATCTCGTGCAGACTGTCAACGTTTACACAAACTTCACACACAGACAAAGCTATAGGCGCCGGTATCCATATCCATACTAATATTATAAATGCGAAAGTGTGTTTGTTTGTTTGTCCGTCTTTAACGGCAAAACGGAGCGACGAATTGACGTGATTTTTTAAGTGGAGATATTGAAGGGATGGAGAGTGACATAGGATAGTTATTATCCCCGAAATGATCCCCTAAGGGGGTGAAATGGGGGGGTAAAAGTTTGTATGGAGCTGCGATATAAACGAGTTCCACGCGGACGGACTCGCGGGCAGAAGCTAGTTCATTCATAAATCAATAATTTAAAATTTTATTCACATGGAAAGATCACCACATCTGATGAAATAACTTAAAACAATTATGAACTAATAAGAGATCCTCACCGATAGCGTAGTTACCTAACTATACAAAAGATAAGGGAGCAAAAAGCCAACTTGGTACTGCTACATTATTAGGTACTTAATTCTAAATAGACTAAGTTGCCAAAATTATTTCGCAACTAGCACTGAATAGACGTGTGCGCCGATCGGCGTGGCGTACGCCGCCGGTCATATATGCCACGCCGCCGCCGCCGGTCATTCCACCGGCGTGGATTCGGCGTGAAAATAGCGTGCAGACTATTGTGACTCGGGGTAAAATTTTGGTTTGTGCTACACTCTAACAAGCCACACCAACACAATGTGCAGTGCACAGCGGCAGATGTTGTTGCTTGCAAGACACCTGGAAATTGTATGTGTCTGGGGGCTTGCTTCGGGTCTTCGGCCCTCAAGCTGGCCTAGGGAGCGCTCTCTAAAAGCATGCCCTATGGCTCAGCCTTCGGCTTCACTTACCTCCCCTTTTACCTTGGAAATTTGGGCCTCAGGTTTCGCTTGCAAAACACCCAAAGATAATGAGTGTCCTTAGGGACTCGCATTGAGAGCGCTCTCTAAAGGGATGTTTTGGGCCTTTCATTCTCTTTAACACTTTTGGCCTCGCTGCCACCTGAGGATAGTAAGTGGCCTCTCTTAAGGCTTTCATTGTTACGAAAAACTCAACCTTCGGCCTCACTTCCTTGGCCGCTCACCTTCGGGATTTGGTCTCCAGTTTTGCTTGCAATACACCTGGGGATAGTAAGTGTCCGTAGGGCCACCCACGGGCCTTCAGCCCCCGAGCTCGCCAAGCGACCGCTCTCTAAAAGCATGCTTAGGGCCTTTCAATCCTACGAAAAGTTCCGAAAGACCGCTCTCTGAAGAATTGCTTTAGGCCTTTAATTCCAATGAAATCTGCCTCGCCGCTCACCTTCGGGACTTTGGCCTCAGGTCTCGCTTGCAAGACACCTGAGGATAGTGAGTGTCCGTCGAGCTCGCCCTATGGCGTTCGGTTCGGGCCTGGGGCTCGCATAGGGAGCGCTCTCTAAAAGGATACTTTGGGCATCTATATAATATTATTGACGAACACTTGTTGTTGTTGTATTATGAGGGTGTTTATTTAGATTCGACGTGATGTGTTACACGCACACCGCACAGTCTATGTGAATTAAATCTTTATTTGTCAGATATATGGTCAAACATAAGAATATCATGTAGGTACTTAAACCTTAATTTATACGCGTAAGAAGTCGTGGGCAGAAGCTAGTAATTTATATGAGCCTGAGCTGAGATGCCAGAATTAAATGAATTATTATTATTATAATAAATAGATGATTTAACTAAAGAGCCATGATGTTTTTTTTTTGAATACCTAAAATTAAATGTTTCATTATGAAAGAAAAAAGTTTATTTGGTTTAGTTTAGTTTGTTTGTTGTAGTATGAAAAATAGTTTTTTTTTGCATTATTGCTTATTTTTATTTATCACGCCGATCACGCCGATTACGCCGCCGCCGCCGGCCATTTTTGGACCGGACGCCGCCGCCGACGGTTTAGCCATCGGCGCACACCTCTAGCACTGAACAGGACGTCAAAATCGCTGGCAGGTTTCAAGATCAGCCTAGGTATTGACCCCATTGATTGGGGCTCATAAAACATGGCTGATCTTGAAACCTGCCAGCGTTTGTGCTGGCAACCAATGCGTTGATGTAATAGTAAAAACGAAAAAAAAACATGCAGGATATGCTATGGCAACCAACTAAAATCACTGTATTGCATTTCTGATCTGCCACCTTGTGAGGTAGGGTTTCGTGCAACGGGAGCTTAGACTATAAGTTTCAGCTAAAATTTTCTCTTTTGGTGTAAGATTTTGTTGCCTACTGTGAGTTTTTAGTCATCAACTACTTGTTGGGTGTTCCTATGTGTAGTTTTGGTGTTGCTATTTGCTATGCCAACTTCCGTCTCCAGCTCCAGATACCATTCACACTAATATTATAAATGCAAAAGTAGCTCTGCCTGAGGAAGGACATAGGATGGTTTTTATTCCAAAAAGGGGTGAGAGACTGTACTCACTAAATGAGTAACGATATAAAGCATCAAATTTAATTTTATTATTGTGTCTATAAATATGTTGCGCTATTGGTTTTTGTATTAATAAATAATAATGGCTTCCACAAGATGGCTTCAGAGGTAGCGGCAGACCGAAAAGGAGATGGCGGGACGACCTTGATACGTTTCGTACAGATTGGCACTAGCCGAGACGAGTGGCGGAAAAAAGAGGAGGCCTTTGCCCAGCAGTGGGACGCAATATAGGCTAATAAGAAATAAAATATAAACGAGTTCCGCGCGGATGAATTCGCGCGCAGTAATATTATAATTGCGAAAGTAACTCTGTCTGTCTATCAATTACCTTTTCACACATAAACCCCTGGACTGATTTGAGATGAAATTTGGTATGGACATAGTTTCAATCTCGGGCAAGGAAGCCAAGTTAGTCAATAAGTTAGTCAATCAGTTAGTCAGTTAGGTCGGCGGCTTAGGGATAGGGGCTGTGATCAATCGTTCCGGATCAACAGATTTCTTTAATCATTCAGCGTGGCAACACCGCCAGTGTCATGAGAACTTTCGGGCCACCGGGCGGATCCCCGGGACGGTCCTTTTTGTTAGTTTAGGTTATAATAGTCGGTGTGCTATTGCAAGATACCTTGCACTTTTTGACTATGCGCTGAAACTTGGCACAGTTAATCCTTAGGTGGTCTTGAGTGGATTCAGACCGGGAGCCATCGAGAGCCACCCCGCATTTAGGGGAGGGAGGGGGGGAAAGTTCGACTCCGCCGCGCTTTATTGAAAGCCATTTTTTTCTGAAACTATACACACCAAGGCAATCATTTTCGGATAAATAAAGGATGAGGAATCTATTTTACGAACCAAAATAAGACATTATGGAACAAAAAAAATAAAATAAAGGAGAAAAACATATACAGCGTAAATTATTTTTATTCAATATTACTAATTTTTTTTTTAACTACATATGATACATAAAAACAAAAAATACGGCCATAAAGCCACATTAATTCGGTTTTAGAAAATATATTATTTTGTATATAAATATGTTAACAGACCAGAAATAAAAAAATATACGTGAGTCAGGGCGACCTCAATGCATGTGTCGTCCGTGAAGGAAATGAAGGTACAGTTTTAAAATACGATAGTTGTCAATTATATGTGATTACTTTGGGTGTTTCTGTATTTAACATGAAATATTTTAAATGAAACTACGCCCTGTCAATTAATTATATATCATATATATCACACGCTCCACTGCAAAGACACTGCAAGGAATCCTCATATATCAAAAACCATCAAGCCGTTTGGACTGTAGCCCGTGAAATAGAATTTTCATGTCCACAATCCACATACAAACATACATGCATACATAATTACACAAGATATGAGCGCCGCGCCGCCGCCGCCGACCAAAATCCCACGCCGACGCAGCACCATCGGCGCGTGTCAGCTATTTACACACTCAGTACTTAGCGAGTGTAGCGACCCTCATGTGTTTTATTATTCAACGGTCGGTTTAAATAAATACAGCTACGGTACAGCTACGGTAGCCTAGTGGTTGAGGCATGCGGCTGTCAAGCGGCGGTCGTGGGTTCGAATCCCGGCTCGTACGAATGAGTTTTTCGGAACTTATGTACGGAATATTTACCGTTAGCTTTTCGGTGAAGGAAAACATCGTGAGGAAACCAGTCTAATCCCAATAAGGTCTAGTTTTCCTTCTGGGTTGGAAGGTCAGATGGCAGTCGCTTTCGTAAAACTAGTGCCTATGCCAAATCTTGGGATTAGGTGTCAAAGCGGACCCTGGGCTCCTGTAGGGGCACAACCGGGAATAACGCTAGGAGAATGATGGTCGGTTTAAATAAATAATCCTTTAATTGTCAAATTAATTAAATTTGTTAATGCGAAGTTCCTAGTTTCGCATGTTTTAGGGTGGTTTACCTGTCGTATCTACCTTCGACACCGACAAATCGATGTCACCAAGTATACCATGGAAATGATTCTAGCTATGAAAATGGTTCGGCACAGACTCTTGTTCGTGTGATGCATAAGCTTTGGTGACTATCGGCGCTCTACGTCCAATGTTACCCGCTCACTGCCACTTAAGTTTAGCGATTCGAAGGGCTATCTTGAGCGGTTACCTTGCTCCCGCTGCGGTAGCCCCATTTCTGATGCGATCACGTAGATAAACTCCCAGCATAACCCTCTCCCTTGACATTTGGGTGACTTTGAGCCTTCTTGTGAGGCTCATAGTGAGCGACCACGTTCAGTGCCATATTTCATCACTAGTCAAACACACACACACTGGTCAGAGACTCGTCTTGAAACACTGCTGAATATTGTATGAAAATATGTGCCGTAGCTTCCAGAACGCTGCCCAGCCGAGTTGGATTCGCCATTTGACTCTTTTTCTGGGACACACGCACAGAGAGCAGTCTGCTGGGGTTGGTACTACATGTGCTTTTAACACGATCTTCGCCTTATCCATGTTCATTCTCAGACCAACTCGCTCGGAAGCTTCACATCGAGCATCGTATTTAATTCCTCCATGGTCTCAGCCAAGACTACTATATCGTCAGTAAAGCGCAGGTGAGTGGTGTACTCGCCGTAGATGTTGATACCTATACCTTTTCCAATGATCCAGGGCTGAATGGGCCGAAGGCCTAGAACCACCGAGGTCTGGTATCGTAGACAGCATATGGTACACGGACGGATCAAAAATGGGATCCGGTACGGGAGCAGGCATTTATGCGAATGACTATACATAAGTGTAAGCATGGGTAGTTTGGCAACCGTGTTCCAGGCGGAGACATACGCCATAATTGCCTGTGCACAGGAGGCAAAGCAGAGGGCAGACTATCTATATACTCAGTGACAGTCAAGCGGCCCTTAAAGCGCTTACGGCGCCGAAAGTGAATTCTAGACTAGTCTATAATGGCGTCCAGACACTGAACAAGCTTGGAAAGCACAATAAGGTGCAACTAGTTTGGACACCAGGGCACGAGGGCTTCATAGGCAACGAAAGAGCGGATGAGCTTGCAAGAGGGGGTCTTTGTAGGTCCAGAACCATTTGTGCTCTCCCAGGGAACTGTAATTTCGGCCTCTAAAGCCTACGCCAAAATCAAACACCAACACGAGCGGAGTAGTGGGGCGTGCTTAGGGCCACCCCACACCTGGCGTCTTTCGAGCGTCGTCTCACAGTAAACCGTCCCCCCAACCCACCTCGCCTCGCCCCTCGCTCGCCCGCTTACTATGGGACGACGCTCGAAAGACGCTCGAAAGACGCCAGGTGTGGGGTGGCCCTAAGGCATGCACTCCAAGCCCTTCATAGAAGGACTGGACTCCGGCAAGACTAAGAAACTCTGGAGATCCAGAAGGAAGCACCTGAGAATCATATATGGGGTGTTAACAGGTCACTTCGGGGAAGGAACGAGGGGAAGAATCTTTTGGCCATAATGGGACTATCGGATAGTTTAGATTGTAGAATGTGTGGCAAGGAGGATTAGACTATGGAACACTTATTGTGTGAATGTGCACCATGCCCTTGCCAGACAAATAATGAATTACTTTGGTAAAGGCTATCCGCAACCAAAGGAATTCAAGGTGCTTCCGCTGAGCTGCATCATCCGCTTTGTGGAAATGAGAAGGCAAATGCACAAAAGATCCCACGAGAAAAATCGAGAGAGCTCGCGCGGCGTCTTGTGATAGCCGTGCTGATTGGCCGATTCGAAGGACGGTTATGTTTTTCGAGCGTGTGTGTGAATACATGTATGAATGTAGGTATACATGTATGTATGTATACATGAATGTATGTATATATGTGGATTGTGGACATGAAAATTCTATTTCACGGGCTACAGTCCAAACGGCTTGATGGTTTTTGATATATGAGGATTCCTTGCAGTGTCTTTGCAGTGGAGCGTGTGATATATATGATATATAATTAATTGACAGGGCGTAGTTTCATTTAAAATATTTCATGTTAAATACCGAAACACCCAAAGTAATCACATATAATTGATAACTATCGTATTTTAAAACTGTACCTTCATTTCCTTCACGGACGACACATGCATTGAGGTAGCCCTGACTCACGTATATTTTTTTATTTCTGGTCTGTTAACATATTTATATACAAAATAATATATTTTCTAAAACCGAATTAATGTGGCTTTATGGCCGTATTTTTTGTTTTTATGTATCATATGTAGTTAAAAAAAATAATAGTAATATTGAATAAAAATAATTTACGCTGTATATGTTTTTCTCCTTTATTTTATTTTTTTTGTTCCAAAATGTCTTATTTTGGTTCGTAAAATAGATTCCTTATCCTTTATTTATCCGAAAATGATATAACACTTGCCTTGGTGTGTATAGTTTCAGAAAAAAATGGCTTTCAATAAAGCGCGGCGGAGTCGAACTTCCCCCCCCCCCCCCCCCTCCCTCCCCTAAATGCGGGGTGGCTCTCGATGGCTCCCGGTCTGAATCCACTCAAGACCACCTAAGGATCAACTGTGCCAAGTTTCAGCGCATAGTCAAAAAGTGCAAGGTTCCCATACAACAGATAGCAATAGCACACCCACTATAAGTCATAACGTGTTATTGACGAAGCCTCTTGCGGATTCTATCATTGTTAGTTAAGTGCCTAGGGAGATGTTTGTTTGCACGCAATTGACGAAGCCTGCGTTGCGGATATTTTTATGTGCCTAAATCATTCTTATTTCATCAAATAAACTTAAAACAAGTTACTCAATTGTCCCGGGATAATCACTTTATCCATATGCCATTAAAATGACAAAGTAACAGTGCCTTGACTCATATAATCGAGAAACAGCCGCTATATTACTTGTTCAGAAATAAACAAAAACTGTACTTGCTGCAACTATAAATCATTATGGTATACATAAGTTATACACACTTGAATAAACATAGAATAAAGAAAGTGCTTCATAAAGGCAAAGAAGTGTTGATGACTGCACAGTGGAGCTATTATGATGGTTTTGTTATTTCATAGATGTGCAATCTGATCTATGTACATATGGGGTGAAAAAAAAAACTATGTGTGAGATTATTTCTTGCGGCTGACTTTTATATTATAACTATTATAAGACTGTCATTGGATTTGGAATCTTCAACCTTGGATTTCTTTTGGTTTCTTTTTGAATGGACTACGTTGATGCAATTCAGCCAAATCAAATAATTTCAAAGGGTTAGGACTCGTAAAACACACTTTCCCGAAATGTGCACTTTCTGTAAAGGTGCCTTTTTTTCGATATGTACGCTTTGTCAATAGGTGCACTTTCGCAGAAGGTATATTTTCCCGGAAAGTACACTCTAGGGGTAGGGGCCTCCCTGTATAGTACTAAAGGTTTCTATGAAATAGTGCAAATGCAAACAGACGGACAGACGGACGGACGGACAGAAAGATACATTTTGGGAGTGTTCATTTTGCGGAAAGTGCACCTTTGCAGAAAGTGCACATTTCAGGAAAGTGTGTTTTACGAGCCTAACCCATATCAAGTATACCATAAACATAATTAACATTAAAAATAAACATCTTCGTCTGTAAATAACACGAAACAAAGATGTTTAATGAAATAATTTGTTTAGTTAAGAAGTATAATTACCATTTTCATGAAAATTAATACTTACACCAAGGAAACTGATGATACAAGAAGTTGATGAGCAACTACAGACAGACAGACGGCTATAAAAAAAAACAATAATTTGCGTTATAATCACAAAAATGTACTCACTAGTCTTTGAGTTCCTCGGGAGCCGGTATCTCAAACTTATGGAAGGTGGTTTTGTCAATGGGGGTCTTAGGGGTCTTGACTCGGAGACGGTCCTTTGGCACTATTTCCGTGTAGCAGTTGTCCCATTCTAAATATTCTATCACCAAGAAGTCCCCCCTCATCATCTGATAACAAAAAAGCAATAATAAATGCATGGTTCAAATGTTACAATGTGAGGTAAGTATTTATATTTTGATATGAACACAGGGTACCTGTTTATGATACTACATGTAAAAATCTGTTCAATAAGTGCATAAATGAAACTGAATATTGCCATAAATAACTAACTTTCTTGCTGCTTTTACCAATTTGTTTAAATAGAAAAATTAATGGGCACATGTAGTAGGTAGTAACTAATCGTTTAAAAAATATATTAATATTTCCATAAACAGACAAAACTGTCAACTGAGGAGTACAAAGAATATAGAAGATTTAAATTACAGATAAATAAAAGTGTTGTGATAGCCTGATATATGAATAGAAGCACGATCTGCACCCATCTGTTTAATGGATGCAAAATATTTTATATCAAATTGGGTTGGCCAAAAAAATCCTGGCCAGACTATAGATAATAAGAAATTCAAATATGACTTTTTTTCTTAAACATTGCACTCAATTGCTTAACGAACCAGTATGTGTATGCATATGGCTGCATTGTCTATTTTTTTTCCTGGCCTAACTATTGGGTTGGCAGGTAACTGGTAAGTCGAAACTAGTAATTTACACTTATCTCTTTAATACCGTTAATAATCTGCTACTAAATGCCAAGAAAACCACATGTGTTAGATTTTCTTTGACTAATGTTAGACCGGTGGAAACTAGTATATTTGTAAATGACGAGTGTTTAGAAATAGTGTATTTTCATAGTATTATGTCGTACGGTATTCTGGTTTGGGGTAAAGCAGCTGACATACAATCTTTGTTTTACAAAAAAGAGCCATTCGTTCTATATATAACCAGAGAGCAAGAGAATCCGTGAGAGAAGTCTTCAACTAAATTAGCATTTTATCAGTAGCGTCCCAATACATTTATGAAAATATTGTTTATGTCATACATAACATAGAATTCATTCTGTAAGAATTCTGATAGCCATAATTTTAATAAATAAAATAAAAATAAAATAGCAACCAAAAAGTTTCGTCTTCGTAAAGTATACAAGTTTTTTTCGGGTCAATGTATCCATTTTTATAGTAAATTACCTAATGAAGCGAATAGCATTTCCTGCTCTTAAAAATTACTTGAAAAAAACATTGATGTCAAATGCTTATTACCTGGTTGATGACTATCTCACTGACAGAAATGCATGGCACAAATGAGAGCCCAAAATACCTTAATGATTCATAAAGCTTATTCGGATTTTTTTTCTTGGTATTCATAATCAGTTTGATTTATGTTAAGTAGGTTAAGAACTATCGTTGTAATAAGCTATTTTTGGCAAAAAATTACTGACTGTCGAGTTTGTTTTCGGCGTTTCTTCTTGACAGATGTATTCTTTTTCAGAAACGCTGGTAGAATCTTGAGTTTTAAAAGTGCCATCACAGCCTACTTGCAAAATAAAGTTCATTCATATCATTTATAATAAATGTTTTTGTTTATATTTCTTATAAATGGTAGAATTTTGACTTGTCAAAGTTCCATTACAGCCTATTTGCAGAATAAGTCATTTATTTTATTTATAGGCTTCATACTTTCGACTAGTATAATATTTGATCTTTAAACTATTGAGGGCAATGTACATAATAATTTACTTTAAAGACAAAGTTTTAACTGACTTCAATTTAGTGTGGCAAGCCGCGAGAACATTTCCACATTTATTTTCCAATTTACCACATGAACTCATATCCGAGAGCAAATGCGTCGATGATTAGAGAAAAAAACCCAATCGCTGTATGTGGCCCGATAATATTCGAGGACTCCCGTCAATTCCACAAGGATCACCTTTGGCACTTCATTAGTTGCTATTTCAACGGAATCTGTGACGTACTTTTGTACTTTTAAGTACATAATTGAGAACGTCCGTATTCATAAACGGGTGATTGGGTGTAAATAGAAAATACCAAAATTACTACACGCGTGCCTAATATAATTGAGGAGTTCCCTCAGTTCCTCATGGATCCCAATATCCAACAGATTTTTTCAAAAAAATGGGTCCACCTGGAAGCATATACTTACAAATAAAAAAATTTTTTCGAATCCTCTCATCAATGACGGAGTTCTAAGGTAAAAAATATAAAAAAAAAACAACTAAATTGAGAACCTCCTTATTTTTGAAGTCGGTTAAAAATAAGTAAATTTAGTTTTTTTTCTTAATAGGATTTTTTAGCCAACCCATTAGCAAAATATTTTTGAATATACTTAAGTCAATATAAAATAATGTTCATCCATTAAACAGATGGGTGTCTCAATTCGTATCTTCTACTACTATTCCAACATCTGAATAATTTTATTTTTATTTACGGTAACCCACAAAAGGGGTATCACTTTTCGACTGTATGATTCAAAAGAAGTAAAGACTGTATCGTTATGTCTAAATACAAATTGACTTTGACGTTTTTATTTGGTATCACATTTTTATTAAAAAATTACACATGTTTAATAAGTGCTTTAATAAGGTACACATTTCATCCTGGGAGCTCGACGTAAAGCATATGGTTTAGACAAAATTTACTCAAATCTCCCGAGTAATAATAACGATATCGGACAAATACTACAAGAAAATTTACAATGTTCGAACAAAACGATATTAGACCAAAAAAAATCGTACTATGCGAGCCGCAATTACACATGATTCGTAAAGCGAAACAACTGGGCATAGTGTAATCATTTATTTTAGTTACAAAAAAAAGGTTTGGATCTGTGCATGGTGGCATTTTAGGTAATATGGTATGTTACTTACGAGAACTCTGACTTTGACATCGAATATAACTATCATGGGGCGTTCCTATCGACCTGCTCTAGTGATGGTTCAACGCCATGAATGTCAGTTAGGCTTTGATTTTTAGCTGATTCTTTTAGCTGTCTCTCTCATTTCGCTTTCATCAGAATTTGAAGGGAATCCAATACATGGGATGAAAAATCTTATTTATGTAAAAACAAAAAATCACCACAGTTATTCCTCAGCTGCTCAATTGAGCAATCATGAAGAAGACACTGAGATAACATGTTTAGGCAGCTTACTAACCTTTTGTTTCTTTAAATCGTACCAAGGAGAAAGAGTATAAAATTAAGCTCGATAGGCTTGTCCGAAATGAATTTGCTAGATGATATTGGAACCATCATAAAGACCCAAAAATAAAATATAAAACCTTATGTCAGATAGGGTTTAAAAATACCCTCAGATCAAACCCCTAGAACACAGTAATACAAAATAATACGCATATCAACAGTTACACCAGGTTATATCTGTATTTAGACATAACAATACAGTCTTAAGATCACTTTCTTGGCTCACTGTACATGTAACACACAGTATAGTATTATAAATAACAATCCTTAAATAATCAAGAAAGGTGTGAATGCCAGAAGTTTTCTGGTTATTGATGAAGTTGGTGTAAGCTTTGCCAATGAGGCCTTCCTTTTGTTAGATATATTGAATTCCAAAAAAAACGGAGTATGTCCACACTATTTTGACTTTGCACTTAAATACCTTGACTGAAATTACTTGATCTTGTCATTCTCATTTTTTTTTTAGAAGGTTCTGATTTTGTACCTCACCTTTAACTGTAACAAGTGATGATGGAAACTATAAAAAAATCTTTTGCTATTTTCATTTTCACTACATTGATACTAATCTGCAAGTAAATCCAATGATATGTTAATCCGACAATTCAATAATAGTGCATGAATATCAAAGACTTGTATAAAAATGATAAAATATCTTCTGTATTTTACTGTGGCAACTTTGCAGTTTCCTTAATTGGGGTTTCCCGTCAAATAACGCGTATGAGTCATAGGTTTCCATAAAAAAGATTACCTACTAATAATAAAAATAATTACATCATTTTAGTCATAGGGACACACCCAGGAGTATGTTTAACACAAGCCCAGGCTTGTACTAAACATACAAAATTAGCCTTTTTTTTTGCTAAATAGAACTATAATACTATATGGCTTCAAAACATATACCTAATTACTCTTTATTACAATGTATATGGGCAAAGGAAAAGGTACCTACATACTATTATGAATATTATAACTTAAAAAAATTCTAGCTGGAATTATAAAAAAGTGTTAAGTATTTAATTGCTAATCTATGTATATTAGATAGAAAAATAACTGCACATACATATCTATGTATGCAGTATATAAAATACTGTACAGTAATAGATAGCATTAGTGGTAGTAAATATTATCATCAAGCAGCATCCTGTGCATTACATGGTACACCAGTAGGGCAGATGTCCTAAGACCCCATGTCTAGACTGCCACCCTTGGCATCTCTGCTACTACTTAACATAAAGCCACTGCCCTTGACAATCGTATGCCAGTTTGTCCTTGAGCATTATGCATTATTCAACTTGTTTGGTCCGGCAGAGCTTTGAAGATACATGTATTGTAAGCTTTGCCAATGAGGCCTTCCTTTTGTTAGATATATTGAATTCCAAAAAAAACGGAGTATGTCCACACTATTTTGACTTTGCACTTAAATACCTTGACTGAAATTACTTGATCTTGTCATTCTCATTTTTTTTTTAGAAGGTTCTGATTTTGTACCTCACCTTTAACTGTAACAAGTGATGATGGAAACTATAAAAAAATCTTTTGCTATTTTCATTTTCACTACATTGATACTAATCTGCAAGTAAATCCAATGATATGTTAATCCGACAATTCAATAATAGTGCATGAATATCAAAGACTTGTATAAAAATGATAAAATATCTTCTGTATTTTACTGTGGCAACTTTGCAGTTTCCTTAATTGGGGTTTCCCGTCAAATAACGCGTATGAGTCATAGGTTTCCATAAAAAAGATTACCTACTAATAATAAAAATAATTACATCATTTTAGTCATAGGGACACACCCAGGAGTATGTTTAACACAAGCCCAGGCTTGTACTAAACATACAAAATTAGCCTTTTTTTTTGCTAAATAGAACTATAATACTATATGGCTTCAAAACATATACCTAATTACTCTTTATTACAATGTATATGGGCAAAGGAAAAGGTACCTACATACTATTATGAATATTATAACTTAAAAAAATTCTAGCTGGAATTATAAAAAAGTGTTAAGTATTTAATTGCTAATCTATGTATATTAGATAGAAAAATAACTGCACATACATATCTATGTATGCAGTATATAAAATACTGTACAGTAATAGATAGCATTAGTGGTAGTAAATATTATCATCAAGCAGCATCCTGTGCATTACATGGTACACCAGTAGGGCAGATGTCCTAAGACCCCATGTCTAGACTGCCACCCTTGGCATCTCTGCTACTACTTAACATAAAGCCACTGCCCTTGACAATCGTATGCCAGTTTGTCCTTGAGCATTATGCATTATTCAACTTGTTTGGTCCGGCAGAGCTTTGAAGATACATGTATTTATGTGTTTCCTATTAACATATTTTATAATAGTCACTCACATCTGTTGGGGCACTGTTCTTTTGATCAGGAATAGGTGGTGATATATTCTGTGAATAATTTTGGAACTGTATCTATCATGGTAGTTTTTTGTCAATATAACCCACAAGCTCTAGCACATATCAACATCAAAAATTTTAAAATTTATAAGTTAGCTTTTCAATCTATTATCTTCTTATTAAAACTAGGTAATTTTGCCAGAGGTTTTAAAAGTCAACACTATGTGGTCGAATTAGCATACGAAATATATGGATAGTTGTTGACTTTGACAGTCATTATGTAAAACGCAAAAAAAAAAACACTTTTTATATAATAAAATTAAAAAAACTATAATAATTTGCACTCAGTGTGGACAATCATGTTAGGCTACTTAAAGATCTCAAAAAGATGGCATGATCCAAAGCTATAAAAAAATAAAAATGAGACTAATTGAAGAAATTATTTGGAATGTCAGTTATTTAATTACACATCTGTATTATGTTAGTAAGAACTGCACTGAACTGTATACAGCTGACCAGATATCAATCAATCCATAATGACATTATTTAACCTGTAACTGGTAACAAATGGTACCATTTGCAGAATGTTGATGTAAAATATTTTAAAAGCTAGTTGTAAAAAAATCATTACTTCTAATCATTATTAGTTCTGATGTATGCAAAAGGTTCACTTGGATAAAGTGTTGATGACATTAAAAGTTATTTAGCAATGGAAGAGTTATGTTCCTCTATAAAGATTAATTTTACTGATACAAAAATAAATAAATGTTTTTAGTCATTCATTTTTGATGATTTGAATTTGACTATGGTCAATTGATCTCTAATTGAAGCTGTGCAACAGCCCATTCAACACATCATTTTTTATACTTAAATATGTGAATCTAAAATACAGACTAGGTACAATTTATTTATGATACCAGCCATTATTTCTTTTATTTATATAAATGAGGGTAGAGTTTTGTTAATCTCAGCAACCATGAAGACATGCTATACATACATGTAACTAAGTCTTTGTTGCATCAATGTATAAAACCATTACTCAAAACTGACATGCATAACGATTTTTCTGGACAAAAGGTACACTACAAAATTGCATGCAAATAATATATTTACTCAAATGCTACCTGTTAGTTACCATGGTAAACAAATAATAAGATCTGATCAATATTGTCAGGTTTCATTTCAATATGTGAATATATGTATTAAAATCTATGTACTGATATGGATAATTACCTGAAATATGTGATATCTATCTGACAGTGTTTACCAAACAAAGAAATAACTAAAAATATTTTACCTTGATATTGGCTGTCCACCAGCCGCATGCTTCCTTCTCATTGGACCGGGCAAAAACCTCAACTTCCTGGTTCTCCACGAACTCTGTGTGTTTTCCCGTGTCTTTGGGCGGCAAGAACACTTGTGAGAAAGGAAATTTGGATTCTGGCTGCCAGCTAGAACAAAACCGTACAAATAAATAAATAAATAGCACCAAACTAATATCATTAATTTTTAATCAATTATACACTTACTCATTTTCAAAGGCTACAAGAACCTCGGTGTCGAGCACGTCGGTGACAGTGGCCTATAAATATAAGAGGATTTTAGCGATTTTGGTGATCGAATAACTTAGTAAATGCGCTAGAAATAAAAAGTTATGTAGGTCAGATACGTAAAATGTGCTACAACTATAATCCGGCGACAGCCGCCCCCATTCAACTCCTCGACCAAAGCTAAAAATATATAAAATCGGTATAATTTACAGCACATGGAAAATTCACGCCCTGACAGACGGACATGGCGTCCATTCCAGCCGTGATGATCATCCCGGAAAAATATTTTTGAAAGTTTACCTTTTAGAGTGAAACTACTGCTTGAAACCAATTAGTCAGATGTAGCACAAACTAAATTACTATTCTATGATGAGAAATTGAACGTACTTCATAATTTACAAACCTTATAATAAGCACCATTTTCACCGTACACCTCGACCGACAAATCCTCCATTTTGGTTTGAAAGCGTATTTAGATGAACGAACGCTCGTCGACTGACCAATCAAAAAAAAGCATAGACAACTTGGTTTTATTTTACGTCTGACTTTAGTTCTAGTGTATATGACAAATTGTTAAGTGTTTAATAGCCTTAAGCCGCATGCAACTAGATTTTGAATTAAAATTATACTCTTTTCGAGATTATGCAATTTACAAATGAGTACAGTTCCCGTGAATAAACTGCTTTTAATTTGATTAAGTATAAAAATATGCAATACATATATATTATATGTAAAATTTGTTATTGTTAATGTCTCAGCTGTTGAATCTCCAAATAAATAAAATAATAATAATAAAATGAAATAATATGATTACGAAAAGAAGGCCTACCGCGAAATGAAAACGAACTTCGTTCGTGTATCTCTCTCGCTGCCACACTTGCTAGTTCGAGCTACAAAGAGGAAGATACTCGAACGAAGTACGTTTTCACTTCGCGGTAGTCCCTCAGAGGGAAATACACAAATGAAATTCGTTTTCGTGCCGGCCGACGCGTGATTCGGCTCGTGTGGATATGTGTCGGAATACTTTGTACCAAAAATAAATAAATGCTTTTTCTTTCATTGAGCGGCACAAAATATAGCTTAAACAACACGGTTATGCGTACGTCGCCACAGACCAACCACAGACATGAGATACTACGTCACTTTGACAGTTTGACAGCCGGCCTGTCAATTGGTCCATAGTATAGTATTCACTTCAACTTCATCAAAACTTATGATCATTATCACTGCCGGTACGGGAGGCTGAGTATTTTGCGTGTCTCGCCACGTATTCAAGTTTCAAGTTACTGTGTAACGATTTGTGATTATCTTCTCACGGATTGTATTAACTTCTTTCCGGTAAGGAAGCCTTATATAAATACAGATGACCCAGTTAATTATTGTATCAAGTTAAAAAGTATTACATATTTGTTTACGTGATAAGGTTCTTGTTTCTGATATCTTAGATGGATGGAAAGTCACACATTATTTTAGTAACAGGAGGTTCTGGGCTTGTTGGGCAAGCCATAAAAAGAGTTGTTGAAGAGGAAACACAGGAGGGAAACATTCCCAAAAATGAGACCTGGATTTTTTGTGGCTCAAAGGATGGTGACCTTAGGTAAGTGCATATAGGTGTCTATATTTGCATCTAAATAGTAGACTTGACCATGTTAAGCTCCGTCTGCCTAGCTAGGCAAAACAGATAGAAGAATCTGCATTTTTTTTTTTTTATAACTGATTGAAAATGGTGCAAGATCAGAAGTAGTGACAATTTGTGTTGGAGGCATAGAGTCACTTTGGTTAGCCATTGCAGTTAATATTTAACATTTTATTTTATGTTAATATTTTTGATCCCATGGATGTACTTATTTATTACTACATTAATGTGCTTGTGTCATCCACTGATACTGTGTCAAAGACCGGTACAAATATTTTCTTTTAAGCTGTTTTTTCAGTCTTATGATTAGTTTGTTTTATTAACATAATTGTCATGATATTAATGAACCTCTCTTTTGCATTATATCTGATATTTGATATTTTGATATTTATTTAATTCTTAACAATATACATTGTGTCGAATAGGTACTAGGGTACTTTACAATTCATTACAAAAATAAGATGAAACATTTAATAATTATGTCATGCGTAACTTAAATCTACAATATTAATAATTTTATAATAACTCAAAACAAAACAATTTAATTCAAAATATAGAATTGTAATAAATTTACATGTTGTTTACAAATTCATCAATTGTATAATAACATTTATTTACAAGAAGAGCCTTTAATTTACGCTTGAACACATTAATGTTGGAGATCTGCTTTAACTCTACCGGTAATTTGTTGAAAAGATGTACAGCCTGATAATGCACGGAATGTTTAACTATATTTACTTTCTTGTATCTTCATCTGCATGTTTACCCCATGTATATTTGTTTATGTGGCTGTGTGTGTTCAAAATAAACAAAAACAAAAAAATGTGACGTTTTCAGAGATAAGCAGCAAACTGAAGCCCTGTTTAAGAAGCACCAGCCGACACACGTTATCCATCTTGCCGCCATGGTCGGGGGATTGTTCCACAACATGGCTCATAATTTAGATTTTTTTGTAAGATATTTCACATATTTTTATCATTTAGTTAACTTACTTACGTTTATTTGTGACCTTGTAACTAGACTTGCATTATCACTCAAATTGCATTATTTCACAGTACAATAATCATACACATCACATTTGCAGTATGTATAGTGGCCAACAGATATATCGGAGCGGCCAAAGTGCACACTAATATCAGAACACATATCTAATGCCTCAACAATAGAGACATGTTTAGATATTTGTGAGCACTTTGACCGCTCCGATATATCAGATGGCGGCTGTACTTACAGTGAGCCAAGCAAGTGGTCTTTGACTCTTGAGTTAAACCATATATATGTATAATAATGTTAATTAATAATGCGATTTACAAATGCATTATAGACATAAAAATAATGTTGAAAAGTGGTAGAGGCTCATGAAGCATGTTGAAAATATAATTTGGAGCTCATCATCATTAACTTTAAGAGCCAGGCTCATTTCGGTGGAGTAATCGCCACTCTGTTCTTCCATTAATCCCATGTCAGTGTTTAAGATCTTAAATCATATTGCAGAGAGAAAACATGGCGATAAACGACAACGTCCTGGCAGCTTGCCACGAAAACAACGTGAAGAAGGTGGTCTCCTGCCTCTCCACCTGCATATTCCCTGACAAGACTACCTATCCCATTGATGAGACTATGGTTAGGACACACATACATAAGTATACTAATATATAACATTAAACATCAACTAGTATTTGCGATTCGTAAGCACTTGTACCAATTTTTTCCCCCAATCCCCAATTTCACCCCTTTGGTGGTTGATTTCCGGGATAAGAAATATCCTTTGTTTCAATCCAGGTTTGTAAACCTCTATGCTAAGTTACATCTAAACCTGTTTAGCCATTTTTGCGTGATTGAGTACCAAACAGCCAAACATGTAAACTTTCACATTTATAATATTAGTGGGAAAAACTTATCCTTTACACAGTAGTGGATATTTCGTACAGTCCAATTTCCTTAAGTCTTTGTATATGACAATGGAACAAGTTGCAGCATCCAATACAAAAAACATACTGTACTTAATGCGCTGTCAGCCCAGTAAGATGTGATTGGTTCTATTATCTACGTGTCAGTTAGTACATCTCTTTCGATCAAGTGGCATTAGAAAAGGATGAGTGCATTATCGTGCTATTAACGCGACCATTGAAGCGCTCATAGCCTAGCGCCTGCGAGGAAACGATAACGCAGGTTAAGCAAAGATGGCAGCGGTCAGTCTTTTGGATGCCTGATGTTTGATTGGTTAATATAAATGAGCGCTTCCGTGCTTTGGAAGGCACGTTAAGCAGTTGATCCCGGTTGCTGTCTATGACAGTAGGTAGTCGTTAAGCCGAGTTAGCGGCCTTCGGGCGGCTTAAGAACTTCTTCTAACAGTCGAGTTGAACTTACTTGACAAAAGGGGGACCACTGTTACTCGCGTCCGCAGGAGCTACCTACCACAACCCTGCACGTGTCCCCTTGGTGGTATTTACTAAAGAGTGACAAAGTTTTAAAAGGCCAAAATAATGCATTTCATACGATTAAATAAATAAACTCGATCGTCATACGATCTAGACATGCGCGCCGCCGCGGCGCGCCGTCGCTATTAGAAGACAGCGCGCCGCCGCCGCCGCCGCTAGTTTGAATTTCGCGCCGAAGTTTTACACGGTGTGTTAGAAATGCTCAAAAGTATGGCGCATTGTTGGAATAGGAACCCAATAAATAACATTTTACGTAGGATTGGGCAAGATGATCTCAAAATTACCTCAGCGGAATGGAATTTGTTAGAGGATTTATGCAATTTTCTGAGCAAGTTCCGCCAAACTATTGAAATTTTATCAGCCGCATTATTATTAGACTGTAGGTCTATGAGGCTTCAGGAAGTTGACCTCTACCTGACTGCCAATAAAATAACTCCAGCCAGTTTTTTGGTAGACTATGCAAAGGAAGTAAAATCTCAGTACTTATGAGCTGTATGAGCAAGATCAACCTTTGTTAAACCATGAAGGCTAGAGCCCAAGTAGGTACAAGTTAACCTTCATTACTAACTCAACTGCCGGGCGCGACCATGCGTACAGAGTGGAGGGATCTCCAAAAAAGTATAAAGGTTAAAAAAAAAAAAACTCAACTCTCGCGCAAGTATCTATAGTATGCAACAGAGTTCACATGCTGCCGATGGTGGAATTGACCAAGACGTGTGGAAATACCTTGCAACTACTGATCTAGCAGAACTTGAAAATTGAGACATTTTAGCATACTGGCAAAGAAAAACGGCCTACCTTCGTCTTTCATCCATGACACGGGCGTTATTATACATTCCAGTTACTAGTACACCCAGTGTAAGGGTGTTTTGGGTTGCTGGATTGCTTTTAACGGCCAAAAGATGTGGAGTAGACTTAGCCTTTTGAGGGTCAACAAAATTATATTTGTGCATGACAATTACAAAATAATATTTTTTGTAAGAAAGTCATAAGAGTGTCATGAAATGTTTAATTAATGTTCATTTAAGAGCGGTTTTTCATTATTATTTAATTCCATGAAAGCGATATTTAAAAAGCTGAAAATTTCACGCCGCCGGCGTTACGCCGCCGCCGAGGATTTATTCGTACCGCGCCGCTGCCTGGTTTTTTCTGACCGGCACGCATCTCTAATACGATCACTTGCTCCTCAAAATCACCTGTGCTTAAACTAATTTATACAGGTCAGGTATATGAATTAATAACTTTGCATGCTTAGCTGCTTATAGTATAAGCAGTATTTTGTGTAGAGGCAAATACTTAATCCTTTATGTTATGTGTAGGTACACGCATCTTCTTGTTGTATAATGCCTAACTGTATTCTTTCGGTCCTCACGATATAGGCTGGACCTAGTGTGAGGGCCACGAATAATGTATCTACAGTATAATCTCACTAATCCGGCACCAGAGGGTGAATGTTCGGATTATTGGATTATAGAAAACGAATTGGTTTTATGGTTGCCGATTGTTTTTTTAATTAAATAAAAAGATTTATTTATTTATTTATTTAGAAAAAAAACAGGTTAGACTGTTAGACGACGACGCAGCGACCGGAGCGCATAGGCTCAGAGGGGCGTGGGCGGAGGGCGCCCGATTATTGGACGTGCCGGTCTATTGAAGTGCCGGATTAGTGAGATTATACTGTATGGTTTTCTGTAATGGTAATAAATATATTTAGTTATTTGTAATTTTGTACGAAACCTAACTAAATATTGCAGGTCCACAACGGGCCTCCGCACTCTTCCAACTATGGATACAGCTACGCGAAGCGAATGATCGATGTTCTTAATAGGTAAATCATTTCTAGACAAATTGATTCATAACATTATTTTTAAAAACCCTACAATTTCGTTTAATGGTGGTGCCCCACGCTTTAAATTAAGGTTCATATTCACACACTTGTTTATGAAAAAGTTAGCGTATGAGTGTAGGTATAATTAGTACGTAAAGAATGGCGTTCAATAGGTTAACTTCTTAGTTTTCTTTCTTCGTTCTCTTGTTTTACATGATTGTAGAGTTAATGTGCTATTCCAGAGGCTACCACGAACAACACAAACGCGTGTTCACGTCAGTGATCCCGTGCAACGTGTTCGGGCCGCGCGACAACTACAGCCTGCGGTCCAGCCACGTCATCCCCGCGCTCGTGCGCCGGATGGACGACGCCATGAACAACGGTGAGTCACATCCCAGAGGCTACCACGAACAACACAAATGCGTGTTCACGTCAGTGATCCCGTGCAACGTGTTCGGGCCGCGCGACAACTACAGCCTGCGGTCCAGCCACGTCATCCCCGCGCCCGTGCGCCGGATGGACGACGCCATGAACAACGGTGAGTCACATCCCAGAGGCTACCACGAACAACACAAACGCGTGTTCACGTCAGTTATCCCGTGCAACGTGTTCGGGCCGCGCGACAATTACAGCCTGCGGTCCAGCCACGTCATCCCCGCGCTCGTGCGCTGGATGGACGACGCTATGAACAACGGTGAGTCACATCCCAGAGGCTACCACGAACAACACAAACGCGTGTTCACGTCAGTGATCCCGTGCAACGTGTTCGGGCCGCGCGACAACTACAGCCTGCGGTCCAGCCACGTCATCCCCGCGCTCGTGCGCCGGATGGACGACGCCATGAACAACGGTGAGTCACATCCCAGAGGCTACCACGAACAACACAAATGCGTGTTCACGTCAGTGATCCCGTGCAACGTGTTCGGGCCGCGCGACAACTACAGCCTGCGGTCCAGCCACGTCATCCCCGCGCCCGTGCGCCGGATGGACGACGCCATGAACAACGGTGAGTCACATCCCAGAGGCTACCACGAACAACACAAACGCGTGTTCACGTCAGTGATCCCGTGCAACGTGTTCGGGCCGCGCGACAACTACAGCCTGCGGTCCAGCCACGTCATCCCCGCGCCCGTGCGCCGGATGGACGACGCCATGAACAACGGTGAGTCACATCCCAGAGGCTACCACGAACAACACAAACGCGTGTTCACGTCAGTGATCCCGTGCAACGTGTTCGGGCCGCGCGACAACTACAGCCTGCGGTCCAGCCACGTCATCCCCGCGCTCGTGCGCCGGATGGACGACGCCATGAACAACGGTGAGTCACATCCCAGAGGCTACCACGAACAACACAAATGCGTGTTCACGTCAGTGATCCCGTGCAACGTGTTCGGGCCGCGCGACAACTACAGCCTGCGGTCCAGCCACGTCATCCCCGCGCCCGTGCGCCGGATGGACGACGCCATGAACAACGGTAAGTCACATCCCAGAGGCTACCACGAACAACACAAACGCGTGTTCACGTCAGTGATCCCGTGCAACGTGTTCGGGCCGCGCGACAACTACAGCCTGCGGTCCAGCCACGTCATCCCCGCGCCCGTGCGCCGGATGGACGACGCCATGAACAACGGTGAGTCACATCCCAGAGGCTACCACGAACAACACAAACGCGTGTTCACGTCAGTGATCCCGTGCAACGTGTTCGGGCCGCGCGACAACTACAGCCTGCGGTCCAGCCACGTCATCCCCGCGCCCGTGCGCCGGATGGACGACGCCATGAACAAAGGTGAGTCACATCCCAGAGGCTACCACGAACAACACAAACGCGTGTTCACGTCAGTGATCCCGTGCAACGTGTTCGGGCCGCGCGACAACTACAGCCTGCGGTCCAGCCACGTCATCCCCGCGCCCGTGCGCCGGATGGACGACGCCATGAACAACGGTGAGTCACATCCCAGAGGCTACCACGAACAACACAAACGCGTGTTCACGTCAGTGATCCCGTGCAACGTGTTCGGGCCGCGCGACAACTACAGCCTGCGGTCCAGCCACGTCATCCCCGCGCCCGTGCGCCGGATGGACGACGCCATGAACAACGGTGAGTCACATCCCAGAGGCTACCACGAACAACACAAACGCGTGTTCACGTCAGTGATCCCGTGCAACGTGTTCGGGCCGCGCGACAACTACAGCCTGCGGTCCAGCCACGTCATCCCCGCGCCCGTGCGCCGGATGGACGACGCCATGAACAACGGTGAGTCACATCCCAGAGGCTACCACGAACAACACAAACGCGTGTTCACGTCAGTGATCCCGTGCAACGTGTTCGGGCCGCGCGACAACTACAGCCTGCGGTCCAGCCACGTCATCCCCGCGCTCGTGCGCCGGATGGACGACGCCATGAATAACGGTGAGTCACATCCCAGAGGCTACCACGAACAACACAAATGCGTGTTCACGTCAGTGATCCCGTGCAACGTGTTCGGGCCGCGCGACAACTACAGCCTGCGGTCCAGCCACGTGATCCCCGCGCTCGTGCGCCGGATGGACGAAGCCATCGACAACGGTGAGTCACGCAACATCCCCGGTTGAAACTTAGATACTTAACAGAATAACACGTTTCTGGGAGTCAAATAATTGGCGTTGTAACCGCCACAAAAGTCCTGCTTATCAGTTGGCTTAATGCGTATAGCCATGATAAAACCCAGGCCTATATAGCCAACTAATCTACGTCCGCTTCGCGTGAATATATTGACTTTATAGTATTTATACCAGAAGGTTTATTGGGTCACCTTTCAAGCGAGTGCTAGGGAGCAAATGTCAGTAGGTCCTAATGATATAATCCACCTAACCGTGCGTGCAAAACTTTACGCAATCGACCAGCACGTCTATCATGGGACGGCCGCGACATACTCTCGATTTTTCTCGCACTATACCTCTTGTGGTGTTTTAATAAGAAAGAGAGGGATAGTGCGACAGAAATCGAAAAACCTCGCGCGCCATCGCGCGATAGCCGTTCAGCTCGTCTCATTGGGAATTATACCAGTAGGGAAAATGATTCAGACCGAAGTAACATTGTGTGTGATGGTTCGCAGGGGAGTCCACGTTCACGGTGCTAGGCAGCGGGCGGCCGCTGCGGCAGTTCATCTACTCGCCGGACCTGGCGCGCCTGTTCCTGTGGGTGCTGCGCCACTATGACAGCGTGGAGCCCATCATCCTGTCAGGTATCACATTATATGGTCGTATACAGGGTGTATCAAAAATGGGGCGTGAACCGATACAGGGCATGTTCGGTAGCATATTGTGATTCCAAAATTCAAATGCATTTTATTTGTTTTTTTTACATTACAGCCTTTGTTTTTCTGCCATTGCTTGTTATTACATCAAACACGTAAAAGCTGTCACCTGCGTCACAAAACAACATACACAAAACATTGTTTTTCATAACACAGATGTGCGAGCATCGGTTGAAATGATATTAACCCTCCCACCCTACACTGTTCCCACTTTGTCAAAAGCATTTGACTGCGTTGTATATGATATAATATTGCAACAGTTAGAGCATATCGGGATAAGGGGAAATGCCCAAAAATTATTTCAAACTTACCTATGTGATAGAAAACAGGCTCTACCAATAAATTGATTGCTACGACCACAAGAACAAAACGATAGAGCAAGTCTCGCCGCTCTTGTTTCCTATATATTTAAATGAGTTTTCTCGTGTCGCTAATAAACCATGTGTACTGTTTGCTGATGATGCGACGATATTTTTTTCGTGTGAGCGTTTAAAAGCTCAGCCTTTCTGGGGATATAAGCACTGCCTTAACAGAGATCATAAATTGGCTCATTTCATTAAATCTCAAATTGAACCTGAGCAAAACCCAGCTCATTCAATATAGAAATTATAGAACCGCTCCCATATCTTTGAGTGTATCAGAAGCTAGGACTACTATAAAGGAAGTCAGTGATGTGAAATTCTTAGGAGTTCATGTGGATTCGCATCTAAATTGGAAGGTTCACATCGATCAGATAAATAAGAGAATTTCTAGCAACTGTTACGCATTGTCCATATTATCTGAAACTTGCTCTGAAAGCATAGTAGTCAGTGCTTACTACGGAAATGTGTATCCTTTATTGACTTACGGAGTCATTTTCTGGGGGGAATTCTGTAGATGTGAATAAAACATTCATCCTCCAGAAACAATGTCTAAAAACAATTTACCGTATGAACCTTAGAGACTCCCTGAGACTAGTTTTTTCGAGAAAAGCGCTTTCTTACATTAACAGTAATCTACATTTTGGAGGTTTGCTTGTTTGTAAAAAAATAACTTAATTATTTTACAACACTGTCATCTACGAAGTGTAATCTGAGACCACAGTATAAATATAATATTAGATTGCCGAAAATTTGTACTTCTATATACAAAAAGAGCACATTTTGTAATGGCAATTCGTGTATTTAATCACCTCCCGCACGACATAAAAGCTCTGGAGGGCAACTGTTTCAAAGTTAATTAAAAAAATTGGCTCATACATAAAGCATTTTATAATTTTAACGCAACTGTGGTTAGTTTATACTTAAACCAAAAACCTTTTAGCTATAATAAATTAAATTAAGTATTGCATGCCTGAAACAGGTAACTGTTGGAACTACTTTGTCATTACTACCTACCTATGTACCTATGTAACACAGTTTGCAATAAATCATTCTTATTCACCCTCGGGGGAATGTTGTCGTACACAAGCTACTTCGACAAAAACAAAGACTTTAATGTGAACAAAAACAAAAATATCAATGTTAACATAAATAATCAAAAAAAAAAAAGACCGGGCTGTACTCCGGGAGTGCTGGCAGAAGTGAAAACTTGAATAATTTTAATAAAAATCCCTTCTTCCCCCCTCTCTCCCCCTGCGTGCCAATATATCTAATAACAACCTTATTAGTAGTACGCTATAGTTCAACTTAACTCAGCAAAATTGATGAAGGAGACGATGAAATAAAATACCAATCTGTTTTTGCCATTGCCAAATATTTTTCAAAGTTTAACTCTTTTGGAATAACGTCCAAATTCGAACTATTCGAATTTTCTCAATAGCAAAACGGTAAAGGACGCGTGGACAAAATTACAAATTTATTTGCGGACTATGCAATTGCAAAAAATGATTAACGGCTTTATCCTCTTACGAATAGTGTTCAGTTTTGAATGAAGTAGAATCGGCTAACAGCAAAATATAAAAGTTTGATAAAACAAAATGGAATTTGCATTTACGGAAAATGTGTTACGACCTTATACTGTTCAGATTCAGATTCAGATTCTTTTATTTGTGAAACATAGGTAATACAAAGTTAAGACCAACTTTGTATTACCATAACAATAAAGTACAAATTAGAACTGTTTGCCCCTAGTCAAACCTTCGTTTTCCCCCCCGCCCCCAAGCCTCGTCCCGAATCTCTCCCAATTCTGCGGTCACGTGACCTCCTGAGATCTGACAAAATCTGTCGCGAGTTTAACAAGTTTTGCCCATCCCAAAAAGTGCTCAACGCCGCTAAAGAAGTTTTCACTTCAAAACATTACCAAATGCATATTTGGAATCGCAATGCGCTACCGAACATGCCCTTGCTCGGTTCACTATGAGCCGAGCAAGGGCATGTTTGGTAGCGCCGGTGTGAACCGTTCACGGGGTGTAAACGGTTCACAGTTTCGATACAAGTTCATATTCTAACCATTTTTTCTAAGACATCACTGTCGAAGTCAGTAATTTTGTTTTCTGGCTAACATAAATCGGGACATAACAATATAAAATAGATTGGCTTATTTACCATTGACAATCAATAAAAACAAACATAATAAAACTTAACCTATAGGTAAAAAATTTGGCTTAGATCGTCGTCAACGGGCAAGGTGCCCAGAAGGCTGGCCGTCGATTTGTTTCTTTTTTAAACTCATATCCAACTATTTAGGATCGCGTTCCTGCGTACATTGCCAAAGTTAAAAACTGCATCTTGGCAACTTCTTGGCCGATTTGGCCCAATAATATTCTCAGCCATAAAAAAATTGTTTTATTAATCCCCCAGTGGACGAAGAAGACGAAGTACCCATAAGCACAGTAGCGGAAGCCATTAAGAAAGCCCACGGGTTCGAAGGAGCGCTAGTGTACGACACCACCAGCGCCGACGGACAATACAAGAAGACTGCCTCCAACAAGAAACTACGAGCGCTCTACAACGACTTCACGTTCACGCCCTTCGAGCAAGCCATACAGGAGACCGTGCACTGGTTCCGGGATAACAGGGAGATCGCTAGGACCTAGCTAAAGGTTAAAAATGGCCAATTTGTCATTCCATTACCGCTACAATCTCATGTACTCATAAGCCTCGTATCCGCAGCCTCAGGCCGAGCAGCCGCAACTTGAGGCAAACAGCCTCAAGTCGAGGCTGCTCGGCCGGAGGCACGTTGCGGATCAAGCTGAGGCAACACGCCTCATCGTGATCTGCGACTTCCGAGCCAGTTTAAAACAATCACGCGAGCCAACACGCCCGTCTCCATCAAATGCACGGCTCAGACTGAGGCCCCTTTGAGCACGGAAAAAAGACCGACAAAATATGGCTCGGCTCGCGGCGCCGAATTTGCCTCGTGTCGCGGCGCGCCTCAGGTTGAGGCAGCGTCTCAACTTCTCGCAGCCTCGGAGGCTATACGCGGCTATACGCGCTCTCCTCTACAAACGGTTTTGCGCGTTATCGCCGCCACAGAATGTGTTAAATGGCCTTCGTCTCGTGAAATGTATTGAAATGGTTTTCAATTAGAACAGTATATTTATATTGTGTATGTAGTGGAAATGGTTTATTTTTCCATTATATTCTCTCTTTCTGTATCATATCATTCTCTAAAATGTACAATGTAAAAACAAGAAAATTATCAATTTGTTGCATTTGAATGCTAATAAATCCGCGAAATTTAATCAATACGGCTACTGACGTCTAGTTACTAGCATATGATAAGTGGTCCTGGCCCCATACATGGGTCACGATGAACTATGTCCACAAGTATGTATTCGATATTAAGGTATTTTTCAAATTTTCCACTCTGAAGACTCCCGACTCAGAGTGACCGCCGCCCTCAATTATAAAACATTCTGTCTGGGATTCGACCAAAGAACCTTTTTTTATATGTCTTCAATTTTTATTACAATATTTTAATAAGAAAAGAAATTTACTAGTCAAATCCAACCTAACTAATTTTCAATCAATACCGCACTATAAAATGTCAGTACCAGTCATGTCAACAACAAATTTCCAGACATTGTTTATAGAAATACTAGACAATCCGGCATCCTTTTTTTGCTGTAAATATTCAATTTTTAAGTGTCAAAGTGGACCCCGGGCTCCTTTAGAGGCATTACCGGGAATAACGCTAGGAGGATGATGATGAAATATTCAATTTTATTCGAAATAAGCTTTGACATCACTATGGATTGCTGTTGACATATGTCGGGCAGACGAATAGGGCGAATAAGTCAGTGCCAGCCTGCGTTTTCGTAAACTCACTACTGGCGCCGTTGTTATAGGATCTTAAATAACAGCGCGTGACCAAAATAGTATTTTATGCTACTGATGTATAAGTAGGGTCTTAACCTTTTCACCGCCAAACACGTGAAATCACGTCATCGACGATTCGTGACACCGACGCCAAAGACGGCATTTGCCGACATTATTTTTTTATTTTTTTATTTATGAAAACCTACTCTGAAATAGCCCAATTTCATGTTGGCATCATTTCTTTATCCATTATTTTTTTACCCTTGTGGCGTGAGGTGGCACGGCAAGTTGCTTTACCATCTAGCGGTGAAAAGGTTAAAACGCGAGTGTCGTGAGTTGCGATGCGAGCCTTTGCGAGCATCGTAATTAAAGACGACACGAGCGTTTTAAGACCAAGTTATACACCGTTGCATACAATAATTTTTTCGACGACTAAATTTAAATAAATAGCATTTGACTTTTCAGGCAGTAAGTTTTCCGTTAGTTCTATTACTACTCACGCAATTTCCTCAGCTGTGCAGTTATTTTCTTCTTCGTCCATTTTAAAAGGAACGTACACATTTTTCTTCACTTCACAAACACGCCGACAAAGTGGTATAATAAAAAGTGGAAAAAACTGTTTTATTTGGGTTCCTCCCCTATACGTAAAGTGGGGAGTGATTTTTATTTTCATTTCAACCCTAACGTGTGATATATTGTTGGGTAGGTATTTAAAAATGAATAGGGGTTTAGTGAAATCATTTTTTGATAATGTTAATATTTTCGGAGATAATCGCTCCAGAAGTTAAAAAAAATGTCCCCCCCTCCCTAAAAAAAAAATGTCCCCCCCTCTAACTTTTGAACCATAAGTTTTAAAAATATGAAAAAAATCTCAAAAGTAGAACTTATAAAAACTTTCTAGGAAAATTATTTTGAACTTGATAGGTTGAATAGTTTTTGATAAAAATTACAAAATCATTTCTGAACTAAGTTTGTAATTTAACCGTATAGGCAGGTGTTTATTGTACCTGTAATTTCTACAAAATCACAATGAAATGACGTGCTTTCAAATAAAGTAAAAAAGGTTAAAATCGGTTCACGCAATAAAGAATTAGCCCATAAAAATCATCTTCCATAATTTAAGCTCGCGCGCAATAGTTTACTTTATTTGCCGGTAGATGTCGCTGTACGCGGAACGATCATATCGTACATACATATATGGCGGTGTTAAGATTTTTCCTGATTTAATGGGGTCGGAGCAGGTGCGCCCATACATTAGGTCGAAAATTTGTCGTGCCCGAATTGTCTTAGTTGTCTTTGGTCGTTCGTTGTCTAATAATAAAAATAATAAAAAATTGCTTGTGTTGTTCGCTAAGTATTGCTTGTTTAACGCTTAAGTGGGGACACTTACTGTGACGGACGGATAACTACGGAACCCTACACTGAGAGCTCCTTGCCCGTGGTCCACCTAATCTGTTCACCTGGGTGGACCACGGGAAGTTTTTTCTACCCGTGGTCCACCTAGAAGGACTAAGGTAAAAACTTATTGGTGGTGGTTCACCTCGGTAAACTTTTCCAGTAGACTGTATAGATGAATGCCCCAAAATTACACGCAAATCACCAAATACGTGATTTACCAAAATGTTTTTACGCGTAATACCAAAATTACTACCTAAGTCAGGTCGGTGTAGGTACGACGACGAGCGAAGCGAGGAGGAGTGTTAGGTGTACACCTTATAGCGCGAGCCGAGCGAGCGAAGCGAGCGTGCCGCGGCAGCGGCCGGCGAAGCGCGAGAACCGAAAATGTGATATTTCACTTCCTCATATTAAAGAAGGTCTTTTAGCAAAGTTTACATAGGTGTACCACGGGTAGAAAAAACTTCCCGTGGTCCACCCAGGTGAACAGATTAGGTGGACCACGGGTAAGGAGGGGATTAGACATCGTGGTAAACAGTGCTTTGATGGAAAATGTATGAACCATAAAAGTACACCAAAGAGTGCATTTATGGGCCATAGAGCATAGTTTTTCGACGACTTATTATCGGTGTCATTGTATTTGAGCTAAAGCCTATATAAATGACAGATAACGGAAATACGCATATACAGGTACTAATTATTTAATCATTAGATATGATTTGTGATTCACATGTATATTTACCAAAATGTTATTCGAATCTAAGAAATGTAATAAACGATACTCCAACTATCCTAGTTTCTAGTATGGTTCCCATTCGACATTCCATAGTACTGAGCATAAATATGCTTTTGCAAAAAAAACACATTTGGGAAACAAATACTTTATTTACAATGTAGCAAAAGCTTTAAAGTATGTTGTTTCAAAAACATCTCAATAATTCATGTGACAACACCAAAATATTTATAGAGAATTGATAAAAAGGTCCAAGCCACACACACACATCACACAGAAAGACTGAAAATGTATCTTCAGCCAGGTAAAAGGTCAAATGTTCTTCGTGATTGATACTTTGTATCAATGGGTACACTTTATAGGCCTAGGTCGGGAAGTTAGATCGGTTCCACAAACTCGTTAATTCCGCGTTGCCGATTTACCATTCGTGGTTTTTCCCACTTTATTCTTCTTAGTCGATTTAATTCAAGTGTTGACAAACGGATTGTGTTCTCTGGCGTTTTTCCCCAATTGATTATTTTTAGAGACGATATAGTTAATATTCCCAGACGCGTTTTGTTATTTATCAACAAGCATATGTTACTTTGGTACACACGCTACATTTCTTATTGTAGATAGGCATCTATTTTAATGTACCTAAATCCCTATTCACTAAGATTCTGACCAGGGGAGTCATACAAAACTAATTGTCCCTTGTTCTCCATGCATAACTAAGTTACATTACCGGCATGTCCCTTTCGCCATTTTGTTCGTAGTCCGAAAGATTCGACGGATCCCCGCGCGGCGGGGCTCATATTTCTGGGCTGTTTGCCCTTCGGGCATCTGAAGCTACCTAACGAACCTAATCTACCTAGTGTTTCGCGAATTTTAGAGGATTTGTAGCTTTGTTATTAGAAAAAAGGCCATCTGGAAAACAACCAGTCTGTCAACACTTGGGAATATGAAGTATATCGACTAAGTAACATAAAAAGGTGAGAATACCGCGGATGGAATTTCTGCTACGCCGAATTAACGAGTTTGGGGAACCGATCTACCCTCCCATATCATATAGGTGCTCTATATAGTCTCCCGTAGATTAGGGCCTATGCACACCACGTTTTTAAACGCGCTGTCGACGCGCGTTCCCCTGCTACCATACTCTGCTACTGTAAACATGGTAGTAGAAGAACGCGAGCCCACGGCGCGTTTAAAACATGGGCCCTTTTTATTACAATTTACTTCACGTTTGCTGGAATTCATAATTATTAATTAATTTAGTCGCAGAAAACCAGTTGTTGACCGGGTGATAACTTTTACACACCGATGGTATTACAGAAAACTTCAGATCACAAGGCGCAGGCACACAGTGCGAGACGCGAGCCCGACGGCCGCTCGACGCGACCGCTGCGCGCCGTAATGTACGGTAACTGAGCGTACTCTTCGTTTGTTAGTTCATGTATCTATATCTCTGACGCACTTGCACGTTTAAGCGACAGAGAGGGAGACATATTGCTTTTGATTTTCGTGATAGCGCAGTCTGTGTAGCGACTGCGCGATGCACGCGTGTTCTGTGTGACTGCGCGCCCCGGTTGCATCGCGCACTCAGCGCGCTGGCGTCTCGCAGCTGTGATCAGAACGAAGCGAGACGAACTTTTGAATGAAAATTTTTGATTGAAAATCTACCGGAATTCATAAATATCTATTTAGTTACCCCTAGCCGTAAATAAGCAAAAGCTTCTAAACTAAAGGGTGAGGCCCTGTTCGTCGTACGTGAGGAATATCCTCTCGATGGCGGTGATGTATGCCGCCGTGCGAACGTCCAGGCCCAAATTGTACTGCTTCGCTGCGCGCATCACATTCTGCAAACAGATTTTTGGTGATGACATTTATGTTCCGCCATACCACACCCCCGTGTGGACCCGTGCAGGTAAGGTAGTCAGGTAGGTACCAAGGTACTTAAATAATCACAACTTAGAAAAGTTGTAAGACCCCCGACGTTTTCATTTTAAAGTCCAATATTTCAAAAACGGCTAAACAGATTTTCATGAAACATGGCTAAAACACTCGGGATAAAATTATCTATGAGACGAAAAAAACCGCATTCAAATCGGTCCATCCACGGTCCGGACACGTTAAACTTATAACACCCCTCTTTTTGCGGCGGGGGTTAAAGAAAACCGTAACAGACCAATGTATTTTTAATCCCTTGAACGCCGAGAACACCTGGCCCCTATTTCACCAACTTGACAATTGTCACCTGACAACGACAAGTCTCCGTACATTGCTGGATCCCCAAGTACCCTAGCGACCACCTTAACTTCTAGAACAAGCAATGTATGGCGAATAGTCAGTGTCAGGTGACAACTGTCAAGTTTGTAAATAGGGGCCTGGAAGGTGTCATGAGTTGTCGTGCTGCAGCGCCAAGAACCCCTATGATTGTTAAACTAGTATTTCAATTAATCTTTCAGAGGGTATTATGACGTCCACTGTCAAAGCAACCGTAAGTATTTAAGTCTATCATGTCACATGATAGACATGATTCATGTGCTCTTTCATATAGGGTTTGTATTTGCTCCCTTGTAACAATTATGAAAATTATTATTATGCTTTTCGGTGAAGGAAAAACATCGTGAGGAAACCTGCATACATCTGCGAAGAAATTCAAAGGTGTATGTGAAGTCCCCAATCCGCACTGGGCCAGCGTGGGGACTACTGCCCATTCCCTCTCATACATGAGAGGAGGTCTGTGCCCAGCAGTGGGACGTATATAGGCTGATGATGATGAACAATTATGATGGCGTGACAATGTCTCTTTTCGATGTCTTGGTTGGCGTCGAAAATGTTAATGTGGGGTGTTTGTATATAGGTTTCTATTAGTACCCTATAAGTACTCCGGTTGCGGAGCCCCAATGTACTTACATTGCACGGTTTGATCACAGAATACTCGAGCCCCGAGTTGACCAGCAGCTCCTCGTTCGCGCCGGAGATCATGGACGCGAACACCGGCGTCGGCTCCAACCTTCGCGGTAATGTTCGCCGTATTTATGGCACAGGACCCCAATGTACTTATATTGCACGCTTTGATCATAGAATACTCGAGGCCCGAGTTGACCAGCAGCTCCTCGTTCGCGCCGGAGATCATGGACGCGAACACCGGCGTCGGCTCCAACCTTCGCGGTAATGTTCGCCGTATTTATGGCACAGGACCCCAATGTACTTACATTGCACGCTTTGATCATAGAATACTCGAGGCCCGAGTTGACCAGCAGCTCCTCGTTCACGCCGGAGATCATGGACGCGAACACCGGCGTCGGCTCCAACCTTCGCGCTAATGTTCGCCTTATTTATGGCACGGGACCCCAATGTACTTACATTGCACGCTTTGATCATATAATACTCGAGCCCCGAGTTGAACAGCAGCTCCTCGTTCGCGCCAGAGATCATGGACGCGAACACTGGCGTCGGCTTCAACCTTCGCGGTAATGTTCGCCTTATTTATGGCACAGGACCCCAATGTACTTACATTGCACGCTTTGATCATAGAATACTCGAGCCCCGAGTTGACCAGCAGCTCCTCGTTCGCGCCGGAGATCATGGACGCGAATACCGGCGTCGGCTGGATCTTCGTGCTGACGTTCGCCTTCTTCAGGGCTTGTTCCACAGAATCTGTAGAGTGGGACATAAAGAGACTCATGACTAACCTGCTAAAATGTCGTTAAAATTCGTTTTTATTTATCTGTCACTGACATGTGTGTGGGGAAGAACAAAACGCATTATATTTAACAGGTGCATTTTGTCTTAAGAATAAGGGGGTTAGTTGCTATCAGGATACCGTTTAGAGAACCCTTGTTTCTTCGTGTCTGTATGGAGATAGTTTGAGATCCAGGATAGGACATACGGGTAGTTTTTAGACCGGAAGCTATGTGAGTGCGATCATCTAAAACGTAGTGGTTATATTATCTTTGCGATCATCGATGTTGCGCTTGTGGGAAAAGTCTAATAGCAATTTCGCTCTATATTTTGTAAGGCGACTGAGAAGTGTACGCGGGCCAACTTAGCCATCTAACACAATTAGTTACATTGGATCCATTACCTAAGAGCGCCATGTTGGTCCAGAACTTGATACTCAGCTTGCCAAAGCTGACGTGGTTGAGTTTCTTGAGGAACTCGAAGTAAAAGACGGTGACTCTTCGTGCCCTCGCCTATCACCTACAATTACCTAGTTCTTTGCGTAATCATATTTGATCCATTACCCAAGAGCGCCGTATTGGAGTCCTTCCAGAACTTGATGCTCAGCTTGCCGAAGCTGACGTGGTTGAGGTTCTTGAGGAACTCGAAGTAGGACACGGTGACGCCGCCCGCGTTGGCCAGCAAGTCGGGTAGAACCAGGATTTTCTTTTCGCGCAGCAGCGCATCGCCGGCCGGCGTCGTCGGCCCGTTCGCGCCCTCGCCTATCACCTACAATCAGTTAACCGTATTGGTTCCATAGTCTCACTATACTCCAGTATATCTCCGGTACGTTCCCTCCTATAGCGGCGATACGGGTCGTGTTGGTTTCCAGAAAACCCATGTTACTTACGAAATACCTACCATTTGATGTTTAACCCTTTTCCAGGCAGAGGCGTTATACCGACCACAAACGCACTGTCAAACGTGTAGTATCTTAATGTCAATAAAAAAGACTGACATTTGATATCGGCCTGGAAAAGGGTTAACAGTGGCTTTACGGTGAAGGAAAACATCGTGAGGAAACCGGTGTAATCCCAATTAAGCCTAGTTTTCCCTCTGGGTTCTGGGCAATCTCGATCTCGCGACGCTGACAAAACAGAACTTACTTTAATAATTCAAATAAAAAAAAACATATATTCCATTAAAACTTCCAAAAGTTTAGGTAAGTACTTATCTATGGTTAATCTAAAAAGATTGAAAAAAGAACCTTAAATATTGTTATCACTTTAACGAATTAAATTATAAACACACATGCAGATTTTTTTTCCTACAATCAGTTAATTGAATTCCCAATCCAACTGGTGCCGTGGTTCCGCGAAATTTCAGACCTAGGTAAGATTGCATTCCATAGCAGTGACTACGCCAAATCTTGGGATTAGGTGCGAAAGCGGACCCGGGGCTCCTTTAGGGCCCTACTCGGAAAAACGCTAGGAGGATGATGATGATCATCTTCACCTTCAGAGTGTATATATAGGTACTAGTAGATACTTCTGAGTGCCTCACTGAGTGTGAAGTTCAATGAAGCCCTCTGGGGGGCAGTCCCCAGAGGCGTCTTTACCTATGGGTGCATGCAGGGTGTGCACACGGGTGCAGTGGTCCTAGGTGCGCTGAGCGCCGCGCCGCCCGCTACCATTCCACTTTGACCGCGACCTTATTAGGGGGCGCTAGAGTAATGTTTGCACACGGGCGCCACATGGGCTAGAGACGCCTCTGGGCAGTCCACAGTCCACTCTCCCCTGTTTTCCTCCATCAGCATCGAATATTCCCAGGCACTTGCCTGAGAATATTAGATGCTGGACACTATCACCAACCACCGACCACTGCCTGGCAAAGTAACCGGTGAAAGAGGAGAGAACCGCACCACCGACATCGCGAAGGCGTAACGATAACAGGAATATGGCCCTTTAGAGCCGCATTCAAGTAGAATGTTCTCGTGCCTCACCTTGCACTGCAGCTTGGCAGCGTTCTCGTGGTTAATTGCCTTCTCCAGCGCAGCCAGCACAAGTATGTCGCATTTGCCGTACAACAGTTCAGGCGTCGTCTCCTGTGCGCCCGGGAAGCCTTTCGCGCTGCCGCGGTTGCCCTCTTTGTACTTCAACAGAGCCTGGAAAACAGCGTATAATGTACGATTCCCACCGAACGGGCCGGGCCGGGTCGCCTGGCGCCGCGTCGCAACGGCGCGCGGGCACCCGGTGGCAGCCGACCGCGTTTTAATAGATTGAGTGGGTGATGGTGAGGTAGGGCACAGCGAAATGTCATCCCGCTCGAATTTGGGGCAGCCCAACTGGGAAAGTACCACAGTTGTCTTAATTGAGAACGAGGGAACTTGTTCCTTCAGCTGTCAACGCCCATGTTACTACTTTGGAGTTACATGTGTCTATAGGCTGCGGTGTCCGCTTACCATCAAGCGGGCTGTACGCTTGTTTGCCACCGTCGTATAAAAAAAAAGAGTGCAGTAGGCAAAAGGCGGACGGAGCCGATCACATGTGACGACAGCCGACCACAGCCGTCCACGTCCGCGAGGAGCCGACCGGCCGCAAGTACATTCAAATATGAAATTTTACGTCCATATTAAAGCTTGAAATTCCTTTGGCAACTTTTAAAATGCGCAAAGGCGCGCTCCGGATCGGCCCGGTCGATGGGAATCATACATGAGTTATCTTGTGGGCACAACACCTAGCTGAATCGTAAAACCATATAAATACAGTCTGTCTAAAAAGAGTAGAAATTAAGTGAGGGCGCCACTTTCTACGTAACTGTCACAATTTGACGTAAAATGCTTAAACATGGCAACAATTTAGTATGGAATTTTTTAGTTCCATTTTATTTAATTTCTACTCTTTTCTGTTGCACTGTACTCATCATGTGTGTATGTACCGTGTGGTGTCGGGTTAGAATTTCACCACCCTCTTTCTTCCCGTGGGTGTCGTAAAAGTCGACTAAGGGACCAGAGTTGAAGTGTGTTGTGGGCGATGGGCTAGCAACCTATCACTGCAATATCACATTTTGTCGATATATTATACCCACATTTATGCTAAAAGTGGCGCTGGAACATACGTTTCATGTGCTCTGCCTACCCCTTTTGGGAATGTATGAATGCATGTATGTAGGTATGTGTATATTATATATATGTACATGCGAAAGTGTGTCTGTCTGTCTGTAACCTCTTGACGCTTAAATCGCTGAACCGATGGATGGAATTTGGTAGGTATAGAGATAGTTTGGGTCCCGGGGAAGGACATGGGATAGTTTTTATCCCGGAAAACGATATAAACGGGTACACGCGAAAGGAGACGCGGCAGAAGCTAATCAACAATAACTTTTCTCGAGCATGCTCGGAAATGTAAACCTTACTTTCGCGAAAATAGACTGCGAAACACGGTAAATCATCAGCAGGGTCCGGATATTCGGATCGATATTTACCTATTCTTGGGCCTCAGTACCTACACCGCGTTGTTGTTGCGTAGCATGGAGGCGGACTCAATATAATTATACTAATAAACTTCTCGAGATTTCCCGGAATACCGAAAATTAGGATAACATAAACACATTCTTATATATTTAAATAAACTATTTTAGTGGTTCCTATTTATAAAATATTATTTAATTCATGCATGTGTGTTTCATTTAACTTACAGTACTTACAGTTTTAGTTAACATCAAACTAACATTGTATTTACCCGACTGCCGGTATAACACACTCCGCGGGCAATCCCTTCTTTCCCGGACTTTGTATTATTAACTAGCTTCTGCCCACGAGTCCGTCCGCGTGGAACTCGTTTATATCGCAGCTCCATACAAACTTTTACCCCCCATTTCACCCTCTTAGGGGATGATTTCGGGGATAAAAACTATCCAATGTCACTCTCCATCCCTTCAACTTTCTCCACTTAAAAAATCATGTCAATCCGTCGCTCCGTTTTGCCGTGAAAGACGGACAAACAAACATACACTTTCCATTTATAATATTAGTATGGATGTACAGTCGACTACAAAGAGATTGACACGGGCAAAGTTACAAAAATATGTATTTACGACTTTATTGCCTTAAAAATACGGTCGTGGATACATATTTTTGTAACTTTGGCCTTATCGATCTCTTTGCTGTCGACTGTACTACGGCTAAAATCTATATATATATATACAAGTAGGTATTTATTGGGCACGCTGCCCCACTTCGTGGTGCGCGTGCCCAATAAATATGAATGATAAATACGACTACAAATGATTTGAATAAGTTGATACGATTGTAATGTGCCCCAGCTTGCCCAATGCCTACAAATGATTGTTGAATGTAGTTGACGAAACATCCTAATGCACAAACGCACAGCGCATGTTAACGCAACTGAGCATTCAACTTGATCGACGTGAGGACATCCGAATGTCGCTCAAGTTCAATTACGATGATCGCTAATGAACGTTACAAAAATCTGAATACACAAAAACTCTCAGCAGCAAAAGGCCTTACCGGGTGCCAGGTTCATTCTTCTGTTTTATATTGCATTGTCCTGGCACCCGGTTCAGCGAAATGGTAAAAGCTTAACGCGACGTACCAAGTTTGTTGGCCAAGCAACCATGATACGTCTGAACTCCTGTTACCAAAGGCTCACACACAATTACACATTAGGCTCCAAGGAGACTCTAACTATCGTTGTGAGGCGTTTGTCACACTCACACAGCACATCGCAGAGCTGGCTAGACTCTTTTGACATGGTGTGTAAAGCATGGGTACTACCGTCCACTGTAGTAGTTGCGTCATACCGGAATTCGCCTGATGCTACTCGCTCCGATATTACGTCGCCACGTAGGGTTTGTGTCATACTGGAATTCGCCTGTTGCTACTCGCTCCAGTAATACGTCACCACGTTACCAAGTCAACATCGCAGAGTTAGCCACGCTCTTTGATGCCGTTAAGTGGTAAGAGTCGTGTGAACTAGTGGACGAATAGCTCACACTTCTCCGACAACTACATCACGTAAACTTTTATATATATGAAGTAATCTAAAAAACTTCGATAGCGTGATGCAGAACTTCGAAAAAATATGATTCGAAGACAAACCATGAAATAAGGTGTGTTAAGTTCAATTTCAAATGCATAATTTTGATGATATACGGTTTTACATTTCAAGCAACATTGCTTGTGTGACGTCGTCGTCCAGTGGTAACCAAATCCTAAGCATATGAATATCACAGAGTAACACAGTAGGCACTGGTCCCACCGCGAGCGAGTAAACTATGAGCTATCGGCTATTTTCAGCGTTGCCAGATGGTTACATTTCTTACATTTTTCGTAACTTTTGACCCGCTCAAATTTGATCACGTAACATGTATGTAACATTTGGTCAGGGAATTTTCGTTTTAACAATGCACATTTCACGTACGAATGAAAAACGTAACTTTTGCAGCAAAAATGTAACATTTCAATAAACGAAACGTAACTTACGAATCAAGGGCTCTAGCAACAATTTTTCTAGCCCAAGAAACGAACAAAAGATAATCGCTTCCGTGTAAATAATAAAAGAGAGAGATATATATTTATAGTTCATCGCTGTTCACACTGCTGGCGAGGACACTCTCCCAACGCCCTGACGAGTAAGCTATAATCCCTCTCTTTTATTTACACGCTAGCAATTATCTTTTGTTCGTTTCTTGGGGTAGAAAATAGTCGATAGCTCATAGTTTACTCGCTCGCGGTGGGACCAGTGCCTAATAACATTATCACAGAGTAGGGGTTGTAACAGAGATCTCATATAGTAAATTTATACATTATTCCGAACTTAATAATTAAAAAGGTAAGTGATTTCGTTCGCAGACGTTTCTGCCAGAAAAAATATAAAAAGTTTATTTACTTGTTAGTAACATTAAAAAGGCTGATAAAGTATGTTAAATTAAGTAACGTTTGATTTGTTTTAACTTTTATTAACCATCCAACAAACAAAAAATGGAAGCTGTTTGATTGTTGATACAAAGTTATACATGAGCTAATCACTTAATAAACCTATTTCTTTTGTTTACTTCATATTAATTTTTTTCAGTAGAAAACCTCTGGTACCTATCATACTCTACATGTACCATTTGTCGATTATGCATAAATTGAATACGTTAGTCAATGCACTTCACCTAACGATATAATTGATATGGATATGCCTGTATGCGAAAATTCTAAACTAAAGATACTACCTACTCATACCACTGCTTTTATCAGCTGAATAAATATAGAAATCACACAATCGTTCATTTTTAAAAAATAAGTGTTCTAGCTTTTTACATAATTATTACGGTTTAGCGCGTATGGAAAAAGTTATTTGTGGAAGTTAGCAATACAATCAACCTTGTGAATGAATACATGAAAGTTACCTTTTCCAGTGACTATAGTTTCATCTCATTTCGATTTCTAGATAAAGATCTAATTCAACTTCGTCAAATCCGTATCCATGTTATGTTTTCGTTGTAAAATAGTGCGCGTTAGCTAATAGCTAACCTAAATTTCGCATTTCATTTGATACTTGTTATTCATTAAAAATGTGCTTTTTAGTAAAAAAACACCGCCTCATTTAAGAACGTAACAAGTGATATATAACATTAATCCGTTTTTATGTTTACGTATGATACCATACTTTACGAAATCGAATAACATATTTTCACAATTGGCACATAAAATAAAAGAAACAAAACTGACAACTCAGTATTTTTTTTTTGGTTAAATAGCGGAGGTATCAGACGATACAATTATTCCTGAAATTATTGCACCACCCTGCGATCAGTATATTTACGTGTTATTTTGCTGAAGTGTTACCTACATCAATTCATAATGTGAGTATTAATTTATTTTGTGTCTTAACTTAATCTTTAAATCTTAATTTCTTAACTAAAGTATTAACTTGCAGTGTTTTTTTAGGTCCGACTCTGAGCTGTCATACCGTTCGCGAAGCCCGTCGCCGCATCCGAAAAAAAAGTGCATAAACAAGCGACGTGAACGTTCTTTAAGGTACCTAATTATTTCTCACTGTGTTAACATTGTATTGCTAAAGATATCATGAATTATTTGTATTAATTTATTTTAATTTGTTTCAGCCACGAAACTGTACGAGTTATTCCTGTTGCAAGTTCTCGAAAGGCTGAACCTGCGGGACCATCGAAGCGCAAGAAAACAACTGCAAGGTACCTAATTTATATTTATTTATTTTTTGTAAAAGTGTCTCACAGGTGAGTAGGTATTTTAGACCTCACGCAGTGCAAGTGTGGGTTGGAGACTTCACATACACCCTTAATTTTCTATACAATTTTTGTAGTGATAATATATTTGATACCTCTATTAAGTGTACATTATTAAGTTATGTTATCAACATCAGTTTAAGGGTGATCCTCAAGTTACGTATGTATAATATATTATTCTTGTTCACAGCGCAACTAAGAAGGGCGGTACGGATCTGTTCCAAATCATTCGCGACGAGGAAAAATGTGTGTCCGCAACCGCATCATCTGAGCGAGCAACTACGTCATCGTTCACTAGCCGCGTGTCTTCCGGTACATCACGTCGCACCATAATCAGACCAGGTGACTTCTTCATCGACCTTAAGGTGTATAAAATACAAGATCATCAAGCAGAGACCGATGCTTTAGAGCGTTACAAGAAGGCCTTGGTAGCACTCAGACTGCAGTGCGAAGAAAAATCTATAGAGTGGGAACAGTGTCAAACACTTATTGGTACCGCATTCGAAGTTTTTAAAGATAGTGAGACTTCATATTATAGTAACGTAAAGAAAAATTAAGTGATAGGTATTTAGATCAGTAGATTTTAAGTTTAGTTCGTTGATTTTTTGTTTTACATAATGCCTTTTTGTGTATCGTGTAGCACATCTGTAGAAAAAAAATCGTGGGTAGGTCATCTGCGTAGTAACGAACATAAAACTAAACATAATTGTATTCAGGAAATCGGGGACGGTGTGGTAATGGTACAGTCAGCATTCCGTAATCGCATTGCAACTTATCGAATTTCGGTAGAAAATAACCTAATCACAAGTTCTATTGACATATTTATGAACTCGATTCGCGAAAAAATTAGTACTCTTTTAAATAAATCACTTCGGGTACATACCTGCATAAAAGTAAACTTAGAACTTTATGGGATGTTTATGTTGTTTAAGAATAACAGTCAATCTATGAAATCTTTTGGTACAAAAAATAAGATTTTGTACCAAAGTTTTGATTTTGATCGGTATTACACAGAAGTTATAAATTGTTTTAAAAAAAAAGTCGAAGATTTTGAAGAGCGTGATAGCGGCTGGACTTTTTTAAATAATTCACACTTGGAAATTAATATAAATAAATATCAACCTTTGCGTGGATCAAGCTTTATCAAACTGCCGAAAGTTATACGAAGTAAAAAAGCGTGCATTAATATCGAGAACAAAGATCAATGTTGTTTTGCATGGTGCGTAACTGCGGCTTTATTCCCTGCTAAAAAACATCCTGAAAGGGTATCTTCGTATCCTGATTTTAAAGACGTACTAAACACTGAAGGCTTGTCTTTCCCGGTTACGTTTGATGAAATTAGAATATTTGAAAAAAACAATCCAACACTACAATTTACCGTCTTTGGGTTGAAAAATAATAAAATAGTAGGTCCGCTTTATAAATCAGAAAATAACACTCAGGTAAAAAGAAAAACTATTCACCTGTTGTTATTAGAAAACACAAACAGTTCTCATTTTTGTTTGATCAAGGACTTGTGTCGACTAGTAAGGAGTCAAGTTACTGCCCACCATGCAAAATTATACTTTTGTGAAACGTGTTTAGTATTTTTCTCGAAAGAAGAACAACTAGATAATCACTTGTGCTCTGGAATAGTCACTCAGCTGCCTGACAACGGTACGGTTATTAAATTTAAAAATTACGAGCGCAAGCAAAACATGCCATTTGTAATATATGCTGATTTTGAATCACTATTACAGAGATCGGGTGAATGTGATTGTGACGCTGACTGTACTACTCATAACACTGTCAACACAGATATTTTGCAACATCACACGCCTGCTGCGTTTGCGTACTATATTGTATGTTCAGTTGATTCAGCATATAATCGCTACGTTTCATACCGTGGTATTGATTGTGTAGACAAGTTTGTAGATTCGATTTATAAAGATGTAACAGAAATAAAAAAAGTTTTGAATATGAATACGCCAATCAAATTTGATATTAACGATGATATAAGTTTCACTAGCGCTACGCGATGTCATATATGTAATAACTTCTTATTTTCTGACCGTGTCAGAGACCACTGTCACATTTCTGGTTGTTACAGAGGTGCAGCTCACAGTTATTGCAATTTACGATTTAAACGCCCATCTTTTGTACCCATTTATTTTCACAACTTATCAGGATACGACGCACATTTGTTTATAAAAAAGTTAGGTGAGGCGAACGGTACAATGAAATTAATTGCGAAAACTAAGGAAAATTACGTTTCCTTTACGAAGTTTATTCCAATTGAAGGTGAATTTTTTCAGCTTCGTTTTGTAGACTCTTTTAGATTTTTGGGTACTAGTTTAGAAAAATTAACAAAAACCATGAAAAAGGAAGATTTTGAGCATTTAAAACGTTTTTTTCCGAATTGTACTAAATTTCAATTACTAACGCGTAAAGGTGTTTATCCTTATGAATACATGAGTAATTGGGAGCGTTATAAAGATCAATGCCTTCCTCCTAAAGAATGTTTTTACAGTTCTCTCTCAAATGAAAATATTTCGAAAGATGACTATGAGCATGCATGTTTAGTATGGAAAGAGTTTAATATCGATAATTTAGGAGAATATACAGATTTGTATCTCAAAACGGATGTCCTCCTATTGACAGATATCTTCGAAAAATTTAGAGAGACTTGTAAAATAAATTACAACTTAGATCCGGCTTTTTACCTGACGGGACCGAGTTTATCATTTGACGCAATGTTGCTTAAAACTGGGATTGAATTGGAGCTAATTACTGATTTTAATATGTTATCAATGATTCAGAACGGAATTCGGGGCGGCGTCTGCTTGTGTTCTCACAGACATGCAAAAGCTAATAACAAGTATGTGCCAGATTACGACCCATCGCTACCCGACTCGTACGTTATTTACATAGACTGTAACAATTTATATGGGTATAGCATGTATCAGTCCTTGCCGTTATCAAACTTCAGGTTTTTAGATCAACATGAAATAGATGTATTAGATATTACACAAGTCGATAACAATGCTAAGTACGGTTTTATATTAGAAGTCGATTTGATATACCCGAAAGACCTTCACATTGAACATAACGACCTACCTTTTGTCCTGAAAAGTGTATACCTCCAGGAGGTAAAGATAGTAAACTTGTACCTAATTTGCATGACAAATACTTTTATGTAATTCATTATGTTTATCTAAAAACCTGTCTTAAACATGGATTAAAACTGAAAAAAATACATAGAGTCATTACGTTTTTACAAGATTCTTATTTAAAGCAATACATCGACCTTAATACAAAGTTGCGCCAGAAAGCTACCTCAACTTTCGAGCAAGACTTATTTAAAGTTATGATTAACTCTTTATTTGGAAAAACGTTAGAAAACAATTTAGAAAAAATAAACGTTAAAATGGTTAACCACTGGAATGATAGTACGAATTTAACTAAAAAGAAAACCGAGGCTGAGAAATTAATCGCAAGTCCACATTTCCACAGTGCTTCGGTTTTTAGTGAAAATTTGGTGGCAGTTCAGATGAACCTTGATCGTATTATTTTAGATAAACCAATATATATCGGTTTTACGGTTCTAGAATTGTCTAAAAGTCATATGTATGACTTCCATTACTCAGTATTCAAACCCATGTATGGAAATCGAATACAGATGTGCTATATGGATACAGATAGTTTTATCTATAATATACAAACCAAGAACTATTACAGAGATTTAAAAACTTATCTTTTACCTTATTTTGACACAAGCAATTATAGCTCAGACAATGAACATCGCTTACCTATTCAGAACAAAAAAGTACCGGGACTTTTCAAGGATGAAATGGGTGAGAAATACATAATTGAATTTGTAGGTCTTCGATCTAAACTTTACTGTATCAAAACTAACGACGATGTCATTAAAAAAGCTAAAGGTGTGAAAAGGGCGGTTATACATGAATTAGGTATGTCAGATTATGAGCAATCATTGTTTCATGCCGACGTTATTAAAAAGAAAAATATTTTATTTAGATCAATTAAACACGAAATATTTACACAAAGTGTTAACAAAATTGCGATATCTTCTAATGACGACAAACGATTCATTTCTGCTGATAAAATATCTACCCGAGCATGGGGGCACACAACGATACTTAATGTTTAAAACCTATATAGTTCTTGGTTAGTACGATTACTAGAACATACTGTATTTTTTGTATAATTAACTTAAGATGCTTTTTATTAACTGTATTCCTTTAAACACTATTTGAAATGTTTGTACATATTATTGGTTTGTTAATAAACGTAACATTGTCTTTAATTGACGCTATGTAATTTATGGAAATAAACATGAACCTCGAATTTCGTTTTTTCTTTCAATTATAACCAAACCCTATTGACTAGTACCGCTAAGTCTAAATAATATAGTACTTAGCTATGTACATTTATTTTTATTTCCTAACTAGTTCCGATGCATATTTATATTATTAGACTTGACTGTACGTTTCAACTACCGATATTCCGTGAAAACAAGTTACAACCTGTAACTTTTAATTGCACAACAAATAAGCGGATCTAGTAGTAACATGATCCCAAGAGTAAAACATAGGTATTTGCCTCGTGCCACAGTTCTTCGCACTGCATATTGCATTGTAGTTTGATGCGCTTGCAAAAAATAAATTTATGCGAAGCAGTTGTAATAAAACAATACCTATGCACTTCCGTTAGGGTATAGTTTCATTTATAATAAATCGAGCAAATACATTGTTTTATATTTGAGGACATCGCGGTTTATTTGAGTATATAATCAACCTTACCATGAATTAGTTAATTCATTTATAAGTACGTATTTGTACACGATACGAGTATTACCCTACAGTGAATAATCTTAACAATTCACAGTTTTTCATCTGATATCTGCTGGTAAGTTTTAGTTATTTTTCTAGGATTTAAACGTTAACTATATGGAATGTATTTTTGTGAGATATTTTAGTATACAGTGAACAGATTAAATAATGTTTTCTTTAATTTTGTTACAGCAAAATGGAACACGTAGAAGACACGCCTCTATATTTGTCGCAGGTGTTCGCTCAGAACCCAATTCCTGATGATGACGGTGATGATGATGTCAACATCGACCTTGTAAATAAAATAGTGAATGCGAGTCAAAAACAAAAAACTAAAAAGAAACAAACCAAAATCCAGAACAAAGTGCAAAAACGAAGTGTTCCAGGACATTCCGTCGTTTGTTATTAATAAAAAGCCAGGAAAGGGCTACAGGTTAATCAAAATCCAGATAATTAACTTGCAGGACAACGAGTATAAAGAAGTGTCGGAAAGCGAAGACGTGATCTTAAGCGCACAATACATAGCAGACGACGGATTCGATGAAATTATCGACAGTACGGAGAGTGTAATCAATAAAATTTCAAAAAAACTGTGTGGATATAGTGTTGGTTATTAATTTTTTTATTATTTTAATGTGGAGTTTAAATAAATTTGTTTTTAATATTTTATGGTTTCATTCCTTAGTTTACACACAGACAGTGTCATGCACGAAAACGCACCCTCCATAGCAAAGTTCAATACTATCAAATTATCAATATTAGGTGCTAATAGTTGTATGGAGGGGTGTGACTTCGTGGATGGTACTGCAACATATGGATGATATAAAGTAAAACAACTGTTTGATTAGTACACATTTTATTAATTTACAAAAAAACATAAATTATTATCTAAATACCATTTCTTAATACATATCACATTTTTTAAGGCACAATATTTTTTGTGGTGCACACAATTATAGGCTTCACTTTTAATACAATATTTTTCATACAAATTTCTAAAACTATGTTGTTGTTTTTCATCTAAATCTAAAACGGTACAACCAGGAAACAAATGCTTAACCCATAGTACTTTTTCTGCACCCTTTACGAAAATCTTTTTGTCTTTTAAGTAATCTACAATGATTCTTTTAAATTCGCGGTGGTCAATATAACCCTCACGCCACAAAATGCCACAATTTTTTTCCAACCACGTAACCTGTCTTTTTTCGATTGAAGATAGACTAGAAAACGGGTATGGCGGCTTTACCAAAAAAACTTGTGTATATTCATTTGTGGCGAGCGCAAATTCCTTTATTATGAATTCATTATTACTCCATTTAAAACCCTGAAGATCAACGAATATGTAGTCCTGCATTATGATTATTTATGATATCTTTTTCGTAATATTACTTAAAGGCTTGTATTCTACAATACTATCATCATAAATAAAGTATAAGAAGATATGTCTACGCCATACATTAAAATAAAACCGCCTTATTTGCTATGAGCACCAGGGGGCGTTGGTGAACTGGTATGTACATTTGCTGTGAGCACTAGATGTCGCTTAATATCAATATGCCGTTTACAGATTATCGAATACACTAACGACATCTGTACCTACAACCGGTGATGTTGTAAAGAATCTGTTTACGCAGTCAATAGATGTCACTTTGCAAGATAGATTTAAACGAAGTAAAATAATAATATATTTTTCTGTTTTGTTAGATCACACGCGAGCAGTCAATTCTCAATTTTCGTACCTTTTCTGAGAACCTCCACCGTACCTACCATCATGTACCATAAATAAAGTACCTATATAAGCAACCTTACAAAAGACCGCAGCCAAAGTTCCACTACTTGCTACTTAGGTATGTGGCGTGTTCTTGGGGGCAAGCTTGTCAGTGCCAGGGCTCCAGGGGGTGAGTTATGTGGATCCCCACTATCAACAAAACTCATCCGGTTTGATGATGTGCATTTGTATTATCAATCTCAAAGCTACTCTGATTAGTAATTTTGTTGCCATGAGATTAAATGCAATACCTAGTGGCTCTATGTGCTCAGTGCTGTCGAACTCGCGAGCCTGTCGTTTTATATTTCTAAAGTGATTCGACTAAAAAAATACTTAACGAACCTGCTCACAAAATTTCACGAGAATCCGTTAAGAATTCGACGTGTAGAGGAGAACGGACAGCAGGACAGACACCGGACATACGAATGATTTTTGGCCCAAGCTGAAGCGTAGAACTTCGTTCGCTTCGCTCCCTTGTTCCATAAAACCTTTTATTTATGATAAAACACATCAGTATTATTCAGTAAAGGATCGGAAGCACGCTTTTGATTCCCCCTGGATTTTTCAAGATTGTTATTACCGGGAATAACGCTAAGATGACGAGTATAGAATAAACCTAAGGAACAATAGGAAGGTACAAAAATTAAAAACTATCGAGGTTGAAAGCTTCAGTTATAAAAAAAAAGTGTATACCCCGCACAAGCAGTAGTAAAAAAGCCTCCGAGGGGCTACCCCGAACTGAAAACGAACTTCGTTCGAGTATCTCCCTCTCTGCCGCTCGAACTAGCAAGTGCAACAGAGAGGGAGATACACGTACGAAGTTCGTTTTCGTTTCGCGGTAGCACCTCTGGTCGCATTTTGTTTACTGCATGTGAATAATGCAATTTCCTAGAAAAGTTAGGCATAAAGTTTTATTTATGGTAAAAGGAAGGGGTTCAATAAAACGTATTATATGTAAATGATTTAATTTATTTTGCAGTAGCCTAATTTTTTGCTGATTTTGTGTGAGATTTACAAAAATATATTTTTTGGTAACAATAATTTTTCCAAAACTACAATCTATGTGCTTTGTACAAATACATTTTGAATGTGTTTAAATAATCTGTCTGTAGATTACGAATTAAATTATTCAAAATATTTTTTTTACAATATCTAACTGTCAAAGTGTCACTTGGGCATTTTAGTTTTGTATTTTCAGCATTTACATAGATTGTTTCCAAAATGAATAGTCTTTTTTGTCATCTAGATCGTCATTTACAGTCATCACTTGCAAGCATTTTATGCACTTGAATTTATAGTTGGTTTTTTTGGCTAACTATCCCGAAAAGTAGGTTACAGAGCATCGCTCTAGACTTGGAGATCCTTCAGAGGATGCGTTGCTAGACGCCGCCGCCACGTCCATGCAAGAGGACCTTTCTTCCAGATGTCTTTTTATTTGAGGAGCCTCAGTTGGATGTAAGGACGTTGGCTGCGGCGATGCGGGATGTAGTGCTGAAGTTTGCCACTCCTCAGGATCATTGGTAGGTTTTCTTACTTTGTCCAGTAGGTCGCACGTCAATAAATATCATTTCAGTACCAGTCTCTGAAATTTAAAAAAATAAATATTTAACTTAACAATATTATAATATATACAGCCATGTGCACACAACAGAGTCCATGATACCATTTAAGCCAGTGTATCCCAGCATACATACATACACGCCTTTATCGGTAAAAGGGGTAGGCAGAGCAAATTAAACTTGCGTCCAGTGCCACTTTTAGCATAAATGTGGGTATAAAAGATACACAAAATGTTATATTGCAGTGATAGGTCGCTATCTAGCCCAAAGTTGTGGAATTAATCAGGTTGCCAAACATTAGTTGCGACATGAACGGATACTAACGCCATCCTGTATTCAATGATTATCAATTTTTTGGTACATTTCCCATGTCTGCCTCAAGGAGTCCCTTTTCAGATAATGTGTCATCAAGTTTTTAAGCAAATACTATAAAAACAAAAAAAAACAAGACATACCTTGCATTGGGTGCTCTACAGACACGGAGCTAATAACATCAATTGATTCATCTTCACAGGGATAGTGTCTAGGAATAGCTGTCCCTCGCAACCCTCTCTGATTGTCATTATGACTCATATAGCAGGATTCATAATGCACTCTATAAAGATAGCGGTACTATAATTGATCAGGTCTCAACAATGTGAGATTGATGTTGCCTGAAATTAAAAATAAATAATAAATAAAATAAAATATACCTCTTGCTTCATAGGTAGGGTCATTACCAACTAGGCTTAAGCAATCATCATAAAACTAAATAGATATTTTTAAATTTCCATCAAGTAAATTTCATATAAAAAAAACCCTCTGAGCCTTCCGGCCCAAAAAGTAGTGAAATGTCAAGCTAAACCAAGTTTACTTTCAGCCGTCATTCATTACTCGGTCACTTTTTTTCATAAATTGGCAATCACACTGCGATTAAGTAAATTCAATCTATTCAAAACAAAATGCCAACAAGCAAATTCCTAACTAGTTGATCATCTTAATCAACAAGCTATACATCCCACCAATGCTGGCTTGCCTTGGCCGGCCTGCCATACTTAAAATTATACAAATGACTTCTAAAAAGATGCAACAAGCTGAACAAACCCTTCCTCTCCCGTCGACCCCGATCGGACCAGTGTTTAGTATGGACTTGCGAACAATAAAAATTAGCCCGGGTGAGGAGGGACTGAAATTATATCTCAATAATCCAACTTTGGATGTAGGAGTGTACATTAGGTACAGTGCAAACATGAAATGAAGGATTAATAAGGACAAGAGTCAACAGTAAGCACAGCTGAAGTTCACCTTCCCATACAAACGGATTGATTGTGACGAAACTTTGCATATACAATGGCATGAGGTATATCTATGTCTGTAATTATTTTATATGGCTCCAGTTTATAAAACAAACGAAACATGATGAACAACTTAAATTTGCTGTAGGTATTTTTATTACTATGGTATCTGAAGCTATATAAACTAATTACAGGCCTGGATATACCTCATGTCATTGTACATGCAAAATTTCGTTACAATCCAACACGTAGTTTTCAAATGAGAGCATAACTACTTTCGTATGGAGAATCGAGCTTACTAGGACTCTTTACCACTTTGGAGCGAGAAATATACTTATAACGTAAGTAACGCGATAAAAAAACTGAAGTACAAAACAATGATTTGGTACATTGGTAAAAAGTCATGTTGACTGACGTATGTACGACATCACCAATTATACAGTAAGTGCTTAGTTTTATAATTTTGTTTATTGTAAGTAAAATAGAGCTTACCTGAATTGCTAATCCAGATCCGTAGGCGATTTTCGTGTGACTTCTTCGTATTGGGACAGTTTCTGAATTGGCACCGACCGATGTGCCATTTTGGGTAATGCAATAATATCAAATCAGTCCGGTACACATTCAATTGGTCGTATCACTGGGTAACAAATCCGTTTCTAAATCAAATCGTAGGTCCATTCAAATAAGCGGGGGTCACATTTTAAAAGAATATCAAAACAATGACCTGAAACACTAGCAATGAAACGTTCAACAAGTTGAGTTGAAAAATTAAATTCGAAGATGTCAGTTCAGTTGTCAGTGTTGCCAGTTAAGTCTCTATATTTCCATATACTTCTGACGTTTTAACTTTTCCTATGTAATTAACACGTGATTTTAACTACGCTTTTATAAAAAAAACTATCATAGCACACGTTATCTTTATTTGTATTTAAAATTGAGACTATACACTCATACAATTTTTTTTTTTCATATGTTTACAAATGGACAAAGTTTATGCTGTTTACCTACAATTTAAAGGAATAATTTTGTAGCAACATTCCCTCATTTCGTTTTTTCGTCTGCACTGAGTCGTTTCGTTGTACACAGTTTTCTTTACCAGTTTCAAAGACGAGTGCTAAGTGATGAAGAAATAAATAATTATGCGCCATTATTAAATATTTATTTAGGAAAATGGAGTTTTATTTATGTTTATTTTAAATTAATGTAAAATATTTCTAGTGTTAACTACACGCAGTGATTAATTTGTTGTAATTTATAAGAAGTCGAAATGGAACGTTATGAAAAGGAATGTTAAAATTATAAATGAAATAAATTGGAAATTAGTATACAATAGCGACGTTGCCAGATCGAACCACGGCGCTGCCCGCGATCCACCTATATAGGATGGCTGGCAACGACGCTCGCGTCGTTAAGCACGATAAATTTTGGTACTTTTGGCACTTTGAATCATAAATTGATACATACTTCTCGAATGTGAATGGTAGTAGGTACATATTGTAGAGATTTGATGGTATTTGTATTAGATACCTATGTATAGAAAGAATATTGAAACAAGTTGTAAAATGAAAACAGTTTTACGTATAGGTACCGAATAAATTTATGAATATATTTTTGACCTACTATAGTGTGATGTTTTAGGGACTAGGTTACCTATTCTAATTGTTATCTTATTTACGAACTCATCACAATCCTCCTAGCGATATTCCCGGGTGTGCGCTTTGACACCTAATCTCAAGACTTGGCATAGGTACTGCGAATGCTATCTGACCTTCCAACCCAGCACGGCTATCACGCGACGGCGCGCGAGTTCTCTCGATTTGTCTCGCACTATCTGTCTCTTTCTTATTAGAACACTAATAACAAGAGGTATTAATAGTGCGAGAAAAATCGAGAGTATGTCGCGGCTGGCCCATGATAGACGCGCAAAACAAAAACTAGACCTTATTGGGATTAGACCGGATTCCTCGCGATGTTTTCATTCACCGAAAAGATAACGGTAAACGGGTAATAGTACGCATAATGAGTTCTGAAAAACTCATTGGGTACGAGCCGGGATTCAGACCCACGACCGCCACATGACAGTCGCATGCCTGAACCACTAGACTAGGCTACCGTATCTTATTTACAAACTGTCTACGTTATATACATATTTACGTAACAACCATACGTTTTTAGTAAATAGATAAGGTTCAAAACAGCGCCATCTATGGACAATTATCGTACTAGAATCCTGCGCATGGATACTTTGTTCACTTACAAGCTAGGCTGTAGTAGAGGTCATGCCGTACACTAGATGGCGCATAAATAAAGGATGTTATAAATTATTTTGAATCGATTTACGATCTTTTACGGCCTGTTTCTGGTTGTTTTTATTTGAAAAAGTTCGATAAGTGAAAATGAATATTTGTTACTGATAATATTTGACATTTCGTATAACGTAAAATATTAATATCCGTCAGTGGTGCTCCAAGCGACATCTCTTGAAGTTCTTCATAACTATTCGACCGCAGTATGGGATGGGTTACTCTCCTTATATTTACTTTATGCTATCATTCAAAATCAAGCAATAAGCTGACGTCTGCGGGGGTATAGTTGATTCACACTCGAATTCAACTCGCACATCAACCGAACCGGTTTTTAAGGTTTCGTTTTGACGTGAACAGTCAATAACAAATAAAGGAGCAATATTTTTAAAATCTTGCGGGCTTAGCAAAGGTGCCTGAGCACGGTTATAATAAGACTGTTGAAATTTTGCATACTGCTCATATAATATAGGAAACTTTTCGCTAGAAAAACTGACATCAAAACTTTCATAAGGAAAGTAGCTTGAGTTTAAAAAAACCTTGACATCTCTCAAGTTACAGTGATCGAAGTGTGTTATATCTTTATCAGCAACATTTTTTCGTGCCGTTTTCAATCCGATTATAATGTAACGCGGTTTCTCAATTTGAGATGAAGTTTTGATAGCCCAAGAATGCTTAGACGTTTCAGGTAAGAGAGGATATTCATACAAATCCCAGTTCCTAAATGCTATTTGAATTGCACGATCTCTTTCCAAACATTTCAGTAAGCTCAATCTTTCTCGATCAGACACCTTAATATGTGGCATACGCCATACTATTTTTGAGATAGTTATATTGTCTATATATTCATTCGTATTTAATTTAACGCTATTTAAGTTAGTATTAGATCTTAAAAGAATAAGTTCATGCTTGCAATTAATAATTATTTTGTTGTAATCCTCAGCAAACCCAAGAATTTTGTTTAAAGGTATAGACACAGAAAATGATCCATGTGAAATTTTTGTACCGGTGATATCCCAACCCCATAACTTAGACATCGATGCTTCAAGTTCATTCAAGGATACAAGAGATTTCATAGTAGTTGTAACCCCTACATTTTTAATTTTATCGATTTCGATTCCATTGAGCTCGTATCGAATGTCTTGAAATAGGTGGAGTATTGGATTATTCGTAAAAAGAACAGACTTCACCTCTTGTTTCGTTTCTCTATTGAATGCAGTTATTGTACCTTCTATGTATAAAGTACTTGCTGATGGTAGTACGTAAAGATCTTGCTGATTAATAGGTATGCGTATTTCATCATTGAAGTTAAAACTTGTAACGTATGGCTTATACGAATGATATTCAAAGCTCTCTATTGAGTTGTCAGAGGTGAAAGATTCTGTTAAATTTAATATACTCATTTTATTAGACCTATGCTTTGCAAGAATTGTTTGTTTTGTTTTGTGAGTTGCACTTTAGGTCTTCTTTTCTTGATTGCTTGATGAGAACTAGCACTGATTTTCATTGGGAGTGAAGTTTTATTGAAGTCTATCATTTTTTTCTAAGGTGTAAATATATCTGAATCTCTTCACCACGTAAATTAACCAAATTATTGTTAACGTCTAATATTTTTACTGTAATTGAACTTAAACTGTTTTGAGTAACAGGAAAATAAATTACGTTTTTCGGTGTTTCTATAAGTCGATAACCTGGCGGTACGTTAGGTACAAACTCGTGAATTATATGACTAGGTTTTCCATTAACAAATGAACCGCTCACTATGTCACATTCAATTCGGACTATGGTTGTAGACAGAATGGAAACAGGATAAGGAGATTCTGTTAATATATTAGCTTGAATAGCTTCGGATCCAAAACCGAGTAAGCTACCAATAGATCTCTCTTTATCGAAATAAATATTTTGCGAACATAAAATAGATGTTTTTAAGGTATTATTATTACATGTTAGTGAAAACGAGCATTCTTGTAGGTGTTCCTTAAGGTAATCACCAATATCTTGAAGCTCATATGATCCTTCGGGAATTTCAATTGTTTTGTTTTTTCCGTAATAGAATTTATTGTTCCTGTAGTCTATGTTAGGTATTGAATTAAATGTTGATATATACAACATACCACACTCATATTCTCCATCCAGTTGAAGAGCTGGCGAATGGTTTGTTATCAGAGTGGAAGATGATCCAGTTATAGACAAAGTGAACGACATCGTGAGAATGATAATTTGTTTATTGATCGTAGGTATTTAAACGCTTACACCAATATTGTTTTAAGTATTTAAGACATAAATGTCCACAATTGACTGTGTTAAACTTTTGATACGTGTTATAATTATAGTAAATATCGTTGTTATTTAAATACTTCTTTAGCTCTAACGGAGGTGGAAGGTCACCATAACTATTAAAATATTCACAATAACTGTTGTCTTTGACATAGGCTACCCAGTGAGTTCCATTGTTTTTAGAACTGTCCAAGTTAACAATTCCACATTCTACTCTTTTAACACGCTTTGGTAAATTGTCTCTCATATAAACTCCGCGAAAATGTGGAATCTCTGTAGAGTGTTTTAAGATGTCAATATTTGAAAGAGCACGTCTGGGTAACCTATCACTTAGTTTTTTGAAGTTTTTATACACAAACCTCTACCATTTTTATATGGTTTAATATGTAATCCTTTTCCTAATGCAATAGATTCCATCATTTTATTATGTCGTTCTGATTCAGCTAAGTTCTTTTTTGCAGCTTTGTAATCACCTACAGCTTTAGCGATTCCAGCAGCTCCTCCCGCTAATGATCCTAACGCAGAAAGTCCAGCAAAAATAGGTATGAAAGGTAACAGACCTCCCGTTTTTGGAATCGGTATTAAACGAGGTAGCTGTATCTTAGAGTTCTTAGCAAAAACTTTTTTGGCGACAACAATCGCACGATCCATGATATTATGACCTTTTATTTTTGGGTTCTTTTTCAACTCATTGCGTATCTTGGACACAAAGCTTTTGAATGATTTCATACCTGCGCCAGCCTTTAGTTTCGATTTCATAACTTTGCTCACTAACCAAGAGCCTATTTTTTCTCCTATTCCTACATCTTTCGACTTAGTTCTTCGTTTTGCCATTTTGTAAAGTTCTAAATCTGCGCGATGTCTATCAGCTAAATCAGGATATTTATCATAAGCTTTGTCACCTCTTTGTAACCTTTTATGCAATTTTGTACCTGGTCCGCAATAATTATACCCAGGCAAGTGTAATTCAAATGGTAAATTATTAATGAGACTATTTAATAGTCCTCTCCCTTTCATATCAGGTATGATAATGACAAATTTCGTTTAAAGAAAGTCAATTTATTAAATACATTAAACAATGGCTTTTATATCAATCCAACTATTTTCACTATCACTTAACCCTAACCACTTGACAAACAGCTTACTACGCTTTTTTTAATCACCTTTTCTATTAAATAAATATCTGGATACTTAGTTTTTTGAAGTTCTTCTTCATAAAAGGTACCCAGTATTATGTTTTTCCGTTGATCTTCAATATGATATGTTACAGGTTGAGTGTGATTCACATGTTTAATTGTAAAAAGTTCTGTAGACCAATTAGGTGTGTAACCCTTAGAGAAGGTACTTTTATATTTGCTTATACGCACACGGTCACCAATATTAAATTTATTCAACTTACTTTTATACACATTGGATTGTGAGTTTATAATGTTCTTTTTTACCATTTTTTCATTATTTGAATCGACATCAATAGGTTTAAATTTTGTTGTACGATGTACAGTGTGATTATATGCTTTCACTATATCGTCTAACGGTTTACCAACCCATTTATAGTTACCAATAAAACTAAAATATTTATAGAGTTTGATCTTAAGTGTTTTTAACAGTCTTTCAACAATAGATGCCTTTTTAATTGAATATGTTGAATAATGATGTATTTTCAGGAATTTTAAATAGGCATCAAATTCATTATTATAAAATTCTTTTCCTAAGTCCGTCTGTAAGTTTCTAGGTCTGCGTTTAGTTGTTTTCATAATTAGTTCGAATGCATTTTTTACTGCCGTTTTAATTTTAGACTTAATAGGTATACACCACGCATACTTCGAAAATGTATCAATAACAGTTAATATATATTTATTTCCTTTGTTAATCGTATGAACTTTCTGTAAATCGATCAAATCAGCTTGCCATAAATCGTCAATTCCTTTTAGTACAACCGATCTTCGCTTAAAGTTTTTTCTTGCTGATCGATGGATCTCGTTCACTATTTGTTGCTTTTCCATTTTTTATATTCTTTAAGATATCATCTATCTCCTTATTTGTATAATAGTTTATTTTTAACTGAGACGAAAGTTGATGAATTTGATTATTTATAGTATTAAACAAAGAATCTATATACGTTTTGTCGTACATGTTTTGAATATATTAATCAACATACTGCTTATTTACTGCATCATCGGGTGACAAAGGTTCTGCAACTCCCTTTAATTGTAAACTTCCTTCAAAACATGCGCCGTTTGTTCGAAGCAAAGCCTTGTAGTTGAGATCAGAAACCTCGTTAGCACGTAAACGCTTATGAACATGGTGACCGAATTTGTCGATATTCATTTTGTATTGTTATGACTTGTGAGTCAAACTACAACTGAGAAAAAATAGCTTTATTTTACTTTTATATATCATTTACTAAGCCTGCTTCGCGTAGTTCTTCAATAATAGATATGATTTCGTTATCTAATCCTGTATTGCCAGCATCACGTGATGCTATAAGTAGTTTCAACCTTTCTACTAATTCATTTGGGTCATCCCAATATACATAAGAAATGTCTCTTTTAACTTTTTTCATTGCCGGTAGACCATCGCCGGTTACATGCACTTCTTCGCTAAATGAACGTTGTTTAGTTAATTTGAAAAGTGGCTTTATGATGTGTAAATATTTCATACCCTTGTTGCTTTTTATAGGCTTGTTTGGATCAAAGTCACGTCTATGTGCATTTGTTTTTAGTAATAATGTTTTATACAATTGCTTATCGTTTTCGGTTACTATTTGCAAGTCAGGTATTTTTTCAAACAATAAATCGTTTAACCCTTGCGTTAAATAATAACTTTCTCCTCCTATCTTGAGTTATTTATCATTCGCAGAAATCTGATAATATCCTAGCATTAGCTTACCACGATCCATTCGTACACCAAAAGGAATGTTCATGTGTAAATATTGTTTTTGGTAGGTAGAATCTTCGTGAGGAGAAGCATACAAATCTAACGTATTGAATGAAGCATTGTTTATTGAATCAGAATAATTTTGGTTATTACTTTCATTTGATATAGAATCATATTCGCTATTATCTAAATCAGATTCCGATGATTTCAATAGTGTTTTATTAGCTAAACTTTCTTTCTTTCCATCTTCAGTAGGACTGTATTTTAATGTTTTTACTAACTTATTAGATTTAAATACATTGTTATCAAGATCAGTGTCACTAATACTTAGGTTGTTATCATCTTTTTTTACCATTTCATTAAGGGGATCTGTGACTGGTTTTAACATTGTTTCCAACATCATATTATTGCTAGATTTAATATCACGTAGAACCTTGACTTTTTTTCTTACTGCTTCAGCAGATCGGAGTACTTTTTCTTTAAATATTTTCTCCTCGTTCATTTTATTTTTCATGTCCGGTCTCGATGATTGCATATCAAGGAATAAGTTCTACATGTTAACACTATTAATTAAGTATACAGTTATTCTACCATGATAAATGTATCAAAACCTTTTCTATAACATCCTGAATTTCTATTACAATCTTTATTTATAACTAAGTAATTAAAAGGTTTGTTCCATACTTGACTGCACATTTCGCGAAACTGGGTCCATGAGATATCACTTCCTACATGTTCATCATAAACATGTCGTAAATTAACATCATCTTGTTTAAAAAGAACGATTAAATTAGCATTGTCTCTTATCAATTGCTTGGGTATTTTACTATACGTTTGGTTCAGATAGAAGCTATCTATGTTTTTATGTCGTCCCATTGCAAAATAATCTCGAATATTATTTTGATTTTCACATGCCGCCGTATGAGCCGTATGAGGACTTATTACTTCATCATTTTCACTATATTTTTGAAATGACACTGAAGGAACCAGATTTAAAACTTGCTCTAAATATTGATACATAGGTTGAAACAAGGTTTTAGAATATATATAGACATTTTGGAAGCGTAAACCTTGTTCATGGAGCAGTAGACCAACAATCAAATTAGTTTTTCCACAGTTAGACGGACCGCATATTATACAGCGAATAGTATCAGGTAAAAGTAAACCATGACGGTAATAGCGTTTATTGTGTGAAGAACAAACGACATCCAACTGCAATTTTTGAGGTTGTTTTACGAATTTCATATTACCAATAGGCACGTGCAACAAACCTGAAACTAAATGTGTGAATAGTATGTTTTTTGAACTTGAGAGTATATATTAAATAGTTCCGAGATTCCAACAACCATTCATTTTATTGGGCTCGCGCACCCAAGCTTAAACGTGCACAGGATTTTAGTAACGGCTCGCGTTTTGTCGATAGCGTAGGTACACACTGTAATTGGGTTTGCGTTCCTCAAGACTTAGAAACGACCGTTGAACCGAATGAAGATGAACGCATGACAATCGTATCAACTTAGACAGTAACAATCATTTGTATTTATCATTCATATTTATTGGGCACGCGCACCACGAAGTGGGGCAGCGTGCCCAATAAATACCTACTTATACATTATGTTCTCACCACAGGGTCTATACCATCAGCTTTCTCCAGATTGCAGTCGACTTCCACGACCCCTAAGATCTTGACCCCTTGCTCGTGAAGATATATTGCCGCGTAACTGCCCACGTTTCCGAAGCCTTGTATGATCGCAGTTTTTCCCTGCAGTTTGAAATTCCATCAGTAACATAGGTAACCTACTACTACCTAATTACCTAGACAAATGAAAAAGTTCAGTTTGTCAGCCACGAATGACTCTGAAAAAAATTAAACGACATTTACCGTGCAGCACGATGCCTGTCTCTACTAGGCAGTAGGTACATCGGCATATTTGTCGTCAAATATCGAAAATTTATGAGGGACAGCATTTGCGAGAATTTGCATAATGGAACCCGCGCTGTTCCATTGCAAAAAAACGGCCCAATTGGACTATTTTACTGGGCCACTGTTTAAATAAAGTGGTTGGTGATCAAGAGCACGTCGTGGATCCAGGACACAACACCAGATACCTTAAAGCCGGTCGGGATGCCGACGAGCTTCATCCACCCCTCATCGTGCATGAAGTGGTTGATGGTCATGAACACGCCTCGGCCCGTCGCCTCGACGCGCCCGTGGATGCCGCCTCCGTTGATCGGCTTGCCAGTCACGCACGCTGCCGCGTTGATGTCTCTGTAGCCTGTCAACCAATAATCAAACCAAGATGTTAATGAGTCAAAATACCTACCAGCACCATTACGAACACGAGGCAATATGTCCAGAGCGCGGCTATGAAGGGGCATTAAAGATCTTTGAGGCGTTATATAAAGTGATGTCGGTAAATGCACATAAAATTGTCTTACCTAACGTTTTGATATAGGTGTCGACGATCCAGGACATCTCTCTACCGGAGGTGTTTACATCGGGAGCGGGAACGTCTACGCCCGCGCCTGAAATACAACAGCAGATTGTTTAACATAACCTAAGATTACCTACACATAGTTATAGGACGTATATAGACGCATAGGAGTTTTGTGAATAGTTTACAAATGGTATAGGTAGGGTAATTATATTTTAAAAAATCATAGCTGACTTCTAACTCTATTATAACTAATTTACAAGCGTTTCTCATATTTTTTGGTGAAGATTCATCATTGAATAAATTAGAGAAGAGAACATCAGCCTAAAGACGTCCACTACTGGACATAAGCCTGCCGCAAAGAGTGCAACAATGATCAGTCCTATGCGCCACCCGCATCCAGCGGACTCCCGCCACCTTTACCAGGTCATCCATCAGTCCAATTTGTAGTACTTTCTTATTCTGGTACTTACCGATGTAGTTCTTCTTGGCCAACTCCAGGGTGTATCGACGGGTAATCCTTTGCAGCTCAGCCATCGTATAACACTTTGGGTTGATGCTCACTCCTAAAACACGATTCAGTGATAGTGTATAGATTTAAGAGCTCGGCCGAGCCTTGAAGACTCGAGCTGTTAAAGGTAAGACTATATCTATACAACGTGTCCCAAAACTCAACGATAAGCCGGCACCAGAGGATGGAGCTGCTTATGATTAGTCGAGAAAAAATAAGGAACAAAATATATCTCAATTATTTTAGAAATTACAGAAAAAAATGAAATTCATCGAAAATCGACATCCCTAATGGTATTTTTAACGACCATGTCTACAAATATTCAAATATTACTGTTTTTTTTTTGTTTTTGGAAACTTAAGTAGCCCTGCTATCTAACACAGTTCTTAAAAATACCATAATACATGTAGTTTTTACACAAAAAATAATCAAAATTCATTTTGTCCCTACAATTTTGAAAGATTTTTTCTTACAGTTCACTTTCAATCATCATGGTGTAAAAAAATAGTATTGACACCACTATGGCAATTATTTTCAAAAGATATTTTTTTTTTTTGAGATATATTTTTTCTCGACTAATCATAAGCAGCTCCATCCTCTGGTGCCGGCTTATCGTTGAGTTTTGGGACACGTTGTATACCTCAGAAGACTCGCGCTAGCCCTGATGATTCTAACATCTCAAATCGGAAGTGCGACAGAACCACTTTAAGATTAGTTCTTAATTTAGCTGCATAGGAGCCTTTCCGTCCCTCATTATCGTCTCAGCATAAGTACGTCCATGTTACATGACGCCATGCCATTTAGATTTTTTGACCCGACATGTACTTATCAATATCAAACGATTCTCACTCACCCCCTTTCGCCCCTCCAAATGGTATGCTGGAGCACGCGCACTTGTAGGTCATCAGTGCGGCAAGAGCTTTCACCTCTTCCAGATTCACTTCATCCGAAAACCGGATACCTACATTTGTGGTTTCCTCGAATTAAATTATGTACTCAGGTAAAAGTACGTCCGAATGTTCTAGCTGGTTCTAAATGGGGCGTCCATCCTACGCATCTCAGGCGCCTATACATAGCAACCCTACGCAGCAGACTAGATTACGGTTGCTTTCTGTACGACGTTAGTGTTAAGAGTCATTTATATAAACTGGATAAAGTACAAAATCAGGCTATGAGGGTGATAGGCGGGTTTATACGAAGTTCCCCAATCCACGTCATGGAAAGTGAGCTGTGCCTTCAACCACTCTTCGTTCGTAGGAAATATCTAGCTGCCAAATTCTACCTTAGAGCTAAATCCTTCGACAGTAACGTTACGATACACGTCTTAGAGGAATTAAATTATGCATGTCAAAATATGTACTGGAGGAGAAAGAAAATACCACTACTCATTGAAACAAGTAACCAATATAGTTGCTATCCTGTTCAATCAAGTCTGAAATTACCAATTTACTCTTTGGACAAATGGATTAGCAGCTACGATTTATCGGACAATATAAAGATATTTGTTGATGGTATTAAATGTGCGAAAAAACAAAAGAACAAACTAGAGTTACGCAAAACAGTGTCCGATTTCCTAAGAAATAAGTACAGCTCATTTTATTCAATTTTCACAGATGGCTCTAAAGAGGAAAGTGGTTGTGGGGCAGCATTTTTTGATCCTCAGATAGGTTTTCACGCAAAATTTTATATTAATGCCGAAATTTCCATAATGCACTGTGAACTCATTGCTATAGCTGAAGCATTGTCATTTATAGAGACGTTAGACCATAACAAATGTGTAATTTTGTCAGATGCTAAAAGCGCCCTTTCACATTTGGCTCGGTTACCCTCCACTGGTCGAGGGCATCCGATAGCGTACAGTATCCTTCAATCTATTTGTAAACTTCAAGCACTAAACAGAGAGGTGATTATCCAATGGATACCGTCTCATGTTGGGATCATGGGCAACGAGGAGGCGGACCGTGCGGCGAGGCTGGCGATAACCGATGGTATCCCATATTATTGTTTACCTTTACACAGTGAAATACTATGCAAAGTAAAGATAAAGTGCAGACATGTTTGGAGGGAATATTTTGATGAACGGTCCCGTACAAAAGGAATATGGTATCGAACAATTCAGTGTCAGCCGCCTCGAGTCCCATGGTTTGATAAACAACTTTGTAGGAAAGAGATCGTAACACTCCTCAGGCTTCGCTCCGGACACATTCCGTCAAACAAATTTAAATTTCTAATGGGCATCGCGGACTCACCTAACTGCCCTGAGTGCGATGTAGTGGAAGACGTCCAACATGTGTTGATGGAGTGTGTTCGCAGCGAGGCACAACGACATGATATGCCAAATCTAATGATAAGGAATGTAGGCAGTTGTAATAGCATTCTGGCTTCGCCTTTGTCAGATGAGGCCAGAATGTTATGCAAGCTATACTCGTTATGAACCTACCAATTTAGAATAAGTACCTAGCTCTAAGATAAATTATATTATTCCTAATGTACAGTGATCTCGCCCATGGGGGTGGCATAGTCACTGCGTGACAAAACCCCTTTTATAATAAATAAAGATTAAAAAAAAAAAAAAAAAACGCAAGCAAGAAACTATATTGTGCTCTGACTACGAGGTAGTGTCTTTTTGCTTGCGTTTTTTTGACAGAACTTGTACAGTTTCTATACCCAGAAGGTGAGGTCAAGCATGGGACAATGTTCTGAATTGTATTGCAACTTATTAATACTGCCGGAATAATAGGAGTTGGTTAAGAGGTCGGATTAAGTAGGAGTGAGTCCTGCAATAAATAATGACACTACAATAAGGCCCACAAAATATTTGAGCAAAAGTTTTATTTGTAAACCCAAAAAAGTGGCGTGAGCGCGAAAATAGGTGAGCCAGGCGTCAACCCGAGGCTGCTCAAAGTCGTTAGCACCTTTAAGAGTGGAGCCTGCATAGATAGGGGAGACATGTAAAAAACCGTATACCGGAGTACAACCGTACGCCATGCCTATTTCAGTTATCAATTCTAATTTCCCGCTCGCGAGCCGCTCATCCGCGCAGCGGCGACCAATAGGAGCTACTCGTATTTGTCAACAAACACAGTTTGCCGCTTGCACGGGCTGGATCGACTAATTCAAAATTATTGTTTTTCGCTGTTGTTGATGTAAGTATATTTTATCAAAATTCAAGTGTCAATGAATTGATTACCGTTGGCTGTTTTTTAGGGTTCCGTAGTCAACAAGGAACCCTTATAGTTTCGCCATGTCCGTCCGTCTGTCTGTCTGTCTGTCTATCCGTCTTCGGCTTAGCTCAGTAACCCTTACAACTAGAAAACTGCAATTCGGCGTGGGTATATAAACCAATCACGCCGACAAAATAGTAGAATAAAATCTACTTAATTAAATTTTATTCAAAATTAAATTCCTTTGTAAACAAATATTTTTTTCTAATAAATACATGTAAGTATACATGTTTATTTTCTAAATTATAACTCATAGCCTGACTAGACTATAATCTAGTCATAAGTGTCTACTCGTATGTATTTCTTCGTTTATTTAGATTACTGTCTGTTTTATGTACCTTTTGAAAAATAAAAATAAAAGCTGGACGCATGAAGGCTGCACCAGCTACAACTCAAATTAATTAAATAAGTTCAGGTGTAGGGGATGTGTTATTGCTCAATAATTTATGGGGCAGTAACGTATACAGTATACGTACACGGTTTTATACGGGTGGCGGGTCAAAATCGGAAAAAGTGGACATTTTGATTTCTGTCCTTAATTCGGTTAAATGTTACGATTATCGTAAATATGTCTATTTCATTGTTTGATCAATTAAACTTGCTAACTAAAAATATGTATTTCTTTTAGTTACGTTTTTATTTGAATATTTGACAGTCTCAGATCCTTAGCTATACGGTCTTACCCCGGTCTCCCCTATGTCTATAAGAGCTGGTTCGTCACTATGTCCGGATTTTAATCGGTCGTTCCAGTGACAGAACATTTTATGTGAAGCTATTCACACTTGTCGGACACCAGTTTGTATGAGGCGCCGACACCCGACAAGTGGGAACCGGGGGTAACAACGAATCGAAGAAAGAGCCGGCAGCGCGCTTTTGATACTGCTGCGGTGTCGCAAGTGTTCATAGGTGGGGGGTCTGCTTATCGTCAGACAGGCTTTTTATCCACCGTATGCTTGAGCCACCCTGGTGGTATATAAAATATGACTTTTAGGTATAACTCGATCTTGTAATGACAAGGTGCGTAGAGCTCCATCAGTTCCCTCAATTCCACATCCTAGAGTTTCCTCACAACTCTCCGCAGTGGTGAATGCCGTGGAATGATAGTTTATACTTGATAGAGCCATAACATACTGATTTACTCTGAAAGCTGGACTGGTGTAACAAAGGTGGGCAAACCAGACCTCCTTTGCAGGGCAGGCGGTGAACGCTGTGCTGGGAACGATAGCCCTTCACGATCTCGTAGTTTCCATTCTTGCGCTGCAGCGGAAACTCGAACTGGAGAGAGCTGTTGCACGAGCCCATCACCTAACGGAACAGTCGATTGTGGACATTAACCTTTGGTATGTCGGACCGCGGATCAATAGAATCCCCTAAGACTTGGCCACACCTAGTGCGCGATGCTAGCGGGACCGCTCGACGCGCACCGAAATATAGCCACGGTAACAAGGTATAGCGACGCCACACAGACTGCGTGATGCGCGCGTTTAGTGTCATCACGGGCTCCGCACGCATCACGCACTCAACGCGTTCTGCAAGCGTCGCGCAGCTGTGTGCTTTTATACTGCTGGAACATCGATCCATATGTTTATGCCAAATTTCTCTTTAAAAATATTACAGGTTTGAGTTAGCTAACAATGAAATTGTCCAGTTACTTCCATATGGGTGGGTTATGGGTCCATGGGTTAAACATTTTACCGCACCACGCCCTACTCTTATTAACGGCTTTGAAGACTCACTTTCAAAATGCCGGCCACTCGTTGCTTTCGTTTCTTGTCAGAAAAATGCGGGTGCTTCTTGAGATATTCAAGTAGAGCTGGTTCGACGACCTTCACAGCGTAGTGGTAAAAGTACTCCACCATCCTGAAGAAACTAGGGTCCTTAGCCTTCCCTACTTCCACTAGGTCACTTGGGATCTCATAATTTCTCTTGCTCATAAACATATGGTTAGGATGTATTGGATTACGAAAAATTTGCCGTGTCAGCATGATTGCTAATTTATGGTATGTATTATGGAATATAGGTGGAGTAAGTTTCAAAAAAAGCTAAATAAAATAAGTACTTAAGAACCGTAATTTGTTTTGTGACAATGTAATTGTGAAAGTAAATATGACAAGCAATGCCATAGGGAAATAAAAAAAAAACGCTAATACAAAATATTGCAAAGAGTATGTATACTACAATATTATATATATAGTCATGCAATGTGGAGTTAGACAGGGGGGATTAAGCTCACCAAAGTTATTTAATATTTATATGAATGGCTTGATCGAGGAGCTCAGCAGCGCACATGTCGGATGCCATATGACTTTTGTGTTAATAATCTAAGTTATGGTGATGACATGGTGCTGCTGTGCCCCTCGATGGGAGGACTCATAAAAATGATAAAGATTTGTGAACGATACGCTGAGACCCATGGACTTAGTTAGGTATAGGGGAAGGAAAAATCAATGTAACATAAAAAATAATATCTGTATTCTTCTTTCTTTGTTATTATATAATTGAGCATTTATTAATCAAACTTATTATTAAGGAACACTTGATTCAAATGACAGATACAGAAGATATTGGATGATTTCGAAAACCCTCGGTTTGGTCCATTCTGCCTACACGTGAAGGTAAAATGAACCAGGCATGAAGGCAAAATGGACCTACGGCAACATAAGAACAAAAAAAATCTCTACTATTTATTCAAAGGTACACCTTTCGCAAACAAATCTAACATCTTCATCATCGTCTTCGACACCGGCACAACTACATGTGCCCATAAAGAACATGCGAGGCACTGAACCCAGCCTTCTGTCGATTCAGAAAATAAATGAGAGCAATAGAAACATCGTACGTCTTCTTCATCTTCGCTAAATGAGTCTTTGCTTTTCTTTTTAGTGTTCTTCTTTGTAGATTTTCCCTTTCCTTTTCCTTTTTGTGTGTTTGTTTGTTGACCACGTGGTCCGTTTTGCCCGTTCCGTTTTGCCTTTTCGGTAAGCATGTAAACATTTAATTATTTTGAGGTTAATATTGAGGAGAATCTTGCCTATTTATCGTTAAAACTAAGAAAAATAAACAATATTTCAGACAATAACACAAAATCCCTGATATCTTTAACGTATTCAAACTGAAGACAGATCAAAATTTGCTGTATTTACATCAAAATACGCAAAAATTAACTTACCTTAATAAAAACGTGTGCCGCTGCATGGCCGCTCCAAGGACACTGACCAACTTTGGGTGAGAGGCGACTGTCAAGTTGACGCAAGTCGATAATAGATGGCGTTAACAGTTTGAAAGTTATTCGTCCGGTCCGTTCTACCTACAGGGTCCGTTATACCTTCCGTTCCCCTAATGCATCTAAAAGTGAGCTCTTGCAATTTAAAGCAGGTAACAAATCCTATCAGATGCAAACTGTTACTCTGTGTGTCCTTTGAAGAGAGCTGAAAAATTCAAATACCTAGGTCACGGGTCACGGAAACAATGACTGATGATGTGGACATCGAGCGGGAGCGCCGGGCGCTATGCGTCCGCTGTAACATGTTGGCCCGCAGATTCGCACGTGCTAGTAGAGAGGTGAAATTAACTCTATTCAAAGCCTTCTGTCAAACCTTCTACACGTGCGGTTCTGTGGACTAGCTTTACCAAGCGGGCGTATGGCGCTCTGCGTGTCCAGTATAATGATGCACTCAGGATGCTGTTTGGGCTTTCGCGGTATTGTAGTGCTTCGGCTATGTTCGCTGATGCTCAGACAGACTGCTTTTACGCTATCGTGAGAAAACGAAGTACCTCACTCCTCAACCGCAGCCGCGGAAGCTCAAACAACATCTTGAGCCCAGCGCTGGGATCTGGGATTCGCCGCTGGTGTGGCGGCATGCGCAGCTGCACGCGCCTGTCGCCGCTCCAACGCGCCGCTTTCAGTTATTAATTTTAATTTGTATCATTTTATAAACACTAACCCTAGGCATACGTTATTAGTATAATTTCTAACAAAATATGGATCAAGTTGTCCGAAATAAATATTTTTGATTTGATTTGATGTATGCGATAGTTTGAATTTTTGATACCAAATCACGCAAAAACGGCTGAACGGATTAAGATGAATTTTTGTATACTTAAATAGAGTATAGCCTGGATTAAAATATTGACTATATTTTATACCCCAGTATAAGTGCAACAAAAATAAGTGGACACGAACGAAGTCACGTTTAAAAGCTAGTTATGGATATATTTAAGTATCCGTTGCCTTCTTCAAGGAGGTCAAGTGTCAGTGCGTCATTTTGCTACGCTTGGCTAACAGTGGATGCGGTCGGGGCCCGCAGAGCTGGCAGCTTCCTCCCACAGTGCCTTGGTATTGCGACACAGTGAGAGAATAGAGCCACGGATAAAATACAGCCTACTAGCTTCTGCCCGCGACTCCGTCCGCGTGGAACTCGTTTATATCGTAGTCCCGTACAAACTTTCACCCCCTTCGGCGAGTCCTTTCCCCGAACTATCTCTATACCAAATTTCATCTCGGTTCAGCGGTTTAAGCGTGAAGAGGTAACAGACAGACACCCTTTCGCATTCATAATATTATTACCCATGGATTAGTATGGATGTACATCGCAAAATAAATCTAACCTGCTATTCAGAAGTTATTGTTACCCTAATGAGGGATCAAAGTTGTACTTTTCTTTATTTATACTAAACGGGACTTAATCGCGTATAATTAACTTATTTATTTACCTCACTGAGGTCTCCCGACGTTCCGGATATACATCCGCCAGCATACTGCAACATACATTGCAATACTGCAACATACATGGTCACGGGACAACTGGCTTGAGCGGGTATCAACATCTTCTTGCTACGCGGGTTTTCCGAACTACCCCGCATTTGGTCTTTATTGACCACTTGTACACTAGGGTTGTCCCCCGGCCGACACACAACACTAACAAAGTCCCGTTTAGTATAAATAATGTGTGAGAATCGTGAAAGTATGAATCAAAATATTGTACTTTTCTCGCCTGATATTCCGTTTAATTTCAATATTCCTCGTAGATGTGAAAATCTGATGATCTGCCTAATCTAATATATAGAAATACATAGAAAAAGAAAACTGGAGTCATTTTTAATAATTTATTAAACGATTTATCGCACAACAATTCACTAATCACTTATCAAGCCTGCAAATTGGGTTGTTGTGGACCATCTGCAGGTCCACGCGCGGGCCGACCAGGTCGCGTATGTTGTTGAGCCCGTACTTGATCATGGTGGGCCGCTCCAGCGACAGCCCCCAAGCGATCACGTTCACGTCGGCCGGCAGCCCCATGGGCAGCAGCATCTCCGGCCGGAACACGCCCGAGTTGCCGATCTCTATCCATTTGCCGAGACCTGGTGACAAGAAATCCTCATCACATCAGCCGAAACACGCCCACTGCTGGACATAAGAGCCTGTCCAGATGACACGATTTACGCGAGAATCCTCTCGCGCGCTTCAATTCGTATTGTTGCACACTAAGTTTTATATCGGACATATTCGTCCCATTCTGGCAAATATGCCAGTGTAAGAGGGGCAAATGATTTATGTTCGACATAAAACTTAGTGTGCTAGGGGGTCAGATGCCGCGTTTCTACAGGGTAGGGACTTAGCCAATTAAAATATTCTGTTTCGAATTTATCGCGCTCCATTTTGAACCAAATACGTCCACTCGCCACGAACTCGCGCATACTACTGAACGCTCCAATGGCGCCAGAGTATCTCGACTCGCGCGGCGCTCGCGCGTATAACGAGCGAGTCGAGAGTCCGGCGAATTGCACGCGTTTTACGCGCTAGTTTTGAAACGCGCCAGAGCACCTGTGTTACGGGATGCTGTAGCTCTAGTACCTCGGATACGCGCGCGTGTCTACGCGCCAAAAGCCAAAACTACACTACTTAAACTAGAAAGAGCCCAAAGAGCTGTCCTTAAAGTATCCACATTCCGCTCTTTCCTCTACCCTACTAACCTTCTCTATGCGTCATGTGAAGTGCTCACTGTTCGACAACTATTTATAATGAGCACAATATTAAAACAGCCCTCCGCAACCCCGTACAATGCTGAACACGGTAAAAATAGACGAAAAGATATTGTTTGTACCCGAAATGCACATAGGAAATGTGTGTTCTCCTCCAGATTTTACGTTTTCTTGGGTCCGTTCCTTTACAACAGGTTAAATGCCAAGTTAGATCTATACTCTCTCGTCTATACTAAATGTAAGAAAACTCTCCGAGATGCCCATCAAAAAATGTCGTACGAAGACACAGATAATCTATTTATTGTTCTAAAATGAATCTAATATCTATGTAAATAGAATAAATACTTTGTAATAGTTACTTAAGTTTTGTACTGTATTTAAACGTAGATTTTTATGGTTTGCATGTACCTATGTGTAAAATAGTTATACTGATCTATGCTACTGCCTGAAACACAGGGTATCCGAGTTCAGGCCCTCATAAAATTGTATCCCTTAATATAATATTTTAGTATTAAGCCATTATCCCTGTAAAATACGTTTTTAATAATAAATGAATTATGAATTATAGACATAACATACATTCTGACCCCTGAACTAGAGGACAGACTCACCCTCGTGGCAAGCGAAGATCTATACGGTTTGTACGCGGGCTTGAACTGTAGGCGGTGGAAGCCGAGCCGGCGGAAGAAGGCGTCCAGGACTCTCAGAAGGTCGGCCAGGCCACCTGGACCTAGAGGACGGACTCACCTTCGTGGAAGGCGAAGATCTCCATGCTGGGCTCTGTGTACGGGTTGTACGCGGGCTTGAACTGTAGGCGGTTGAAGCAGAGCCGCCGGAAGAAGGCGTCCAGGACTCCCAGTAGGTCGGCCAGGCCACCTGGACCTAGAGGAAGGACTCACCTTCGTGGAAGGCGAAGATCTCCATGCTGGGCTCTGTGTACGGGTTGTACGCGGGCTTGAACTGTAGGCTGTGGAAGCCGAGCCGCCGGAAGAAGGCGTCCAGGACTCCCAGTAGGTCGGCCAGGCCACCTGGACCTAGAGGACGGACTCACCTTCGTGGAAGGCGAAGATCTCCATGCTGGGCTCTGTGTACGGGTTGTACGCGGGCTTGAACTGTAGGCGGTGGAATCCTAGCCGCCGGAAGAAAGCGTCCAGGACTCCCAGTAGGTCGGCCAGGCCCAGGCCTCGCGCCGCCACCACACCCTCTACTTGGTGGAACTCGGCCAAGTGGGTTGCGTCTAGCGTCTCGTTACGGAACACCTATAAAATAAATATAAGTATACAAGTGTGGAAAATATGTATACGGTATATGCCAAGACTTAATGGATTATATGTGTGGACAATACGTATAGGCCCAAGAATTCATGGATTACAAGTGTAAATGGAACAAAACTATAACCACGAATATTCATACATTCCAAGTCCCATCTCCATTTCTATCGCACATATAGTACTCGAGTGAAAGATATGCAGATACGCGAACTTCGAGTGTCGATTGTGACATCGCCGCCGACCTTGTCGATGCTGAAGTACTTCTGCGGAGTGAACTCCTTCTGCTGGGCGAGGCGGTGCAACATCCGGGCGCTGACGGCTGTGGTGTGCGTGCGGAGCAGGTTCTTCTGCGCCTCCTCGCGCTTCCAGTCATATCGGTAGCCCTGGGGAACACGCACAGTAAAAGAGTGATGCTCAACTTAAGCCTTCGCCACACATGGGAACGACGCTGGGCGTGTGGCGAAGCGTTTAATTCTTTAAACATCATTCTTCTCTCATTGCTGTGTAAACAAGTCTCTGTCAAAATTTAATTTTTGGTACAAGCTTTTATTGCCAACTGTACTTTTCTGTATACCATCACCAACTACTCATTGAGACGATTCTAACGAGCCCAAGCTCAACGAGGTTACGTCGGTTAAGTACTGAATTCCCATGGCCAATGGCCACCTTCTGTCTCCATCGTCAGATCAGCTCGATGGTACCATAATATTGAATTATCATCCAAACTCCAAACTATACTTATACCCAAAATTTCAGCTCAATCGGTCTCCGGAAAGTTGGTCAAATTTAACTTGCAAGATTAGATTACAGACATACAGACAGACAACGGGACAGGTGAAACTAAATAAAAGCTTGTAAAACCCTGGATCCGCCACAGTACAAAATGAGAAGAGAGGAAAACTCTTCGTCAGTGGAAATAATGTGAGCAACATCACTGCTAATAAAAGCATAATGAAGCTTCATAAACCGGGCCACATTGGTCAAAAGCCACAGCCCACTTACCTGTGATCCATATCCCCCTTCACTGTGCACCTTCTTAACCCTTTCCAAATAATCCTCCGGGAACTTGGTACTGGTAGCGGGCGAGGACACGAAGAAGGTGTCGTGCGCGTCGCGCGCCGGGTGCTGCTGCGGCTGGAATAACGCGTCGAAATTCCAGAAGGAGCTCTCCACGTATTTGTTCGTGGGCATCTCCGTGAAGCCCATCTCTAGGAAGATCTCGCGGAACTCGGAGCGGACCTTGAGGAGTGGGTGGAGGTGCCCGCATTCTGGGGGCTGACCTGAAAGGCGCAGTTGGGTTTCTCTATTTTAAAATGTATGGTTAAGGATGGTTACGAGGTTGTCACAAAATGGATATACAAGTGTGGTGTAGGTATACTTTATGTATTTTTCGTGACAAACCCACACCGGGCGAGCGGCTCGGCCGCGCGGCTTTCCGGAGCCAGTCCAAACGCTCACCCGAACGGCTCGGGCGAGCCGTCGGAATGCTCGGCCGTATTTGGTCAGTGTGGATACGCCTTGGGCAAACGCACGCGGCAAGTCCGAGCCAAACTGGCTCGGCCGAATTTACCTACCGGCCATTAATTCTTTTGGCATCTCTCAACATTTCTCGTGAAAGTTTGTGAGCGAGTTCGATATTTGTAGGGCAAAAATACTTTCATACGACCGACCGGCTGTCCCCTCTTTAGGTCGCATGTCGCATCTCTCAACAGATTCTTGTGAAAGTCTGTGAGTGAATTCGATATATATAGGGCAAAAATACTGCCGTATGTCCGGCTGTCCCCTCTACAGGTCGCATCTCTCAACAGACTCTTATGAAATTATGTGAGTGAGTTTGATATTTATGAAAAACAAGGAGTATGGCGTTTTTGTGAATGAACAGATCTGTATATCCACCTGCTGCCACCATTAGGGAGAATGGCAAATCTACGTCACAACAATAAACTATAGAACAGTTAAAAAATCAGCACTTTAACTCTATACTTATCCAAATCCAATTAAAATAAACACATGGTACAGTATCTTACCTAATGCATCAAAGTTGTATGGTTTGAATTCCAAAGTCTTCCATGAGCCCGTCAGAAGCATTTCACTAGTCAAATCCGTTTCCAGCTTCTTAATACTAGTGGCGAACTGCGGACCTTTAGAGAGAATAAAGCTTTTGATGGTAATCTCCTGCAGTAGCTTCCGTTTCTTGTAATCATTCCGTACATTGTCGGGTAGTGTGTCTAGGCCTTTCTTCACCTCATTTAAGTGGTCTTGCACAACATCGGTGATAGTGTCAACTTTACGTTTCACTAAGGGTGCACCTCCGGATTTGTCTATAACTATCCAGCCTGATGACATTGCTTTGCTGAAGCCGACTTTTGCATTTGGTACTGTCTGTCAATAAAGACGAATTTGATTTGAATAAAGCCAATCTAGAAGGATAAAACTAACTCCACAGGTATAACATTTATGTTTTTGCAGTTAATATATGGCTATCTTTCATATACAACATGTCACAAAACTCAATGTTAAGCAGAAAGAGGTGATAGGCTAAAAGTGACATGGTTATAAAAAATAAGTCATGTATTAAAAAATTACAGGCATTCAAAGTACTACAGCTACAAAAGTTATTATTATTATGTTATTTTTATAAGTATGTAACCGTGAATAACGCTTCTGTAATTTAAATACCAAAATTACATCACAAGGTTTACTTTAAAATCATTACACCAACATGAAGTTTTCATTTCAATTTTGTTTATAACTGTTCTGTCTTTTGCTATTACCCATTTGCGGCTAGACATTGACTTTTGGGACACCCTGTAAATATACACTCAACATAGAATAGCTTCAATAGTGAATAAATACATAAGGTAATGTGTATGTGCATAAACATTGTCATTCTAGTTTAACCCTTTACTTTGCCATGTAAATCAAACACAATTAACACATTGGACACCGCGTACCCGACTCTCGGGCACTCATAAACTTTACTCAGATGCCGGCATACCCGAGAGTCGAGCACGAGCTATAAACCCTCACGCGACGCCAATTCTGTCGGTTTCTGGGGTATTGTTCGGAATTTTGCCTGGTTGCGAAAGTGTTAGCAGCACTCTTTTTGTAAAATTTTGCTCTAGACTAGATGGAGCAAATGAGGCCTGAACTCACTACATTTTAAATTTGTGAAGTAAAGGCTTACTGTTATCATGTTATCGAAGTTACAAACACTCATATTTATTTCTATGTATGTTGTTCTGTTAGTTGTCACATCTGACTGAGCTGGACCAAAGATAATAAGAAATGTTTGTCCTTCTTTATCTAGCAAGGTTTTATACAACTTTTTTCTAGCTGTTGTGGGTTGTTACAATTAATCAATATCCAATAACTTTTTCTATTCTTAATGAGGTCCTAATACTCTTCACAATGTACATAATTGTTGCTAGAAATATGAGTACAGAATACTGAATAATAGCATACAGTATTCACTACACAAATTATGCATGTATGAAGGAACATACCTATGAAAAAAAAGCTATTTTTAAATAGTTATCAGAATGCACAAGAGAATTCCTTATCAATGTTCAAAGTAGGTAACCATAATATCAGCATACCTTCATCAACTCGGCTTGTGCTACTCCATTTTCAGGAACACTTCTGTATAAAACCGCTTCGTGGCTCCCTTTGTCAGCAACCAGCTGCCCTTCCTCAGTCAACTCCCATTTTGTACTTTTACTCGCCTCCGATATAACCATCTCTAAGGCTTCCAAACTTTTCACTGCACCCACTATTTTCTGATGGTCCTCATCGAACTCACTTGCTAACTTAAGACTGTCTACCTTATCACTCTTATCTAAGTAATGTAAAATTCTTTCGTTTAATTCCATTTTGTATAATAATTTGTGATTTTAGGTTACGCTAGAAAATAGTTTTGAGAGTGTTCTGATTACTCGGCCGGCCAATGCCAACACGCGATATTGATACCACATTGATACTGTCAAGTGTCAATGTCAGTGCAGTGACAAGTCCGCTAACTGTCAAGTTTCTAAAGAGATGTCCTAACACGGGTCTTTTACGGTTTTTGGAGAAATTTATTTGTTAATTAACGATAATATTATGATAAACTATTACATAAAAGAAATTACAACAAAGTATACAGTCTCGAGTCAAATTGTCGGCTCATCTCACTCAAAAACACAATAAACTAGTGGTCCGTCTAGAACTGTGAACTCGCGATGTACTTGTGAACCCGTCTAGCGCCATTTAGTTAGAGACACCATGTTTTCAACATTCTACAGCTTGATGAGCTCAGCCACCCGTTGACCAATTTGGCTCATGTTCGAATTTAAAAACTCTTTTATCAAATTTCACGACGTTCCAATGTAGGATAGTCAAGTTATCATCTAACAAACATTTATACATACTTAATACATATATATCCGACGTGTCGGATCGTGGGCGTATTCCAACAGGAAGAGTTACCCTATTTCCTCACTATCTGGGTAGGACATTAATAAAAAGACTATACTAGATTTACTATTTTTACTTCTGATTTATATTCAGAATTGTTACAAATACTTATGACAAATATCACGCGAAATACACGAACTACTTAGTAATCTATTTCTCAGTGTGCATCTCGCCAATCTCTCTTCACGTCTAATTCTTCACCGGGAAAGCCTCAATCGTTTCTTTCAGACTTTTCTCCATAATGACAGAACCAAGGCGGGTTCTGTCATCTGTTGTTATCGATTCATTGTTTAACATTTGAACTGTGCTCTACTGGCGTACGACGGAACTGACCAGTCTTTGAATTTGCCGATATAAATATAATATAAATTATAGTTTAACTACCTAAATTATGTTAAGGGAATTATTTTCTGTGCATTGAGCGTCATAAGAGATAAAAAACAAAGCTATCATTACAATATCGATAGGTATTAAATACTTGGCGGTATATATAATACACGTCTCAGCTATTGTGTAGGTACGTTACGTTGCAAGGCTAAATCCCTCGTGATTCGTGAATTTCACCCAAACTCTTTATATGGACGTAACGCTGTCTGTAAAATAAATAGCACGTTCAATAAGTAAACACTTAACAGAAAAAATATACATGCACTTAGATAAGCACTTTGTTGTAGAGTTGCCTCAGGGATAGAATTTGTTTATGCTAAGTTTCGATGCAATGGTAAAAATTAAGCGTCTTTTTCTACCAATCAACCTAGTGCCCTAGAACAAAGACAAATCGTGAAAGAGCACCCTTACTTAATACAATTTCGTTCATCGCAGACTAAGTACCTCTGGTTAACTCTGGTGTTTATAAGCCGACCAGCCTAGCTAGCATGATTGCATTTATTTCGGACATATAGTTTTCATCTCGCTCGCATTAGGCAATTCCGACTTGCAAATAAGTGAAAAAATATCTTTACAATACAGTGTTCTTTTTGACCTTTTACGCCCGATTTTTATATCTTAACATGACATAACGTAATACTTACTCTCGAGATATCACACATTGATATTCAAACTGATCCCGAAAGAAATTCACTATATTATTTATAGCATTTATAACTCTTAATTTTGTTGGATTCCATAAATACACGACCGGACTTGGATACTTCATTCTTCAACAATTACTACGTGTTGTAAGATTAAAGATTGTGGAAGGAAGGCTGTTTATGAGAAGGCTTCTACTGGCTATCTGCTTTATTATGACTGATACTGTGAATGTTTACTCTCTGATAAAACAAAGATTAACTCGAGTGTTTATTGTTTACCGTCTTACCATCAAATATGTAAACATTTCTGTATAATGAAATCACAAATGTATTATAGACGCAGATAGATTAGGTACATACCTCAGTAGTACATTGTGCTAACTACTATTTTTCAAACAATCATGTGCGGTGTGAGGTTGACAGCAGGTTAGGCACACGATTACCGTAGGGTAGCAATATTTTTTAAGTGCTATCTTTTTTTCGTGCCTTTGATTTTACCAGAAAGCAGTCCCCGCGAAGGACACGGGCGACTGAATCCGCGAATACAGGTATTACAGGATGGTAAATGATTTCTAATGGAATAAGTGATTCTGTGTGTGTATGACGAGAATGAACTATGTGCCATTGAACTTTTTCATAAAACATCAAAAATATATACAAATTAAATACTTAAATACATAGAAAATATCCATGACTCAGGAACAAATACTCGTTCTCATCACACAAATAAAAACCCTTGTCGGGATTCGAACCCGGGACCGTTAGCATCGTAGGCAGGGTCACTACTAACATCTACTAACTAGGCTACAGAGGTCGTCAAACACATTGCCATTGGCGGCATTTATAACTTAGCATAGCTTTTTAATTGAGTTTATAAATGGCGCTATTCTGTGCAATACTAAATGATAATGGTACTAAGACCTCTCTATGGTGTCATTATTTTAAAGATATAAAAGAAGGCGCAAAGTACACCGCACGGCGCACGCACACCTAAGGCCCGCCACCTACAGACTGAATTCGGCTGGTACGTGAATGTAAGGTTTTATTATTTTAATAGAAACAAAGATAGGTAGATGGTAATATAGCGCCTTTACTCTTTACCTTACGCACGTCTATTGGTGGGTACACACTGAGCTAACGAACGACCAACGAACGCGGAGCATTTATGTGACAGCTATTTGTTAGAGTGAGATACATAGCCGTTCGTTGGCTTGGTGTGTACGCACCTTATCATGAGACGGTCGCGACATACTCTCGATTTTTCTCGCACTATACCTCTTGTTCTAATTGTTCTAATACGAGAGAGACGGATGCTGCATAAGCCTCTTAATTTTATTAGGTACAGAGTACTATCGATAATTTATCGGTTTTTAGTTCCACGAATCATGTGTCAGTGTCATGCAAAGAGAACGTAGTGGTTATATTCTCTTTGAGTATAATAAGATAATAAGTTTAATAATTGTGTCATGTGTCGGTCGGTTGGGAGCATCACAATCACAGACGCACGAAAAAGGCGCAAGCGGGCGGCACGTGGCGAGTGTTTGCGGATAGGGTGTTTTTCTATGTTTTTATGTTTTAGTATTTGAGTTTAGTTTAGTTCCCCACCCGTCTCTCGGTGTTGGGCCGCTTGGGCCGTTAGGTTTTTGTAATTGTATATATGTTATTAGTTTTCTGTTTTAGTCATACTCTTGTATGTGTCATTGGCAATTAGATAAGGGCCCCTTCCGGGCCCAACTTAGAAAAAAAAAAACAATTGCTGACTAAGAGATACCTACTGACGTATGGGAGCATGTTGGATTGGGAGTGCGTTGATTTGTAATGTAATTTTATGCATGTTTTGCAATTGAACAAACGGGCTATTATATTTTACTAAGATACATAATAATTACAGTTAAGAGAAATGTATGAACGACTACTGCTTTCGTGTATATAACATGCGTGTGTCTCAGGATTTAATAAAATGGCGTTAAGAAAACTTCCTTTTGAAGTTCAATCAAAATTCCGTGCTTCGACTCAGATAAGAAGCTTTAAATCTGCTATCGAAGAATTGGTTTGTATTACGTTGTTCTTAGTCTGTTCTTTAAAATAATGTGGGTTGTACATCTTTACTAAAATTAAAAATGTTGTTTAGGTATATAATGCACTGGATGCTAATTCAACATCTATCGCCATCAGAGTTAACATAAAAGAGAATTACATACAAGTGGTTGACAATGGACAAGGTGTGGCAAAAGATGATTTTCAAATACTTGGGCAGAGATATGCTACAAGTAAATATGGAAGTCCCAACACCACAGAAACTTTTTCAATGTATGGTTGCTGGGGCCAATCACTGGCTAATCTTATTGAGGTCTCACAGAGTGTTAATATAATTTCGAAATGTACAAATAATGAGGAAACATGGATGAAACATTTTTGTGATGGCAAAGTAGAAGCTTGCACTGTTGTAGCTGAAAGGCCTTCAGTAGGAACTACCGTGAGTATTATCAGGAGTCTTAGAAATAATGTAGCGACTCCTTTATAGAAATCTTAACTCTAAGTCAGTATAGTCAATTTATTATTTAAATTCTATCTATTTATTTATTTATGTTGATAGCTTAATTCCAGCTTATTTAAATTGCAGGTTGAAATAAAAGGTTTTCTTTATAAACTTCCAATTCAAAAAAAAGCTGTTAAAGCATTGCAAGAGCTTCAAAAGATTAAAACTTTTTTGGAACAAATTTCATTGATACACTGCAATACTTCCATTAGTTTACGAGATAACTCAGAAAATGAAATCATTTTCAAGATTCAGAAAAACAGAGACATCATTCAAACTTTATCGTCACTTTTAAGTGTCAGCATTGCCATTTTGCAAGAATTTCAAGTGGAAAAAAATCAATACAAAGTTACTGGTTTCATTCAAAGTAATGATAAAGAAGCAAAAGGGTACCAGTGGATTTATGTAAATGGCAGGATTATTGAAAACTCGAATTTACACAAGATTGTTAATGAAAACCTTGCCAAAGCTGCACCTGTAAGAAACAACATTAAAACCAAGGTAATGTACAGACTTACATAATCACAAAAATATGACATCCCAATTATTCATAAAATTGACATATAAACAATAAGCTATCATTGGATTACTGAGGTTGAGGACTGAGAATTAAGAACCTATGTATAAGTGCTAACGAAAGTTAGCATCCACCACCTATTTATTTAAGTATTTATTTACTATTCAATTTGTTTGTTTTTAAGTATTTATTTTTCTACCCATAGTTATGCTTCATGCATTACACCACACACCAAAAGATTCGGCGCGGGTATAATAATAACCCTGAATAATATTAACATCGCTATTTCTAAAGAGCAGGCTCAACCGGCAGCAGCACAAGTTGTTTTAAAAAAGTAATTCAAAAGTAAAACAATGTCACAATAATATTTTTTAAATACACCGTAGAAACACAACAATGAAGAGGAAAAAGTTGCTACTAATAAAAAACTGCCTGATTATTTTATATTTATTATTTGTCCCAAAAATGAATATGATATAATATCCAACCCAAAGCAATCAATCATGGAATTCAAGAATGTGATTCATATTAATAAACTATTAGAAAAACTAGTTAAATTTCACATGGGTGATCTACAAATTGTCAAAGAGAAAACCACTAGGAAACCGGTTAGTACACCAGAAGATAATAATTTACATGAGACAGATACAAGGAATAAAGTAAAGCAAATTATGAAAAAAATATTGGGTACCCAACAAAAGAAATTGAATGCTTCTGATTTACGAAATGGTGTAAAAGGTAATATTAATTTATGTAATAATAAATAGAATAAAATATTTACCGTAAGTATATGCCTTTAAAGGCCAATACAATTATGTTATGATCTACAGGGAAAATAATGAGAAGAAGAGAAAAGAAAAAGGGACCTTCGGTAAAGAGCAAATTAAACCTCAAAGATGATAATATAATTCAAGAAGAATTATGTGAAATGAAAGATGTAATAAACGGTAAAAATCACACACTAATCAATAAACACGGTGTTAATAATAAACCTCGGGCATCTTTCCAAATACCAGCGAGCAAAGCGCTGACAAACAAAAGGTATACAAGTACAAAACAAAAAGAAAAACTACCTGTCAACGAAAAACCTCTGCTAGTAACAAACAAGAACCTAGAAAAGAAATATGAAAATATCAAAGAACAACCAGTCTTATGCAAATTTGAAAAAGAAACTGACGACGTACATAAAAGGTGTAATATTTTAGCGAAAAGAGTAAACCATCTTCTAGGAGTTAAAACAAAAAGAAAGTGCAAGATATTTACTAATGAGAGAATCCAATATAGCAATATGTTCACAGACAACAAAAGTATATCAGTTCGCAAAAAAATTAAAGAAATTATTGTACACGAATATGTGCCTAAACCGAAAAAGATTAAGGTGGCAATTAAAGCTGATAAAAACCTGAAAGATATTAAAAAGTCAAATGATCTTCTACAACCTGTTACGAATATAATCTCAAACTCTCACGCTAAGATAGTTGAGGTGCAGCCAGACGCAAGCTATTTGCACGTTACTAACGAACATGAAAAGAATATCCCCGAGTCAACGTATAAAAGTCATAGATACTTGAAAGATCCACAAATGAGACCACAGGTTAACTTAGTCGAGAAATATAATAAAGGCCAATTCATTGGCAAATTTTCACGAGATAATCTAGCATCGCCAATTGAGGACAGAGATTTACATAAAAAGGAAAAAGTCCCTAAAAGGCTACATGATAATAAAATAAACGACAGAACATTCACGGACGCGGTAATGTCATCATATTCTATACACTTCACTAAAACGGAATCGGAAATTAATAACAAACGGAATACTCCATCGAATGAATCTGAAGTTATAATATCTAGCAACTACGACAACATTCGCGTTGGTAGCACTGATACCGTTACAGAGTCAGAGCATATTGAAAGTAGAAACTTTATGAAAATTTCATCCCGAACGCGTATTATTGACACGTCTGGTAATCATGGTGCAAGTTTACATCTGACGGGAAATGAAAACATTTATAGTGAACAGCCTGCTTATGCGGAGAAAACAGAGAACGAAACAGCAGTTGCAGTTGAAAAACCTGATGTCAATGTTGTATTTATTTCCAATTCTCAATTTTGCAAGACTGGATCAAATTGTATTGATCCACTTACAATGTGTGAGGCCGTTTTTGGCAGCCATGACGAACGAGATTGTGAAGAAATTGAAGGAAACACTTTTATCTTTGATTCGATCAATAATGTTAATAAAGGTAATATTTCTAATATGCTTCAAACAAAAGACTTCCTCGAACCAGTTCGCATTGGCAGAAAACTCGATGATCTTTCAAATAAATACATACGTAATAAAATCGAAGATTGTGAGCCTGAAGGTAACAATATTAAACAAAATTACTTTAATGTGAAAAACAGGCGTCGATACATTCCCAAAGGTAACAATTAAAACATAAATTATATGTGTAATGCATGTACCCATGCATGAAGAAAGTAACTAAAGTTAAGTCTGTGTTCTAGGAATGTCACCAATATTTGAAAATTGCAATTTGAAGAATATTTGTGACTATGAATTAGTGGAGGATTATTTTGAAGAAGTGAGTTAAAAGCCGTTTTTTTGTTTGGTTAGTATGAATATAAATATTGATATTGCTTATATCAACATTTTTTTTCAGACTGTGTACAATAATTTTGTACAAAATGTGCAGATTCATTCAGACATTTTCAAACCAAAGATTCCAAACGTCAAAGAATCTACTACAAGAGATATTCAAAGAGTAGATGTTAAGTTAAATAAAGATAATGCTTGTCTTACATTTAATGCTGGATCTTTAAAACATGCCAAGGTAGGTGTGTAGGACTAACGTTAGCAAACTGGATATTTCTGAGTTTCAAATTTCTAGTGTGCTTGTGTGGCATGCTACTTGCGTTGACACGCTGACACCGTCTCATCTTCCCCGAACCTCGACCAGGGCTGGGGAGGCAGCAGAGGCGGCTAAAACTGAAAAACTGGCAAAGTAGTGGGGTCCAGGCGCCAGAAAGCTTTTTAAAGAACTTTCAAAAAAGCTCGTCGGCACAACTGGTGACCAAAGAGCTGGCAGCTTCCTCGCTCAAAGTATTAGTGTATTGCGATTCTGCGAGGTAATGATGCCAGCATCTTTGGCACAATGCCGCGGGGGCCTTATCTAGATGTTTTTTAGTTTCTAAGTTTAGTTTTAAAGTTGTGTAAATATTAATTTAAGAAGATTTTAATTTGTTTTTGGTTTCATAAGTATTCATTGCTTTATTTAATATGTGGCCTAAAACAATTTCTATTATCTTATGGAATTGAACTTGGAATGCATTTCTGACTGACTTAACACTCCATTTACTTCTGTCATTATCTGCGCTAGGTCCTAGGTCAAGTCGACAGTAAATTTATTGCTACAATAATGAATGGTGATAGTAACGGAGCCCATCATTGTTTGGTCCTGTTCGACCAACATGCAGTACATGAACGAATTAGACTGGAGCAAAACTTGTCAGGTCAGTACCTAAGTATCGATTTCTGTAGTCTTCCTAATATTGTGAGTTTTGAAAATCATTTTTGAAGCGTTAGTGATCCGTTTGGGGGTTATTGACCTTTAAAGCCCAAATTTTTGTTCGAGTCACGTCTCTCCCCCCCCCCCCCCCTGCCGACTGCCGACTAAACTGCTTCTACTGGGAATGTGAAAAAAATCGTGGTATAAGTAGTTACCGTGATAGTTTTCCTTTTAAACATTATACAGGGTGGACCAACAATTGGGTGTGAACCGATCAAGGTCATATTCGGTAGCGAATTGCGATTTCAAATATGTAATTTTTTACGTTTTTTTTAGGTTATAATTGTTATAACGATGATATTTGTTAGTGTTTACATTACCGTCTTTGTTTTTGTTCACATTGCTTGTGTATGACAACATTCTCCCGCGAGGGTGAAGGGTGGGATCTTCAACGGCTACGCGCGCACAGCTATGTTATGAAAACGAATGTTTTGTGTGTGTCTTTTGATACGCAGGTGACGGCTTTTACGTTTTAATTGTCGTACACAAGCAATATAAACAAAAACCAATGCTTTAATAAAAACATAAAACAATTTTATAAATGTAAACAAAAACAAATCAAAATTTTAATAAATAAATAAGTTTCTGTCAAAAAAACATTTTTGGTACAAGCTTTTATTGCCGACTGTACTTTTCTGTACGAGTATACCATCATCAACTACTCATTGAGACGATTCTAACGAGCCCAAACTCAACGGGGTTACGTCGGTTAAGTAGGTACTGAATTCCCATGGCCACCTTCTGTCTCCATCATCAGATCAGCTCGATGGTACCATAATATTGAATTGTCATCCAAACTATACTTATAGCCAAAATTTCACCTCAATACAATCGGTCACCGGGAAAAAGTTTTTGGAATTACAATACGCTACCGAACCTGGCCTTGGTGGGTTCAGACACCATTTTGGTTACACCCTGTATAATGATTTTAAAAGGAAAAGTATCACGGCTAAGTAGGCATAACTAGTTACCGAATAATAGTCTCTCTTTCGTACAAATTCGGCCGACGCAACCGCAACATTTATATCCTTGTGTTTTTGTCACCAAAAATAAGATTTACACTGGTACACAAGACTGTTTATTACTTTTGTACGTACAGAATATATATCCCACGGACAATGGAAAAGCATATCAGTGGACGGGTTTTTGCTGAAACTGCATAGAGATGAAATCTTATACTTGCACAACTACCGAGAAAAGTTCGAGAATCTTGGCCTCCGGTGGTGCATCGCTGGTGATACAGAAGTGATGGTTACCGCGATACCTGCGGCCATACTTGGCAAACACCAGAGGCAGGTAAAGTACTAAAGGAGTTCTCCTAATTTAAACAACAGTTATGTTTACAATATTTCGATGTGTAATTATGTATGAATGAACATTTGTTTCCCCCTTATTGTTTCCGAGTGAATCCCTGGCTTTAATTTTGATTCTGCCTAGTTATATTTAAGAAAGATCAATCCAATAAATTATACAAAACAAAATATCCAACAAAATGTATGTATGTACCTACAGTATTTAAACATTAGTATGTGTTTGCTATTTATTTATAAATGCGGCTGACGCAGGACCTATCACTTTGGCACTCTTTGGGAGAGGCCTATGTCCACCACGGCTATCACAAGACGGCGCGCGAGCACTCTCGATTTTCTCGCAGTGGCATACATCTTTCTAAGTTTTCTAATAAGAGAGAGGCTGATAGTGCGAGAAAAAAAACCGGCCAAGTGTGACCCGGACTCGCACACGAAGGGTTCCGTACCGACAGCGAAGTCTTAGTAATAGGGTCCCGTTTTTACCCTTTGGGTACGGAACCCTAAAAAATGGAGCCGTGCAGCAATGGATGTGTTTCGGGAGATATGATGATGCTTGATACTTGTATTTACTACTACAGGTCGAGGTTGTCTTGAAATCAGTGAAAAGTTTAATCAAGGAGGAAATCAATATTATTAAGGAACAAGGCGGATGCGTTTCCTTTTTTCCGAAATCCATTATGGATTTAGTTTTTAATGAGGTAAGTTAATTTATCGTTGCTGACATATCCATATGTTACTGAAATGGATGTTATTTTTTATTCGTAGGTTAATAATTAATTCTTGCTAAGAACGGCCGGATTCACGCTTTACTCTGCATATCTGTTTAATAATACCATGGCATGTTGGCATTTAATTACGAATACGAATACGCTATCAATTGCTAAGTTTTTCTAGGATAAGTACTCGTTTGCTACTTGCTTTCTTACCTGAGGCAAAAGCTACTCACGCGGCTTGCCTTACCTACAAAATCAATCGGTGGCTATTGTCTTTGTCTAGCTTCAGACTAATGTGCACGGTCAAGCGTACCAAACCAAATGCATGCCCCGTACGCGATGACGGTCAGCGCTACTCTGAATTCGCCCATGCTTCTACAGCTATCCTCCAACACACCTAGTCTGACCAAGGCTTAACTTTCTGCTTTAGGCTTGCAGGTACGCGATAATGTTCGGGGACTCCCTGTCTGTACGAGAGTGCTCCGAGTTGGTCGAGTCGTTGTCGCATTGCCGCACCCCGTTCCAGTGCGCGCACGGCCGCCCCGCGCTGGCCGTCCTCGTGGACGTCGATAGGGAGACACGCCCCTACACGGTACACTTCTCACTGCCTGCAACTACAACACTACTGATTATCTTAAGCCTACTCCACAGAATGTTCCATAGCGGCCGATTACAGACGCGCACACAGGCTGCGCAACCGAATTCGGTCGAGGAATTCAGCTCGGCTATCACAAGACGGCCCGCGAGCTGTCTCGCGGCAAGATAGACTATCCGTCTTTACTAACTAGAACATTTAGAAAGAGAAACAGCTTGCTTAATGGTGGTGTTTATTGCTTTCCTTGATGAATTTCAATCATCTGTTATGCCTCGTTACCATGTTCGCCTATATTAGGATCCGTAAATCTTCATAAACGCGACCATGTGAGTGGGTCAATTGCCTCGGCTCGCAGAGACGCTACACGCGGACTGCAGGAAGATCTAGTATGGAGTCACGTTGATTTCGTTGGAAGCCGTGCTTCCGACTCGTATCCACACGGGCCGAATCACGCGGAAGAACTGCATGCAGGCCTGCCGATTATGGCTCGTACAGCCGCTACACGGACCGATATCAGCCGAACTGCATGCAGGCCGACACGTGATTCGGTCAGTGTGGATACGTGTCGGAAGCACGGCGGCCACATACAATACGTACTAATATATTTTTCACTTACAGGTAAACTTCACGAAAATTTACCAATTTAGAAGAAAACAGATAAAGTTGAATAAATAAATATGAAGTACTTTTTTGTTTTGTTTTTAAAAATAATTGTCAGAATGGCCTCAGATTGACAGATGGTACCTACCAAGTTGATTTATTTCACGAATGTGGGCGATTTGCGTGCATGGTGTTGTTTGAATTTAGAAACCTTGAAGTCTGTCAAGCATATTACGCCACCATATTTTTTGTTCTACGCAATTTTTCGGTGTTTCCCGTTCGACCGATCAATCTGCCCAGTGAGATTTTTTTCCTGTGGAAAAGGGTGTTAACCCTTTGACCGCTTTTACTTTCGTGTCAAAATATGACTTACACGCCAGCATCTTGACAGCTAAAGAGCGAATATGAAACTTATCCGACGGTAAGAAAATTGCCCACCAACCCAAAACCACTTTAAAGGTTGTTGGCGTGGTGGGCACGACAGCACTCGACCACTTTAGTGGCTCTCGGCGTTCAAAGGGTCAAAGAAATCCCATTCGGCCGATTGACCGATCGACCGATCGGACGTACACCCCCATTTTCCAGGAACACAGCTCGCTTGACAGGCTATCAATTGTATTCAACTTAGGTACTGCGTTTTAATTCTTCATCACGTCCCCAAAATCACCCTGTTTATCGAAAACCCCATAAATATTTATCTGTAATCTTTACGTCCATAGAACTCTCATACCGCCGGATTTCTATCTACATATATTATGAATTTATGACGATCACATTGAGACCCTTACACCAACACCACTGCGGTTTATTTGGTTAAAATATAAGAAAAAATATGTATCTTCCAAACGTAAAATTATTTTTATTTCGCTTTATAAATTACAAATTATTATTGTTTTTTTTGGGTGGTCGTATCATACATAATACGAAATATAGGCATCAAGAAATATTGTTGAAATCATCATTAATTCAGAAATGTTTAATTTGTTCTTGAAGCCAACCGATATAAGGCGCGACCCGCGTATGCACATCGGGGTACCCTACAGCACAGGGGATTCCCCAAGAAACGAGGCCGACGAGTTTGTTATCCTTTACCAACGGCCCTCCAGAGTCGCCCTATAAATAAAAACGTTGAGTAATTACTAAAATTGTCTTTGACATGAATAGTCCATAAACATAAAGAGTCTTTGATATGCACTTTTAAGCAGATTAACGCCTGCTATAAAATGCATGGCACGCCGTCGCTTTAACCGGGCGTTTATAGTAGGAATATATAAATATATTTTAACATGTTCGTGTGACCAGCTGACGGGTTTTCCACCACTGTACAGCCAGTTGACGATTTGGTTTCGTCATAATATTGGATTAATAACTATCATTTGATGATAACATGAATCGGGGGTAATGGCCAAAATTTTAAGCAGATTAACGCCTGCTATAAAATGCATGGCACGCCGTCGCTTTAACCGGGCGTTTATAGTAGGAATATATTTTAACATGTTCGTGTGACCAGCTGACGGGCTTTCCACCACTGTACAGCCAGTTGACGATTTGGTTTCGTCATAATATTGGATTAATAACTATCATTTGATGATAACATGAATCGGGGGTAATGGCCAAAATTTTGTTTTTTTTTTACGTTTTTGGGAGGCTGCTGCTGGTCAAACCCCGACTGAGCCCCAGCTGACGTGCACGGGGCTTCATGATACAACATTCTGAACCTTCCCACAAGTTATCCCCCGGGTGTAAGTGACTGAAAAAAAAAAAGCTCCTAGCTCGCGGTCTATAAGAACAATAAAGCGAGTAGAGCCCATTCCCCATAAATACGTAACAACTTTACCGTTAACCGGCAAGCTAGAACATTTTTTGACCAATATTGTGGTTTAGAATTGCGAGTGTCTTTAAGATTCAATAAAATAAAGATGAGGGAACGATTTTGAGGTAGCCTTGTACAAAATATTCAATCACGTGAAATGGGCAATAGATGGTACTTAACTTAATTTAAATAATCTCGATCGATGAGTTATTATTACTAACGAAACTTGTTGTAGGGAAAAGGGATGCAGAAATTAAGATGGTAATGGTACTTACATGGCAAGTTCCTTCACCGATTTTGGTAAAAGTACAAAACATACTTTTAGCGACCTCTCGCGTGTAGCGCATGGCGTACTGGCATGTTTCTTGACTGAACACTGTCAGCCCTAAAACGTGCATTAGACGACTTGACTCACCGTTTGCCTGAAAAATCACACATAAGTATATATATTTTCATTATGAACTAGGTATGCAAAGCAAAGAAGTCTACGATGATCATGATGATTTTTTCAAGCGGTATAAGTTGAATTAGGAATTCGTGCGTCTTTTGTCATACCCAAGCACTTCATTTTTTTAACCGACGAAAAAAACGGAGGAGGTTCTCAAGTGAACGCGTATATGTATATATATTTTTTTTATGTATGACCACGCATAACTTTTTACAGAGTAGTCCGATTTTGATAGTTCTTTTTTTATTAGAAAGGGTATACCTCGATGTTGGTCCCACATAAATTTTAACCCTGAGGGTAGGAAAACAGGGGATGATTGATTGTTCACTTACTGATTGAAATGTATGACCACGATATGCAGAGAGTAATCAAAACTATTGCATGTAACTAGTAATTAAGTTAGTAATAAACTAAAGTAACCCACAGAAATTTGAAAAATAAAAAGAAATTACAAAAAATAAACAGCCGAAAAAAAACTGAAAGGGAAAAAATAATAAACCTTTTTTTATTTTGTTTAATAACTAAGTTCTTAAATTAATCTAAGAGTACCTAAGTAATTTTGAGTCTGCGCCAAACAAGCATATAAATAATAAACCTTAATAACTAAGTTCTTAAATTAATCTAAGTGTACCCAAGTAATTTTGAGTTGGCGCCGACTCAAAATTAATTAGGTACACTCCGATTTATTTAAGAACTTAGTTATTAAACTAAATAAAAAAGGTTTATCATTTTTTGCCTTTCAGTTTTTTTCGGCTGTAATTTTTTTTTGTAAAAATGTTTTTATTGCGAATTTTTGGATTGAAGTACAATCTCTGAAACAAATACGCAACTAATAAGCAACTTTTCAGCAGACGCGGGATAGAATTATATGTGTGGCTAGTAATAAAAACATCAACTTTATTAACCTGCTGTGCGCCAAAACCAGTCAAAATGACTTCATCGTTTTCTTTCAAACAGTTGCCATCTATCTCTATTATTTCAACGTGTTTTGAATCAAAGGGCTCGGTCAACTTTATAATAGCTATATCATTAGCCCTCTCGCTGGAATTAAACTCATTGTAGATGCGTATGGCTTCAACGTTATACTGGTTGCCTCCCTCGTCCAGATTGGTCGTTCCCACGACAACTTTGATGTATTGTGGTTCAGCACTGAAATAAGACGGTCTATCAAGTCGGAAATCTCTGTTATCTGCGAACTGCGACAATTCCTGTTTATCTTGACTGATGTAACAATCTGGTCACCAGTGATCGTAACTTTTGTACAGCATTTTTGGTGCAGCGTAGTGTTGTTAACGGAATTAGTCGGTAAAGACAATATCGATCAATATTGTAAAGTAATTAAGGTTAATAATTAAGCATTAGGATTGAAATTCTTTATACCAATTCCGTTAACACTACGCTGCATCATAAATGCTACAAAAGTTACGATCGTAGCTGCTCACCAATCTGTCTTTCTAATCTGTTTTTAGAGGCCTGCAAAAGTAGCAATTTGTTATCTGTCAAATAGGAACGAGAACTTTTAGTGCAGAGATTTTGTTAGATTGAATATAAATGTATTAAAAACTATTCAGTACCCTTGAACACAATGTGCCGCTGTAACGACATGCTGGTCTGATACTACGGCGCCGCCGCACACATGGGATCCGGCCAGGTTCTGCAGCGAAGCGTGGAAAAATCCAAACTTAGATGGGGCCTCATTTCCCCCAACTATTCGCAGCGATGACTCTGTTGCAAAACTTGGTGATTTACACTAGATCCAATGCAGTACGTTGATCAAATTAATACTGTGTAATGTTATAAGTGTTGTGACACTTCTTATTAACCCGATAGTTACCTTGCGAATCCGTGACCAATGATGCAATAATCACTACGATGCAAATTAAACGATTGATCATTATATTCACGTGTAACTTAAAACAATAAATTGCAATCTGTTTTAATAAACAATGTTAATCGGTGTGATTACACTAGCCGACTTATTCCTTCGCAATGCTCCAATCTCAGTGTTTAATCTTATTTCGATATTATCTAGGGAGATATTAAATATTGTGTAGGTACGCCATATTTTTCAAAGGATTGATTTGTGCAATCGATGGATAAATTATTATTATATGATGTAATCGTTAAGACTTCAGTAGCTCTTAGGGCTTTCGCAGACTGGGTCAGCGTAGTTCAGAGGATGACCAACTTTATCTATATACGAGTATATAAAAGACTTCCTGACTGATTCATCAACGCACAGCCGAAACTAACGGGACTAGAATATATCAGAACTTCCTTTTATGACGTAGGCAAGGGATAACACGGGATTTTTGGAATTTCCATCCCTAAGGGGAATACGGGTGCAAAGTTTGTATGGAGAAACTTTTTTTTAACTAGACATAAATTTTGTAGGAAGATTACTTATTAAGATACAAAAAAGTACATTCTTCGTTTTAGAAAATTCTACCCCTAGAAGGTTAAATAGATAAAAAATGGGTGCAAAGTTTTTATGGAGGTAACTTTATTTTTTGAACTAGAAACTTGAAACTTTGTAGAAAGATTACTATTAGAATACAAAAACCGGCCAAGAGCGTGTCGGGTCACGCTAAGTGTACGTAGGGTTCCGTAGTTTTCCGTCGAACACAGTAAGTGTCCCCACTTAAAGCGTTAAACAAGCTATACTTAGCGAACAACACAAGCAATACTTCGCGAACAATTTCATTATTAGACAACGAACGACCAAAGACAACTAAGACAATTCGAGCACGACAAATTTTCGACCTAATGTATGGGCGCACCTGCTCCGACCCCATTAAATCAGGAAAAATCTTAACACCGCCATTGTACAACATGAGCGTTCCGCGTACAGCGACATCTATCGGCAAATTAAATAAACTATTGCGCGCGAGCTTAAATTATGGAAGATGATTTTTTGGGATAATTCTTTATTGCGTGAACGTGAACCGATTTTCACCGTTTTTACTTTAATTTTGTAGAAATTACAGGTACAATAAACATCTGCTTATACGGTTAAATTACAAACTTAGTTCAGAAAATATTTTGTAATTTTTCAATAACTATTCAACCCATCAAGTTCAAAATAATTTTCGTACAAAGTTTTTATAAAGTTCTACTTTTGAGATTTTTTTCATATTTTAAAACTTGTGGTTCAAAAGTTAGAGGGACACATTTTTTTTTTACTTCTGGAGCGATTATCTCCGAAAATATTAACATTATCAAAAAATTATTTTAGTAAACCCCTATTCATTTGTAAATACCTATCCAACAATATATCACACGTTAAGGTTGAAATGAAAAAAAAAACACCCCACTTTACGTATATAGGGGAGGTAACCTAATAAAACATTTTTTTTCCATTTTTTTATTTTACCACTTTGTCGGCGTGATTGATATACATATTAGTAACAAATTTCAGCTTTCTTGTGCTAACGGTTACTGATGAGATTATCCGCGGACGGACGGACAGACATGGCGAAACTATAAGGGTTCCTATTCCTAGTCGACTACGGAACCCTAAATAGTACTTTCAGCGTTATAAAAAATGTCGCCCCTAAAAAAAAAAGGTGCAAAGTGGTTAAAAAGGGGTGCATAGTTTGTATGGGAAACACTTTTTTGAGGTAGAGATAACGTTGTAGAAAAATTACTTATTTGAATCCAAAAACATGAATTATTTTCAGCGTTTTAGAAAATTCCATGGCTAAGGGTGTTAAAAAGGTATGCAAGAATAGGATGAGTAACACTTTTTTGAGCTAGATACTTCCAACGTAGTAGAAAGATTACTTGTTCGAATAAAAAAAAACACTTTCAGTGTTTTGGAAAAGTTCCACCCCTAAAGGGGGTTAAAACGGGATTCAAGGTTTATATGGAGACTGATGATGGAGGTATTATTACCTATACTTACAAAAATTTACGGAACCAGTTCCTTCAAATGATTATTTTTATACAACGACGGTGGCAAACAAGCGTATGGCCCGCCTGATGGTAAGCGGACACCGCAGCCTATAGACGCATGCACCTCCAAAGGAGTAACATGAGCGTTGCCGACCCTTGATATGTCTGAGTATTCGCCGTGTTGAATGTGTTGTTTGAATTTACAAACCTAGGAACCTGAATAAAAAGGAACATTTCAGTGTTGAAATAGAAAGTGTATTAGATCACTCTACTATCCCCCAGTCAATGTAGTCGCGGAGGAGCCCGCGCAAGCGCTCGCCTAGCACCGACTCCGAGGCATGTCCGGTCTCCTTCGGAGGCATTATCATCGGCAGGATCATTAGTGCGACCACTAATCCGATCGGGAGCGCCTGCAGAACAAATGATACACGAACAGATTATTTTGCCTTGGTATCCCGTTGATCCCGGTTGTTGTCTATGACTATGACTACAGTTAAGCTGAGTTAGAGGTTTTCGCGTAACAGTCAGGTCCCACTCACCCACTATTCCTTTAGAAAGGCCTAATTTCCGTAAGGTCTAGTTCCCCTTCTCGGTTGGAATGACAGAGCTGGGCAATCGCTTTCACAAAAACATGATTTGGTTTAGGTAGCCGTACCTACTCCTTTGGGATGTAACCGAGATAATAAGATGAGGAGGAGGTACTTAGATCCGCGGCTTAATTCAAGCTACTCTTACTAACGATACATTTCAGTTGGGTTAACCATCGAATATTCATTAGGGCAGATGCCCCAGTTCTGGCCACTTTAAGACTGATTATCTATTCAGGCGTCCGTAATTTTATGTCAATATGGAACTATGTCACTCTTTATGTTCTAGGTCTTTGAGAATATATTACTGTAGTTGTACATATCTTCGCTTTTAATATTCTGACATTCGTTTTTTTTATATACAATTAAATGTCAGAAAAGAGCCCGCGAGCCACTTTTGGCCACTTTTTACCCATTTGTGGCCACACGTATGTGCCAGTTTTGGCCACATTAAAATTGACCAAAAAACAAACATCAGTTACAATCATAATCAAACAGTTTTGTTGACATATATATTTGTAGGTAAGTTACATTTTGAACATTGAAACTAATCTCTGCCAAGGTATATAATTTGTCTTTGGCTAGTTTTTTTTGTTACGTATATATAGGTACGCATTTGACCACTATCTCACCTGATGGTAAGTGATGATGAGGTTGAGGGTGTTACATGCATACCTAAATAGTGCCTATTCACTCAGTTAGAATCTTAATCAATGTTAGGTAATAAGTTGTTCCTAGTGAGATCTTCTAGTAGGTATTTTGTACTCACTCAGGTAGAAAACTCCCTATACTTTTCAATTTCTAGTCTCTGCGTGAAAAACATTCAATTTTGTACGATTTTTGGGACAGATACCTAAGTGGCCAGAACTAGGTTAGTATGTGTGCCAGTTATGGCCATGTACATGGCCACAAAAGGAGAAATCCCAAAACCAAGTCGCCAGTTTTGGCCACTGGGCATAGCGCAATTTCTCATATGCACGTCAAGAAAATAACCTTAAATATCCTTAGACAATACTTTTGACATGTATGTTAAACAAGAAACTCAAGATAATATAGAAGGATTCTAAAAATGGTGATGGATTACTCGCCTTCCAACCTTGTTGTTTTAATTAACAATTTAGCTACACGTGGCGCGACAAAAAAAACCGGCACAGTGGCCAGAACCGGGGCATCTGCCCTATAACAAATGAAGAAAGACTGATAAAATAATTATAGATACCGCACGCCAATCCTCTTCCAATTTAGACCTGGGGTAGACGTCTTTAGCCATCACTCCCATACGCGCGAGGGCACTCGTCAACTTCATATAGTAGTCGTCACGCAGGTGCGTCAGATATTCCAAACGGAAGTCTTGGTCGGAGCCCAGCATCGCCAGGTACAACAGGTCTGTGGCGGGGTTACCCGCGTGGACGTTCTGGAAGTCCACTAGGACCACGAGGCATGGGTCCTGCAAACACTACGATTTACGAATAGGTTCGATGTTCAACTTTTCTGAGACCCAACTGGGGCCAACCTCCGCCTCACTGGAGACCGCAGCCATATGTAACACCACTTGTACTTGCCCTGCTGGTTTCTGGTGTTGTGTTCCTGGTGGTGAGTAAGCTTTTGGAAAATAGAGAAGGTATTGAATTGAATTCAGGTCAAACTTATTTCACAATTTGGAAAAGAAAAGCAACAGTATAATTTAAAAACGGATTTTGAGCCGCAACCGACCGCACAGTTGAGTGAAGATTTGAAATACCTACTAACATGATAGCATTGCATGAGATTGTTCGTCTTGAAGTCGCCGTGTGCCAGCACGCGAGGCGCGGCGGTTTGGTACAACTGGACCATCTCGGCGTACCGGTCCGCGCTCGCCAGATACCGCTGCAGTCTCTGCTGAACCTCGCCCTCCCCAATCGCCGCTATGGCCACTGGCAACGACTGCTCGTACCCCAGTTGCCTCATCACGGCCGAGTCGAACACATGCGGTCGTTTGCTTTGCAAAATCTTGCTAAACTCGGAAGGATATGTTACACCATACGTAAAAGAAAGCGCGTGGAATCTTGCCAAGTGATCTATGGTCTTCTCAGCAAATTCCCAGTTGAATGGCTTTCGTGAGTCGGCACATACAAACCCCCTGTGACTCAAGTCCTCCAGTAAGATGGTCTCTTCTCGAGCGATTAAGTCGCCGCCGTAGAATTTGGGTATTGACAGCCTGTACTCCTCTGGTATTTCATAGCGATTTTCTATTTCCCTGAATACTGGTACAATGTCTGTGTAAAAATATAACTCGTCGGCATATAGTCTCTTGTAAGAAGTTTCCCTTAGTTCCTCAATAATGTTGGCTATTTTGGCGAACATTTTCAGCTCTCGGTTCGGTTCAGAGATCGTCACTCGGAAGTTAAGACTGGAATATCCCGTCCCCGCTACTCGCTGCACGTCTACATTATATCCGGCCTGGAATTGTTGTTCACCAGCAATTTTGTGTGCCCATTTCACGATTTTATCATTAAAATTCTCCATTTCTTTTTTTCTAGCAGCAACCTGGTACTTTATTCTGCCTGCATGTAAATAATGGTAGATAATATTAATGGCTGCCTTTGTTCTCGGCTACAGATTCCAAATAAAGAGGAACGTCTTCTACTCTAGCTACCTGCACGGCTATCACAAGATGGCGCGCGAGCTCTTTCGACTTTTCTTGCACTATCCGTCTCTCTCTTATTAGAACACGTAGAACAAGAGGTATAGTGCGAGAAAAATCGAGAATGTCGCGGCCGTCTCATGATAGACGTGCAGCACGGCTATCACGCGACGGCACGAGAGCTCTCTCGATTTTTCTCGCACTATCCGCCGTCTCTCTCCTACTAGAAAATTTAGAACTAGACGTATAGTGTAAGAAAATCGAGAGTATGTCGCGGCCGTCTCATGATAGACGCTGGTAGAATCCGATACGAATCGGTGTAGTGCGGATTTTTTTCTTGTTTGAATTCACTTGTCTTCAACCTTAGCAAACAATGCAATACAAATACTGTTTTCCCCTCACTGCCCCAGAAAGCCGTCTTTTATCCTTTAAAATCAGTGGATTCAGTGGGCAAAAACGCATTTTATCCACTAGTGGGGAAAGTAATTTAAGTAGCTTTTGACAGATAACAAAACGTAAAACGGACGTAATACAACATTTTCACAGATGATGTATTCCTGTTGCCGCTATAAAAACACATACTTAAAAACGTATTAAAATAAATATTAAAGAATTTTTTTAAAATTGCTTGTTGCCTTTATTAGGCGCTGGGTCTCAAAATGTATGGGAAAACTAAAATCCGACTCGCACTTGACCAAAATTCTACATGATACTACAAACTTACGTTATTGTTACTGTTAAAAAATAAGAAATTATTATTATTTAAATTAACTAAAATTAATTTGCATATGTTGCACTTTCCTCGCTACAGTGAGTTGAAAATTTTTGTGTTACACAGGGGTGCAAATGTATTTTACTTCTCGTGTGTTGAAACTTGAAACACTCGCCACGCGCAGGATTCTAATTTAGAACTAAAGTAAGCACCAGTTGAAAACGAAAAAAATGTAAACAAACAATGTATTGAATTTGACACATTAAATGTCAAATTCAATACGTTGTTTGTTTACATTTTTTTCGTTTTCGAGTGGTGCTTACTTGCTTCGCTCTTGGTTCAACTATAGAATCCTTTCGCTTGCTCGCGTTTCAATGCCACACTCGCGGGTAAAATACAACTTTGCACCCATGTATAACATATAACTAAGTATAATTGCACACCTCGCACAAACAAAGCAGTCATAATAATTAATTATGTATATTTTTTTATTAATTTGCTCCACTTAGCATAAGCGTGCTACGTGCGTGCTACACACTACGCAGATACGCTCTTATGGTGGGTAGGTACACACCAAGCCAACGAACGGCTATGTATCTCACTCTAACAAATAGCTGTCACGTAAATGCTTCGCGTTCCTTGGTCGTTCGTTTGCTCAGTGTGTACCCACCATAAGAAAGAGACGATTTAACTCCCCTCCCCAGTTAGAACGGTTATAGGCCATTACAGATCTTGCAATTTGTTACAACAACCGACAGAGACAGCTATAGATGGTATAGTGCGTTCAATATTAGCTGGCGTGATTCCACTTGAGACCGTCATTAGCAATAATAACAATAGGCTTAAGTCGCGGCGAGCCCATAAGAAATGTAAGTGACTCTAACACTGAGTGTACCGAAGATAATTCTGAAACAGAAGAAATGTCATCAAAAAATCATAACTGTAAAACCACGTATTTTTCTTACTTAATTAATAAATAATTTGTGAACCTTCAGGCTCGTAGCTGTTTTAAAATTATTATATTAATAATATTTAAAAGTATCAAGACTTGTTCGTCTGCACCAAACAGGTAAAACCGAATTGGCACTTTCAAAATATTTATGGCTTCTACGAATGTTTGGTTTATTGCCTGTATTGTTTGCGTTGAAGTGGAATCACACCAACTATTATTGAACGCACTATATACACGTGGTATACCCACTATACCATGCCCAGTCTTATAATTAGCTTATAATTAGTCTTATAATAGTCTTATAATTGAAATTATTACCTATTGTTTATGCGAATTGTATCACACAAGAGGGCGTCTTTATCTTCGTCCTTCAAGTACTTTATACTTAAACGTGTGTATTTGCTCGTATCCTTATTATAAACTTTAATGAAAATGCATTGCATCATGCAGATATCATGATTTCACAATACTGCCTCAATTTCATACCACAGACTTAATAAAACATGAATTTAAGATAAGTATGTGTGCATACATATATATTTATTCCCGTCATCGACGACCCTAGAAAAAAACACAAGATGATTGATGAATAAATAAGATTAGATTGTTCTTTTCGATCTTGATCATGGTTTTACCAAGGCTTTACCCGAGTAATATTAGACGGTTACTGAACGCTACTGAAGACGAGGCAGTATGGCCCATGGTCTTAGCCTGTCCGAATGGACGAATTTAAAAAAAAAAAAGCACCCAATACTTTTGACATTGACAATCATTTGACAAATGAAATGACAGTCAGCTGTCGATTTCTTATGCCATGCTCCTCTTCCTTCCTCTCTCCAAAAAATATTACACTCGGAACTTGTGTCGTAACTTAGCGGAATGTTTTTATACAAATACACTACGCTGACTTCTGTTTGGCGATGTATGGCGCAGCCTTTATTTACTTATCAAATGAAACAAGGAGTAGTGCCTAGACTTATAAGTACCACAATTAGATCAAAGTATGTAAACACAATTTCGTTAGCCGCACAACGGTGCCCATGTTATTTATCTTACAATACTGTTCGCCATAAATCTAAAAGGGTCAGTATAGTTTTTTATGTAATGTCCATTCATTTAAATTCCTCATATAATCTATTAGTAGTTTGGAGGAGTAACATTGGTTGTGTTGTGAACGAACTACTAAAGTTGTGCCCTGCAGGATGCCTTTATATATAATTAATAATGGCAATTATATATTGATATTGATGTTTTAGCAAAGTGCTCATGACTCTGATGATGAAGCAGAAATTGACGACGATCCTTCTCTGTCAAGAGATTCAAAAGTTGTCAAATTCAACACCACCTCATTACGGACGGACTTGATACTAAAAACCGCATTGGGTGTCGCTAGAAAGTGAGTATTGTGTAAATAACAAAACATGGATCATGAATAAATGCTGTTTTAATAATTAACAACTTATAATTTTTCAGTAAGATAGAACAATTATTTTACGAAAGTAAAATTAGAGTAAATGGAAAGAAGATTGTGAAGAAAAGTCTTTCTGTAAGTATTTGATACTTAGTAATATTTTTCACTACTCAATCATATCATACAGAAAATGGATGACTTACTGATGACAAAGACCAAGAACATGTTCTGCATTAAGTAGTGTCCAAACAAGAATATTGCCTATAGGAGTTATGGTGGACTTCAAAATAACCTTCATTATTATGTGTAAATTTTTATAGGTCTTTGTATTATATTTCAGGTAAAAATAGGAGATGAAATTGATATAATAAAGACAGTAAGCCCCAAGAATTCTGATCACCTATACATATCCCGTATTGAAGTGTTAAACTTAGCTGCAAAAGAAGAAAATATTGTAGTCACTGCACGGAGATTCAAAACATTACTTATAGAGAATTATGAAACTGATCCATACAAGGGCTCTGCTGGCAGTGAAGAATGAATACAGTTGATCACAGAGGTTGCAGGAAAAGGACCCTTTTTACCTTTTACGGCTAACATCATAAAACTTTATTGTGCAATGATATTTATATTTTCATTAAATGTAATATCAGCAAAGCCAGGTTATAGTTGCAGCCTTATAAGTTGTGTAAATAAATTAATGTTGACAAAAGTAAGTATGTTTGTGTTTCTTGTTGGAAGGTGTAATGCATGAACATTGGAGTTTACCACATGGGAAACTTTCTGATCAAATCTGTTTGTATAGGTATCTTAATTTTTAAGAGAAAAAACATGTAATACTGTTTCCTTTCTCAATTGTCAGCTTTATAATCAAGCCGAAATAATAATTTAGGGTAACAGTACAGTAGGTATAAAAAAAGGACATATGTTTCATTTATCATACATGGTGGTTCATAGGTTAATGTTTAATTAAAAAACATGTTTTGTTGAAAAATATTATTTTCTTGACATAATCATAAACAGCACAAGTTTCATACAGTCATAATGTCACAAAAATATCTACATGGATAAAATGGATCTAATCCTGGCCGACTTTATAAGTCAGCCAATAATAATGCTAAGGATATAATTATTTATTTAATCGTATGGCATACATTATTTTGGCTTAGAGTGACAAACTTTAAAGGATATAATTATGATCTAGATAGTGTCGTAAAATAGCACATTGCAGTATACTCTATCCCAGATAAGGTAAGGAAAGTCGTGCGTAAATCATGTGATTTCCAGGAATAGCATTTAAAAAACGCATTAAAATTATTATCTTTAATAAGCACTTAATAATCTAAGTAAGTAAAACTAGTCCAATATTTCTCGATACCCTAGATAAATGCAGAAATGTACACAAATGTGTCCATTAAAATTCTAATGTTATATTATATGGAATGGGTATTCATTTATTTATTATTTAAACCCTTTGGTCGCCATGAGTAGCGTGTCACTCACACAATAGGTAGAATGAAGTTCGCTTTGACAGCATATACCATTACAACCAAAGACATTCATGAGTGTTAACCACAACTCGACTATACAACGAATGAAACTTACAAATAATGTCGTTACAATTTGAATCTTCTTGCGTAGACCGTAAGGCAGGGACTGCATAACCGAAAAATACCGGTATTATTCATAACCGATATGACGTCATATCGGTTTTGAAATAGCGGTTTCGGTAGCGGAACCTTTATATTTCGCTATCGAAATATAACGGTAACCTTTATTTTTTTCGGTACCTTAACCGATTTTTAAAGGTTACCGATATTTAGATTTTGGCGTCGTTGCCAAACCGCCGGCGCTGCCGTTTTGTCTTTATTTCCGCTAAATCGTCGCATCGTCAGTAGGAACATTACATTCAGTACATTGGCACAGCAACATAGAGTGAGGTGCGGATGTGCGAGCGGGGACTCGGAGAGTGCGGAGCTATGATGACAGATGTACAGCCGGATACTAAACAGGATGATGTTTTCGCTTCATTATCAAAAGAAAAGAAAGCATACACGGCGTTCTTAAAATTGTAGATTTTAATTTTTATATTGAATTCGAATCGAATAGCTCGCGTTTGCACTGTCAAGTGTCGTTGTCGGTGAGCATCAAAGAAGCGTATGATATGCCGCTGCCGTTTCGCCCGCGACCGCGTCGACGCCCCCCAAGCACGCCTCTACTACCGCTCGCTTCCCGCCCCCCGTTCGTCACTGTGCGCCGCGGCCCGCGCCATTCCGTTTATCATGCCGCGGATGCCTAACGCAGTACACAAGCACTGCGCAGTGAAGCACACGCAATGAATGAAACGGCGCGGCACGGCGTGACCTGACCTGACGGCGGCCGCGACGGCATCGGCAGGCGATGCCAGCTCGCTTATTTTTTTCGGTAACCGTTATAATACCGGTTTCGAACCGGTATTATAAAGGTTTCGGTTACCTTTAAATCGAATAGCGGTAACCGATATTTCCAAACGGTTACGGTACCGTTATGTTGGCGCGGCGCGCGTAACCTTTACGCCATTACGGTACCGTAATAGAATACAGGTTTCATACCGGTAAAACCGTAACCGAAATCAGTCCCTGCCGTAAGGTCGACATTTGAACGGATTATTTTGTTATCGACTATCTAAATCAAATCAAATCAAATCAAAACATTTATTCGTGACAAACACAACATCGATTAAAAGAAATAATAATAAAAAATAAAACACATTTTTGCCACGAAATGGACCCAGCTCAGCATGTACTAGCTTTGCAGCCAGCGCTGGTCTTCCGCAGGGTCCATTTGGTGAGGACACGGAAAGTAACAAACAAAAATTAATAAAAGGAAAAATACCGTCTCAACTAAAATTAAAACTTAAAACTTATAAAAAATTAAATTAAAAAATAAATAGTTGTAGTAGTAATGGTTTGTTGGCCTGCAAAAAGTTGCATCCCAACAAACCGCTACGTGCGTATGGGCCTTAATGGTAAAAGTGAACGCAGCCCATACGCGAACAGTACTACTAGCGCCAACAAACAGAAAACAGACTAAACACCATAGTAGAAATTATTATCTATATCTAAACTAAACACTAAACGTCAAACAATCAAAGCAGCATGATATTGTGCTTGTTACGCAAGGCTAATATATGAAGGCCGCCGAGCTCGCACCGTTCAAGGAAACATCGTCAGCGGAACGTGTATGCAGCGCGGCGCCCGGCGACACGAGGCGCAGAGTCAGCAAAGTGGACGCCGCCGGCCTTCCCCGGCACCGCCGCATTCTTGATCTAGCATCGATCGGGTTCACTTCATTTTATTTTAATTAATTGTAATTTCTTTAATTAAATTCTTTTCAAATAAGTTTGGTTTTTTTTGCGACCTCCGTCTGCAACGAACGTAATTTGCTTAAAAACAATATTATTAAGTTAAACTACGTTGACAAACTGAAGTACACATTAAATTACGTTTGGCAACCGTATGGCAATGGTTGAATTGCAGATGGGGCATAACCAACAGGTGAGGGAGTGTTAAATGCAGCTAGTTTCATGACACAGATTCTCCTGTTTATGCTGATGATGTTCTTGCATGAATTTTTTGAGATTAATTCTAAATCTATTAACGTCCGGCAAGCCTCTAAGCGGCGGCGGGACATTGTTCCAGCACTTCGTGGCTGCATAGCGGAATCTACCCAAGGGCCTTTGCAAAGGTATCCTACTTTTCAACGGAATATCATTCTAAAGATTCTAGAGTGGAATTTGTTTTGTTTCTTTAGTTTTTAAAACAAAACACTTTCATTACGTAGTCATAATTAATAGGTGATTCAAATTGCCATTTTGCCAGAGGTTAATTTATTGATTGATTACTCATCAGACTGGTATATCTATCCTTAAGTCTAAAATATAAAAATACACTTATTTACTTCAACGTTTGTGCCTCGCCCGTTGTTTCGTAGTTATTTATTTTCAAACATATTAGGTGCCTACTTGCAAATCTATCACAAAAATCCCCTCGTTTCTTCCCTTAATATTAGTTTCAATTAGAGTCAAGAGCATTTGAAATATCATATAGGCCTCGTTTATGGACGAGAGGAGCGTTGCGCGGCACGAACCGCGCTAACACACACACAACCGACCGTTGACCATAGTTGACCGAATTGAAAACTAAGATCTCTACCGTCCGAGGTAACTAACACATTCCAATGACAATTTTATAAACACACATTAAATAATCTCAACTTATGACGCATGAGCGTTTTCATTCTCGCCCCACATGCCGCGACAAGGGCTCAGTGTACAATATATTACATTGGAATTGTAATATAATGTGATGGGCGTAGCTAAGATTTTCTTAAATATATCTAAGGTAAATGCTGCATGAGCAATGGGACATCTGCCTCTTCTAGCCACCCCCTCCCCCCACCCCGTACCTCGCTACGCCCGTATACAATTCTACAAGTCTATGACAAGATTGGCACAGTTTTTTACCTAGAATAGGTACTTTAACCATTCAACCTGCCGAAACTTAAAAACTACTCACGTCCAGTCACCACGTATTATTTTTAATCAGTGCGTTTTACAAGTTAAAGCGAAGCTTAAGCACAGATTAACTAGATTGTTCACCCGCAGTAAATTAGCAACAGTAACAATTAACCACTTCAATAACAATTATTTTAAAAACAAAGTTTTAACCGACTTCAGTTTAGTACTCCGCCAAGCCACGATAACATTTCCACATTTTATTTACAATTTGCCACATGAACTGATTTCCGATAGCAAATGCGTTCATTACAATAGAAAATAATTTACTTTAAAAACAAAGTTTTAACCGACTTCAATTTAGTACTCCGCCAAGCCACGAGCACATTTCCTATTTTTTACAATTTACCACATGAACTGATTTCCGATAGCAAATGCGTTGATTACTATAGAAAAAAACCGAATCGCTGTATGTGGGCCGATAATATTTGAGGACTTCCATCGATTCCCCAAGATCATCACCAATGGCACTTCATTAGTTCCTATTTCAACGGAATCTTATCAGAACCTGTGACGTACTTTTGCACTTTTAAGTACATACTTGAGGAATTCGATAAGTCATCTGTGGTCTTCATCATCAATTCCTCGCCATCAAATTTATGATTCCGGATGTAAATACACGAGTTATAAGAGAAAATACCAAAATCACTACACGCGTGCCTTATAAAATTGAGGAGTCCCCTCAATTCCTCATGGATCCCATCATCTAACTGAATTTTGAAAAAAATGGGACCCACCTGGAAGTATATACATACGAACAAAAAAAAATTTTTCCGAATCGGTTCAACAATGACGGAGTTCTGAGGTAACAAACATTGAAAAAAAAAAAAAAAAAAAAAAAAATACAACCGAATTGAGAACCTCCTCCTTTTTTTTGAAGTCGGTTAAAAACCGAATCGCTTTATGTGGGCCGATAATATTTGAGGACTTCCATCGATTCCCCATGATCATCACCAATGGCACTTCATTATTTCCTATTTCAACGGAATCTTATCAGAACCTGTGACGTACTTTTGCACTTTTAAGTACATAATTGAGGAATTCGAGAAGTCATCAATAGTTATAATAGAAAATACACGCGTGTAGTAATTTTGGTATTTTCTATTATAACTCGTGTATTTACATCCGAAAATCATAAATTTGGTGGCGAGGAATTGATGATGAAGACCACAGATGACTTCTCGAATTCCTCAATTATGTACTTAAAAGGGCAAAAGTACGTCACAGGTTCTGATAAGATTAAAAAAAAATGTGGAAATATTCTCGTGGCTTGGCGGAGTACTAAATTGAAGTCGGTTAAAACTTTGTTTTTAAAGTAAATTATCTGTATGGTGGAATGTGTCAAAGTGGCAGGACTGTGTACGGCGTTGCTCTGTCTACAGTCACTGGTCCCTAGGGACGGTGTCATAGTTCGGCTCGATCTCACGGATCTTCGCCAATAGGACTTCGGCCAAGTTTCCGTTGGGGTCAGTGTCTGGAACGATATAAATATTAGATGAGTGGGTATAGGCAACTAAACGAAAATGAAGAGTAGTCCGTTGTGACATTCGTTAGTCACAAGTATGGTCCAAAGATAACGCACAAGTCGGATAATTACTACATCTAAAAATGGGTATTCTGAGAGAGAGAGAGAGAGAAAGATGAAATGAGTAAGATAAATTTATTCCTTATTATGGATTCAAAAAACTAAAGGTCTAAGCAAATTATATGCATGCATAACCAAGTACTTACTTAACGAGTTATTTGTAGAAACGCTTATTCCGTGTTCAGTTTATTAGGGTTAAGAGGTAGTTCACATAGAAAACAACAATTATAGTAACGAGCGATTTATCCGCCAACAAACTGTTCTCAGTTTGGCGGAACTTTATTTGTTAAACTAGCGTATACGATTTTGTGAGATAAATAAATAAAAAATATAACGAAAAATTAAATGAAAATAAGACTAATTCTATGGTGCCATCTTTTTTTTATGTTGAAGTGTGTTGTGGGCGATGGGCTACCAACCTATCACTGCAATATCACATTTAGTCGATCTTTTATACCCACATTTATGCTAAAAGTGGCGCAGGAACATACGTTTCATGTGCTCTGCCTACCCCCTTGGGGATTGGAGGCGTGTATGTATGTATGTATTTTTTATGTGTATAACTTTAACTTCGGTTGTTCGTTGAGGTAACTTAATCGAGTATTATACTCGGCCAATCTTTTTTTTATTTTTTATTACTCTATGCGAAACTGTTTAAGAGTATACTCCGTCAAACGAACGCAAAAATTGCGCTGTGGCTGTGAGGTAGTTTATTGCTTGCGTTTTTTGACAGCATATACCTACTCTTATAGTTGGACGTACTATGAAGACATATTGGAACAGTTTGAATAGACACTGACCGTCGTAGTAGACGAGGTCGCACTTGCCCCGCAGCTCGGGGCTATTCCGTATGATGCGGGGCAGCGTGGCGCAGAACGCCGCCGCGATCTCCTCCGCGTCCGCCGCCGCCATCGCTGTCCAACAATACTACATTACTGTCGGAGCATGGAAGCAAGGCTGCGGGCCGAGTAAAAAGTCAGTCATCATCATCATCATCATATCAGCTGAAAGACGTCCACTGCTGGACATAGGCCTCCCCCAAAGAGTGCCAAAGTGACCGATCCCGCGCCACCCGCATCCAGCGGACTCCCGCAACCTTTACCAGGTCATCAGTCCACCTTGTCGGGGGCCTACCCACGCTGCGCCTTCCGGTACGTGGTCGCCACTCGAGAACTTTTCCGCCCCAACGGCCATCGGTTCTACGTGCTATGTGCCCCGCCCACTGCCACTTAAGTTTAGCGATCCGGAGGGCTATATCGGTTACCTTGGTTCTGCTGCGGATAGCCTCATTTCTGATGCGGTCACGCAGAGAAACTCCCAACATGGCCCTCTCTATTGCCCTTTGGGTGACTTTGAGCCTTCTTATGAGGCCCATAGTAAGCGACCACGTTTCAGTGCCATATGTCATCACTGGCAACACACACTGGTCAAAGACTTTCGTCTTGAGACACTGCGGAATATTGGACGAAAAGATTTGCCGTAGCTTCCCGAACGCTGCCCAGCCGAGTCGGATTCGACGATTGACCTCTTTCTCGAAGTTGGACCTACCTAACTGGATCGTCTGTCCTAGGTATACATAATCGTCTACAACTTCGAGCGTAAAGTGTCCGATTGTAATGGGAGTTGGTACTACATGGGCATTTGACATGATCTTCGTCTTATCCATGTTCATTCTTAGACCAACTCGCTCGGATGCTTTACTGAGGTCATCGAGCATCGTACTTAAGTCCTCCATGGTCTCAGCCAAGACTACTATATCGTCAGCAAACCGAAGGTGAGTGATGTACTCGCCGTTGATGCTGATGCCTAGCCTTCTCCAGTCCAGAGTCTTGAAAACGTCCTCCAGTGCAGCGGTGAACAGTTTTGGAGAAATAACATCTCCTTGCCTGACTCCCCGCTGCAGCGGAATAGGTTTCGAGTTCTGGTCCTGGAGTCGGACTGACATAGTGGCGCTCTCGTACAAGCACTTCAGCACTTCGATATAGCGATAGTCAACTTGGCACCGCTGGAGAGACTGTAGTACAGCCCAGGTTTCAATCGAATCGAAGGCTTTTTCGTAGTCCACGAACGCTAAGCAGAGAGGCAGGTTATACTCCTCGGTCTTCTGTATAACCTGACAAAGCGTGTGGATGTGGTCTACGGTACTAAAGCCTCTTTGGAAACCGGCTTGTTCGGGAGGCTGGAAGTCATCTAGCCTGCGTACGAGACGGTTTGTAATGACCCTCGAAAACAGCTTATAGACATGGCTCAGAAGTGAGATGGGTCTGTAGTTCTTCAGCAGAGTGTTGTCACCCTTTTTGAAGAACAGCACCACCACACCTCTGTTCCATGCCTTTGAAGTTCTTCCAGTAAGACGGAATCGAACAACTTCTGAAGGGCCGTAAGGTCCGGTTTTCCACCCGCCTTCAGAAGTTCGGCTGTTATTCCGTCTTCACCGGGTGCTTTGTTGTTCTTGAGCTGTTTAAGAGCCATTACAATCTCGTACAGGCTGATGTCCGGGATTTCGTCGGTATAGTGTCGGGTTAGTCTAGCTCTAGGGTCTTCCGCCTGACTAACTTCGGGTCTGCGCGTTGATGTGTATAGCTGTCCGTAAAAGCGCTCTATCTCACCCAGAATCTCAGGTTTAGAGGAAACGATTCTACCATCTTCAGTTTTTAACTTCGCGAGCTGGCTCTGCCCTATAGACAGATCTCTCGAGAATACTTTAGAGCCCTTATTACGCTGTATGGCCTCTTCAATACGATTTGTATTGAATTGGCGCAGATCGCGGGTAAGGGACTTGGAGATCTGTTTATTGAGCTGCCGGTATAAGGTCGCGTTGGCTGAAGACTGTAGAATCATTTCACTCCTTTCCTTCATGAGCTTCTTAGTGGAGCTAGATAGCCTTTTAGTTCCGTTAGTGCCTTGGGCCTTGAAGAACTTAGACCCAGTGACACGGACAGCTTCCACAAACCCGTCGTTCAATTCGTCCACATCGCCGCCTAGGCAATCAAAACGCTTTTGGAGTTCCAGCTGGAAGCTCTCGGGGTTTTGAATTTGAATTGATGCTGGACGGAGCGTAGACTTCATCAATCGAGAGCGCTCTTGCTTGACGCATATATTCAATGTGCCTCTTACCAGACGGTGATCGCTCCCGGTTTTGACCGTATTGATCACAGAGACATCGTTGAATATATGCTTCCTCGTCGACATGATGAAGTCAATCTCGTGTTTAGTTGCACCGTCGGGACTCATCCAGGTCCACTTTCTGTGCTCGCGTTTCTTGAAGAAGGAATTCATCATGTAGAGTCCCTCCTTCTCCAATAAGCCAGCCAGTAGTTGGCCCCGGTGGTTCCGACTTCCAACTCCAAATTGCCCCACTCTCAGCTCTTCACCATCTTTCTTGCCCAGTTTTGCGTTGAAGTCCCCCATAACAACGGTGAAGTAGGTTTTGGAACTATGCATGGCCTTCGATATATCTTCATACATAGCCTCCACCTCTTCGTCGGAGTGTGCCGAGGTCGGTGCGTAAACCTGAATGATCTTCAATGAGTACCGGGTGGATACTCTGAGTATTAGGTACGCCACCCTAGTCGACATACTCTCGATCTTCACCACGTTATTTACGAGGGACTTGTGGACGAGGAACCCGACACCTCCCTGGGACTGTTGGTCGCCCTCCCGGAAATAGAGCAAGTTGCCGGACTCTTCGGACTTCAGATAACCCTATGACATCCCAGCGCAACTTGCTCAATCCTTCCTCCAGTTCCGCTATCCTTTCGTCGGTCCGCAGTGTGCGCGTGTTATAAGTTGCCAGGGCCAGAGGTCGTCGGTGGTGGTAGCCGGATCTTCGCCGGAGATTCTTCGCACCCCTGACCCCGCTGGTGCCCTGGCCGCTACCACAACCAGGGTACCGGGGGTCGCCGGAACCTCGGGGCCGTGGTTTTTTGTACCTATCATTAGGGGGTATATGCCATAATCGCCACGCTTGGCATGCGGGTTGGCGATCGCAGTATTTCCACCGCACTCCAGGGATGCTGCTGCCCATCCCCCGGTGGTCTTGGTCGTAATTTTAGGACATACCCGGGTCCAAAAAGTCAGTGTTCCAGCAGAAAAAAGATTTTGCTCATTTGAATGATGGTGGCCGTGACCACGTACGCAGGCGTGGGCTGGCGAGACGTCTCCGGATCTTGTACAGTCACGTCTATATACTACGTGTTTTTTAACCGACTTAGAGCTGAAGCCCACTTAAAGCATCCAAAACGTACTAAGTTAAGTTTTAGCAAAAAAAGTTAATTATGCTCGAAAAATCCTGTATGGCACACTTCATTCACCCGGTTAGAGTTCGTACCTATCTACATAAGATGGCGGCTAGCGGTCACAGCGGTCACTCGGCCGGATGATTAAAATGAATACTTACAAAAAAACCCAACATTAATACATTAAAAAAAACCTTTTTTAAGTTCTTTGTAATGTATACATTAACTGGGCTTCGGCTCTACGACGGTTAAAAAAACACCCTGTATATGTAGTCCATGTTAATACTTTTGTCTGATGTATACCGATCAAAATTGTATTAGTTATTTACGATATAAGTGCCGAAAATAGGAAATTCGCAACGAGTGGTGATGAATTAAAACACGACCGAAGGGAGTGTTTTAAATCGACACGAGTTGTGAATTACCTGTTCGCACGTATATCGTACAACGTTTTACTGTACATATGGCTCTTTAAAGTTTCGGCATATGCACGGAAAGTGCTCTTTTCCGCACTAGTGCGGGAAAGTAGCACCATATATTATGTACTGTAAACACATTTGAGCTGATCAAACACCGAGTGTACTCACGCGAGTACACGGCCCGCTTCTGCAGCACCATCCACAGCGTGTTGATGGGGGTGGCGGTGACCACGTGCGCGGGCCGCGGGTCCGCGGGGTGTCGCCGGATCTTGTACACCGTGTTGCGGTACACGCGGTTGCACACGCCTGCTACGTCGCGACGGATCTCTGGGAGGCTCTGGAAACATAGTAGTACATTACTGCTTAGGCCGAGATAGTAGAAATAGACGGCCAATCGTAGCATTCATAAAATTCAAATACTTTGGAGGAAAGTTCATGAAATGTTATTGCAAAAAAACAATCAGCGGAAAACAAAGTCTGCGTTTCCACTGAAGCGCTCCCGCAATAGATTATTTACTTCAAAAACAAAGTTTTAACAGACTTGATTTGAGTACTTTGCCAAGCCACGTGAACATTTCCACATTTCTTTTCCAATTTCCGAAAGCAAATGCGTTGATTACTTATTAAAGAAAAAAACCCAATTGCTGTATGTGGGCAGATAATATTTGAGGACCGTCGATTCCTCAAGGAGTTGGCACTTCATTAGTTGCTATTTCAATGGAATCTTATTAGAATCTGTGACGTACTTTGTACTTTTAAGTACATAATTGAGGAATTCCATAAGTCATCTGTGGTTCTTCATCGGCATTTCGACTCCACCTATGATTTCCGGGTGTAAATACACGAGTTATAATAGAAAATACCAAAATCACTACCCGCGTGACTAATATAATTGAAGAGTTCCCTCAATTCCTCATGGATCCCATCATCCAACTGGATTTTTGGAAAAAATGGGACCCATCTGGAAGCATGCCTCCTCTCGTGGATGAGAGGGAACGGGCAGTAGTCCCCACGCTAGAAGCATATACTCGTACTTACAAAAAAAAGGAACGGCTCATCAATGACGGAGTTCTGAGGTAACAAACATTGAAAAATAAAACAACTGAATTGAGAACCTCCTCCTTTTTGATGAAGTCGGTTAAAAAGCAGCCTTGATTGAAGTGAACTCGAGGTTTAGGAGACTAACGGTGCAGAGCTCGAGCCGCGGCAGCCGCTCGTCGGTCCGGTTGTAGGCGTCGAGGCTCCGCGGGCAGTACAGCGAGCGCGGGAACACCACGAGCAGCCGCCGCAGCGGGAACACCACCCGCCGGGACGACGCCGCCTCAGCGATGGCTGCCACCAGGCCCTCGTAGCTGGTCACAAGGCAGGTTAGCTTGTAAGTGCCGTCCCTCACCATTACTCCACGAAAAATACGGTTTTTAAAAACATTAAGGCGGATGTCACACTGCGCCGCATCTCCGGACGGAGGTGCTGAGCTCGTTGTATGCAAGTACCTCACAGTTTGTATATAAATTTCGTATGATACGACACACTGCACCTCCGTTCGGCGAAATTTATAAAAGCGTTTTTTGTTGATTTCATTTAAAAATATTATTCTAAGATGCTTTATTCAAGAATCCTAGAAACTTTCGCCCCGAAAGTAATTATCTGGTAATTATATGTAGATTTAAATTAAGCATACATTGTCTATTTTTGTATGATTTATCTTGAATATTATATTTTTTTCTGACTTCAGAAAGCTAGCTAATTTATCATTTTTTTGGTGTCTGACATTTTGTCGGATTTTGTCGCTGGGTAACTATTTAATTGATAATATATCCCTTACACATAAAAAATTAGCTATTACAAATCATTTCCAAAACTGTCATTTTTTCCATACAGTGGTCAGTTCATTGACTGGACTACATGGCGTACGTGGCCAAGTGAGCCTGAGAGGTAGGGCGCAGCGGATTGAATGCAATCGCGGGCATATTTATACTTCGAGCAGCCCAACTGGGCTATGTGATTTCAAAAACTATTTCCCTTGTGTATGATTTTTTTATATGCCGCGTGTTTGCGATGTTTGGGCTACGCGGGCGGAACATAAAAGTAATTCCAATAATATTTTTTAGTTGTATGAGGGTGTTAGTAATGTTAGTAAATAGGACGATGCTTTTTTTATGCTAGATAGTCCACCGTGTCCGTTTTAGTGGGGCATTTACCGTTATTGATAATAACGATAACTTTAGGGAGCTACGCTACCACAGACAGATACACAGACAAACACGTTAATCTTATAACACCCCTCTTTTTCGTCTAAAAAAAGGTCATAGCTTAAAATAGGTCCCGGCCTGCCCGATTAGGAGCCATGGATACTAAGTAAAATGTAAGCAAAAAGCCGGGAGTAAGGTTTTGCACTTTGACTTCTTTAAATACAGGCCACATCAAACAAAACACTCAAAAAAACTATGACTATCACACAATTTTCCGAGCATACACGAAGTCCGGTGGCTTCTGTTGATAATTCATTACAGTATGTCGAGCACAACTTGCTGCCAAGTCGCGTCGCGCGCAAAAAGCGACTCCTGCCCTCGCGACTCGCAACATGCAAATATTAGAAAGAAGCCGTCCTCTAGACTTTGACATTCTTCCACTTACGTGATGATTGTTTTTATTAATGAGCAAAGCGAACGAAAATCGTTAATCCGATGTCCGATATCCCGCTGTTCTCCTCTCATCATATCAGCCGAAAGACGTCCACTGCTGGACATAGGCCTCCCCCAAAGAGTGCCACAATGACCGGTCCTGCGCCACTCGCATCCAGCGAACTCCCGCGACCTTTACCAGGTCATCAGTCCAGCTACCCATGCTGCGCCTTCCGGTACGTGGTCGCCACTCGAGAACCTTTCCGCCCTAACGGCCAACGGTTCTACATGCAATGTGCCCCGCCCGCTGCCTCTTAAGTTTAGCGATTCGGAGAGCTATATCGGCTACCTTGGTTCTGCTGCGGATAGCCTCATTTCTGATGCGATCACGCAGAAATTCTCAACATAGCCCTCTCCATTACACTTTGGGTGACTTTGAGCCTTCTTATAAGGCCCATTCCTCTACAGGTCGCATTTCTTAACCGATACTCGTAATTTTTTTTGAGGAGGCTCGTTCATTATTTTTTGTTTTGTCACTACTATTTCAAAACTTTTTTTGAAAAAAGTTAGTGTCCCTAGTTCGACAGGTCACAGAGCCATTACTTTAAACGATGTTTGCTTTGTCGGAACTACAATATACTGACACTTAAATTGTGCCCTAATTATTTTATTCTCAATCGCCAGTGTTCACGGAGCCCCGCTATGCAGGGTGGTTTGCCCTTCAGGCATCTGAAGCTACATAACCCCTAGCTTTCGCGATTGCAACCATTTTACGTCATAACCGACTGGTAGAGAATGCCTCATGGCATTAGGTTCACCTTTTGTATACATGTAACTAGTTCATGTACTATATTTATTTAAATTTAATCCTACTAATATTATAAATGCGAAAGTTTGGATGTTTGGATGCTTGTTACTCAATCACGCTTATATTTGGATAAAACTTTGCACTTAGATAATTTATAGCTTGGATTAAAATAAAGGATCCACGCAGAGGAAGTCGCGGGCGGAAGCACGTTAAGTAATGAATCCATTACTTTCTTTCGGTTTATAAACCTAACCTACAAATGAAATTTAAAAAATCTTGACTTCTAACTGTGTGAGTATAGACAGCGATAGGGTGTGAGCGAGATAGCATGCGAGCGGACGCCATTTTCAGATCCATTCTTTATCTGCGCGCGTTATATAAGTCAATATTTTTCAGACCCTTTTGTCTGAATCAACCCGATGTTCTAGTGTCGCGTGGCGTCAGTTGTGCCCGCCCCGGCCCCGCGGAATGCAAGCCCCTAGTCGCGCATGCAAGCTGGAAGGCTCACCCACTCGCCACCGGGCGGCACCACCTGGTACAGGAAGCCCTCCGCGAAGCTGCAGGCCAGCGCCTCGCCGTAGCTTATCGTGGCCGGCTGCCGCTGCTGGAACAAGCACACTGCTTTTATCTCTACTAAAAGTTGCTACACTGCAATCAGAAATACATTTTCCGACTAAAAAGTTGATAAAAAAAATCGTTCCTAAGTATACATCAAGGCATACCTAGTTATAATTATCATGTTAAATGCTGAGTGTTTATAAAGGCTTTATTATTACTACTAGTATATGTACTAAGAGTTGCACTTATTTTAATGGGTTGTTACATAAAAGGGAACTTTTGGAGACTGCCTTTCTTTGTTAGATTTCTATTTCCCTGCAAACTTCAAACGTACAACTTAGCATATCATCAAATCATCATCCTCCTAACCTTATTCCTACTTAGCATATATATATCTTGAAAATTAAATATTGTATAAACATATTTTCACTAATGAATATATCTTACCAATTCCAAATATCTGACTACTGCACATGCTATCCATAGTAAGAGGAAGTCCTGGTGCAGTAAAGAGTGACCGTAGTACAGAGGTAAGGCTACGCTCAATAGCAGGACATACAGGGAGTGTTTGTATTTATCCTTTAGCTTGGGCCGGGGCAGCTTCCGATCCTTGATGGCATTGCCAATGGTAATACAGGCTACCTCGAGGCCCTGGCTTGCCAGTAGATTGGCTATGAAGCAAGCTGTAAAATTTAACATTATTAGTATGGTCAGCCATTATATTGGTAGCAAAGTAGCTGAGAAAATTGTCATGTTATCCTTGTTACTATTACACCCAAAATTTCTTTGGTATTAGCCAGTCACACAATTTATATGAAACTTAGCTACTAGCAAGAAACAGATAATCTAAGAGTGAATTAACCTTTTCATTTATATTTATAAACTTTATTGCCCAAAAATACAACGGGTTAGCCTAGTGGGTAGTGACGCTACCTATGAAGCTAAAGGACCTGGGTTTGAATCCCGGTAAGGGCATATATTTGTGTGATGAGTATAAATATTTGTTTCTGAGTCATGGATGATTTCTATGAATTTAAGTATTTATATCTATTATATATATCGTCATCTAGTACCCATAACACAAGCCTTACTGAGCTTACTATGGGACTAGGTCGATTTGTGTAAGATTATCCCCTTTTATTTATTTACTTAGATTTATTATTTAAAATAATAATAAAGGTACAATATTTTTTATCCATATTACATGTCATGGTTGTTTTATTTTATGCTGAATATGGTTCATGTATAGGTAAAGGCCTACTTCAATCTCTTCAACACTACTTTTTGTCTTCTTAGTTCTTATCTCTTTGCAATGTTGGCCTGCTGTCTGGATGATATCAGCCCATCACCTGTCACATCCTCCTATGTTCTGTGTACCCTCTTGCCTTTGCCAAATGGTGTGGAAACCACCACATAGCATGCAATAACTTGCTTAATTCATACAGATCCAGAGGCCCTACCGCGAAACGAAAACGAATTTCGTTAATGTATCTCCCTCTCTGTTGCACTTGCTTGAGCAACAGAGAGGGAGATACTCGAACAAAGTTCGTTTTCACTTTGTGGTAGCCCCGCAGAGCTTGGAGACAAAGTGGGTATTTCAACTACTACAAAACACTTACCTATTATTAGTAAATATTTTTGAGCTGACACAGAATCCATTTTTCCGGAGTCTAAAATAAAAATATAGAAAGCTTGAATAAGAAGGTCCATTCTATAATAATCGTGAAGAATTTTAGATGTCTGATGAGTAGTTTCGGAGATTACCCCCACAGTAATATACAAACATACAGCAACAAGTGGCGACCACGAACCGAAAGGCGCAGCATGGGTAGACCCCCTACTAGGAGGGCTGATGACCTGGTAAAGGTCGCGGGTGTCCGCTGGATGCGGGTGGCGCAGGACCAGTCATTGTGGTACTCCTTAGAGGAGGCCTATGCCCAGCAGTTGACATCTTTTGGCTAATATGTTGATACAAACTTACTAAGCTACAATCACACAGACTTTTTCCTCTTTACCCTATCAGTATAGATTAGATCCAGAGGTCTAGATTGTCTAGACGTCTAGACGCTGCGTAAATAAGACTTTAAACAACTCACGATTTCCTAGCCCGATTCCACTAAGAAACAATATCTGGATGCCTAGAATCCCTTCTAATCCATCCCTCTTCATCCTTTATTAAGAAATTCAGCAGCATTTAGTCAATATTAGGTTAAGAATGAATCGTATGAATACTGACTGAAAAAACATGCATCTTTGCATGAAACATGAAACGAATACGATACATATTACACATATATATATTTCTCTATGTACATTGTACGATTACGATACGTCAAATTGACGTTGACAATTCTAGGGTAGCATGCTGATACCTCGTAGCCCCTCAGACTTCAGAGCGGCTACCGGGAAGTGAAAACGATCTTCGTTCGAATATCTCTGTCTCTGTCGTGCAAACTAGCAAGTGTGAAAGAGATGGAGATACATTAACGAACTTCGTTTTCGTTTCGCGGTAGGCCCTCTGGTCTTAAAATGACTGATGGCTTAGCAAGAATAGATTCTTGTGGCTTAGCATAAACCACCTACTTCATTTGGACTGGTAACGGTTTATTTGCCACATCATACTAAATGTTGTGGTAAATAAAAAAAAGTGGAACTATGACAAGGACAACGAATGATATATCCCTTTGTGTCAAACTTATCGAGATTTCTATGCTACCATCTCGCTCGCACGTGGTATGATTATTACCATAGCTTGCCCCATGCCCTGAGTACTTAGAGCATACATAACTGGAGTACCCTTTCAGTAGCTTACCCCTCTGTTGAAAACCTTGCACAATGTGCAAAAAATTATACAAAGACAGTTTCATAATCGATTAATGGTCATTCATACAATCGCCTCGCAAGAGACAACACCTATCATAAAAATGCACGCACATGCTGTAAGCACGTGTAATAAACATTCAAACACTTCAAGCTTAGAAAATATGGTGTAACATTGCATTTGTAAGTATTTTTGTATTGTTTTAATATTATTTTTGTGAAAATATTTTCATGACACGTCAAATTAAACGATTGTGTAATCGATTACAATTCTTTCTTGCATACGTCATGACACTCCCCACGAGACTCCGTTTTCATGTTTTGTAAGAAATAACTCAATGGCATTTGGAAAAGAGTCTATAATAACATTAGCATTGATTAATCAAAATTAATTTTATTTACGCACTCTCCACGAGACTCGGTTTTCATGCTTTGTAAAAATTTACCTAAATGCAATTGCAATAGAGTTAATAATAATATTTGCAAGGATTACCTAAAATGCCAGATCACCCCATGATCACCCTCACGAGACTCGCAAGTAGAGATGAGGGTAGTGTCGATAATCAATAATTATCGACAAAAAGTATGATTCAATAAGCACCTGCACAAATTGCCGAGTGAACACAATTTATTAGAAAAAAAGTATAGGTACTTTGTACTTTTCCGAGACCCAGCATTAAAAAAAGGACCGCCGCATTCAGCAGGCAAGCAAATTGGGTGCCTGCGCGTACAAGTTCCATGTGTTCAAGACAGTTTGATGCATCTCAGTATCGAATTCATTCAAGTAAAAGGTAAAAATTTATCGATTTTGCCGTACTTACTTTATTTTTATGTGAAATTTATTTTGGCGGAGCGGACACGCCTTTAGACAACGGTGCAGCGGCAGAAAATACCGAACATCTAAAACGCAATAAATATATGTAAAGGCTCTCTACAAATTTGTACCATTTGGTGTCGAGAACCTCGGTCAATGGGGGCCTCAGTGCGCAAAAGTTATTTGCGGAGATCGCGAAACGACGTCTGGTCTGGTCGACGTAACTGGTGACCGAAGAGGGCGAAGAGCTGGCAGTTTTCTCGCGCAACGCATCAGCATTACAATTCAGCGAGGAAATCGTACCAGCATCCTTGGTACAATGCCTCGAGGGCCTTTTTTAGATTTAACCGAGTTTTTATTTAATATAATTAATGTTAGTTATCATCTTGTAACTATACTTATACTTTAGAAATAAATGAAAAGTTTTCGGAATTAATTGAATGACAAACGTTTATGTCGGGTCCACCTAATTTCCTATAACCCGGGCAAGCTGGTTTTTAACGGTCCAGGCAAAAAACCAGTCATAAGCGGGAAACTTCTTGTAATATAATACTAGGTACTCGCTACTTTATATATAATGTATGTAGTTAATTGTTTATTTGTTTTAATACAGATGAATAAGACATCATTTCTTTTTTGCGTTATTGTATTTTATAGCCTAATAATAATTTCAGTAATCAATTGAGTCTCAATAATCCATATTAATATAATAAATGTGAAAGTGTATGTGTTTCTTTGTTTGTCCGTCTTTCACGGAAAAACGGAGCGACAAATTGACGTGTTTTTTTAAGTGGAGATAGTTGAAGGGATGGAGAGTGACATAGGATATTTTTATCCCCGAAATCATCACCTAAAAAGGTAAAATGGAGGGGGGAAGTTTGTATGGAGCTGCGATATAAACGAGTTCCACGCGGACGGAGTCGCGGATAGAAACTAGTCATCATCCATCATCATATCAGCCGAAAGACGTCCACTGCTGGACATAAGCCTCCCCCAAAGAGTGCCAAAGTGACCGGTCTTGAGCCACCCGCGTCCAGTGGACTCCCGCAACCTTTACCAGGAACTTAGAAACTAGTATACATATAATAAAATTATATACGTTTGTGTAAATATCGATACAATTATCGAAATTAGTTATCGAACCAAACCTCGCCCTATAGGTTTAGCCGATGACATTGGCATTTACGTATTCTTAACCAGTGTTTCCACTAAGTTTTTCCATGTGTGATATGTTTGTGTGCATCAAAATGAGAATGTGTTATCCTTTTTCATAATGTGTGCGTGTGTAAATAAACAGATCGTTTTTGCATTAGTGAGTAATCTTTTGCATGTGTTATTTCTTCACCCCCCCCCGCAAAATTTGGCAGACTTTTTTGTACTCAAATACGAATATAAGGCTACTCCAGTTATGTATGCTCTAAGCCTGAGTATTATGGGTTCGTGTAGGGTAGGATGTCCTAAGTGTATAAGTAAGTATATAGATAAGTACTCTGTGGTTATGCTGTACCAATACTAGGTACATTACTATGATAAAATATTTTTGATTAACGATTAGAGAAAAGATGAAGTAACTCAATAATCAAAAACATCAGATTTTCATTTAAAGTATCCTATTCATTTTTGAAATCAGGGTACCCTACACTTAGTACCCGACTGCCTAGGGAGGGTTATATTTTTCGAGTGTATGTACATACTTACAGGCCATCATTCCCGTGTGGCGTTAACCAAATATGTTATGCGCAGGCATTTACAGGCATAGTTACCGTCTGATGATGATAGTAGGTATAATAAAAGAAAAGCATTATTCTCAATAAATTTTATTGTATTGTCGTAGTATACTCCACGCATCGAGAAGGATCGGTCGGGAAATATTCCTGACATTTAGTCATGAGTCTCTTGAGGGCTTGGATGTATTTTCTCTGGGTTTCATCGTTCATGACGTGAGCGACATTTTTGGAGAAAATCTTTTCTCGTCCTGTACGGGCGTGAATACCGACCATGGTCACTCCGATGGGCCATGGCGCGTTGCCAATCGCCATCTGGAGATATGCGTCACTAGCCTGGAAAGAATGCAAACCTTTTTTTTATTAACCGACTTCAAAAAAAGGAAGAGGTTCTCAATTCGGCTGTATTTTTTTTTTCTCCGAACTCCGTCATTGATGAGCCGATTCGATTTTTTTTTTGTTTGTATATATATACTTCCAGGTGGGTCCCATTTTTTTTCAAAATTCAGTTAGATGATGGGATTCATGAGGAATTGAGGGAACTCTTCAATTTTATTAGGCACGCGTGTAGTGATTTTGGTATTTTCTATTATAACTCGTGTATACAGAATCATAAATCATAAATTAATCATAAATTTGATGGCGAGGAATTGATGATGAAGACCACAGATGAATTATCGAATTCGTCAATTATGTAGGTACTTAAAAGTGCAAAAGTACGTCACAGGTTCTGATAAGATTCCGTTGAAATAGGAACTAATGAAGTGCCATTGGTGATGATCTTGGGGAATCTATACAAGTCCTGAAATATTATCGGCCCACATACAGCGATTCGGTTTTTTTCTATAGTAATCAACGCATTTGCTATCGGAAATCAGTTCACGTGGTAAATTGTAAAAAAAATAGGAAATGTTCTCGTGGCTTGGCGGAGTACTAAATTGAAGTCGGTTAAAACTTTGTTTTTAAAGTAAATTATTTAATATAATAATGAAAAAAAAAGAAAAAAAAAAAAAAAAAAAGTCATTGGTACGAGCCGGGATTCGAACCCACAACCGCCGCTCGACAGCCGCGTGCCTGAACCACTAGGCTACCGTAGCTCATTACAAATACATTTTGCTATATATACGTCAGATCAGATGGAGTACTCTAAATAATGGATGCAATATAGTCCGTTTTCGGGCTGACTACAATTTATGTCACTCTCAGGCAAAAGGCACTCTTGTGTTGGCTATTTTAATTAATTTACTAGTTTTTGTAGCAGTTTTATTAACAAGAGACATTTTTTTTTTTTTTAGGAAATCTGCATGGCTATCAACTGTGTCGCGGCGAGATAGACTACCCTAATACTAATTAGAACGCTTACAAAAAAGCGGATAGTCACCGCGACACAGCTCGCACGCCGTCCTGTGATAGCCGCGCAGGCAGAAAGAACCAAAATAATCAGAATAATTACCTGCAGGTAATTTCTTTCCAACAAGCACTTGGTGATTTCCATAAGGCTGTCACAGATGTCTTCCGGAAGGTTCTTCTTTTTGAGTTTCCTCATGAGAGGCTTGAGGTAGACCTGTGTCTGTGTGTATGTAGCTCGAGTCATCTTGTGCTTCACTGTATTTTTCTCGGCTGCAGTCCCTGAGTTGAGTTGTTGACCCCACATTGTTAAAAGAAACTGTAAAAAGATTCAATAGTCACTTTAACTTTTTGAGCCTTTTTTTATTCTAAGACGGTGGCAAACAGAAATACAGCCTGATGGGAAGCAGACATAGTTGGTATTGGATGCCTGCGACTCTAAAATAACCTTAAGCGCGCTGCCGACCCTTTATTCAGTTGAGGATTTGTTGTGTTGACAGAGACATTGCAGGTTTCAATATCAACACAGCATATCCTCGGGTAATACTATGTTGCAGAAATGCCCTGCCCCAACCACCACAGCCTCAGATGATTTGATCTTGATCATTGATGATGATCAATCGAGTATGTAATTTATACTTATGCATTCACTGCAAATATGTAATTTATGCATATAATATTAGACATTATTTTTAGTTGACTCCGAATTCAATGTGCACAATCTAAATTTTATGGCAAAAATTATCACCAGGGGGCATTCATAAATTACGTCATTTCAAAATAGGGGAGGGGGGGGGGGGGGGGGGGCTGGTCATTGGATGACGATAGTCATTTCATGGAATAACAGGATGATGAGGGGGAGGGCCTAAAATCGTGACGATGACGTAAGTTATGAATGGCCCCCAGGTTCATTTATCTTTTTTGGTGTAGAATTTTTAGATCTAATACAATAGCAAGAGACTAGCATTTTGGATTGTATTAGCTCACTCTTTTAAAGGGTTAAACCGTTTCGTGAATAGTGTAGATCAGTTTAATGATTCTACTTATTAATGATTAAGATTTTCATACCTGTAACAATGTCATGATAACATTCATATCATAGTTCCTGTCACCCTGGCCCATGGTTTTGGCCATTTCTTGAATAAACTCATATGTCACGGAATCATCTAAGGAATCTTCTTTCAATGACTTTTCAGTGTCACTCTGAAATAAATGCAAATAACATTTTAGTGGCTTTAACAGCTAAATTCATAATTCATAAAGCCAGTAGATTGAAATAAAATGTATGAATAAATTGATTGTATGTAAAATAGAAAAGTGAGAGAAAATTCACAACATGGTGACATAAATAAATTTCTTCTCCAGCATTGCAATTAAATATATTTACAAATGATTAAAATACTTTGGTACTGAAAAACTTTAAACTTACTTGTGTTCCGAGTGCTAATATTTCATTAAGGTATGCTTCATCCACTTTATCCATAGCTTCTTGGAAATCATTTCTGAAGCCCTAGAAATAAAAATAAAGTCATATCTTTAGTTTATCTCTCTCTCTCTCAGTCAGTCTCATAAACTATTAAATGTCAATTCAATGAAATAAGAATAGAAATATAATTAGTTTAATGTTTCTTGTTTTTAATATTTTGCAATACTTCCACTTTTAGGTTAATATTCATTTAAACTAAATGTAAAATGAAAGAGCAAATTTTAACACTACTCCATACAATTTAGCCCCAGGTCAAGTCCTCTCTCCGGTTTATAGGATGTAGAATCTGCCCTAGATAATACATAATTAAGTCAATAATTCAAATTGTTAAGTTCTGTTTCGAATTAACAACTTATTCTAAAATATAGTTACGCTGCATAAGAGAGAATCAGTAACTGAACTTTACCCTATTTGCTTCAGGTTCTTGTATTTCAATCCGCCGAAGCCTCCGAAATGCTTGTACTTCACTCTCACCATACATTAGTATAGGGTGGCCCCTCTCTCTCAAACGTTTTATAACCTCTGCTCTTGGGAGACATGTACTTTCTGTTTGCTCTGACTCATTGCTCTCTTGTCTTTTTGCTGAAATTTTAATAGAAAATTTATCATGATTGTCGTCATCACCATCACCATCATCGTCACTGTGTCATCAGTCAAACTGCTGAGCACAGGAACATGAATGAGGGGGAATGGAATATACAAATAATTTACGAAATTAATTAAATATAAGAAAAAAGTTTGAAAGTGTCATGCATGCCCAATTAAATATTATTAGTAATAATAGGGGCTCGCTTTCATTTCAACAACTTGAAAGTGTATGTGTATAAACAAATACTTTTAAGAGATGCGGGATGAACCGCATGATCTCGCCAACTATTGCCCAAACCTCCAAGGTTTTAATTATGTAACTGATCCTAAGCTAAGAATGCATATTAAATAAGAAAAAAACATATGCAAAATTTTAAAACAACTGACACAGCAAATCATAACAATAAAATTTTGCAGTCAGATGTACAATCCGCTACGTATTAAACCGAGTCCCTCGCACAGTAACTTCAGTGCAGATGGTCATGTTACTATAGAAACTATACTACTATACTAGATGAAATGCAACTATAAAGGATAGTTCTTACGGTTCTTTCAATGAATCTAACCTTTTTCGCGCTTTTCTTCTATCTCTCTCTGTATCTGTTTCTCTTCTTCAGCCACCTTGTTGGCTTGGCCGTGCTTCTTCATGTATTCCTCTTGTTCTTTAGCTAATAGCTCACCCCTTTTAAAATATTTCTTGTTGCCGTGCTGTGAAATATTGTAATAAGTTACGATAGGTAGTTAAGCGCAAATTAAAAGCAATGTTGATGTTTTCCAGAGCTTACCAGGACATTTTTTTCCTCGAGTAGCTTCCTTTTCTTTGCAATTTCAGCTTTTAAAATATCCATATTTTTAGATATGGGACTTGATCCCTTAGAATGAACGGCTTAATACTTATAATACTCTTTGGCTTATGTGAACTATTATAAACATAAAGGATATAAAAGGACGCGTAGGAAACAAACACAAATAACACAATCACAAACTAATAAGAGATACTAACCAAAGACTACAATATACATATACTAACGTATAACACAAATAACACAATCGTACCGTACGCCAGTGACTGTCAGTGTCAGTGTCACTGTGTGTGCTATTTTTTTTTTATTCGTCCATTCGGACAGGCTAAGACCATGAGCCATACTGCCTCGTCTTCAGGTGCTGTGAGTGCTGTCACTCGTAGTCGCTGGGAACGTTTCGAAACTGAGGGTGGCAATATACACATGTGATGTTGGTTTAATGCGCTAAGCATGTGATTGATTTTGCATCCAACAGTCAGCACAATTAATAACAATAAAGGTGCCAGCACATTATTAACACGCGACGCGACCCGATACCACGCGACGCGTGTTGAGTCGCGACGCCACGTCGCATGTTCATAGTGTGATTCTAGAAAATACTACAATTTGATTCGACTCAACACTCGTCGCGTGATATCGGGTCGCGTCGCGTGTTAATAATGGTTTCCGCCTTGACTTTGTTCGAATTTCGTCATAGCGATTAGCGCTGCTAGAACCGAACCGTATTCACTCGATCTCCATACACATTCGATTCTTGCATGTGCATTCACGTACAGGTCGACACACGTAAAAAGAGCCCTGGCGGCCATATAAAATGTATGGGGCTGCCAGCCAGGGTTCTTTTTCACATGTGTCGACCTGTACATTATATATAGACAAAATCGAAGGGCGAAGTAATATGAAGTGTTTCATCCCATCCGTTCATCTCTCTTCTTCTACATGTAATAATTGTGAAAGTTCGTTGAGGTTGTCAGTGAGACATAATAAGTAGAGCTTGAAGGAAGTTGTATTTATACAACATACATTAAAAACTTCAATAGCGCGATGCAGAACTTCACCAATTTCCACGCATTTAGAAGGTCATTCTCCAGATTTTTGTCGGCGTCTGAACTCCAACAAACCATATTAGACGTATAAAAAAGTTTGATGGAGTTACGGTGACCCACAGGCCAAATTTGAGAATATTTGGATAAAGTAATCTTTACTTTGCGCACCAGCGCCATCTATCTGTTTGTCTGTTTCTGTCCGGGTATCACGGGAAAACTGTGGAATGGATTAATATGCAACTTTCACTAAAACGTTCAATGGATCTTCGGCCAGGTAATAGGCTATAAAAATTATAAAGAAAGGGGTTACAAAATGGGGTTGAATTCAGTAAGTATGTTTTTGGATATAAATAGTTTTAAGTAGTAGTAATAGTTTAGTAAATACTCACAAGTTTATTTAATTCTGTCAAATCTTCTGTCAAATCACAAAATTATGTGTCAAAAGTCCCCAAAAACGTTATTACTCAAAATGCCCTCCAGAAAGAGATCGAACCTGACACGAATTTCTAGAGAGGCCGCCAGAAAACGAGTGGCAAGATCTCAGGAGTCCGAAGAAGCTTCCCGGGCTTCTAGATTCCTTGAAAACAGTGAAGACATGGAAGCACGTCTCGGCCACGATCGTGAACGCCATTCGTTGTCGCGAGCTTCCGAAGACTATTACGGAACGTGAAACAAGATTAACAGCGAATTCTCGGGCTTCTGAAACATTTACGAGTACACAACAAGAAGACCGCTTCACCTCTCAGAGAAGTCGCACCTCAGTCACCCTATGTATCTTTTTCTAAATCTCTAATTATTATATACGTTTTTATGGACCAATTCGCGCATGTTTATTTCTCGGTAATCCATACTAATATTATAAATGGGAAAGTGTATGTGTTTGTTTGTTTGTCCGTCTTTCACGGAGCGACGAATTAACGTGATTTTTTAAGTGGAGATAGTTGAAGGGATGGAGAGTGACATAGGATAGTTTTATCCCTGAAATCATCCCCTTTGGGGGTGAAATGGGGGGGGGGGGAAGTTTATATGGAGCTGCGATATAAACGAGTTCCACGCGGACGGAGTCGCGGGCAGAAGCTATAATAAATAAGCAGATTCATATTGAAAATTGTACACTTATAGAATACTAGGCGTTCGCCTGCAAATTCGTCTGCGTGGATCCAGGATAAAGCTATCCTATATTTTAATCCAGGCTATAAACTATCTTCGTGTAAAATTTCTTTCATATCGGTTGAGCCGTTAAAGCGTCATTGAGTAACAACCATCTAAATATCCATCCATCCAAACTTTCGCACTTATAATGTTAGTAGGATTATCCTTTACTTTATAATTTATCAATTAAATTTTCACTGTTTTTGGTAAACTTCAGCACAATTCTATCACCGTAGCGAAAATCGAGAATAAACCTCATTCTTTAAACTATTTAATCGTACGGCATACATTATAGTTTGTCACTCTTTAGTAGGTACCACCCAGGGGACACGTGCAGGGTTGTGGTAGGTAGCTCCTGCGGACGCGAGTAACAGTTGTCCCCCCTTTGTCAAGTGAGTGGGCAACTCGACTGTTAGAAGTTCTTAAGCCGCCCGAAAGCCTCTAATTCGGCTTAACGATTACTGTCATAGACAGCAGCCGGGATCAATTGCTTGGCATGCCTTCCAAAGCACGGAAGCGCTCATTTATATCAACCACTCAAACATCATCAGGCGGTCACCCATCCAAATACTGACCGCTGCCATCTTTGCTTAACCTGCGTTATCGTTTCCGACTCGCAGGCGCCGGCTGTGAGCGGAGCGTTCACTCAGGGCTTACACTTAGAGTCTGTCAGGCGAGTCGTATCCCTCATTCACGCAAAAACGGCTTAACGGATTAAAATTGATTTTGGTATACATATATAATAGTCTATAACCTGGATTAACATACGAGTATATAATACTTATTATTCAGGGAATCATCGTCTAAGGTGGCAAAAGTTTGTAAGGAGCTACGATATAGGTACAACTTAGAAAAGTTGAAAAACCCCAATATCTCAAAAACGGCTAAACAGATTTTCATGAAACATGGCTAAGAAAAGAACACTCGGGATAAAATTATCTATGCCACATAAGAAACCGCATTCAAATCGGTCCATCCGTTAGGGAGCTACGCTACCACAGACACACACACACGTAAACTTATAACACCCCTCTTTTTGCGTCGGGGGTTAAAAAGAGTTCCACGCGGACGAAGTCGCGGGCAGAAGCTAGTAGGCAATAAAATCGTAAACACCTCGAAAATTTTACTGACGAGGATCTGTATCGAATGTTCACCCTAATGTCGTAATAAACGTAACTCATTTGTCCGAAAGGTTATCGGGAAAGATTTCTTAAAGCATAAAGTAAATATAAGGAGAGTAAGCCATCCCATACTGCGGTCGAATAGTTATGAAGAACTTCAAGAGATGTCGCTTGGAGCACCGCTGACGGATATTAATATTTTACATTACACGAAATGTCATATATTATCATTAATTAATATTCATTTACACTTATCGAACTTTTTCAAATAAAAGCAACCACAAACAGGCCTTAAAAGATCGTAAATCGATTCAAAATAATTTATAATGTCCTTTATTTATGCGCCATCTTGTGTACGGCTTGACCTTTATTACAGCTAAGCTCGTAACTGGACAAAGTATCCATGCGTAGGATTCTAGCACGATAATTGTCCATAGATGGCGCTGTTTTGAACCAGCACGGTTATCACAAGACTGCGCGAGAGCTTTCTCGATTTTTCTTGCACTATCCGTCTCTCTCTTATTAGAACAGTTCGAACAAGAGTTATAGTGAGTGAGAGAAAAATCGAGAGAGCTCGCTTTGCCGTCTTGTGATAGCCGTGGTGATCTATTTACTAAACGTATGGTTGTTACGTAAATATATAAAAAGAAAACGTAAACAAAAAATAAAAAATAAGATGCGTTAAATAAGATACGGTATGTAGCCTAGTGGTTCAGGCATGCGGCTGTCATGTGGCGGTTGTGGGTTTGAATCCCGGCTCGTACCAATGAGGCAATGAGTTCAATCTTATTATGTACGTAATGTTTACCCGTTTACCGTTATCTTTTCGGTGAATGAAAACATCGTGAGGAATCCGGTCTAATCCCAATGAAGTCTAGTTTTTCCTCTGCGCGTCTATCATGGGCCAGTCGCGACATACTCTCGATTTTTCTCGCACTATACCTCTTGTTCTAAGTGTTCTAATAAGAAAGAGACGGTTAGTGCGAGAAAAATCGAGAGAGCTCGCGCGCCGTCGCGTGATAGCTGTGCTGGGTTGGAAGGTCAAATGGCATTCGCTCTCTTAAAAACTAGTGGCTATGCCAAATCTTGAGATTAGGTGTCAAAGCGGACACTTGGGTCCTTTAGGGGCACACCCGGGAATATCGCTAGAAGGATTGTGATGAGACTGATGAGTTCGTAAATAAGATAACAATTAGAATAGGTAACCTAGTCCCTAAAACATCACACTATAGTAGGTAAAAAATATATTCATATTTTTTTTCGGTACCTATAGGTACGTAAAACTGTTTTTATTTTACAACTTGTTTCAATATTCTTTCTTTACATAGGTATCTAATACAAATACCACCAAATACCTACAATATGTACCTACTACCATTCATATTCGAGAAGTATGTATCAATTTATGATTCAAAGCGCCAAGAACCTAAATTTATCGTGCTTAACGACGCGCGACGTTTCCAGCCATCCTATACAGGTAGCTCGCGCGCAGCGCCTTGGTTCGATCTGGCAACGTCGCTATTGTCATCTTAAAGGGATAAGCCCGCGATTGTAGTTCTTTTTTGTTTGTTTTCATTTTGTCATAATTTATGTACAATAAAAGTGATGTTATGAAAAGGACGCCGTTCTCTTTGCGATTTATTAGCGCGAATCGGATTAGAGTATTGTATTTAAAATCTGACATTTTAGGTATTAGATAAGATTAGAGGACAGGACTACCTCAAAGTCACATTATAAAATGAAACTGAAGAAATTTTAACATATTAGGTTTATTATTAATCAGTACCACTTTAAACCTTAAAGGTACCTAAAATATTTTAATGCTACCTATGTCTAGTTTTAGCGTCTACACGTTATACGTGTTTATGCAAGTTATTACTTACAATCGAGTTTATTTCCACGTCAGTGGCCCGCAGAAAAAATCGTATAAGATAACTCAGCCAATTATTGGCAAAAACTAGGTAACAATCGGTGTGGGTCATACATATATGTTTACCTGGCATTATTTTTTACAAGTCCTGGTGCAAATGAATTATACAGCACAAAAACAAGTTTAAGCTTAACACTCATATAACATAATCATAATACTACAATACTAGAAAATATATGAGAAAGTACATACAAATAATAAATATCTTAAATTCGAGTCATCACTTTCATTCTGGAAGAATATTAAGCAATCTTTTTGTTAGTCAGAAGTAGAGTTGTTGCGTGTAACACGTAGTAAAACCTTGTCCTCAATCAATTTGTGATAGACTAGTTCACCTGTCACCCCATCACACTTTCGTAACTCTACCAGTGGCACTGAGTTGTCATAGTCGGCATAATCCACAATGGTAGCGCGGAACGGTCCCTTGTCCAGAAACGTGTCTATGTAAGCTTGGGTAACGCTCTCCGGGGGTAACTCCGGATTGACAACTAGCCCGTGAAGGCGCGCCGTCATGCAAGCTGGCGGCAGACACACCCAATCCTTACTTATCTCCCTAGCGTCCGATAGCGGAACTATTCCAATATTCCCGTAGTCAACGTAGTGAACTTTCAATAAATTTTTCGCTTCACTATGCTTGAGTATGGACGCCCGGTACCAGTCGCCTTCGAAGAGCGCGATGCAGGGTTTATACTCGTACGTGCCACCCAACGGCGGCATGTTGGTACCCTGCTCTTTGATGACTTCAAAGAGTGCTTCATACGTCAAATTGGTTTCAGCGTCACGAATAATGCTTAGTTCTATAGAGTTTGTGTCGTTTATGACGGGTATGTTGCAAGTGAATTCGCGTTCTTCGTGCCGTAGGTACACGACCAGGTCGGCGGCGTCCTCGCCCGCGCTGCTGTTGCCGTCCCTCAGCGTGCTCATCTTGAACGAATCCGGCGATCCAGACGCTTGCGACGAGTCTATTTCTTCCTCGACTATGAAATCGGGATCAGGGCTACTTACGTCGATAGTCTCTGGGGTTTCAACTGTTTTTTTCTCGGGCGTACTGCAAGGCCTTCCAGCAAGTTTATTTTTCATTTTGTATTGGCGTTGTATAGATTTAGAGCCGTCGATGTACGCCGCCAAGTCGAACTCGACCAAATGGTCGTTGATCCAGAGTTTGTCGTACTTGAGATCGACGGGGGTGATATTGTCGACAGGTGGCCCGGCGACTTTGACGAAGCACTTCTTCTCGACGACGGCCTTGTGTATGTAGTCGAGGACGGGCTGGTCCCACTGGTCGCCGATGGGTTTGATGCGGTGTAAGGAGCACTTGTGGGCCTGCACGGGGATCTGGTGGAGAGCGACGCGTTTGCGGAGGTCGGTGAAGGGGCAGCGCTCACTGTTCCCGTAGTCGACGTATTGGACGAGGCAGTTGGCTTGTTCGGAGTGGACCTCGAGGACCGTGCCGCGGTAGAAGCTGTTGTCGAGGTAGTACCTCGCGATGCAGGGCTCGCCAACGCGCCAGGTGCAGAAGGCCGCTTTCGGGTCCTCCTCCTTGAACGCCAGCTGGAGCGTGTCCCGAATAAACTCCAGGTCGTCTTCTTGGGCGACGTCGTGCAAGTAGAGAATGCCGTCGTTGTCTATGTATCTGTGGATAAAGTACACATTTAGGGCCATAGACCAAGAATAGATAGAAGTCGAACACACGTACACACATGAGTGACAAGGATGTAAGAGCATATACAATACCACAAGTGGGAACGAGATGCAATGTTAAATCGCCTGTCCCTCAGCGCGTATACGTTTTTTTGTTTGTCACCCGCTGTCGTGACGGCGCATTTGGTGTCTCAATAAGTCAGTTATAATTATAAACAAGTGAACATTCGCAAAGACATGCATTTCCACTATGTATTTTAACTAACGTGTTGCTAAGTCATAGTTGCACCCACCTGACGAAGCCTAATTATACCTTGTCTATTTAACAGAGTTAGCAAAGCGTTCTTTCTGTTGCACTTTTGTATGAAAATGAAAGGGACAAGAAACTGCCAGTGGGCGTCAACAATCGCACGTCGATGGCGGGCTCGGCTTACATGCCGCTTGTTGGAATATTCGTAATATTTCTCGTGATTTTTGTTTGTAGTTAGAGGCACCTCAAATAATTAACTTATTGATAACATGACATTGTCATGTCGTGTTTATTCATCTATAAATCATAATTATGTAATTTAAAGTAGTACATAATAATATTTAAATATGTGCCCTGCACTGCAGTGGGACGTATAGTATAGGCTATACAAGCCGAGTCACAGGTTAAATAGGAAACGGTCGAACAAACGAGCCGAGTCACAGGTTAAATAGGAAACAGTCCAACAAACGAGCCGAGTCACAGGTTAAATAGGAAACAGTCCAACAAACGAGCCGAGTCACAGGTTAAATAGGAAACAGTCCAGCAAACGAGCAGAGTCACAGGTTAAATAGGAAACAGTCCAACAAACGAGCAGAGTCACAGGTTAAATAGGAAACAGTCCAATAAACGAACCAGGTAAAAAATTGTAACCAAAGTAAGCACCTGAAAGCGTCCGCACCGTCCGAGCGACAGATGTTGACTACATTTTGACAGGCATGTAAACCTACCTTGTGCCTGTGCATCGTCCTTATCGCTGACCAATTACGTGCATTCTCTGTTTTCTAGTACTAACTCTGTTAAGGTGCAACGTCACTGACGAATTCCATACAATTTTCGTTCGGACTAGACGTCTAATCTATCGATGTCAGGAACTTGAAATTGTGATATTTAGATAATTTGTGACCCTCTTCTCCCGCAGTTTGAATAAATACACGCAAAAACCAGTAATATTCAAAATATAGCCATTTGAAATTCATAAAATTTTACTCCGAGCCTTGTATGTGTGCGTGAGTTAGACACTGTCCGTGTAAATGACATGGCCGCGTCACATGACAGCACGTTGCCCAAAACCTTCACTAGATGTCTTTAATATCAAACAAGATTAGTTAGATAGCGGAGGTAATAGTAGTAATTATACTCACCAGACGGTGACACCATCGTACAAACACATTTTAGTTTAAGGTGAAAGGGATAGCATTCATTTTATCTTGCAACGCTGCTCTTTTCGGTAATGACGTAAGAGCAATGTCATTTGTTTTTGATAGACTGAATTTCAAGCAACAATGGATGAATTTCAATGTTTTCTCTTTAGCCGTGATATACCTACCCAAAAGTCCACGGAACGATAATTATGCATGGGTCTGTACATTTTGCGTCTTATTAGAATTAGGTAGAAAGGAGTAAGATCCAATATTGAAACGTAATCTGTGCTACCGAACGTATACATATATAGGTTTTGATCAAATGACATACATACATACATACATACATACATTCACGCCTTTATTCCCAAAAGGGGTAGGCAGAGCACCTGAAACGTATGTTTCAGCCTCAATTTTAGCATTAATGTGGGTATAAAATATCGACAAAATGTGATATTGCAGTGATAGGTTGCTAGCCCATCGCCCACATCACACTTCAACCCTGCTCCCTTAGTCGACTTTTACGACACCCACGGGAAGAAAGGGGTGTTGTTGATCAAATGAACCGTTTGAATTTCCAACTTGCAGATTATAAGCAAGTTTCGATTGAGTGAATGTTACGTAATATAGCATTAAATATAACAGACAATTATTAGGAGTGTAAGTACCTGATAAATTTAAACATTCGCTTTAGTCGGCTGCACATCGATTGACATTAAAATACCTAATACAACCTATTTAGGAATCGACTGCTCAAATAGAATACCCCCAACATGTAAATTAACTAAGTCACAATTTTTCTTCTTTACAATGTTGTGAGGATAGAATTATACACTCGTAGGCATTCTTCGGTGCAGGAACTGATGCCAGTTACGACCGGTGCGGTGGTTAGGCAAAGTAGTTAGGCGACAACATAACAGTGCCGCAACCAGTTAGAAATATCCATTACCGGTATTTTTTTAAAGCCTAGTGATATCTTTTTAATACCAGTTTCAAACCGGTATTATTTCGATATTTACTCAGATATTTTTTTGGGTTGTCTATTGTTTGCCCGACATTCATATACTATAATAATCATTTGCCCGAACTTCGCTTGCTCGAATTTCATGTGCCCGAATGTTTCGTTTACCATAATAGTTAATTGACATACTCTTGTTTACCCGAATATTGGATGTCATAATGATACGAATGCCATACGTATTGTATTCCAGATTATTGTTTGCAATAATATTATTTAATAGAATATTTAAACGCCATACTAAACATGCATTCGGATTCATCTTTGTTAACTTGCTGGTTTTTCCGCTCTTTTATAAAAAAAATAACCTCGAAGACGAAAGCGGGAGCAAAGCTCCCGCTTCCGTCTTCTAACCTATCCGCGATCCGAGTCGGTTTTGCCACTAAGCCCCTGTTCCCTACTGCCTACGATACAACACTATCTTGGCATTAGGTAATCTCAGAGAAAAGTTCATTTTTACTTAGTGGCAAAACCGTCTTGGATCGCGGATAGGTTCGAGGTATTTTTTTTAATATTAGACACTGCAATACGTACCCATTTTATCACTTAAAAATATTATGGATGTTGAGATGGATGGCAAATGATATTATGGCATGTGATAGTTATGGATTACAATGATTATGGAAAATGAGATTATTGATATTGATATTATGGAAAACAAAGATTTTGGCATATAATTATTATGGTAAACAATGAGTATGGCATACAAAATTATAGAAAACAACATTATGGCAGTTGTATATTATGGCAGATAAAATTCGGGCAAATGAAATTCTGGCAAGCAAGAGTATACCATTTTTTTGTTCTGAAGCGGGTCGACCTTGCCCTCCACGCCGAAGTCGAAGTATCGGTTACTTTTGTAACTTTTATGAAACCGTATTTACGCTACCGAAAAAAATGACATAAAATATAAAGCTGCAGCCAGCTATATCCCGGAGAAAACACATGTATTTAATTAATTTTGTTATTATTAACATACTACATATAGGGAATGCAAACCACCATCATGGAATCCCGAAATACCGGAATCCCCAACCGATTTTCCCAATATTCTAATACCAGAATTTAAGAGGACCAATGTCGAAATAAGAACTACATTACCGGTATTATTATTATTTTTATCCTGCTAGTATTGTAAATGCGAAAGTTTAGATGCTTATATGTATAAATGTTTGAATGTTTAGATGTTTGGATGTTCGTAACTCAATCACGCCTCAACTGCGCAACCTATTTGCCTGCCTAACCTCTTAAGGCCCATGGGCCTACTCATAGGACTTATTCTGTCGTAGGCATTTAAATTATATTCAACTGGAAGAGAGCTGAATTTGTTTTGTTTCGGGCACTTTTCAAAATAATCGAAAGTCAACTCTATTTCCAACACAACGCGATGGAAATACCAATGCCATTTTGTAATATATGCTGAGCCTTAGGAGGAGCTTAGATTAAAATATAGGACAATTTTTTTATCCCGGGTTCATGCAGACGAAACCGTGAGTGGAATCTAGTTTTTAATAAAAAAAATATGAAATTGTCATGCATTTGTAAAAAAAAGGAACGCATTATCTAGTGTAGTTCAATTTATTTGTTAGTTATTGTCTGTCCTACGTAATTTTTCTACTGAAGAATAATCGCTTTTCCACTCTATTGATGCTGGTGGTAGGAGCACTATTTGAACTGTTAGAAGGTAAAATAGACTTCCGCTGGAATGGGTAACTTCTATGAATGAACGTAGAACACCGTAAATGGGGAAGGTAGAAAAAAAATGATTTACTGATTTTTTTTCTGGTAAGTTCGTTCTTTTTTTCTCAAAAAAACGTAGTTTTTAGTGTTGTTAACTGATAACACAAACGTCAGCTGACATAAAACTTTACTAAACCTTTGGTTATAAACATGAATGTTAAAAAATATTTTGCATATACTCGTAGTAAGCTACTATCGGTTCAGAGAGGGCACTAATTCTATTGTATAGATAGTTTCCAAATTCACAATGACTCCCTGAACAGATAAAAGCAGTGGTCGAAAACAGCCCCATAGGTATTTTTAAGTAAATAGGATGGTTTTGCTGTGAGAGATGAGTGTTTAATTTTATATTAGGTAATATACCAATAGTTATGTATTTTTTCACAAAAAAAATAAGCTGTAAAACTTCCAATAATGTAAATCCAAGAACAATGCAGGAGATGAAACAAAATTTTGCGAATACTTATTAAAAAACTTAATTGTAAATTAAATTGTTACAATTTAGTGTTATGTATTTGGTGAAAACACAAATGTATTGTTTACACTTTTAATTTCAGGCTTATTTTACAAGAAAAAGTGAACTCTATAGTGCGTTTTTTTAGCATTAGAAAGAAGGATAAAGCACAAAGCACGAGGTCTTTTATATAAGACACTTTATGCCACACAGCTGTCAAAGTATCTCAAACCGCCATTAAAAAAGACTAAGATCATTATTGTCGACCCTAAAATGATACAAGTGTTTTTATTATTTATATCTAAATAATACTTACAACAATATATTTATTTTGAATGTATTTTTTATTTAACTTTGTAATTTTAAACTTCGTTATACAGTTCTCGAAAGGTTGCTTAAATAAAAAACCTAGAGAAGAAGAGGTTTAAAACGATCGGTTTGTATTTTTCGCTATCGAAATTGTCAAAATTGACAATCGTATCACGTTCTTTTTCTTGTTTTCTTGCTCATCAACAAATTATTGAATTCAGATCACGAGATTATTAAACGAGTATCTATTTGTTAATTAATGTTAAGATTTTATTTTTCGCTGTGTGTGTGCGGACTGCGATGGAGCTACCAGAGGCAGGCCCAAGTGGCTTGCAAAAAAGACCGACTTGTTCTCTCCCGAACGTTTTGCCTTCAACAAAAGCAAAGAGACAGAAACAAAGTCCATTAACAACAAACGAGATACTTTGGTGTTCAACATTTTCAAGTTGGTGTGTGAACTTTGCAGCAAGAACGAATTATCGTGTAACAAACCATGTGTGTTCAATATTTATCCCAAGCAGAAAAGGTTGACGACGACTTCTTCTTCGTTTAGCGTATTTCTAATCCTAAAAAAACGCACTATAATGTGCAACCAAATGTTCATAGGTATTATTATCGAAGTCTCGGTAATACCGGTATTGAGGTCCAATATCACAATTCAATACTACCAGGATTGAGGATCATCTGATATTGAAGGTATATATCTATTTCGTTTTTGACGATAATAATAATGACTTCATGTAAATTGGCATAATAAATAATATATCAGTTTATATTACGTTCTACTGCTGGGCACAGACCTCCTCTCATGGACGAGAATAAAATGAAAAAAACAACGGTATCATAATTATACCGGTTTGGAAAAGGAATTATAAAAATTTCAGTACAATTAAAAATAAATACCGGTAACTGATATGTATTTCTACACGGTTCCGGATCCGGTACCGTTACGTTGGCGGCGCGGCTAACCTTTACAATATAACGCTATTGTAATGGAATACCGATTCCATACCGGTATAACCGTAACCGAAATCAGTCCATGCTCGTAAGTCTGCCTTTAAAAACATAATTGTTGGCCAATTGTTAAAAACTGAATAGAAAACAATATCCATGAACGAGCGAGCGAGACGAACGAAGATTTTCATTTCAGCTAGGTAGGCAATTATTCCAGATTTCCAGATTCGCGTTTAAAAGATCTTTACGCAAGTTGTTTGCTAGCAGAGCCGTAAATTCTTAGTGTTTCTGTTCATGTATGTATAACCACTGTGTGTATAAACACACAACCAAATTGTGGGCGGTGCAACTACAGATATAAATCTGTAGTTGCACCGCCCACAATTTGTCTGCTTTGCCCAAATGTTGACGGGTAGAGAATGCTTACGGCTTTAAGTCCACCTTTTGTACGATAAGTTGTTCTTTTGTTTAATAAAGATTAAATATATAAATAAATATTCTTTCGTATGTCCGGCTGTCTAGACTTCTCTATATGTCGTAGGTAGCTATTTCTCAACCGATTCTCCGGAAATTTTGTGAGCTGATTTGAAGATTATGCAGAGTGACATTCAATCCGAAACTGACACGGAAATTTGCTCTAAGGAGTCACCCAGACCGATTTTAGAAAGAATAAAAACTGCATTTAACTTAGTGCACAGTCAAATCTGTCTAAAAATCTAAGTTCGTTTTTTTGCGTATAAAATGTACCAAAGTATACTTACTATGCCTAAGCATGGCTATGTCCCCCCAGTAAGTTCAGTCATCCATCACCAGTGAATTATTTTTTATAATCGGGTAAGTGGTTTCGGAGGTTATACCGTACATACAAACATGCAAAAATATAACACTTTGCAATAATCGTTCCGGTAGCATAGTGCTTCAGGCATGCGACTGTCAAACGGCGGTCGTGGGTTCTACAGATAAGTTTTATCTCATATTTACCTAAACAAGACATTCAATAATTTTGTAAGCAAATGCCCATAACCCAACCATTGAAGATTAGTAATGAATGAGTGAAAGCATCATAAACGTATAGAAACGTAAACGCGTGATAAAGTTGAATTCGATTTTTGAATTTTGACGGTCATCGAAAACAGTACCATATTGTCCAATGATCTATTTTTCTCTTTCTGACGCGGTCTACGTCCAGATTCGAGAGACTGGCCACTAAGAGTTTTGATATACAAACTCGCCTGTTATTCACAAAGCTTACTAAATTCGTCCGTCCGGTAACGCAAAATTGTTACCAACTTTGAGGTCATTATTTTAGACGCGAGTCACGGGCGAATACAAAACATTTTGTGAATAATACGTAGCCTCTCTGATTGTAATTATGTAGTACCGCAACTGCGGGTGAATATGGATATAACAAATCACAGTACTAATATACCTACTTACTAAGTATAGGTACCTTATTCCTTACAATGTTAGATTTTTGTAAGGAAAAATACCTCTTTTATCTTCCTTTATAAATATTGTACTTACTAGTGTTATTTCGATTATTTAATGTGTTTCAAATAGAACAATGTAAATGTTTTTGTTTATCATTATGGTTTTCATGACGCGAATGACTTGAAGATTTACGCACGATTTGTCTAATCTCATATGGAATAGGGTATATGTAGAATAGATAAAGGTCGTACTTTGATTTTTCAACAGTAAACCTACTCATGAATCATGATTTTCTAATTAAATGAAAGGCGTAACATCTTTTAAATGATATACCTATCCAAAATAGTATTTATGTAGTATGTAACATGTAAGAATAGGTCTGCCATAAATATAGTAGGGTTTTTTTGTGGATCATCTAGTTCTAGATACAATCATGCTTATCAAGAAATTATAAACATGTTTAAGTAAGTAAGTTAAAAAAATATATTTTTGCACATTATAAGTAAATCTAAGTTAGTTGAGACGGCCATATTGGTTTAGAAATCCAAATAGAAAAACAAAAAAGAAGTATGTCCGTCGGGATTTGAACTCGGTTCAAGGATGGCGTTACAGACAGATTTAAGCAAAAGAGACGCGCACTGCGCTACCGCATGACATTAGGTAACGAGTAAAAAAGTCAGCTGCATTCATAATGTAGTCTAGAGTGCCTGCCACAAGTACATTTAGTTTCACTATTTCCTAATAGAGGCGATACTATACATTTAGTTTTGCGCCCTCTAGTTTGATTTATGCAAGATGTTTGACAATGACTGACTCCGAAGTGACATTTAGCTACGTTAGTCTGCGTAAATTCACGGAAAAGCACTTTTATACATATTTTCGGACTACATTTTAAAAATAAACACTGTTTGGTGCAGATTGATTGCGATTCATACGTAGCAAGCTCTTCGGCTTCCGCAGTTTGAAACACGTGTTGGTACTCGTCACGGTTTTGCGTAAAACGATGAGCAACCATCGAAATTATATATCGCGACATCTGTTAGCAACAGCTCGACAGGAACCAGTGACGTTGAACCTTAAGTAGGTAGGTATAACTAACTACTCGTAGATAAGTAGTCTCCGTTTGACCAGGGGCATGTTATATAACAACTTGTAAATTGGTAGGTTGAGCGGAATTCTATCTGATAACTTGTAACTTGTAACTAACTATATTGTAGATTGTGTCTCAAGGGACCAAAATTATATATTTACGGTAAGGGGGGGGGGGGGGGGGTATATTGAATCCAGAGTAAAGCGAACATTTCTACACTAGAATCCAGAGGGTTCCAAGGGGTTCAAAAGATTACTCTCGAGCGTAACGACGGATTCAAGTTATTACGCCCAAGACGGAAATATTTTGCTTCCGAGTGGCATACTGTTTTTCACACCTTCTATGAGGAAAATTTCGATTTCACAGGAAATATACGAAACATGTGCTCTGCCCACCCCTTCTAGGGACAAAGGCCTGAATTTATGTATGTATATAATATTTGATAGATCAAATATATGCATATGCAGGCACTGGGTCAAGCTGACTGGGAACCGGAGTACTGCCCATGTCATTCGACATTTTTATTTAATTATAATTCTATTTAATTTAACATTTTAAAACGATGTATCTATTAACACTAGAATTAAGTTTATCATGTTTTTTACTAACAACTATGAACGTGGTACAACTATGGAAAAGTATTTGAATTTGGCGGCAATAATGAATAGGGGGTGAAAAGTAAATATTGCAAAGGTGAAGTTTACGTGGGAGTGCCGGTGAACTCGGTGGCCCGTAGAGGCTCGGGCGGCAGCCAGTGGGCGCCGGCCTCGAGCTCCGAGCTGGAGCCCGAGGCGGGCAGCGGCGGCAGCAGCCACGCGCCCACCGAGCCGCGCACGTTGAGGAACCGCAGCTCGTCGCCGACCGCCTCGGATGATTGTGTTTTCGCCACCTGAACAGATTTTACATGAATGTAAATGTTGATTGTGTCTGAAGGGAGCAATATAGTACCACATAATAGTTACCTGTTGAGTGTCGGGCACGGCCAGGCCTTGCGCCACGAGCTGCTGGTTGAGGCAGCGCCACGAGGACTCGTTGGGCTCCAGCGCGCTGCCCGGCGTCGTGTGGTACACCCACAGCTGCACCGGCATGTTGGCCTCGCCCACTAGTTACCTGTTGAGTGTCGGGCACGGCCAGGCCTTGCGCCACGAGCTGCTGGTTGAGGCAGCGCCACGAGGACTCGTTGGGCTCCAGCGCGCTGCCCGGCGTCGTGTGGTACACCCACAGCTGCACCGGCATGTTGGCCTCGCCCACTAGTTACCTGTTGAGTGTCGGGCACGGCCAGGCCTTGCGCCACGAGCTGCTGGTTGAGGCAGCGCCACGAGGACTCGTTGGGCTCCAGCGCGCTGCCCGGCGTCGTGTGGTACACCCACAGCTGCACCGGCATGTTGGCCTCGCCCACTAGTTACCTGTTGAGTGTCGGGCACGGCCAGGCCTTGCGCCACGAGCTGCTGGTTGAGGCAGCGCCACGAGGACTCGTTGGGCTCCAGCGCGCTGCCCGGCGTCGTGTGGTACACCCACAGCTGCACCGGCATGTTGGCCTCGCCCACTAGTTACCTGTTGAGTGTCGGGCACGGCCAGGCCTTGCGCCACGAGCTGCTGGTTGAGGCAGCGCCACGAGGACTCGTTGGGCTCCAGCGCGCTGCCCGGCGTCGTGTGGTACACCCACAGCTGCACCGGCATGTTGGCCTCGCCCACTAGTTACCTGTTGAGTGTCGGGCACGGCCAGGCCTTGCGCCACGAGCTGCTGGTTGAGGCAGCGCCACGAGGACTCGTTGGGCTCCAGCGCGCTGCCCGGCGTCGTGTGGTACACCCACAGCTGCACCGGCATGTTGGCCTCGCCCACTAGTTACCTGTTGAGTGTCGGGCACGGCCAGGCCTTGCGCCACGAGCTGCTGGTTGAGGCAGCGCCACGAGGACTCGTTGGGCTCCAGCGCGCTGCCCGGCGTCGTGTGGTACACCCACAGCTGCACCGGCATGTTGGCCTCGCCCACTAGTTACCTGTTGAGTGTCGGGCACGGCCAGGCCTTGCGCCACGAGCTGCTGGTTGAGGCAGCGCCACGAGGACTCGTTGGGCTCCAGCGCGCTGCCCGGCGTCGTGTGGTACACCCACAGCTGCACCGGCATGTTGGCCTCGCCCACTAGTTACCTGTTGAGTGTCGGGCACGGCCAGGCCTTGCGCCACGAGCTGCTGGTTGAGGCAGCGCCACGAGGACTCGTTGGGCTCCAGCGCGCTGCCCGGCGTCGTGTGGTACACCCACAGCTGCACCGGCATGTTGGCCTCGCCCACTAGTTACCTGTTGAGTGTCGGGCACGGCCAGGCCTTGCGCCACGAGCTGCTGGTTGAGGCAGCGCCACGAGGACTCGTTGGGCTCCAGCGCGCTGCCCGGCGTCGTGTGGTACACCCACAGCTGCACCGGCATGCTTTTGGCCGCGAACTCGCCCACTTTCGTCACAAACAGGCGCTTGTACTCCTCCAGTTTTTCCTTTAAGAATTCCTGGAAAGTAGATTGAAACTTAATATACGGAAAGAGCACGTGTAAGACAGTTATTTCAAGCGCGGACAGTATCACGTTCCGGGTGCGGCTAGATGAGATGTCCATTATGGAATTTCAACATTTTGCCCATAAAGTGACCTCCATTTGTTTCAATATAAATATGTTAGAAAACATCATCGATCTCGATCGTCTATATCTAGATGAATACTTATGAATTATGGTTAATAATATTTAACGATCAGATCGCGTATAAATACTAGCGATCTGAGGCATCCTTTGTTTTACCACCCTAGGTAAGTAATGTACGATAGTTAGTTTAGTTTTTACCTTAGTGAGCGACGGCCACTCCCCCGCCGGATCGGCCGGCAGGACGCCCGCAAGGTGACACTTCACAGCCGCGTCACCAATCACATCAAAATCAGAATGCAACTTTTTCAAATTCTTTATCGGAACAATCTCCGTTTGAGCGAAATCGGTGTAGAAAACGGTCACTTTGTCTCTCTCGGTCTTGAGGATAGTCGCTCGCCGCCAAGTCTCGGATTGTATGCAAAACGCGCAGCACCTATCGTCTACTTTCCAGTTTTCACGGCGCAGGGTTCTGCGCTTCATGTAAAACTTCTGTATATCCTCAAACAGCTCGCTGAAAGTCTTCTGTTGATGCACCAAAGATACATAGATCAATGAAGGCGACTCATAGTGAAGTAATTTCGCCTCCAATCTGATTATTGCCGTCGAGTCTGCTTGGAACTCTTCCTGATAACCCGCCATCATCGTTCCTATTGATGTGTCCGGTGATACGTTATTAATATCGGGTGTTTGCGGTCTTGGTTGTCCAGGCGGGAAATATTTCGAGGCTATGAGTTCAAAGTCGATGGACCTATAAAAGGACAAGGAAAGGGTCTCAAACAGCTACATAAGGGCCGCCACATACAGGCTGAATTCGGCGCCCGAATCCCACCGGGCTGTTTTTCAAAAAAATACTACGAGAATAGCAAATAACCATACGATCAAATAACAATAAGCAGATATTCTAGAAGAAGTCTAGTTGGTTTTTCATACAGATTGAGGTGTTTAAGTTATCTAGTGCATATCTATGTCTGTGGTGTGGACGGTGTGGACTCACCCGTCGGCAACGGCGAGTTGTTTAGCGACCAGCTCCTGGTTGAGGCAGGCGCCGGCCGGGTCCAGCAGCACGGCGCCGAGCCGGCGGCGCGACTGTCGCGCGACCACCAGTCGCAGGCTGCGGCCCGCGCGGTGCGACAGCAGCTCGCCCGCCGTCGCCTGCCACTGCCCGCCGGCGGGACTCACTCCGGCTAGGTAGCTCTCGATTGCCTGGCGAATGGAATCATTATTAGTTCCGCTCCGGGCTCCATCACCACACACACAGTCAACAAGTGTTCACAGTTACTGACCAGTGCTCGCAGCGCCGCGAACCTCGGCCGGATGGCGCGCAGGCGGTGCCACGGCACGGTCAGCTGGCGGCCCGCGTCGGGCAGCCACACGCGCACGTCGGAGGCCGCGCGGGCGGAGACCACCTGCGCGCGCGCACAGCCCGCTCCGGGCTCCAATAACACGCACGCCAAGCCTGGAGACAGTTAACGAAATAGCCCCTTGCCATGATAGCTTAGAATAAGGTGCTGCTATTTAAATAAAAGGGCGATTAGACCCATTTCTTACGCTGTTCTCATTTACCCCTGCTCCTGCAAGGCTCCTTCCCGTCTGAGTTAACTACGAAACCCTCGATCGCCCTTCAGGCAGAGGGATATGTGTGTGTCGCTAAACCCGCACATCACAAATCAATATGCGATTCATAAAACTCGGATCGAGAGGATTCAGAACAAATTATTAAGTTCGCTCAACTTCTGCCAAGGTGTCAATCCCTCACAAGACTAACAAACGTTGTGGTCCTTATAAATATAAATAAATAAATATTAAGGGACAATCTTACACAAATCGAGCTAGCCCCATAGTAAGCTCAATAAGGCTTGTGTTACGGGTAGGTACTAGACGACGATATATATAATAGATATAAATACTTAAATACATAGAAAACATCCATGACTCAGAAACAAATATTCATGCTCATCACACAAATATTTGCCCTTACCGAGATTCGAACCCAGGACCTTCAGCTTCGTAGGCAGCGTCACTACCCACTAGACTATCCGGTCGTCAATTCCCTAGGCACTACTAATACTGGTAATTAAAGCGATTCGAGTGTGTTGTAGGCGATGGGCTAGCAACCTGTCACTGCGATGTCACATTTAGTCGATCTTTTATACCCTCATTTATGCTAAAAGTGGTACTGGAACACAAGTTTCATGTGCTCTGCCTACCCCTTTTAGGGATAAAGGCGTGAATGTATGTATGTATGTAAAGCAATTCGCAGGTTTTCACTTCTGCCAGCACTCCCGGAGTGCAACCCGGTCTTTTTTTCTTAGCATTGCGAGCAAAAACAAATAATTTACCTTTGTAAGATTAGGAACGAAGAAGCCGAAGACGCGGGTAGCGTCCTTGAAAACTGTGCATTTGCAGTAAAGATATATAAATAATCGATACATACCATACGATAAATAAATAAATGGTTTTGCATTTAAAGTAACTGAACTTGTATAATTCATTTTATTTTCCTTACTATGTTGTATTTTAACATAAATGTCCTTATGGGCGCGTGCGTGGTGAGCATGCTGGTGCTTACCCAACCTGTTTCGATTTATTACTAAAGCTTTTTATTTTATAATTAATGGAACTCCACGTTGTCATGTATATTGCAAGATGTTTCTTTTATTTCTGTATGTTAGTTTCCTAAATATTAAAAAAATAATTAAATGAAAAACGAACCTTCCTTGGGCAAGTAGACGAGACCGCTTTCGTCGCTAACGTTGTATGCTTTGTTCAATTCCTGGCAGAGCTTCACATAGTCCTCTTCCAAACGACTCTGCAACAAGACAATTTTCTATAATATTGCGGTGGCAAACAGGTGTAAGGCCTGATGGCAAGCCGGCACTGTCGCCTGTGGGCGCTTGCGACTCCAGAGGCATTCATTGTATTGACAGTTACAGACATGCTGGTCCCAGACTCTTAGCACCAAAACACAACTTCAAATTCAAATACCCACCTAGCAATTAGTAGTTTATTACTTTTTATGGCTGCCGCCTTCTGTGATGTGCTGGAGCAGAAGGTGCGTGTCCAGTAGGCATGGTGCCTCATGTTCAAATTGATAACGCAGTGATGCTAAATGGACATTAAACCATCAAATTATCTATATATATAAAAGAAGGATACCTGATCTACCATCAACGCACAGCCGAAACTACTGGGACTAGAAACTAGAAATTTACACCAGGACTTTCTTTTATGACGTAGGCAACCGATAAGACGGGATTTTTGGAAATTCCATCCCTAATTAAATGGGGGTGCAAAGTTTGTATGGGGGAAACTTTATATTATGAACTAGAGACTTAAAACTTTGTAGAAAGATTACTCATTAAAATACAGTAAAAGTAATTTCTGCGTTTAAGAAAATTCCACCCCTAAGGGGGTTAAATAGGGGTGCAAAGCTTGTATGGGAGAAACATTATTTTTTGTACTAGAGACTTGAAACTTTGTACGAATATTACTTATCAAGATACAAAAAAAGATTTTTCAGCGTTTAAGAAAATTCTACCCCTAAGGGGGTTAAATAGGGGTGCAATGTTTGTATGGGGGAAACATTATTCTTTGAACTAGTCTTTAAACTTTGTAGGAAGATTACTTATTAGGATACAAAAAAAAACTTTCAGCGTTTTATAAAACTCCACTCTTAAGGGGGTTAAACAGGGGTGCAATGTTTGTATGGCGGAAACATTATTTATTGAACTAGAGACTTGAAACTTTGTAGGTAGATAGCTTATTAGGATACAAAAAAGTGGCTTCAGCGTTTTATAAAATTCCACCCCTAAGGGGCTAAATAGGGGTGCAAAGTTTGTATTCAAAACTACTGGGACTAGAAACTTAAAATTTACACCAGAACTTGCTTTTATGACGTAGGAAAGGGATAAGACGGGATTTTTGGAAATTCTATCCCTAAGGGTGTTAAATAGGAGTGCAAAGTTTGTATGGGAGAAACATTATTTTTTGTACTAGAGACTTGAAACTTTGTAGGAATATTACGTATTAAGATACAAAAAAAGAACTTTCAGCGTTTAAGAAAATTCTACCCCTAAGGGGGTGTAATGGGGGTCCAAAGTTTGTATGGGGGAAACATCATTTATTGAAGTAGAGACTTGACACTTTGTAGAAAGATGACTTATTAGGATAAAATAAAAGTACTTTCAGCGTTTTATAAAACTCCCCTCCTAAGGGGGTTAAATAATAGGGAAATATTATTCTATGAACTAGAGTCTTTAAACTTTGTAGGAAGATTACTTATTAGGATACAAAAAAAAAACATTTAGCGTTTTATAAAACTCCACTCTTAAGGGGTTTAAATAGGGGTGCAAAGTTTGTATTCAAAACTACTGGGACTAGAAACTTGAAATTTACACCAGAACTTCCTTTTGTGACAGAGGCAGGGGGATAAAACGGGATTTTTGAAAATTCTATCCCTAAGGGGGTGCAATGGGGGTCTAAAGTTTGGATTGGGGAAACATAATTATTGAACTAGAGACCTGAATCTTTGTAGGCAGATTACTTACTAATACAAAAAAGGACTTTCAGCGTTTTATAAAATTCTACCCCTAAGAGTGTTAAATAAGGGTGCAAAATTTGTATTCAAAACTACTGGGGCTAGAAACTTGAAATTTACACCAGAACTTCCTTTTATGACGTAGGCAAGGGATAAGACGGGATTTTTGGAAATTCTACCCCAAGGGGGTTAAATAGGAGTGCAAAGTTTGTATGGGAGAAACATTATTTTTTGTACTAGAGACTTGAAACTTTGTACGAATATTACTTATCAAGATACAAAAAAAGATTTTTCAGCGTTTAAGAAAATTCTACCCCTAAGGGGGTTAAATAGGGGTGCAATGTTTGTATGGGGGAAACATTATTCTTTGAACTAGTCTTTAAACTTTGTAGGAAGATTACTTATTAGGATACAAAAAAAAACTTTCAGCGTTTTATAAAACTCCACTCTTAAGGGGGTTAAATAGGGGTGCAAAGTTTGTAATCAAAACTACTGGGACTAGAAACTTGAAATTTACACCAGCACTTCCTTTTATGACGTAGGCAAGGGATATGACGGGATTTTTGGAAATTCTATCCTTAAGGGGGTTAAACAGGGGTGCAATGTTTGTATGGCGGAAACATTATTTATTGAACTAGAGACTTGAAACTTTGTAGGTAGATAGCTTATTAGGATACAAAAAAGTGGCTTCAGCGTTTTATAAAATTCCACCCCTAAGGGGCTAAATAGGGGTGCAAAGTTTGTATTCAAAACTACTGGGACTAGAAACTTAAAATTTACACCAGAACTTGCTTTTATGACGTAGGAAAGGGATAAGACGGGATTTTTGGAAATTCTATCCCTAAGGGTGTTAAATAAGAGTGCAAAGTTTGTATGGGAGAAACATTATTTTTTGTACTAGAGACTTAAAACTTTGTAGGAATATTACGTATTAAGATACAAAAAAAGAACTTTCAGCGTTTAAGAAAATTCTACCCCTAAGGGGGTGTAATGGGGGTCCAAAGTTTGTATGGGGGAAACATCATTTATTGAAGTAGAGACTTGACACTTTGTAGAAAGATGACTTATTAGGATAAAATAAAAGTACTTTCAGCGTTTTATAAAACACCCCTCCTAAGGGGGTTAAATAATAGGGAAATATTATTCTTTGAACTAGAGTCTTTAAACTTTGTAGGAAGATTACTTATTAGGATACAAAAAAAAAACATTTAGCGTTTTATAAAACTCCACTCTTAAGGGGTTTAAATAGGGGTGCAAAGTTTGTATTCAAAACTACTGGGACTAGAAACTTGAAATTTACACCAGAACTTCCTTTTGTGACAGAGGCAGGGGGATAAAACGGGATTTTTGAAAATTCTATCCCTAAGGGGGTGCAATGGGGGTCTAAAGTTTGGATTGGGGAAACATAATTATTGAACTAGAGACCTGAATCTTTGTAGGCAGATTACTTACTAATACAAAAAAGGACTTTCAGCGTTTTATAAAATTCTACCCCTAAGAGTGTTAAATAAGGGTGCAAAATTTGTATTCAAAACTACTGGGGCTAGAAACTTGAAATTTACACCAGAACTTCCTTTTATGACGTAGGCAAGGGATAAGACAGGATTTTTGGAAATTCTATCCCTAAGGGGGTTAAATAGGAGTGCAAAGTTTGTATGGGAGAAACATTATTTTTTGTACTAGAGACTTGAAACTTTGTAGAAAGATTACTTATCTATATATATAAATGCCTTTGTCCTGACTGACTCATCAACGCACAGCCGAAACTACTGGGACTAGAAACTTGAAATTTACACCAGGACTTCCTTTTATGACGTAGGCACCCATAAGACGGGATTTTTGGAAATTCCATCCCTAAGGGGGTTAAATGGGGGTGCAAAGTTTGTATGGGGGAAACTTTATATTATGAACTAGAGACTTAAAACTTTGTAGAAAGATTACTTATTAAGATACAAAATAAGTAATTTCAGCGTTTAAGAAAATTCCACCCCTAAGAGGGTTAAGTAGGGGTGTAATGTTTGTATGGGGGAAACATTAATTTTTGAACTATGAACATGAAACTTTGTAGAAAGATTACTCATTAAAATACAGTAAAAGTAATTTCTGCGTTTAAGAAAATTCCACCCCTAAGGGGGTTAAATAAGGATGCAAAGTTTGTATGAGGGAAACTTTCCCTTTTGAAAGAGAAACTTGAAACTTTGTAGACAGATTTTTTATTATAAAACACTTTAAACTTTTTAGACAGATTACTTAATTTAAGCGTTTTGGAAAAATCCACCCCTAAGGGGTTTTAAAAAGGGTGACATGTTTGTATGGGGGAAACTTTGTTTTTTAGGTAGAGTAAAAATATTGTAGAAAAATTACTTATTCAAATATAGAAAATTCGTTTCAGTGACTTAGAAAACTCCACCCCTAAGGGAGTGACATTGGGGTTTAGAGTGAATATGGGGGAAACTTAGTTTTTGAGCTAGAGACTTAAAACTTTGTAGAAATATTACTTATTAGATTACAAAAAAAGGACTTTTTGCGTTTTAAATTCAAATTCAAATTCAAAAAATTTATTTGTAAGAATACAGTATATATAGATGGTCTTAAGCTATAGTGTACATAGTTCATGTATTCAGCCTGCACGCAGGCGTACAAATGTTTGACTGAAAATAATCTATGTATGCTAAATAAAACAGTTACTAACTAAAAATAATACAATTTAGGTACATGCGTGAGTCGGATTTTTTACTCTAGATGATCTAAGTAGTCCTTAACACTGTAGAAGCATTTCTCTTGTAGCCAATGGGTCAATTTTTTCTTAAATATGTCGCCTGTCAAAGTTTTTATATTATCCGGTAATTTATTAAAAAGTACAATGCTCATGTTATATACATTTCGTTTATACATGTCTTTGTGACAGCGAGGTTTGTACAATAAAGACATGATGCGGGGTCTTGTCTGCCTCTGGATGACCTCGCTCCGTCTACTGAAGTACTCTTGATGAGAGTCAACAAAGACACATACCTCTCGAATGTACAAACATGGCAATGGTAATATGTGTAACTTTCTAAAAAGTGGAATACAGCTTTCATCCATCTTAACATTACTTATAGCCCTTATACACTTTTTTTGTATTTTAAACACTCTATCCAGCTCGACAGAGTTACCCCATAGTATCAGACCGTAAGCAAGTACTGACGACACATATCCGTGGTAAGCTGTTAGTGCAGCTTCTTTGGATATCGTAACTCTCAATCTCTTGAGAGCGTACACAAAACGGTTTAATCTATTACAAATTTGTTCAATTTGGTCTTTCCAATTAAGGTGTTCGTCAATTATTAAGCCTAGAAATTTTGTTGATTTTACTCCATCTAAAATGTCATTTTTATATTCTAATTGAATTGGTATTGTATTCGAATTATATGATTTAAATTGTATGAAGTTAGTCTTATTTATATTAATATTCAAATTATTTAATGTCATCCATTCTATAATGTCCATTAGCGCTGTATTAATATCTGATTGGAAAGTAACCCTGTTTTCACATTTTATCACAAGTGTTGTGTCGTCAGCAAACATTATACTTTTCTGTGCGGTGGCTTTGGGTAAGTCATTCACATATATTAGGAATAGAAGGGGTCCCAGAATACTTCCTTGCGGCACTCCATGATTGCAAGCTCTAAGTTCCGATCTGAAAGTTTGCCTAAATACTGATTTACTTGAATCACCGGCTGAAATTAATTTAATTTCTACACATTGCATTCTATCAGTCAAGTAGCTTTTTATTCAATCTAACACCTTCCCTCTAATCCCATAAACTTCAAGTTTGTAAAGTAGCTTACTGTGGTTGACAAAGTCGAAAGCTTTTGACATGTCCAGAAACACTGACACTACGGGTGTACTGCTATTGATACTCTCGGTTATAGTCCGTACGAGGTCAAAACAAGCAAGTGTGGTTGAGCGTCCATTTCGAAAGCCATATTGCTCAGAACAGAGTGTGTTATGTTTGACCAGAAAATTTTGTATCCTTTTGTACATTGCCTTTTCAAATATTTTAGATAATATAGGAATCAAAGTAATAGGTCTATAATTATCTATGTTAAGCTTATCTCCTTTTTTGAACAGGGGCTTAACAATGCAGTGCTTTAGTTGATGTGGGAAAATACCATCAGAGAATGATAAATTTATGACGTGGGAAAGTGGTAAGGCTATGTATGGCGCACATTGCTTTAATATTTTTGTAGTTATGTCATCGTACCCACTCGATTTACAATTATTTAGAGCCATGATTATGTTGTAGATTTCATATTCGTCAACTGGCTGTACGAACATTGTGCGGGGATTACAATCAATGCTCAAATTTCGTTTAAAAGATGAATTATCCAGTGGCAAATTTTGTTTATCTACCAAATCTATAAAATAATTATTAAAAATATTACATATGCCAGAGGGATCAGAGCAAATGTTACCATTGTATTCAATTTTATTAATTTCATGTTCATGCGCCTTGTTTAATACTGCAGAAGATATTGTGTGCCAAGTTGCTTTACACTTATTCTCATTATTTCTAATAAAATAACTATTACAAATTCTTTGCGCATTATGAAAACATTGTTTTAATATTCTATTATATTCCATGAAATTAAGTTTATTTAGTTGTTTATTATGCTTTGAAAACCTGTATTTCAAATAAAGCCTGCGTTTCGCTCTAGATGATTTTCTTAATCCTTTTGTAAGCCAATTTACACGTTGTGGTTTGTTATTCATTTTCACTTTGAGTGTGGGGAAGCATAAGTCATAAAAAAGACGTATTATGTCATAAAAATTGTTAAATGCATCTGTTACGTTTGTTGATTGTAGAACTTCAGAGTACGAGAGAGATGATAGGCACTCACAAAACTTTTGAACATTGTCGAAGCAATAGTCCCGCTTGTGCTCAAACCACGTCGTGAAGGCGGTTATTTTCTTTACTGGTAGGGATGGGGACTGTGCTGTTTCGTGGTCAGAAAGGCCTAATTGGTGTACACATGGTTTAGCAAATTTGACATTGCTCGAGATTTGGTCAATACATGCATTTTGCCGTGTGGGAACTGTTATATGTGCAGTAAAATTATAATTTAGTAATAAACTAGAGAGGTTTGTTGCAGCTGTATTGTGTTTTAATAGGTCGATATTCCAATCGCCACAGATAATTATTTTTTTGGTTTTATATCTTAATGTTAAATAATTCAATAATTTATCCAATTTATTTAGAAAAATACCTATATGTGAACTGGTCTGTTCTGGAATTCTGTAAATATTGACAACTATTATTCCCGTGCCAATAATTTCAATACCACAACATTCGAAATAAAACTTTGTGGCCAGTTGTGCTACAAAGGGTAGGGATTTAGTATCATACACTTTTTTGATTAGGATGCAAGTTCCACCTCTTCCTTTATCGCGACAATAGCTCGAAACGAGTTTTAAGTTTTTATAAATGATATTTCCTTCAGATCCCTTTCGTACGAACGTCTCACTCAGACACAACACATCAATATCCCTACCACTCCGTTTGAAGTCCTGTAAAGCTATTTCCAAAAGTTCAAGTTTTCCGCATAGTCCTTGAATGTTTTGATGAAGGATGATCATAGTGTCTAAATGACTAGTTGTGGGCGATGTCAAAAGCCTACCACTCTGATTATGGGCCACTTTGTGATCAGTAGGGGCGAAAAAAATCACCTGACAAACAGGCCGCATTTATATTCTTGTTATTATTCAAAGGTACATCGTTCACAAAAACACGATTTCCTAACAAATTAATTTCTTCGCTTATCTTAAAACTAACCCAATTCAAAAAAGATACTGAAGACGAATATTTCATTTTAAAATTATGATACAAGTCTATTATCTTGCAATTAGTATATTTTTTCCCAAACATTTGCAATTCATGATAAATAAATTTATTATTTTGGTTTCGATTATTGTACACATTTAATAATAATACATTATTCTCCTTGAATCTGGCTAAGGTGTTCCGTATATTGGATAACAGCAGAAAAGGATTTTTATCATGTTTGCCGACAGACAATACGATAATGTCTTTGTTTGTTATATTTTCAGACATGGAATGTAGATTATTCATAATTTCTGTACTAGGTGCGTAAGGTTTGACCATTGCATTTACGCTGTAGTGATCGCTGTTTATGCCGCATCTGGAGTAAGTTAGTCGCGTTGATAGGCCGCGTACAAGTTCGTCACCGTAGATGAATATATGAGGTTTCGTAGATTCGTTACTGGTAGTTTCAGAGAGCACGGGAGTGCTCACCCGTAGAGGTTGAGTTTTCGGTGACGTCTGTGGGCTCTGATTCTGGAAGATTGCTGGGGGAGACTGATACTGGCTGGTATCTAGACTATTCCACCCCGAAGGGGGTTAAAAGGCAAGGGTTGTATGGGAAACGCTTGTTTTTAGTAAGATACTTGAAACGTTGTAGAAAGATTACTTATCAAATAAAAAAGTACTTCCAGCGTTTAAGAATATTCTATCCCTAAGGGGGTTAAAAGGGGGTGCAAGGTTTGGATTAGCAAAACTCTTTATTTAGCTGGAGACTTAAAACGTTGTATAAACAATTAATATCAGAATAAAAAAGATCTTTCAGCGTGTTGGAAAAAATCCTCCCCTAAAGGGTTTAAAACGGCATTCAAGGGATGGAGACCAAGAAAATATTATAGTAAGAGATTTGTAACTTCGGTCTTATAGCCTTTATCTTAAAAGACCACAAAACTGATTATTTTGAAATTCATCCCCTATGGGGGCAACATAATTTAGACTGCTTGAAATGGATTCCATAAGGGGGTTAAAAACACTCATCCCCAAAATGAGCTAAAAGGAGTTGGATGTTTGTACAGGGAACAAGACAATTTTTAATTAAGGGATCTGGAACTTCGCTAAAAGACTAGGTAACTAATTACAACATTTCTTGAAATTCATCCTGTAAGGAGGTTAAAAAGGGTTGGAAGTATGTATGAGGAATAAGTATTTTTTGAAGTAAGGGAATTCATAGGTCTTTTGTACTAATTATATGGTAAGCCAAAATAAATAATCCGACTGGTAGCAGAGAAGTAGGCAAGGATAAATTAGAACCACGACCCTTACAGAACCGAACAGCTACCAGTTCCCATAACCGAAAAGAAGGTAATGTTTCATTTAAACTGCGGATTATTTTGTTAATTTATAAAGTTTATATTAGATAATCAAAATCATGTATGCTCTAACAACACCGTTAAATGGGGACAGCAGATGGAGATGGAAAGTTCTACGTCTTTTAGCATTAGATAGGTTTTCATAACTATACAGATAGCTCGGACTAACGTGAACTACTGAACGGATTTAGGCAAACATTTCCAGTAATGTAGCTTTCTTTAATACATTATAAAAAAAATATACAATTTTAGCAGAAATGTCTGTTGATGATTCTTAAGATATTTATGTTTCTAAAAACGGAGTTTTCAATTTAAATTTAGCAATTTAAACTAATGAACTCATTACTGTTACCTTTTACGCTTAATCCCTGAACGGATTTAGATGAAATTTTCCGTACGCTGAATTTGACACCCTTAGAAGGATATAGGATAGTTTTTATCTCTGAAATAATCCCATAAGATGGTAGAACTTTGTTTGGGTCGGCGATAATTAAGGTTCCACCTACAATAATTTAATACCAATCATTTTTCTAAGATACAAGTTCTACGCGGACGAAGTCGCGGGCAACAGCTAGTCATATATAAAGTATACATTATAAAATATTAGAAAAAATATGCATTTTTTTCATTGTCAGAGTAAATTTAAAGTTACCAATAGAATCCTTGCGCTTTAATAGAAACAAAATTGTACCACAGCTATGTACTTAAACGCATTATTTCGCGGCCTAAACAACAATTTATCTGATTTTACATACAACGATAAATGTACTTTGTGCTAACAAATGTCGTTGTGACGTCATACCTGTCTGTCATCAGTATGAAGCGTTTTGCGCTGCCGCCAGCGAGGTCAATCTTTGTCTAAATTTTTTGAGTATCTATGTTCTTTAATTGTAGTATTTGTAGTTGCTCCCATACAAACATTTGTTCCTCTCCAAAAACTGATTTGAATAACATCATAATTTTTTTATTCACCATCCGTTGGGCTGCTCCAAAGGGCGAGATATACGATACGTATCTAAGAATTAATTTTCGCGTTCTGTTCTGCGGCTATGATAGCGCACAATGTGGCCTTCATCATGATTGTCACAGAAGTATATCAAGATAGAAGGAGAGCGCTCGTCGATTAGTATGGGAACCGAGCGTGTAACATTTTGCGTAGGTACTTTGACGTCACGAGCGTAATTTAGTGACGTGAAAATATGTCTCATAAGCCGCGCGACATCGATTCGGCAACATCGATTACCACGCGACAATTGCAATAACTTGGAGGTGCATTTTGTATCGATTCAAAATATCAATAAGAACCGACAGAGGAAATGAAAATAGACTTAGTTTTTTTACAGCATAGAAGGATAGAGTTCATCCGGGACTTTTAGTATGTTCACTCCCTAAGCATCCTGAACAAATTTCTGAAGGGATTGCTTACGTTTCTGCTCACGCACACTACACTCTTATCATTGGCCGAGCAATACCATAAGTCCTCTAAAATGCGTCCGGATACCGTAGGAAATGGCAAAAGGGGTAATCATAATAACGTAACGTTTTGAACGCACGTGAGGACAGTATCACTTATACTACAGTATCATTTTTCCATATAACAATTGACATTTAGATCTGCTTAGAAGCGGGAGGTTGCGTGCGCGGCGTAGTCAGCGTAATTGGCGACACCAAACCATCGGATGTCATAGTTCTGTGGAAGATGGTCTTCGTTGTGAGTAATATAAAAACGTAATTTTCCATTTTCTCAGCTTTCAAAAAGAATTTATCGAGTAAGAAAATCGCAGTGTACAGCACTATGGTACAGCACTATTCGTACTTTGGCCGGGAAAAAATGAGAACTCGTCATTGAACGCGACTCGACAGTTTCAATAGCTTACTTTTACATCGCTGGTTTTGAACGCAAGCCAAGTCAGTCACGTCAAATTAAAGCCGCAATGGAAAACTAGTGTTAGACACAATCTGTTTTGTTGAAAGTAATGCAGAGCAATAAATATATTGTTTTTTAATTAATAAGTTTAATAACAGATATCTTAGGACAAATAGTACTTCCCGATGAAAGAAAATACCACGATAACCAGCTTCAACGTTATTGGTGGTGATTAAACAGTTAATTATCGAACACCCAGTCATTTTGGCGGACTGAAGTTCGCTGCGAGCAAAGAAGACATCGAGGCGTCTTTTCGCCACGCGAGGTACATACACTCTTTCGTTCTATCTTGATATAGTTCTGTGATGATGGCTAATCCATTCACTCTTATATTTTATAAATTTAATAAATACGAGTGAACCGTACCTCCCTGACGTAGAACTTGTCTGGCGACACGACATGAGTGATTAGGACGTCTGTGTAGCGCTCCGAGCGTAGCGTGGCGTCTGCCGGCTGCAGGCGCGGCTGCACGGGCTGCTCTGGGTACTGGGAATCAATACAAGAGGAAAACTATGTGAGATTGATAATGCTTGAACGGTTAGAAACGTCATCCAATGGTCAGAAGCCCTCCTCCCCATTTTGAATTGACGTAATATATGGACAGCCCCCAGGTTTGATTCGACGACGTCGTTCCAGCTGTACGCGGACGTGGTTGTCCGAAGGGTCGCCGCCCTACTGAATGCCTGAAATATGTCCGTTTCGCGTCGATCCTCCTCCATCCTTTAAACATGACCAGCCAGCGGCATGGCAACATTGGCAACTAACTCGCTTTATCACACTGCGTCGCGATTAATCGCGTGAGTAAAGACTCGCGCGACCAATCGCGCCGCTCCGCACTAGGTTACTTGCCTTTATTGCCGCTCCTTTGTCTCGCCCCCAAAAAACTGACAAAACAGGGAGCGGTGGGCATGACGAGAAGCAATATGGGCGGCATGACGAGTAACGTTGCCACACTTTGTTTCTGCTTCCTTTCCTCGCTATTTTTCGCCAGAAGTAGGGCAACTGTTTAGGGAACTCTTTACATTAGTCTGTTTAGAAATAAGTACTTAATGGTGTAGCAGTACCAAGTCGCAAAAGCGCTGTGTTTTTGTTCGGTTTTTGCTCACGTATTTTGTATATAATTATTATGCTATCGGCGAGGATCTGTTATTAGCTCACTGTCACTACTGTTTTAAGCTACTGTGTAGTATTCAAGCTGATGATCTAAATAAATATTTCCCACGTCACTCGATGAGTGTGCAACTTTTAGTTCCTGACCTCTTCTCAAAGGTTAACTGGAAGAGATCCCTTACAGGGATGAGTTCGTTTTTGTACCTACTTAACTTATTTTGTCTGTATTTTTAACAACGTCTTTTGTAGGTACAATAAAGTATTTGCATCCATACAGTGAGCATCGGAAGTAGCTGAGCAATATAAGGGTGAAATCACATCTATCAGCATCGAATCGCATTCCGCAACACAAAAACGCAGCTCTGTACGAAGACACGTCCTCCACATCAATTCACCCTTTCGCATGCGGACGCATCTCATACAAAAGTACGTTTCTGTATTACAAAATGCGATTCGATGCTGATAGATCACATCTCACCCTAACACGCTCAAATTGACCTACATTGATCCTAATTCCCAAGGGAATCGAACACACTTCAACTGTAATGTGAAGACATTACAGTTCGAGTGTGGACTATTTTGAGTACTAGGACCGCTTAGCAACTTCTGCTGTCGACTTGACTGTAAAGTGTAAGTTAATGGACTTTGCTATCTATGTAAACAAAGGACGTAACTTTGTTTTATCGCTGTTTCTCCTTTAATTTTCTAATCACCTCATCAAACACCACTGAAACTATACATTATGAACCGGTCGCACAAATAACCTACCTATAGATAGAGCCTATGAGCGATTTAGTTCGATGCAAAGGTCACCACAGTTGGCGGTAAGTGCGGGTTGCGGGGAGGTCGGTAACGGCGCTGCGATTGGCTGTTTCGAAAATAGCGCGCTTTGTCACATAATGGCGCCCGAAGCGTAGTGATGGGACGCGTTGGTCGTTTACGGTTTTTAGCGGTGCCGCAATTAATTGTTAGAGGAATATTTTACACGGCGTAGGTTTACCTGTTAAGATTGTTAAAATTTTTGAACGGCTGTTACTGTTACTGGAAAATAGCTAAGATTCGTCCTATACCAAAATCAAACAACATTGATGAATATAAGGATTTGAGGCCCGTCAGCATTCTCCCGGTTCTCTCAAAAATAATTGAAAAGGTGGTATGTCAACAGCTAAAGAAGTACCTAGAGGAAAATGAGCTTCTGCCGCAAATACAATCAGGGTTCCGCAGTAAACATGGCACAGCAACAGCACTTGCAAAGGTAACGGACGATATTATAACAGCTGCGGATGAAGGGAAAGGTTCGATTACTGTCTTGTTAGATTTTTCACGCGCATTTGACTGTATTAACACAACATTACTCCTATCAAAAATGATGTATTACGGAATAGCGGAATCAGCGCGCAATTGGTTCCAATCATTCCTAACAGGCAGACAGCAGTACGTGGAACTACAACAGGAAAAAGGAGAACTGGCTATATCGAAAATTCAGCGAATTAATCGGGGAACGCCCCAAGGATCAGTGTTAAGCCCATTGTTATTTATTATGTATACTGCTGATTTAGTATCTGAAATCAAGCATTGTCAAGTGCACCTCTACGCAGATGATACACAAATTTATTACTCATTCAAACCACAAGAGATGAATTTGGCCTTGAACAAGATTATTGAGGATCTAAATACAATAGCGGAGTGGTCAGCTAAAAACAATCTTCTACTTAACCCATCTAAATCGCAATTTATTGTAATGGGAAGTAAATCTCAAAGGCAGAAGATTATTAACCAAAAACCACAAGTTTATGTAGGATTGGAGCCGGTGCCTCAAGTACCGTACGCTAAAAACCTTGGTCTTATCATGGATGGCGAACTAAGATTTGAGGAACACATTAACACTAAGATACGTAATGCTTTCTACCGCCTTAAAACAATGTACAGTTTTAGGAAGTACTTGTCGGTTGGTAATCCTTGTAGAGTCTCTGGTTTTGTCCCCATTTAATTATACAGACATTGTGTACGGTCCAAGGTTGCTGGCGAAGACAAAAAAGGCGATACAACGGGTACAGAACGCTTGTACCAGATTTTGCTACGATGTACCGAAGCGAGCGCACATAACACCTCACTTAAATAAAAAAAACATTTTGAACATGAACAGTAGAAGAAATCTGCACATGGCGTATACACTACGTAAAATCATAGATTTTGAAACACCTCCGTATCTCTATGAAAAATTGAAGTGGGTGCAGGATGCACATAAAAGAACAGTGAGAAGCTATCGACAAAACAGCTTAATTGTCCCTAAACATAACACCAAGTTTTTCAGGGGAGGTTTTAAATATGCAGCAACGAAAATCTGGAACGACTTACCGCCACCATTGAGAAGTCCGATGACACTGGTGAAGTTTAAAAAACTAGTAAAAGCATACTATCTTGATTTGCAAAAGGGAAACCACCCCATACCTTAAGTAAGTTTATTTGATATTATATATGTATTATAATTTTCACACCGCATACTGATAAATAAATAAAAAACTATATAGACATATATATATATATAGATATAATCTATAGACATACACACTGGACCTATAACACATTAGCATATCACACAAGCATGCAAACACAAATAGATACACAACATAGATACACAGTCGCGTTAAACATTTATACATTTTTATTCCAAGTAGGTATATCAGTCCTCGCGAACAAAGCCGACCTCTGCTAAAGGGACTAGTCTGAAAATCAGCGCTAGGTTATCAAATAGATTTACCTAGCACAGGCTGAGACTAGAGCCCATTGCCATAGCCTAACATAAACAGTGTAAACATTGTCTGTCTTTCTTTTGTTACTGTTTTTTTTTTTTTTCTTTTGGTTAAATTATTTGTTATTTTGCATTTTTTTATTTACTTGTATAGCATTTTAAGTCTTTTAATTGTAATTAAGATTGTTGTAACTTTTTAGATGTGGCAATAAAACTTTTTTTATTTTTATTTTTTTATTATTTTATATTATTATCATGTTTCGTTCATCGATTATTTTGATCACCACGTAACATAAAAAAGGTATGTTAATCACATCGAGTATAGTCATATAAAATAGAATTTCTAGGCATTTTACAACATTTACTGCATTATCGTGTTTATGTCGGACAAGAAGCCTTCGTCCCGTTCATATTTATTTACTAGGAAAGGACGAATGCGATGTTTATTCGACATTAACGCGAATGTGCTAGATAGGCTATGTATGATATTTTAAGATTGGTATAGCTAGGTAAGGAAGATAAATAAAAACGATGTCATGAAAAAGAACACATATTTATTCAATCATCAATGTGATAAAATTATGTGGTTGATGTGATGTGATGATGTGAATCCTCATCACCATTTAAGAGGGCGTTTACGTGCTCACTAGCACCATTGCTAAATAATTGTGATTATTGTAATTTTACGATAGATATTTAAAAAAAGAGGCCACTACACACTATATTTTGTTAGGGAACCACAAAATAAATATTTCGTCAAAAATTATTTTGCAAATTTTTACTCCCAAACTATGTTTCCCATTTTTTTTTGCGCAAAGTTTTATTTTCCAAATCAACCTTTCGCACTGATATCATTTTAATACGTCATTTTTAATGATGTAATCATAATAATGATGTATTGATTGGCATAACATACTCTTAGTACTGATATAATTTTGCAACTATTGATTTGATAAATTATCACCTGGGATATTTTTAAGATGTCATTTATGTCTTCGTCAAACGAACGAACTACAAACTAGAGTGGTTCAAAGTTATAGTATTCTTCCATAGTTTTATCTGGGCGGACTGATAATGTCCAGAGAATCGACGCCACTGTGTACACGAGTGAACTCTAACCTAACCGACCTAAGACAGAGTTCGCTTATGACAGCATGAGGTCCAACTCGTAACAACCACCACTACCAATGTATTAATTATTAAATTCTAATTAATTCTACTTTATATGAATGAGTAGTATTCATTCATCATTCATTCATTTTGAATACTACAAAGCAATAGCTAAACTTCAACACTACGTATTATTCTACAATACTCTAAATTACTCAATAAATAAAATAAAACTACATAATATCAACTCTTAAACCAACAAAAAACTTCCAGCACGGCTATCATGCGACGGCGCGCGAGCTCTCTTGAACTTTCTCGAACTATCCATCTCTTTCTTATTAGAACACTTAGAACAAGAGGTGCGAGAAAAATGGAGAGGATGTCGCGGCCGCATGATTGACGTGCTGTACTACAATAATATATTCCGTTTATGAGCTCTGGAAACTATAAAATAGAGCGAGATAGTAATTTACTACGTCTCCCTCTACCTCATAGCTTGTTAGACGGTTGCAGTCCGCCACGCTGCCTTCTTGGTCTTGGTGGAGTTTAAACCTCTTTAGTACATCGTAAACATTATCTATGATTTCTAACAAAAGAATTTTGACAATGCAATGACAAGGATATAAATATAATATTTGGTGAATTTTCGTATTAAAATAGTACACGAAAGCACGGATGAATTAATGTATTGTTTCCTTAAATGAATCTGAATCGGTAAAATTCGAAAGCAGTCATTAGCCCATCACTAAAGTGTCATGTGATTTCGTGAGAAAGGAACAGTATATTGCCATTTTCATTTGATGAAAAGGGACATGCATACTTCACTGCTTCCTATAGACCAGTGTAAAATGAACTCCGCGTGACAGAATGAAATCTACATTTATATGATAAATTTAACTTACCTGTGAAATGTTATTCCGTCGGTTGTGAAATTAGACGTTCGGGAGTTTTTCCCACACCACTTCACACAGCAATAACTCATTTTTTCAGCGCAAAAACAATTTTAATTTGTTGCTTGTTAGACGGACGTCTAGATCGCGTACTTGGTCGCAACTGACAACATGGCGCGGGTAGCGGGGGGTTATCAGTGCTAGAACATATATGCGTGGTGACCGCGCGTCGCCCTATAGGCTCAATCTATAGGTAGGTTATCTGTGACCGGTCGTGACCGTAAAACACAAAACCACAAAATATATAACTGAATCTTGGATATTTCATTAAAAGTTTAAAATGTTTTCATAAGTTAGGTTAGTGTGCCCTGACGCAATAACGTTTTTGTTTCTTTTAAATTCAATCTATGATGGGTAGTGTTGTGACTAAAGTTGGTGATATTGTTAAGCCGCTACACACTCCCCAACTCACGCTCTCTACCTGCCATCGCGGTTGTGTACACTACGCGGTAGTTTTATAAGTGGGTAAAGAATCGTAGTGTTTTATCAGTGGGTAAAGTGGTTAAAATAACTAAAAATACCTACTTGTTTTTTACTTTCCGTATTTTAATATTCGATATGTTTTGACATAAAAGAGTACAGTAAGAGTCTTCCCCATCACAACTAAATTCATCAATCAGAGACAATTTCAATATGGCGGTTTGTTTACATAGATAGCAAAGTCCATTGAGTTACACCTTTGTTGGTCGTGTGTGGCAGGGGTCGGGTGTGGTGTGTGTGTAGCACTGACCGGCACCAGCGGGTCTCGGTGCGCGCGCGCGTGGAAGCCGAGCGCGTGCGCGGCGCTCACGCCGGCGCGCGTCGTCACGTGCACCTCGCTGCACGCGCCGGCGCGCCGCACCACCAGCGACACCGGCGACCTGCGCAGTAACAACAATATAAACTGATCGTGATCAAATGATAGGCTGTTTCTAACGGTCGTTCATTGCCTGAATAGGAGTGTAGACACTATAGTACAATGTTTAACGAGGGTCGTAAGTGGAATATTGCGAACAAGAGCCTATCAGAAGCCCGACGCCGAAGGACTCGAGTTTGCAATGTTCTTACGCCCATGTTATGTTTGTTACACAATGTTTTTCATCACATTTCATCATCATCGTCATCATATCAGCCGAAAGACGTCCACTGCTGGACATAGGCCTCCCCCAAAGAGTGCCAAAGTGACCGATCCCGCGCCACCCGCATCCAGCGGACTCCCGCAACCTTTACCAGGTCATCAATCATCACATTTGCGAGGAAACAATAGTAAATTACGTAACTAGGGCGGTGAATCCGTAAAAGCCCCAGATCGCAGGTGTTTGTGGCCCGAACCGAAGGTGAGGGCCATAAATATGCGCTCTGGGGCTTTACGAATTACCGCCCGTGTTACGTACAAAATTTTACGTCTTCACCTGGCCACAATGCGAGTTTTCCCGTACGCGCAGCGTGCAGTAAAACTCGCATTATGGCCAGCTGTGACGTAAATACATTTAGATGAAATTAATACAAATCGTAATAAAAACTTCTACTGACAGTTTGTTGAATTTGACGTGAGGCGCGTACGGCAAAGATCCTTCGGTATACAGCCACGATTTTACAGACACATAACTACATACTAAATCTGTAAATAATACTGTTAAACATGTTTAGTAGTGTTTTTAAGTTTAAATTTATTTATAAATACGTTTTCAGTCGTCGTATTTGATATAAAACCTCTTTGCTTTGTAACTACCGCATGAGTGTCAAATACAATTGAGGAAAAGGTCATTACGCCTTAGGAAAAGGCTCTGTATGTCTGCACATGTGAATATGATGCCCTCTGCCTATATGAAGCCCTATTTCGAGCAAGTGTGATGAAAAAAAAAACAATTTTTAGTTTATATGGCCATGGTCTTTCTCTGCCTTCTCTATCTTCCTATCTTTCCTTCCATGGTGATTATAAAAGTCTTGGCATTTCACAATTTTCCCCTTCATTAAGGTAGATATTCAAGGTTGCTCTAATCTCTTTTACTCTCCGCAGCACCTCGTTTGGTATCAAAAGGGGAGTAGACACTAAATAAATGAATCAACAATTTCGTATTTTCTCGAAAACGGACTAAAAATGTAGTCTAATGGAGAAAAAAGCAACGCAGTCCATAGTTTAAAGAAGCAGCGGGAAGGAGATAGCATTTCCTAAAATGAGAGTTGCCAGCGCTATATTAAATTTATGCCAAATTAATATGTATGCAAATTGAATTATCCCTAACGCTGTTTGATTCGTGAAATTGAAAACTGATGATTGGAAATAATTAAAACAATAGCCCCAAATGGGTTAACCCAATTATACAGGGTGGAAAGGAACGACGATCCTTTCCGCAAAGGGGGGTTAGTTTCAGAGGCGGCTCGTGACTAAATTGTATGGGTGTTCACTTGAAATAAAACAATGAAAATATATGACGTTAGCAGATTCCAGGATTCCGAAGACTCATCCGTGCACCCTTAAAGCAATTTTGAAATGCACCACATAATACTACACAATCTGTTAACCTTCGTAAAATATGCCTGTTTTTGTCAACGCGGTCATTGAACTCGCGTATAGACTTTCGGTACTTACGTGGAAACTAGTGCCCTGCGAATACCCCGTAAAATAGTTTGTTACTCTCATCACAACCACACAACTACGGTGTTTTCACATATTGTTCGGATTTAAACACACGCGTAAATGTTTTGGTTCTCGTCGTTCATGTTTGCCTAAGGTCAAGGTCCCTTGTCCCTTAGCCTTCAATTCAAGCCGGATTTGTAACGTTTTTGCACACTTTTTAATGAACACCACATTATAATTATCCATTTTAACACTCACAAGTAGTAACTGATAAGTACAGGCTATTTCAACACGTATTAAATGATAAATAATTGGAAAATACCCGAATTTGCATTCGCGCGCATGCATTTAAGTTGACCAGTGTTTGTTTATATAGGAGTCGCAACGTCGCGCGCAATCACGTTCGCTGTCGCGCGGCAAAATTAACCGGCAACGTGGCGTGAGCGGCGCTCCGAATTTGGCTTATTTTTCATAGAAAATCTTCTGTTTCACGCGCAGGACTGTGGCGAACTATCTCTTTCACTCTTATTGGATTTCGTATTAAGAAATGTACTGAGTCTTTTTTCTTAGGAGCGCAATCGTGAGCGCTCCGCTTGGCGCGTTACCGATGAAATGATACGGTAGGATGATGGGTATAGCGCCTACCTATGATCTTGTAATGTGTAAAGGTAATTATTTTATTGGTATTGGTACAGTCGTATTTTAAGTGGATTTTAAATAGTAATATTAATAATGAGATTAATGAGTATAATTTAGTTATAATTATTTATGGGAGTTCACTGCACCAGCGCTCCTTAGGGCGAGCCGCCTCTGGTTAGTTTAAGTGATGGAGAATCGATTCGTAATGTTTAGATTTTTGTTACGAACAATTATTGAAAATATTAAAATTAATTAAGGTTCTTCTTAGTGACAACCCTACTTACACCGTACAAATAATTGTATATACGTATAAATAAAGGTCACTGACCCTTGTGTTATTGATAAAATATTACTGAAGCTAATGAGGGTTGCCACTTGCAGTATTTTGCATTAAAAGTTAACTGCCTATAACTTCAAAACGCTTACGAATATGAGCCTAGTTTCAATAGAGGAAATACAGTACTAAATCTAAGCAATCCCCCTTTTGCGGAAAGGATCGTCGTGCCTTTCCACCCGGTATACTCTGCTTTGCACTTCAATTGCGAGCAGTTAAAATATTATCTGATATGCAAAGAATGTCCGTTCTTTAGGTACATTTTACAATAAGGTATTTGCGCCGATTAGCGACCATCAATATTCAGGCCCGATTTTATAAAGATGTGTTGGTAAAATGTCGGATAAAATTTTAGTAACGCAGTACGTTTTTGATATTACTTACCGATATAAGGTATAACGGATGTTTATAAAACTTTATTTATGCCAAGTTAATTTGTTGTGGAAAACTTAATATCACTCCTAGTAGTAACACTTTATTCACAATTTCAATCCACGCGCGACAATCACAAACACAAACTTTACGAGCATGCCCATTGAAATATAATGTCGTAATAATAAATATACCGTTTCCTATCGTTTTTGCGTATCATCTATTTTTAAATTTATCAGAGTACAATTTGCTAACGAATGTAAACATTATCGTATCATTTGTAAACATTGAACCTTGGTTAGCTGAATAAAAATATTACTCGATAGTTAAAAAACTGATGATAAGCATTAAGGCGGGTATTTTAATAAAAAGCGGCCAAGTGCGTGTCGGGCCACGCGCAGTGTAGGGTTCCGTAGTTGCCTGTCTGTCTTAGTTGCATAGTCGTGCGGTGCGGTTGCGTCGACCGAATTTGTACGAAAATTGGCCTTTCCAAGAACACATTAAGATGGTCGACTATTACTCGGTAACTACTTATGCCTACTTGTCCGTGATAGTTTTCCTTTTTAATTCATTATATGTACTACTACCAAAAATTTTTTCGCATCCCCAGTAGTAGCCATTTAGCCGGCACGGGGGGGACACATGTATCGAACAAAAATTAGGGCTTTAAATCCCATTTTCTCGCAAACGCATAACTGAGTTGAAAAATAATTTTAGAAAACCCATAATATTTTTGAACAAGCTATCCAACGATACACTACAGGTTTAACGAGAAAAAAAATCACCATTTTACATGTCCCTACATTAGGTACCCTAAAAAAAATTATATTTAAATAATGATTGGTTTATATACCCACGCCGAATTGCAGTTTTCTAGTTATGAGGGTTACTGAGCTAAGCCGAAGACGGACAGACAGACGGACGGACATGGCGAAACTATAACTAAAACGTTCATATATAACTAAAACGTTCCTTGTTGACTATACGGAACCCTAAAAACTAGTGGTTTTGTAGCTGTAAAATTAGCGAGACAGAATTTAAAAAACTCTTTATTTTTGAAATTGTTTGTGGGAAGGTACGTGCCCTTGGTGGTGTGTACGACAGCGAAACGACGGGAGTGCTTTAAATGATTCATAATCATAATCAATTCATAAATAAAAAAATAAACCTATTTCTTGACGAGTGAACAGTGTGCGCGACGGGCAAGGACTAACTGTGGGACGGAAATACTGCCTACTAAGCAATCTGCGTCCCTACAGTAATCCTCCCCTTTTTTAAAAAACAAAAAAATTACATATAATGTACAAACCATAATTCCTATCCGACTCCATATTTATACGTTACAATGTTCGCTCAAGCACAGACTCGCTACTACGGGGTTGGGTACATTAAGTGTCCTACTTGAAAATATCCATAAAAGGAAAACGACTCGACAGATTTCATTTTGTTTTAAATAATATATTAAACATAATATAAATTACAAAAATAATTCATAAGTTCTAATCTCTCTCCATTTGCTTTAATTACCTTCCGCATTCTCCCATAGAAGGAATTACAAGCGGCACGCACTACCTCAACTGGAATATCGTTCCATATCTTCACCAACCGATGCTTGAAGGAATGTAAATTCATGCCGTGTGTGCTCCCAATCTTACTCAGCATAAATCCCCATATTGAAAAATCCAACGGATTCAAGTCTGGTGAACATGAAGGCCATTCTTGCCAAGGTATAAAGTCTGTCAAATTCGTTCGACACCAGTCTTGAGTGCGTTTGGCTTTGTGAGATGAGGCACTGTCTTGCTGGAAACAAAAATAATCACTCCCACATAACTTCCGGGCATTTCCAGCAAATGACCCTGAAATACGTTCTGAATATAGTAATTTTGGTGGATTTTGACTCCTCGATCAATGAACAGCAGTGGTACCTTGCCTCTAGGCGATATCGCACCCCACACCATGACAGCCGACGCGCTTTGAAATCGCTGTACAGCTAATTTGTTCACTGGTATATCCCTCAACGAAACGCAATACACGCGATCATCTTGTTGATTGTGGCTATCTTGTAATTGAAACATTTTGTCATCCGAAAAAATAATGTCATCGCTCTCGTACCATGCTAGTAGCTCCTTGCATTTTGTCACTCTAGGTTTTTCTGGGCGTCCGTTAACCGTGAATTTTTTGTTTCTTGTAGGCCTTCAATCGAAGATCAGGTCGCAATATACGACTCATTGATCGTCGGGATATTTTCATCTTTCGCGAGTTTACTTGCACTTTGGGCTGGATTTCGCCTAATACGCTGACGAACATTTTTGATCACTTTTTTGACACGAACAGATGGTTTACGTCCATGTTTGGGACTGATTCGTGAAGACCCTGGTTCATTGAATCGCTTGATGGTCCGCGATATGAACCTAACGTTGATATTTAAATGTTTCAGCTTCCTTAATACCTCGCACGGGCGAAAAAGCTCACGTATTGCGTCCATTGTTGAAAACAAAAGAAAGACTAAAAAATGTCGGGATAAAATCTCGAGATCATAAAGACGAATAAATTGTCTATTTAAAAACATATGTACAGGGTAAAAAAAAATCGTTATAAGGCTAGGACAATTAATATGCCCAACCCTGTATTGTCTATTTAAAAACATATGTACAGGGTAAAAAAAAATCGATTATTATCGAAAAAAAAACGTTATAAGGCTAGGACAATTAATATGCCCAACCCTGTATATTGACATTCACTTCGTCAGCGTGTGGGAGTGTCTTATTACATTTACCCATGACCATCGTCCCAGGCTGCGTAATACGCGTGATCGGCACTTTGCCTCGCGCGGGCGCTGTGTTCCGTTCCGCGAACTACAGCGCGTTTCCTGCCCGAGTAAGCGAATACCGGCGTGTAGGTACAAGTGTAGCGAACTGAACAAAGGAAATATCGAACTACTTAAATATTTATGACATGGGTCTCTCTTATGGAACCAAATGCAAACATTAATGTTGCCTCGTCACAAATGCTGAGTGGAATGACTATACGCGGATTGTTCGGTCAACCCTGGATTAGTACGTCCGTGCTGGCAATCCTTCAGCATTGGTAGCTAATCTGTGGCTACCGTGGATTAGCAACGCCGTGCTGGCAACTCTTCAGCATCGTGCCTAATCTGTTAGGTGGCCAGCCGCGAGAGTTCGGCAGATACTAGCGCATTCCCTCACTATCTCGTCTCCGAAATATCCCTCAAGCTGCCACGTTCGTAATCCCGCTAAATACTACTGTTTGATTCCTCAGCATGCGTAATAGTGCATTGTTTAACGAGGGTCGTAAGTGGAATATTGCGAACAAGAGTCTATCAGAAGCCCGACGCCGAACACACACAATGTTTACACACAATATTTATATACATACACACACACATACACAATGTTTTTCATCACATTTGCGAGGAAACAAATACATTAGGTGAAATTAATACAAATCGTAAATCGTAATACAATAAAAAACTGCAACTTTCAGTTGGCCATTTTGTTGAATTTGACGTGAGGCGCGTATGGCAAAGACCCTTCAGTATACAGCCACGATTTGAAAACACTTAAAAACATTTCACATAGACACACAACTACAAACTAAATGTGTAAAAAAATCTGTTAAACATGTTTTAGTAGTGTTTTTAAGTTTAAATTTATTTATAAATACGTTTTCAGACATCGTATTTGGTACCTCTTTGCTTTGTAACTGCCGCATGAGGGACAGATACAATTTAAGAAAAAAGCCATTACGCCCGTGGGCGTAACATAGGCTATTGTAGCTCTGTATATCTGCGCATTATGAAGCACTTTTCGAGCAAGTGTGATGAAAACCAACATAGGTACTACTGCGGCGCAGCGATGATCGGTCTAACAAAGTTAGTGTACAGAAACCTTTTGCCTACTGTCGATCTCGCTGATCCCGCATGACATATATAACCACTGTGCGGAACACGATCTATTTCCGTCTTTGCGACGTACATAGACCGGGTGCGTATATTTCTTGCACACAAAAAAAATACATAGTAGCTAACACTTGTATGATTCCATAGATAGAATTACACTTCACGCCTCGTACTCGAGATTATTCCAAAATTATTATATATTTTCACAATGTAGTAATCACCAGGTACTACCACACTAACACTTATTTGAGAGAATTTGAAATAACAAAAAACAAACTCCATATTTTGTATCTGTGACCCGTGCACTCTCGCGCCGTTTCGGCTGTCAATGTCATTCACATTTTAAGTGCTTAACCACGCTACACAGTTCTGTATTTCCCGAGTTTTAAAAGAAGAATTAAAGAAGATGTCAGGTCAAAAAAGGAACTACGAAGAAGATATGATATATCTTAAACGAAAAATGAAAAAGCTCGAAAGAAAAATGGCGAAAAAACGCAGTGGCTCGCTTTCTGAACCCCAGGTGGAACATGGGGAAAAAGAAAAAACAGGTATTTACTTGATTTTGTAGACGTACCGCAAAATTCGGCTAAACATAAATGCAAACAGAGTGGCTATTGGGGCTAAGCTCGCCGCATATATACTCTCTTGACCTTGACGGACAATTCATTGGGAATTGTACCAAAACAAGGGTTAAATGACTATCGCACGTAGCGTTTCGAGTCATTACATGTTAATTATGGGTTGTTTAAATGTAAGCTGGAGCAGCACGCTACCAACATAACCTCGTTTAATATAACAAAAAGTATAATGAGCTGCACATTTCACTCAAGTTTCTCCAAACTTATACAGCATCTTAAGTTGCAAACTGAGTAGTCATTGGGGCTATCTCGACGCATGGTGTACATAATATGCCATGGTTTTTATCAACAAATTGAACAAGGCCATTTAATAATATGCTATATATTATGCTTCATTCACAGCAAATGAGAATGAGTGGTTTAATGACCCTGAAACCATCATACATACCGATGAGAACCAAACTCTGATGGAGCCGGAACCACAGGCATCAATACCAGCTGACAAACCAGACCAGAGTGCTACTGTAGTAGACCCGGAGCCAGAACCAAACGGTTCAACAAATACTGAGACCTCGATATCCACAAGTGAACCACTAGTGGATAATGAATTGGATATAGAGATTATGCAAATATTGGGAGAAGACCCTTCTACAGCTCCAAAGTATGGCCAGAATATAAGAACTGAACTGGCATGCCGTCTCCAACACATGGCCACAGAGGGCATTGGAAAAGAAAAAAGAAAAGAACTAATAGAAAAATATTTAATACCTCAAAATTGCCCCCACATTGATGCTCCAAAAATTAACCCAGAAATGAAGGCTGCCGTTCCAGAGCCAATTGCAAAAAGGGATAGAGGCATCGAAAGTAAACAGAAACAAATAGCTAGCGCCATCGCTTGCCTGAGTGGGTCACCCTTCTGAAAGCAACAGACAAGAATAATGAGCTTATTCAAAGACTAATGGATGCAATAAGGCTACTGTGCGATGTTCAGCATGCAGACTCGGTAACACGAAGAAACTTTATTCTATTTTCTCTGAAAAAAGAAGTTAAAGAGCACCTAAATGGTACGAAAATTGACTCAATGCTTTTTAGCGCTAATTTAGCAGAAACCTTAAAATCTGCAAAAGCAGTTAGCAAATCTGGAACAGAGCTGAAGAACAAGCCGGTGACAAACAACACGAAAAAAGACCTTGCCTCATCGTCCAAGCCTTTTTTACACCAACGACCGGCCCCAGCGGCGGCACGCCGCCCGATGGGGCCTGCCTTCCGCGAGCAAGCAGCTCCGCGCGCCCTGCCTCACCGGCCGCAGCACGGGCGCTCATCGAGGCCGTCGTTCTATCGGCCCCCGGCTCAAGCTCAGCGCAGGAATTAAATACAGTTGAGTATGCTGGACGCCTTTCTTCATATTTAGAGCAGTGGACACTTATCACTGATAATCGTACTGTTTTGGAATGGGTTGAAGGATACAAAATCACCTTTTCACATCCAGTAGTCCAAGTTAATGAACCTGTTGAGTATTGCTATAGTGATAAAGATAGGGAAAGTGCGCCCTATGATGAGGCCATTCATAATTTATTGAGTACAGGTGTTATATCAGAGTGCGTACCATGTAAAGGGCAGTTTGTATCCAGTATTTTTCTCACACCGAAACCGAATGGCAAAATGAGACTTATATTAAACCTTAAGAATCTAAATAAATTCATTGACACAACCCATTTCAAATTAGAAGATTTAAGGACTGCTGTAAAACTAGTTACACCAGATTGTTTTTTGGCAATTATTGACCTTAAAGACGCTTATTTTTCCATAAAGGTTCACGAGCATTCCCGTAAATATTTGCGTTTTTACTATAGTGGTAAACTCTATGAGTACAATGCCTTGGCGTTCGGTTTGAACACATCGCCTTATGTATTTACAAAAATAACGAAACCAGTGGTTAAACTGTTACGCTCAGCAGGTTTTTTGTCAACGGTGTACTTAGATGATTGGCTCTTATTAGGCAAATCAAAACATGCATGCTTAGAAAATATTAAGGTCACAAAAGCCTTGTTAACCTCTCTCGGTTTCATAGTAAATGAAGAAAAAAGTGTACTAACACCTGCAAAGGCATGTAAATTCCTAGGAATAGTTATTGATACCCAGTGTTTCAACCTAAGCTTACCATCACAGAAACGAACCCACATCCAATCTGAATTAAAGCAATTTATGAAATTAAAAAGATGTAAAATAAGAAAATTAGCGCAAATTGCCGGTTTACTAGTTTCTGCATGCCCAGCTATAGAGTATGGTTGGCTCTACACCAAGGAAATAGAACGCTGCAAATTCCTTGCTTTACAAGAAAATGATAATTACGATCGCTTTGTTACGATATCCGACACTATAAAACCAGACTTAACTTGGTGGATGCTTGCCCTAGACAAATCAGTGCACCCAATTCGTGATGATGTGTATTGTAAGGAGATATTTTCGGATGCATCGACTAAGGGTTGGGGAATTTCATGTGGTTCTGATACAGCAAGTGGTCTATGGTCAATTTCGGAGCGGCATAACCATATAAACTTTCTCGAATTATTAGCTACTTTTATTGGCCTTAAAATATTCGCTAAAGACCTAAGCCACTGCCAGATACTACTACGTATTGATAACACGACCGCAATATCATATGTAAACCGCATGGGTGGCATCCAGTACCCCCACCTTACTCAAATTGCTAAAGAAATCTGGCAGTGGTGCGAACATAGGAGTATATTTATTTATGCCTCATATATTAAGTCAATAGATATTGAATGGGAACTGTCGGGTCACTGTTTCCATCAGTTGGTAAAAAGTTTTGGCCAGCCGGAAATTGATTTGTTTGCTAGCCGTATAAACCATAAATGTCCAAAATATATTTCATGGCATAGAGATCCCGATGCCTTTGCCATAAACTCATTTACAGTTACATGGGCTGGTCAATATTTTTATGCTTTTCCCCCGGTCTCAATGATATTGAAAACACTTAGAAAAATAATATCTGATGAAGCACAAGGTATCTTAATTGTACCTCAATGGCAGGCCCAGCCTTGGTACCCTCTTTTTAAGTCTCTGCTCATATCAGACACCATATGCTTCTACCCAAACGAACGAAATTTAATTTCTCATTCCAGCTCTCAGATGCACAAGACAATTACCCTGGTTGCCGGAGTGTTGTGCGGCAAGCACTATCGAGAAGAGGCTTACCACCAGAATCCTTAGAAATTATGATTGCATCTTTGTCCCAGAGTTCACTTAAGCAATATGATGTAGCTTTGAAAAAGTGGTGGATCTTTTGTTCAAGTAAATCTATTAATTTTTACCAGCCTACTATTCCTCAAATCATAGATTTCTTAACTGAAATGTTCAATAATGGGTGCCAGTACGGTACCCTCAATACTTACAGATCAGCATTGTCACTAATTCTAGGAACAACAATCTCCTTGGACGAAAATATCCACCGATTTTTTAAGGGAGTCTTCCGCCTAAGACCAACATTGCCCAAGTATCAGCTAACATGGGATACTAATGACGTTTTAAGTCACCTGGGAAGTTTGTACCCGAATGAGGACCTATCGTTAGAAGTTTTATCTAAGAAAACCAGTATATTATTGGCCTTGACAACAGCTCAAAGGGTACAAACCCTATCTAAGATTAACATCAAAAACATACATTCTTTAAATGGAGTCATAATTATAAAGATACCTGATTTTATAAAAACAACTAGGCCAGGTTGCAAACAACCAGTACTACGCCTACCTTTTTTCATAGAAAAACCTAATGTTTGCCCAGCCAAGACCCTACTGGCATATATTAACAGAACACAATATATTAGAAGTACTGACGATTTGTTTATAGCTATAAGAAAGCCACACAAAGCTGTTGGCACTCAAACGATCAGTCGTTGGATCAAGCACATGCTGGCTGACAGTGGAATCGACACGAGTGTATTCACGGCACATTCGACACGACACGCAGCCACGTCGCGTGCCGCTGCCCGCGGTGTGAGCATCGACGTTATACGCTCTACCGCCGGGTGGAGCGGCGAATCGATGGTATTTGCCAAATTTTATAATAGAGTTATAATTAATAATAATGACATGCACAGTCAATCCTTGATCTCACGCATTAATCCACGTAACTAAGCCTGCTACTGGATAATTACTTTAAATGATTACTGCAATTATCCTAACTGATTAATTATAAGTAATAATTTGTATCTACGAGGTGTAGACAAGTATAAATATATTTTTTTGTTATATACACGTTTTTACTGTGATACTCACCCTTAAAAACCATAGTCGTTTCCCTACACCTTCGCATGCTCTCAAAGTCTACATTGTGAAAATATATAATAATTTTGGAATAATCTCGAGTACGAAGCGTGAAGTGTAATTGATGATTAAACGAACTTACCTTAAGTGAAGTTCTATCACAATTACACGAACGCCTCGTACGAAGAGATTATTAATTCCCTCCCGCCCTGAACTACCCCAAAAATATGAGGAGGTTACGAAGATTTCGGGAACTTCATGGATTTCTAATAACTTTAAACTTAATGACATTGACAGCCGAAACGGCGCGAGAGTGCACGGGTCACAGATACAAAATATGGAGTTTGTTTTTTGTTATTTCAAATTCTCTCAAATAAGTGTTAGTGTGGTAGTACCTGGTGATTACTACATTGTGAAAATATATAATAATTTTGGAATAATCTCTTCGTACGAGGCGTTCGTGTAATTGTGATAGAACTTCACTTAATAGTACGGTACGCGAACACTATAATTTGTCGTCAAACTAACATAAGTCCCAAGTTTGATTTTTTTTTGTTATCAGCGAGAGTACATTAAGTACTAACAGCGAAAAATATTTTCTAGCAGTTTTTGATTTTGGTTTTCGAATAATTAATTTTTTTGTAAGGAACACTTGTAAAACTTTGCAAAGATTATACAAGTTATAGTTTTTTCCTATAATGCATCGCATTTGATTATTCAAACCTTACATATCGTTTTCTAATAGTTTTGTCAAGAGATTACGTTAGCAAAACCGGAATTGATTTAAAATATTATAAATCTCCTAAAAGAATATTCAAGTGACTAGTGGCTACTAAAGTGTATTCAAAAGTATTTAAAAAAATGGCCCCATTAATTTCTAACATATTTATCAATAGCATTTTTTTAATTAGGAATAATATCTTGAAACCATTCTCCTTACCATAAAAGAAATCTCATAAATTCTCAAGTCGGTGTAATTCATTTTAGTTCTATCGAAGAATATATAAACACAAATTCTAACGGATTCGTCAATAGCTCTAAATTGTATTAGCTGATCAGTTATTATCCGTAATTTAAATCTTTCGCGCGCGACTCGCGCGATTCGTGTGCAGCGTGCTGCCGGCCGAGTACCTCGCCAAGGCCGAGCGTCCGCTCAAACTTGTTGGTACAAACTTTAAGTACTTGATTGTACATTATATTTAGTTACTTAGTAGTTCTTTTCGGTTGAAATGACATAATTATCTATTTTATTTAACCAATAATAGCAAGTAAAGAAAGTTATATAGGGTTATTAGTATTAAACTTTCTTTAACTTTAATTTTATTTGTAGACTGAGAGTTGTTGTACTTATTTACTAGAGGTTTTCCAGGTCCCGATGTCATAATGATCTGGGGCCCGTTTCATGAAGCAACAAGTTACAAATTACAAGCGGAAATCTCTTTCTATGAAACGGTATTGAATAGAGACTTCCCCTTGTATTTGTAACTTGTTGCTTCATGAAACGGGCCCCTGATGTTACTAATATGAAGTAAGTACGGAAAGTATAAACAGGGTTATTACTTATCTGTCTAATAATAGTAGTAGGCAGTTAAATTAGGGTGCAGGTTGGGGGTAATCTCCGAAAATAGGTACCTTACCTACTCATTCGATTTCAAAGAATCTTTCAAAGTCCGATTGGGGCCTAACAATAAATTATTAAATTACCAATAACCCTCAGAAAAGTAGTTTGTCATCGATGTGGAAGAAGACTTTTTTTATTAATTAATACAAAAATCCGGAGTTATTGAAAATGTAGATTTTCGATGCACATTTCTTACATACGTCACGTAAACGCTTTCTTTTAGTTTTGCGTGTTAAGTTTACATTCACGTTGGTTCATATTAAGGCGAAACTTTCTCTTTTATCATATTTAAGGCCAACCTTACCAAATATAATAACAAAATAGTGGAAGCCCCACAAGCCCAATTTCATAAGAAAACCGCAAATCGATGTACAGTTTAGCCGTTTGGCACTCGTATACTAGAGGTCAAAACAATTTTTTTTACCCGCAGTTCCTAAAAAAAAATTCCTTAGATATGAGGATATCACGAATCATTTGTGGTATATTCAATTTTTAAAAAATCAGCCATATCGTGTCTGGAGGAGCCCAAACTTGGTATGTTTCGAAAATTATTTTTGTATTAATTTAAAAAATATGGCTAAAATGTAATGATGTGGCATATTTTTAGAATTGCCTCGCAAAGCCCTTTCATATGATACTACACACGATAGGTTTCTGAGAAAAAAAAATCCCATACAAAAAGAAAAAGGTTTCGGCACTCCCCCAAACATACCAAGTTTGGGCTCCTCCAGACACGATATGGCTGATTTTTTAAAAATTGAATATACCACAAATGATACGTGATATCCTCATATCTAAGGGAATTTTTTTTAGGAACTGCGGGTCAAAAAAATTGTTTTGCCCTATAGTATGTGTGTGCCAAACGGCTAAACTGTACATCGATTTGCGGTTTTTTTAAGCGTAGGGCTACCACTAAAACTAAATGGATTTAATATGATTACATACAAATTGCTGCTAGGCAGATCATCTCGCATCTAGGCAGATGTCGGTACACGTCTCCCTAAGGCCTTGTAAGAATGAACTGATTGATAAAAAAGGTGACCGAGGTGGATTGTTCCGATAGCTCAGTTGATTGAGAGTACGGAATGCAAAACCGGTTTTAACCGAAATCGAAGAAACCCGTTATAACCGACTGTAAGAAAGCGGGCCGTGGGTCAGCTAGAGATCTGAGGGGTAATAACGTAATGTTTCGAACGTGCGTTAGGACAATTCAGCTGTCCTTTTTCATATAAAAAAATGACATTCACATCTACATAGCGTACGTTACGTAGTATAGTGCGTAATGCGTTACTTGATCGACATAGCGGTCACTCATGGTGGTGGTGGTGGTGGTTGAAATGGTTCAACCTAGCTTGATTGAATAAGTAATTGCATAAGTACGTTGATAGGTACTCTTTAGATCAATGATGCTTATTAATGTATAGTTAATAGACGAAAAAGTCATCATATTAAGATTAATTTATAAATTTAACACTGTAGTGTTTTTTGTATAATCATACTTAATCGATAACAATCTTCTATTACTACACTGGAGTACCACACATTAAACAAGTATTGATGTATTTTAGTGTCACCTATGCAGGTTATTCGTAATCTAATAATCATCACAGCACACTGAAATTATTTTTCAGTATATTCAGTGTTAGTACGGTGGCAATATCGCAAAAAGTCGTCTCCTTCACAATTTTCGTACGGTTGTGTTCCTCGTTGTCTCCAGAGTACGAATCTGCCGGTTTTAGTTGAGGGAGAGGGGACGGACATAGCTGTGACGTCATAAAGATGGCGGCAGACGGTCATCGATTTGTTCCAATCTCGGGTTCTATTTTACTGATCGGTTCGTGTGAGGTGTCATTTGAAAGCATATTAAACTTTATATAATTGTTTATTCGAGCCCTATGACGTACCATCAAAATCTTTTTACAACATATGACTGTTTGACCGTGCGCGTTAGCATGAGTACTGATAAAACACGCTTGTAACTCAATAAATAATAACATTAGCGCAATCAAAGATGTTATGAAAAAGATAGGTAATTTTATAATTTTTCCAACAATATAGATTTTGTTGGTGTACAGGTCGATTCACGAGAGCTGGCATATAGATACGTAGGTACCTACGTATCTTCGTTATTTACAGCGTATGTATAAGAATAACGTAATAGTTTAAAAGTAGCATTACAAACTTGAAAGTAGACACTAGGCATAATTTGTTGTAATGTATTGTTTTAAAATATTCTGATTATGTGTTTCATCCTCGCGAGTGAATTCCAGCCCTTTCAAAAAGTCATAAGTCCCTATACCAACCAACGACGATGTATTCGCCCTTTCTTAAGCTGCCGTGCGAATCTTACGAAGTAAACTATTATACTAATTGCTGTTATACAGGGATAAACATAAACATGAAATCTACGAAAACAACTAAATAATTTGGACTTCATGGCAGTGGCGGAGTAAACTTGTCTTAGGCTCGAGGTAGGTATACTAAATTACCGAAACTCAAGCAGGCCTTACAAAATAATTACGTATTTGAAATAGGTATTAAAGATTCAATGTTCCGTAAACGTCCTTGTTAAAACTCACTAGTTCGTACCAGGTCAATAATTAGTACTTGGGTACCTATATAAAGTAAGTAGGTAGGGTTACTAATCTGTCATCGTCAGTCGGCAGATAAAAAACCATAAATGTCTATTTGTTTTATTGTTGTCACACTCCACAACGCTGCAGTGAATCGACTTTATTCGCAACGAAGTCATTTTCAATACCTAATTGTGCGCATAAGCAGCGTCCGGCCGTGAGCGCGTGTGCCAACCAACTGGCTGAATGAACCGACCTCGGTTCCCAAAGTGTAGGTATAAATCTTAGTTCCCACGGTTCAGCT